>CM040244.1:112219254-112869036 GCA_022545495.1 Chrysanthemum lavandulifolium
GAATATGTAGTCAGCGCAAGTTGTTGTGGTCAAGTTTTGTGGATGCAAAATCAACTCTTGGATTATGGATTCAATTTTAAGAATACTCCTATCAATATTGATAATGAGAGTACTATTTGTATTGTGAAGAATCATGTATCATTCCAAGACAAAGCATATTCAGATTAGGCATCATTTTATCGAGATTGCTATGAGCATAGGCTCATTAATGTGGTTAAAGTTCACACGGATGACAATGTAGCCGATTTACTCACGAAAGGTTTTGATGTGTCACGATTCAATCACTTGGTCGTGAGCATTGGAATGATTAACTACTAAGCTATGTTTAAGGGAGGACTATAAGGTGTTAGGTATAGTCCCTGTATTGCTTGAGGGAGGATGCTTTTTATACTTAGTTTATATGAAGGTATTTGGCAAAGCACTGCTTTTCACGAAAGTCGCTGAAAGTACCGCTTGGGAAAGTATCGCTTATGTGGAAAGTACCGTTTGTCGATTATAGTACTGCTCCAACGGTAATATTGTCGGTAATTGGTAGTAACGGTAACTTTGTTATTTAGGCTGTGATTTTCAAATCCCACCTATAAATAACTACTTTCCGATTTTCCTCTCATATTATTACTTTACATCATTTCCATACTTATCTCCCAATCACCATCTCTTTATTATTCGATACAATCTTTATTGTGCTCACTTTTTCAACAATGGTGCATCGTTTAACTGCTTCAAGCACAATATGGTGGCTAATTTGGACAAGACCGAGGCGAATGTGGCTTTCTATGATATAATTGATTATCTTACTTGGTCGCTTATTAGTTATGCTCTTTAGTTGAGCGGATATAATTGAACCATGGATTCAAGAATTTTGGGCTAATGCTATGGATAATATGGAGGAGGATGAATACTATATTAGATCAACTGTTCTTTGACGGACTATTAAGATTACGTAAGCCTTTATTCGAGCGGATTTATTATTTGAAGATGAAGATGGGGCTATTCGATTTGACAAGCAACCGATTTGGGATACTTTAGGAATCTTGGTTATGAAGGTTCTTTGGTGAACAAACTTTCAAGAAAGCATTATTCATCCTCAATGGAAGTTCTTGATTCATGTCTTGCTCCATTGCATAAGTTCTAAAAGCACTTCTTGGGAGCAGTTTGGGTCAAATATAGCATCTGCAGTGGTTGGCTTAGCTACTGATAGAATGTTTAATTTTTCAAGGCTTATTTTGGATGGGATGCTATCACATATCTCCTCTGGGTCAAAATGGTTGATGTACCCACGGTTTTTACAGGTGTTTTTAAACAAGCAATTGGCTGATGTTCCAAAACCTGCTACTTTGTTACCTGTCATTGTGCAACAAGCCAAAATTTATACATTCATGGCTAAGCGAAGTAATTTGTTCAGAGGTGGAGATATTCCATTAACTACAACCATGATGGAAGTTGTACAAGTCGTCCGTGATGCACCGGAGAGGATGAAGAAAGTGAAGGTACCGATTACACACAAGGTACTTGCTTCACAAAGTGCTACCTCACAAGGTACCGCCTCTGCAAGCACGCTTCTCGTGAAGGTACCGCATCTTTACTGGGTGATGTTTCTCCAAGTCCCGAAGTTCAAGCAGATTGAGAGAACACCTACTCCATCTCCATAACGCTCGCATTCTGTTTGGAGGCACATTCTCATCTTCAAGGTGATGATCATACTATTCCTCGTGAAGGTTTGACTTTGGATAATTATGCTTTGACAAGGGAGCTAGCTCGGTTGAACAAGACTGTTGAGAGTCAAGCTAAATCACTTAGGAAGTTAAGGCGTAAGTATATTTGGTTAAGGAATTTTATTAAACCCTATATTCAAGGTTTCAACTTATGGGTTAAAGAGGAAAACAAACGTCGTAAACAACTTCGAAAGGAATTGAAACGAAAGAAGGTTCCTAAATCATCTTCTGTCAACTTGGGGAGGAATTTAGAAAAGGATAATTTGAAAGAAGATATTATGAAGAAGAAAGAATCTGAAGAAGATATTACAAAGAAGAAAGAATCTGTAAGTACTGCAGAAAAGATTATTTCAGAGGAACAAGAAGAAGAAGTGCAAGTTCAAGGTACTGATGATCAAGTTACTGAACATCAAAGTACTGATTTTCATGATACATCTAGGCAAGAAGTAATAACACCAATAAGTCCAAGGGTATTGAATTTTGAAGAAGAAGTCGGTCCTTCTACAACTATTATAGAAGAAGAGGAGGAACCTACATTCAAACCTATTCATTCTCATGAGTGATGATGAATTAGTTGCTACAATGTTAGATTTGTCACAACCAAGAGGAGGAGTTACTATTAGAGATGTACAAGAAGAAGAACAACCAAGAACCGATCAACCCGCAATTGATCCAAAAGACAAAGGAAAGGTATTCGTTGAAACTAAGAAAAGAAACTTACTTTGGCGTAACTTAGAGCAATTGAAGTTGCTAGGAATGAAGTCATGACCATAAAAGTTCAAGAAGAGTTAAATGCTAAATATAAAGAAGAACAGAAGCTCAAGAAGCTCGTAATAGAGAAGTAGCTCAAAAATTACATGAGGAATTGAATGTCAAGCTACCGAACCATTACGATCACCTACACTGCTCGATATATGCAAAGAAGACCTAATTTAGCTAAAGAAAGGAATGCAATGATGGCATATTTAAAAGCAGAGGATTTAAAGGATTGCGAAGCTAAATTATGTGGATATGAAAAGATTATATGATCTTTGAGAGAAGCTTATAAGAAAGATGTTGCAGGCATTAAAGACTTTAGAAGAAGCTCATTGACCAAGTGGAAAGGAAGAAGAGCTTAAAGAGAAAAAGAAAACCGGGTTACGGATGTTCGGTTTTCAAAGAAAGAAAAGGTTGAATTAAGATCCGAGACTAGTGATGAATTGAAGAATTATCTCGAGTGGTAGATTTTGATTATACAAATGAAGATAATGACATGAAGATGAATGGATCAAAGATTAGTGTTTTCAAAGTTGTGAAATCCAAGAATGGAGATTACATGGTTTTTCATAAAGAAGATGAAAGCTTCAAAGTTTTCAAAAGGCTATGGATTTGTTGCATATTATAGATAGAGTAGATCTATTCTACTTATATCATGTTGTGAAGGCTTATTTTGAAGATAATCCATTAGAAGGGATTGGTTTGGTTTTACATGGTGATCTCATAACCATGTGGAAACCGATGAAGAGAGCACTGATGATATTTGGAAGGATCAAGAAAGCTGGGAAATAGTTTGCTGGAGATTCTTTGAAGAATCTGGAGTTCATGTTTTGGAGCTAGAAAATGGAACAATGATACACATGTTTGCAGAAAGAAGATACCCTCTTACAGTTGAGCTCATGAGAAGAATGTTAGAGCATGGATTGGAAGTAGAAGAGGATAATGAAACTGCTTGCATGATTATCAATTTGTTTATCAACTGGACTACTATTGCTGAGAATGATCTATAACTGGTATGAATTTTATTTGAATAAATACTTTTTGATATATCAAGACTTTTATTCAAAGTATCGCTTATCGACAAGACTTTCATCAAAGTACTGTTCTTTAATTAAACCGCTTAAATAAATTTTAGAAGAAACCTTTTGCTAAGTAATAAATATTTTGAAATAAAGGTTGAATAAATGGTTTTGTGATGATAACATCAATAGGTTATCAATCCACCATGGTTACAAAAGGATTGGCTATATCCATGAGCAAACGGCTCGTAAAGATATATCAAACCGCTTTTAGTTGACAACTTGCTAATAAGTTGGATGGTCATCAACTCACCATATCAAGAATGTGAAGAGTTGGCTAGCCCACAAGAAAATGGCTTGTGGTAAAGGTCGTGGAAAACCATTATTGGTAATTAGTTCACCATTAGATAGAAGAACTAACTAGTCCGTATGGTACAACTTTTGGTAAAGACAAAACAAATGTTGATAGTGGTGGTTTGCTAAAATCATATGGTTATCAATGTACCATGGTCTTACACACCAAAACATTTGGCTACTCCGAGATAATGGCTTTGGTAAAGAGTTCTAAATCCATTAAATTTTCAATGATTCACTTGAAGTGATGAGAATAGGATGCAACTTAAACCGAATTATTGTACAAATTGTCATATGTTGTCGTGTTGTCAAAAGATGGAGATTGCCGGATCTCTTTGTGAAGAGAACAATTCTAAGAGATACTTTGACAAGCACGTAAATTACAGAGATACAATCTAAAGACTAAGAAACAATCCATTTTAAAGATGAAGTCATAAAGATATATTCACAAAGGAACTTGAAGTCAAGCAAGTAGAATTCAAGTTAGGGAGGATTGTTGGGATATGAAAGTATGAAGATATGAATGTACCGTAAAGTAAAGAACCGGAAGAAGTCAAATAGTCAAAGTATCGCTAAAGATGTAGTCAAAGCAATGCAAGATAAAGTCAAAGCATCGCTAGAACAAAAGAACTGTTATATTCGCTTATGGAAAGAATTGTATTCCATGTTTAGATTACTTGTCGTATAAGGTTATCAATTGTAAACCGACTAGGATATCCTTGAGCCTATAAAAGGACTCCTAGATTGGCATTAGATGTACGATTTGAGAAAAGAATTTTAGAGTTTACGAATTAGTGTTTTAGAGAAAAGTTCAATTATCTTAGAGTTGTATTAGAGTATCTGCATAATAAGCAGATTTAGAGTTTATAATAAAGTTATTCTTCTTAGCTTTGTTAAGTAAATTCCGCGTACTTAATAAAGATTGCTCAGTGTTTCTTTGTTAATAACTTAGGATTTATCCGAGGTTATTAAACCTTAACAAGCTAGTTAACTTAGTTTGATTAAAGTATATCGATCCAACAAAGATGTCTCACTAAAGGTTGAAGGTGGGTCATGGGGTGGCTAATGCGTATCGTTTATGGCCTTAACTATTTGTGTTGCTTCAAAAATTTCCTACTGCAGCAGGGGTCACGGCGTAACTGATCCCAAGGTTACGCCGTAACTGCATCATAGAACCAAAACCTGCACAGCATATAAGGAAAATTCCGTACCCGATGGGTACAATTGATGATAGATCATACCAATATCCAAATAGTTAAGTTATTACAGACATAAGTATCAAATTGTTTTAAATTGTTTCAAATTGTTTCATCAAATAGGGAAATCAATCGTCCCTAGGAAGATCATGATCCATGTAGTGGAATTGGGAGGGCTCATATGGAGTGCTCGTGGTGCTTCTAGGAGTGGTGTGGGGCTGTATGAATGCCACTCCTCCATGGATGCCAACGTCGAGGATGTCGGGCTGGTACACATACCCCGGACCTTCCCACCTAGGGTGGCTCAAATGCATGTGCTGCAACATTTGGCTAGTCTGATTCGCACTCCAATGAAATAAATCATGTTCGAGATGCTGCACCTGATCCAATGTACCTATAAAACCCTCAAACTGGTTACTAAGACCATAAAGACCTACTTCGAGGCTTTCAATCTCCTCGTTGAAATGGGTTGACATTCCCTAGATCCTCTCATCAATGATCTGAAACCTCTCCCCTACATTCACATGTGCCCTTCTACGTCCCCTGGGAACCTGCTCCTCGGCCTCCTCTTCAGCATCACCCCCAGCACCACTAGCTTCCCCGACTTCTCTCCTCGGGGCAGTCCTAGCCAACTCAATAACTCCATATATGTCCTGGGTGCAGATCCCGAACTCGACTAGCTTAGGCAGTCCTATCAAACTAGTCTCCCTACCTCGGGTAACCCGAGCCAAAGCTGTATCGGTCATAAGATCAAAACTCCTAGCCAACCTCCCAATGAAGTGAGCCCCCTGCAAAGGACTCCTAAATGATTTTTACAATGTACACGTTTAAGTTATGTCACATATTTTTTTTCCTTTAAAATGTTCCCTAGTCGATTTTTACAATGTACAACGTATCGAGTCGAGGAAATAGACCAGGTTCGTGATTGAAGTGAATATGGCAAGTACCCAATCTAAGTATTTGATTGATTTTGTTTCCTACTTTGTCTCCTCTTTTTTTTCTCGACATAACCATAACCGGTTATCACAATTGTTTTATCATAACATTCACCAAAAAAAATAAAACACTTTAAAACCCTAACACCAAAACTAGCGGCTACCATTTTTCTTCCACTTTATGTCGATCAAAAGGAGACCAAAAGGAGATTTGCTCGTAGTTTAGAAGGCCTGTGATCGTGGGTGAGGATCTGGAATCCATTCGTGGGGAGGGTTGTCTCGTGTTCAAGGATCTTGAAGGCTGTCCCGGTGGTGTTTTCATTCGAGCCATCCTCCACCATCTTGTCCGAAACTCATTCTTGTATTCTCGCATCAAGGGTAACCATATCGCTTTATCATTCGACTTATTCTTCTTATGTTTCCTTGATTTCTGTCGTGTGATACCCATCAGAGTGCATGTTGATATGTGCTAATCTCTACATGAAAGTGATGTGTTTTATCTCACATAAAATAATATGTTACTATGTCACATAAAAGGATACAGAAAAAGAAACCATATATATGACTACATTCTCGTTAGATCTGTATTGAACCTCCCTTTTGAATTTGCATGTACACGCTATGAATACTTCACATAAAATAATAAAAATGGCTGCATGAAATCATGAATGTATACACGTAAAATATCAAGAGGAACGTCATTTACTCGACCTTATTTCTGTAACCTGATTGGACCCTTCTTCGAATGTAGGTACACTTTTTTTTAAAACATCACATGAATTAATATATGTAGTCACATAAAATATTAAGTAAAAGGCTATATATATTGGCCCCATATTAAATCATTATGGATTCTTTTGACCTTCATCATAAGACATAATCATGCTTTATTTATTTTGTATCAAGTTAAAATGGAATGATAAATTGTGTATACATCATGACTTAAGTCTTGTAACAATAACGATTTCACAAAGGTTCTCGTATGGTTTATACTTGTGTCAAATAGAGTTGTTTTGGCCATAGTATGTCTCGACAAAGAAAGGATACAAGATGGGTCGATACTTTGGTTAAGAATTGGATACAAAGTGTTTACAACGTAAATGGAAATCGTTTTGGACTAGGGTTTTTATAAGATATGCAAGTTAAATAAAAGTTAAAGGTTGGTTTTGCAAATAATGAAACTTAGAAGGGTGGCTCGTTAAAGGTGACAAGAGGATGGACTAAACTGGTAAAAAGAGTAAACTTGTAATAATTACACTTTTGACCCTACACTTTGTAATCATGACGCTTTAAACCCTAAACTTATAAAACTTGTCATAAGTGATCCTTAAACTATTATAATACTCTTTTTGCATCATGTAACCTAATATGACATTAAATGCTTCATAAATGGCTAACTTACTAAATACGAAAACCTGCTAATTATGGAAACCTGCCTAGAAAAGTTACCTAAAATGGAAAGTTACTAAAGGTGGAAACCTGCTAAAAATGGAAAGCCGTCTAAAATGAGTATTCTGATTCTTAAGAAGCGTTACCTAATTCCTATAGGTTTCGGTATGGGATTGATTAATCGTGTGATCTTACCTTCCGCTTTGCTTGCTTTGATTGAGGTACAGATATTCTATCCCTTTTCAGTAGGGATTTCTCATGACTTTCTGGTCCTTTGACTTTATTCGCTTATGATATTTTGTTGCTATGATTTCTTGCTATTGAACCATTGTTATTGACCCCTCTGTTACTGAACCTATGTTACTGAACCTTTGATATTAGACTTTGATATTGGACTACTGCTATGAACCTTAAATTATGGACTACTGATATTGAACCTCTGATTATTATGACTGATATATTGCTACACTGTGGACCTTTGTCTGACCCTTCAGATTGATACCCGAGCCAAATACTGTTAACTAGTCATGGAGGTAACATGACCGTGTCATTGATGCACCAATGGCATGACTCCAGTGTGTACGAGTGATGTTACACACCGTCCCTTTCTGTTATCTGATTATGAGCTCGATATATATTATATGGCCACTATTTGTCTCATAGGGGCGATGGATGCATCCTAGATCCATCTTGTACTACTACCGATATATATATTGTTACGGTGATGTGGTGCGTGTGTGCAATACACCCCTCACGGTCGGGAGCTAGCTACTCCACCGGTTATTGAGGTCTCCTCCTATTGTTTGGTATTCCGAGGTCACCCTCCGAATATGATGGTTACTATTGATTCTTGGGTCGCTATTGCCACTCATGATATTCTTGTCTTGTCTTTGTTGGCTCGGGATAGATTTCGACAACCCTTACATCGTTGATATACTTATATTGTACCATCTGCTTACCCCAACGCACCATATTCTCGTATTGACCGCCTGCTACCTGCACTTTATGTGACTTATTCTTCTACCATTCCATTCACGTACTAGGTTATCATTATTATGGTTATTGAATTTGATTATGCTTTTACATGTTTTAGGTAACAATCGTTTGCCCTGCTACTATATGACTAATATATGATTGTCTGATTCATCTATTGACATGCTAATAACTGACAAACGGTTTACCATACTGTTATGTGACTCTTTGATTCGTCTGGTCCATGTTAGTGTATAAATAATTGTTTTGACGGCTTATCATGTAAACTATGTTCTGTTAACCTCGTGGTCTATGAATATCTGTTAGTATCTCTTCCCGCTTATTGTTGATCGCCATATGTACATTGTTTGTTTATGTTACCGTATGATTGGATAAATGGTTCGACTTATGTGTTCTCGCTTGTTAACTTGTCAATTTGCTCGTTATGTCCTTAAGTCATTTAATTGTAGTGTTCATGCCGAGTTCATGTTTGATATGTATGGTTACCATGTCTGCTCTTGATAGTATTTACTCCGTAGTGATACTTGTGATGTTATTAAGCTCGTAGTTACTTGACTTGTATGATTGCCATGCTCACTTTCTAATTTAATTGCTTCCGCTTGCGTTTAGTTTTCCATTTGGCTTAATTATATTCTGACTTCCTGAAGTAATTGTATGCTATTCTTGTTGAGTGAATACGGCGTTTGCTATGTTTGATTTTGTTTTCGGTACCTGTATGTCGGTCTGCTTATATGTGATTATGTATATGTCGTGGATACCTTACCCTGCTTCGTTCTCCTTGTTATTTGTTCATTCTGGAGATCGGTATAATTGTGTTCTGCAGGATCCTCATTGACTCATTGATTCCTTTCCGTTGCGACCTTGTTATCAGTTCCTTATTTCATTTCGCATTTCTGATTTTATGTAGCTTTCGTTTTGTTATATCTGTTCACTGGGCTTTTCCTGCGGCAGGTTTTTCTTTAGGTTTAAAGATGGGCTTGTTGGGCTGAGAGTTGGATTAGTTGAGTAGACCGACCTTAGCTACTTTATCATTTTGGATTTAATTTGAAGAGTTATTGTTTTCAGATTTTATTTCCATTTTGGACATATTGGATTTTATTTCCGTTATATGACTTGGTAATTTATTTTATAATGCTTTCGCTTGAAAAATCTTATTGTATGTTCTGATATGACACAAGAATGTGACACTTCTACCCTTGTCGGGTTGGGGTGTTACAATTATAGTATCGAGCAAAGGTTTCGCCTTGTTGACCTTAGGATTGACCCGTGAGGATTTGGGTAGACACTAGGCTTCCGTCTGCTCGATTTTCTCCGATTCGTTTGATTGTTGTTCAGATTTGAAATTGATATTCGTTTGTCTTCACTGATTTGGCCTTCCTCTTTTCGCATCGAATTTTGTTATTTTGTCTTCGCACATCCGTTTGTCGATCGTTAGATGGAGACTACCGTGGAGCCGAAGAAGATGGTGCCGACCCTACGTTCTCGCAATGCGGTCCCGTCTTTGGAGAGGTTCGTGAAGCGAAGCCACACCGACCGCCGTCTTGCTTGAGACATCGTGATACCTTTGGAGGAAGCTGGACGGATCAACCAAAGACGCAAAAGACGGAGACAAGATTCAACCAGTGGCTGAGAAGGTTCATCTACTTCCTATGATTGGGCGCGACTCGTGTTACTCCGATTTGTCACGCGTTCTGAGACGGTTTGATAAATTGCTATATGATTTGATCGGTATTGCTTTTCGTTGATTTGTTCAGAACTCAGTTTGAATCGTGAAGTTTTATCATTTAGCATTTTGGTGATATCTCAGTTTTGTTCTTGGATCGTCAGTAGCGTGTCATGAGGAACCGTTTCGAGCAAGTTGGTGGCCTTCTTCTTTGGTGATATGGTAAGTTGTTTGATGTAGTTTATGATGTATGTATGTGAATCTGGTCTGCTTTAGTATGTTACTTGGTATCTGTATGTTATTTGTTTTGTTGTGATATTGGTTATGTGTTTTGTCATGACCCGTGACAGAATATGATGACAATAAAGACTTGTTATGTGATGCAAGTATTATGACGCCTGATCACCGTGATAATACCGAGATCATATAATTTAAACTTATTGAAATCGTACGACGTCTTGGGAAATGCCTGAGGTAGGTACGTGAATGGACTAGGACTTATATCCGTTATTTGGCACTCCTCATGTTCGTTTGGGATTCTGTACCTCTTTGCGAAATTTCACCAACATCTGTTACGTATAAGATTTGTATGCTTTGAAACCGATATCGTTATGATCTGTGTGAGACTGTGAATTGCTACATCTGCCTTGAACTTGTACGTCTCTCTGTACCTCTGCGACTTCAATTTTCAAGGACGAAAATTTTCCTTTTAGAGGGGAAGAGTTGTAAAACCCACATTTTCGAAAAACGTTAAAAATACCAAAATACCCTTCAATCTCGAACTTTGAAAGACGCTAATTATTAAATGTATCGTCACTTAAATATCTAAACCATTATCATCGAAGCAAGTAAAGTTAACACGAAACAAAACCTACGCTAAATTAATTGGTACACGCTTAAGTTATGTCACATATTTTTTTCCTTTAAAATGTTCCTAGTCGATTTTACAATGTACAACGACGAGTCGAGGAAATAGACCAGTTCGTGATTGAAGTGAATATGGCAAGTACCCAATCTAAGTATTTGATTGATTTTGTTTCCTACTTTGTCTCCTCTTTTTTTTCTCGACATAACCATAACCGGTTATCACAATTGTTTTATCATAACATTCACCAAAAAAAAACAAAACACTTTCAAACCCTAACACCAAAACTAGCGGCTATCATTTTTCTTCCACTTTATGTCGATCAAAAGGAGACCAAAAGGAGATTTGCTCGTGGTTTAGAAGGCCTGTGATCGTGGGTGAGGATCTGGAATCCATTCGTGGGGAGGGTTGTCTCGTGTTCAAGGATCTTGAAGGCTATCCCGGTGGTGTTTTCATTCGAGCCATCCTCCACCATCTTGTCCGAAACTCATTCTTGTATTCTCGCATCAAGGGTAACCATATCGCTTTATCATTCGACTTATTCTTCTTATGTTTCCTTGATTTCTGTCGTGTGATACCCATCAGAGTGCATGTTGATATGTGCTAATCTCTACATGAAAGTGATGTGTTTTATCTCACATAAAATAATATGTTACTATGTCACATAAAAGGATATAGAAAAAGAAACCATATATACGACTACATTCTCTTTAGATCTATATTGAACCTCCCTTTTGAATTTTCATGTACACGCTATGAATACTTCACATAAAATAATAAAAATGGCTGCATGAAATCATGAATGTATACACGTAAAATATCAAGAGGAACGTCATTTACTCGACCTTATTTCTGTAACCTGATTGGACCCTTCTTCGAATGTAGGTACACTTTTTTTTAAAACATCACATGAATTAATATATGTAGTCACATAAAATATTAAGTAAAAGGCTATATATATTGGCCCCATATTAAATCTGTTATGGATTCTTTTGACCTTCATCATAAGACATAATCATGCTTTATTTATTTTTGTATCAAGTTAAAATGGAATGATAAATTGTGTATACATCATGACTTAAGTCTTGTAACAATAACGATTTCACAAAGGTTCTCGTATGGTTTATACTTGTGTCAAATAGAGTTGTTTTGGCCATAGTATGTCTCGACAAAGAAAGGATACAAGATGGGTCGTATACTTTGGTTAAGAATTGGATACAAAGTGTTTACAACGTAAATGGAAATCGTTTTGGACTAGGGTTTTTATAAGATATGCAAGTTAAATAAAAGTTAAAGGTTGGTTTTGCAAATAATGAAACTTGGAAGGGTGGCTCGTTAAAGGTGATAAGAGGATGGACTAAACTGGTAAAAAGAGTAAACTTGTAATAATTACACTTTTGACCCTACACTTTGTAATCATGACGCTTTAAACCCTAAACTTATAAAACTTGTCATAAGTGATCCTTAAACTATTATAATACTCTTTTTGCATCATGTAACCTAATATGACATTAAATGCTTCATAAATGGCTAACTTACTAAATACGAAAACCTGCTAATTATGGAAACCTGCCTAGAAAAGTTACCTAAAATGGAAAGTTACTAAAGGTGGAAACCTGCTAAAAATGGAAAGCCGTCTAAAATGAGTATTCTGATTCTTAAGAAGCGTTACCTAATTCCTATATGTTCCGGGCGGCGGGATTGATTCATCGTGTGATCATCGTTTTGCTTGCTTTGATTGAGGTACTTATTCTATCCCTTTTGTTTCATGACTTGCTTTGATTGATTCGCTATGATATTCTATCCCTATTGACCCTCGATATTGAGCCATTGCTCCCTCATGACCTATTTATCGAACCTTTGATATTAGACTTTGATATTGGACTCTCGCTATGAACCTTAAATTGTGGACTATCGATATTGAACCTC
The DNA here is from genome assembly GCA_022545495.1 of Chrysanthemum lavandulifolium. Taxonomy (NCBI): domain Eukaryota; kingdom Viridiplantae; phylum Streptophyta; class Magnoliopsida; order Asterales; family Asteraceae; genus Chrysanthemum; species Chrysanthemum lavandulifolium. Next base: position 112,232,069 of record CM040244.1, read on the forward strand.
GATTATTATGACCGATATATTGCTACACCGTGGACCTTTGTCGACCCTTCGATTGATACCCAAGCCAAATCCTGTTAACTAGTCATGGAGGTACCATGACCGTGTCATTGATGCACCAATGGCATGACTCCGGTGTGTCTGGTGATGTTACACACCGTCCCTTTCATTATCGATTATGAGCTCGATATATATTGTATGGCCACTATTTGTGCGGGGGCGATGGATGCATCCTAGATCATACTATATTATTATCGATATATATATTGTTCGGTGATGTGGTGGGTGTGTGCAATACACCCCTCACGATCTGGGAACTAGCTACTCCACTTTGTTCTTGAGGTCTCCTCCTATTGTTTGGTATTCCGAGGTCACCCTCCAAATCGATGGTTACTATTGATTCTTGGGCTGCTATTGCCACTATTGATATTCTTGTCTTTGCATCGTTGGCTCGGGATAGATTTCGACAACCCTTACATTGTTGATATACTTATATTGTACCATCTGTTTACCCCAACGCACCATATTCTCAGTATTGACTTCCCGTTACCTGTGCACTTATGTGACTTATTCTTCTACCATTCCATTCACGTACTGTGTTATCATTATTATGGTTATTGAATTTGATTATGCTTTTACATGTTTTAGGTAACAATCATTTGCCCTGCTACTATATGACTAATATATGATTGTCTGATTCATCTATTGACATGCTAATAACTGACAAATGGTTTACCATACTGTTATGTGACTCTTTGATTCGTCTGGTCCATGTTAGTGTATAAATTATTGTTTTGATGGCTTATCATGTAAACTCTGTTCTGTTAACCTCGTGGTCTATGAATATCTGTTAGTATCTCTTCCCGCTTATTGTTGATCTGCCATATGTACATTGCTGTTTATGTTACTGTATGATTGGATAAATGGTTCGACTTATGTGTTCTGGCTTGTTAACTTGTCAATTTGCTCTGTTATGTCCTTAAGTCATTATATTGTAGTGTTCATGCTGAGTTCATGTTTGATACGTGTGGTTACCATGTCTGGCTACTGATAGTATTTCTGTTGTAGTGATACTTGTGATGTTATTAACTGTAGTTACTTGACTTGTATGATTGCCATGCTCACTTTCTAATTTAATTGCTTCCGCTTGCGTTTAGTTTTCCATTTGGCTTAATTATATTCTGACTTCCTGAAGTGATTGTATGCTATTCTTGTTGAGTGAATACGGCGTTTGCTATGTTTGATTTTGTTTTCGGTACCTGTATGTCGGTCTGCTTATATGTGATTATGTATATGTCGTGGATACCTTACCTGCTTCGTTCTCCTTGTTATTTGTTCATTCGGAGATCGGTATAATTATGTTCTGCAGATCCTCATTGACTCATTGATTCCTTTCCGTTGCGACCTTGTTATCGCCTTATTTCATTTCGTATTTACGATTTTATGTAGCTTTCGCTTTGTTATATCTCGCTCACCGGGCTTTTTAAGCTCAACCACATTTCTTTTCCCGCAGGAGGTTTTTTTAGGTTTGAAGATGGGCTTGTTGGGTGAGAGTTGGATTAGTTGAGTAGACCGACCTTAGCTACTTTATCATTTTGGATTTAATTTGAAGAGTTATTGTTTTCAGATTTTATTTCCATTTTGGACATATTGGATTTTGTATTTTCTTTGTAAGTCATCCGTTATATGACTTGGTAATTTATTTTATAATGCTTTCACTTGAAAAATCTTATTGTATGTTCTGATATGACACCAGAATGTGACACTTCTACCCTTGTCGGGTTGGGGTGTTACAAATACCTCCACTTGATAGGTGATCATTTGGTCAGTTCGCACACGAAGAGTGGTTGTACTATGGCCAATTCCTCCCATACTACGCTATTTATCAGACTGGGGTCAGTTGGTCATATCTCCCAGCCCTTTAGATACTACCAAGCTTATAATACTACCAAGGCTAGCGATCTATGAAAAGACTAGCAAATGTCTATAAAGAATTATAGAGAATAACAATAACATAAATGTAAACTTCAAATAATGATATGAATTTATAGTATAAGTTCTAGAAAAATATAAAAGGAATTCAAACTCATATACAAAGGAAATCGTAGACGAGGACTTCGTTATTCAGTGCTCCTAAACCATGCTTCTTCTTCTGTGTTTTGATCTCCTCAAACCCTAGAAGGTTTGGGAAAGGAGATATATTTAAAACTGATGAAACCATCGACTATTTATAGGCTTTGAACTAGTTACGGCGTAACCTTATTAGGTAGTTACGTCGTAACTTCTTTCAATCTTCAGTGCTTATCCATGGTTACGGCGTAACCTTATCTGGGGTTACGCCCTAGCTTCTTTAAATTCAGTGTATTTCTTCATTACGGCGTAGCCTAAGCTGAGGGCTACACCGTGGTCTTTATCGAGCTGCTAGCCGTAAGGATTCGTTGATCCCACGCCCCGAACCATGTCTACAAACCGAACAAAGCTCAGACGGACTCAAACAAGCTCCTCGGGCGTGGTATGATAAGTTATCATCTTTCCTAATTGCCAATAATTTCACCAAAGGTTCGGTCGACCCTACACTTTTCATACAATATCACGGGAACATATTTTAATCGTTCAAATTTATGTGGATGACATCATTTTGGGTCAACACATTTAAAATATTCAAATGCTTTTGCAAAACTAATGAAGAAACATTTTGAAATGTCCATGATGGGTGAACTTACATTCTTTCTAGGACCGCAAGTTCATCAATCACCCCGTGGTATTTTCTTGAGTCGGTCAAATATGCCCTTGAAATTCGAATAAATTCGAATGAATACTTGTGATACTTATGCCACACCAATGTCACATACCAAGAAGCTAGACGATTTGCATGGGAAACTGGTTGAACCTACAAAATACCGTAGTATTATTGGGTCTCATGTATCTAACAGACCAGCAGGCCCGATATTGTCTTTGTCAGATATCTTTGCTCCCGTTATCGATCGCGACCAACTGAAACCCACCTCTCCGAGGCTAAAAGAATCCTCCGAGACATCAAGGGAACCATTAATTTGGGGATTTGGTATCCAAAGGATTCGGTTTTGAACTAATAGCTTTTTCGGATCTTGACCATGCAGGATGCTTAGACTCTCGGAAAAGTACTTGAGAGCACTACAATTTCTTGGTGACAAACTAGTGTCTTGGCAATCGAAGAAGCGAGGATTGTACATCATTTGTCCTCAACCGAAGCGAGAATATGTAGCCATGTCGTGTTGTGCTCAAGTCATTTGGATGAGAACACAACTCAAAGACTATGGTTACGATTTGACGTAATCCCGATGTCTCGCGACAATCGGAGTGCCATTGCGATCGTGTGCAACTCGGTTCAAGATTCAAATCAAAGCACATCGATCTTGATATCACTTCATCAAGGACCATGTGGAGCAGTGCATGTTGAATCATACTGTGGTACGAGAATACCAATTGGCGAGATCTTCTCACCAAAGCCTTAGCTCCTCGCTAGGTTTAATGAGTTGGTCCACCGGATTGGTATGCGGTGTTTGACTCAAGAGGAACTGGATGAACTCTTAAAACATTCTTAAAACCACCAAACACCAAAACCTCTTTTGTAAATATTTTCAAAACAAAATACAAAAATAAAAATCGATAACACAACAAAAATATTCTTCTATCTCTTTTCTCTTAACATGGCAAGTACATTTCTTCCACAACACTCTAATCTTTCAAAATTCAAGATCTTTTTCCGATCAAGTGTTGAGGGGAGTAAATTTAATACTTAACTATTTCAAAATAACCGTGTACTTGCATGTTACATTATCCCGGTTGTTTCTTTAGATGGTGGTCATATTTCTGGTTTTTGACACTCCTCGGACTAAAATTTATAAACTTTCATTATTTCTTAAGTCGAGGGGGAATGTCGTCAAAGTTATTTCCAAATATTCTTCGTTTGGTAACCAAAATGGAAGTTAAAGACTTTGGATGAAAATGGAAAAGGTGGAGGGACTAAAACTGTCAAAATCTTAAAGTTATTTTAATAAAACTACCCACCTAATTCATTTACTTCACCTCATTTATTATACACCTAACTAATCCAACGCACAAAAATCATTCTTCAAATCCGGTTACTTGATCATCAATCTATCACGACATGGACGCTCAAATGAATGTGGATGCACCAAATGTACTCACCATTGCCGATATCTTCCCTCATGGCTATCCAATGAAGATTGGAAAGAACAACCTTCGTGTTGACTTTGAAACCCTCACCGCTCGTAATCTTCTTGTCTCATTGTCGCTGACATTCAAGAACCATCCTTATCGTAACATGCTCACCAATTCGCCACAGCATCGAGATCTACATTCGGCAGTTCGAATACAATGCAACGCATCAAAGGTCAATATGCGGTGACGGTGACACTCAATCACAAGCAAATCAACATCACTCATGCAGATTTAAGAGTCATTCTCCTCATTCCCGACATCATACCAACTCGAATACTGCTGCACCCATCAAGAGACTGTTCTACAATTTTGATTGATATTGGGTATGACGAAGCTTGAGGGTTATTAATAATCATTCTCACGTGGATCTAAAGAACATTCCTCACCTTGAGAACCCTTTATATCATCATCACAAAATCCGTTTATGGACGTGACAGCGGCTGTGAGCATCCCAAGCTCGTGGAACTGCAAATATTTTGGGCTCTGATCAACATGAAACACATCGAAATTGAAGCTCTGATATGGGATGACATGATGACATTCCTCAAAAGCTTGGCTCAAAGATTCCTTATATCGATATACAAACTGTTGATCCAAAGAGCACTTGGATATAACCCCGATATCCCCAAGAGAATCAATGATCCCGATAATCTCGACATGTTGTCTCGAACCCACTCTAACAATGATTTAAGGAGTCAACTACCAAGAAACAAGGTCTTTGTGTTGCGGCACCACCTTCTCTCGGATGAACTCAAAAGCTCAACTCTTACAAAAGGTATCCGAAAGTCGTGCAAGAGAACAAAGTTGGTTTTCTAGATGAAAAATCTTCCGCACACCGACCGTGAAAACCGAGACGAGGAGTGCAGGCGAGTGCAAGCACCGAGAGTCAACGAAAGTTCCCGAAGAGGAAACCTCCAAGCAAAAGGAGAGTTCCTTCTCAAGAAGCTGTTCCTATTCCTATTCCCAAGCCTAAACAACAACTAAAACTAAAGGATCTGAGGAAACTAAATCAGAAGAAGAGGTAACTTACTCTGAAACAGTCAAAGATGACACTCACACAACCACAAAGCCTTCAAGTCCCAAAGGTGATAAAGGAAAGATTCCAGTGATTGAGTACGAAGAGGAAAGTTCAGATGAAGAGCCACTAGACACTGATTACAGGAAGAAGTTCAAATTCGTTAGACTCCAACACGTTGCGAAAGAGTTTGCAAAGGATCAAATGGGTGGCCCCGAAGAGTCAAGTGGTGGAGTTCAACCTACACCAAGTCCTGATGCAGTTAATCAACCCGATAAGGGATCTGGTGCCACCACCTTAGAGCAACAAACAAAGTGCGTGGAAGATTCTATTGATTATGAATTTGAGGAACCGAAATGGAAAAGATCGAGAAAACAACTGCGATGATACAAAGATTGATGAAACGGACGATTATGATCGTTTTCTTCTAGACACGATCCGTCTGCTCCAAGGAGAAAACTTCGAAACACCAAAGGACCCGTAGTCTCCCACATCTCATCATCATCGATTCATCTTCTCACTCTTCACCACCACCATCAAAAGGATCAACCAAATCAACATCAAAATCGTTGAAGAAGCCAACCGCATCCCGGATCTCTCAAGCTAAGACACGAATCGTTAAAGTCACAAGCGGTCGAGAGAAAGATATTACAAAGAAGAAGTTAGATTTTCTTGTCGACTGATACAATATCTTAATGATGAGAAAGATAAGATGCAAGTTGAAAGGAGTATGTCCGAAGCTCATGGAAGATGATCTTCAAAGGAAAATGGACGAGATGATCAAAGGATACACTCACAAGTTCCTTCTTGACATCGCTCTCGGAATTACAAAGGAGATGTTCACCAAACAACTCTATCCGAATCTCTTACATCCGGCCAAGCAAACCATGAAATCAACACCAATGCATGTAAACACCAATCCAGCTTGATCCCATAATCTTCTCGGATCTTGAATTGGTTAACCGATTGGTGGCTCAAATGTCAAAACGCTCGCAACATTTGCCTCCTACGAAGGTAAATTGTTTGAAGCATTGCCGAATACCAACTCAAGTCAAGATGCGAGAAGAAGTCGAAGGCCTAAACGTCGAGAGACGATGAAGATAAAGACAAGGATAAGGATAACGAGCCCAAATGTCCAAGAAGTCCGGTGAATCATCTTCAATGCAACCTCCACCCCAACGGACTCCATTTCAACAAAGATCTCCTCCTCGTTCTTCTACGGATAAACCTCGGGATTACGAGTATACGGGGGTGACGATGAGGAAGTCATCGAGCCCCAACAACAACCCATCTCTCCCGACACGCCAAGAAACCGTAATCCTCCTCTAGGCCAAAGAAAAGAAGAAGAAGGTGCCTATGATGACATCTTATCATGGTCGGATGAGGATAACACCAATTCGACCGGTTCTCAAGCTTGTTGATTCTACACCCTACCCACCAAGGTCAAGATGCGGTAGAAGGTCGTACATTGGAGCATGCTAAGTTCTTGCAAGAAAAATTCGTGTGAAAAGATGACGAAATCCGAGTTAAAGCGAATCAAGAATGAAGCATTTCAACCGCTCAAAGACATTTCGAATGTGCTATTGAAGTTGAGTATCACCTTGATAATATAGCACGAGCTATGTCTAACAACATGGATTGGTTCAACCCAAGCAAACATCGACTTCACCAAACGGGACAACCCTCCATATTACACCGATCGGTCTAAACCTCTACCAACAATTGGCCAACCAGATCGACCTAGGATTCCATTCCGATATTTCTTCAACAAAGACTTGAATTTCTTCTTCACGGTGGTGATGGTTCAAGGAAATACGCTACATCATCGACACTTTCGCTCCCGGACCATATACTCTAACCGCATAGCCATCGAGGAAAGAGCTAACCACATGTTCTCTAACAATGTGGAAGAGTATGACCGTGATGCAATGTATGGGATTCACCATTGGTCAAGCATCGATTTAATCTACTACGAAGTTGCCGTGTTCGAAGTCTCAACATGAAGTGTTCAAGACTAAAGCAATCGTGGCTATTAAACATGTTGATCTTTCGTCTAAATGGGACTACACTTTCCTCAAGAATATCGTGGTCAAAAGGTAAGACGAAAGGGATTATGCATTCTCTCAAGTGGACTTTGAGAATTTGTCTATCAACGACATTGAATACATGTACCTTGCCAAAGTGCGGTCGCATGAGACAATTCTCGATCAAGTGCAACGTGAATACATCAAGTCCTTGCTTATCTTCATCGGAAGAATAGTAATCAAAGAACGTGTAGAAGATCTCCGACTTGCGGTTGAATCATATCGCACCCGTGTCAACTTCACTCCACCTCGCCTAGATCTTCCCGACATCAACCGCTTCCACAATACACTCTCATTAGCCAACCATTCGGAGTAATTTACCGTAGTGAACTACAACGAACCGCTTGATGGCGTGTCGAGATCTTCACAAGTTTAGGGATCACATTTGAAGAAGGTTATGGATGGATTGGCTTATCGGTTGAAGGCGATACATGAAGGCATTTGGTCTCCAAAGCGATGGAATTCTAAGGAAAGACGGATGTGAAGAGAATCATCACCGGATTGATGAAAGGTTGTATCGACGGGACCGCCTGTAACTCGGAGAGCTTTGTAGGTGGTCATCCCGTGATTGCTCTCGCCGCTATCAACGCCTGCTCGCATTCCCCGCAAGATTGATGGACTTCGGTACCCCTTGAACCGCTTCTATTTCATATAATTTGGATGTGTGATTTAATTATGACAATGGCTTGTGCACACATAACAATGTACAACCCGTTCTTGTCAAGAAAGGACCATGTGGTACGCTTGATTACCACAATCCTTATAAAAGGAGCGAAGCTTTTACTTTTAATAAAACCTATCAAACTTTTCACTTTTAAAGGTTTTGCTCAAAAGAACAAGTACTTCCCTTATGATTTTCAAAACCTCAAACCGCTTATATCAATTGTTGAGGGGAGTATTTGACTTATAAACTTTGTTCACAAATTGTTCACAAAGGGTCATCTTCCCATAAACCTCAAAATGGTCATATTTATTCTCAACATTTCTTCAAAAATACCATTTATATGCCATTTTGGGGATAAAATTATGCGATAAGAAATATGTTGTGATATTGCTATTGAATCATCGTGGTGAAAAGACTTCAACCCATGAATTGACGGATTTGAAATTTTACATTGAAAAGATTTGTCTTCCAAAGACTTATCCAAGTAAATTGTACCTATTCGAGAAGCTCTTGATAGACATGAACTTTGACGGCTTTGACAACCTTTCGAGGTTTGTCCACACCTTCAAGGTAGTTATTAGAGCTAGTTGTCACCTAAAAGCTAACAATGTATCTCTTTAAATATGCAACGAATGTGTCCCTCTGTGGAATTGTCTATCTTGAGTCGATCAATTCAAAAGTGCGAGCTTTTTCCTCACTGCGCAGATTTCAGAAAAACTCTAAGCACATGTCAGTGGGGAGTATTTCAAAAATCTAAAACTCTTGAAGTGTTCAAACATGTTTTTCATTCACAAACACTCGAGAGATTTTCATGAAAATGGTTTTATGGCAATGGAGTTATAAGGTGATTAAGGTTAGGAATAACTGTCCCTATGATCCGCCAGAGCAGTTGGATCTACCCAAGGACAATACCAATAGTTTGAATTAGAAGTCCTTAGGTATGATTATAAAAAGGAGAAAATGAGAATCTGAGAAAGAAGGAGTTGAAGAATTAAAAGAAATGCAAAGAAAAGGGTGAAAAGAGATAGCCCTCCAAATTATTCAACTTAGGGTCGACACAATCGTTCAATTCATATGCTACTAGTTCACTTGATGACGCTGGATATTGAAGATTAAAAGTCGCCATGGACCCAGCGACGATGCACTAAACCTTCTTAGCCACTCAAGTTTCTCTCAAAAGAAGCTTGTTTCATTCTCACAGGAACCCTACATAATCTCTCGGCTTTCTCTGTAGAGATAGCCGGGTATTGAAGAAGAGACCTCTCCCCCTCCGCCGCCAGAAAACCAAAACGCACTATTGAGTCTAGAGCCACGCAGATTCATCAAAAGATCTCTTAGGTACACTTGATATTTCATCACTTGATGTTCAACAATAAGAACATCGGTACGTTATCGAGTCCTTCACGTATCTTAGCAACTGTCGAGAATATTTATGAGAGGTTCACATCTCGCGATCCTCGCGATTGAATGGAACTCCCGCCGTGGTCAACATCAAATGTTCCCCGACAGCGTGTCGCCTTTAACTCCTCGTGGATTACGCTTAGTGGTCTCAAACGGTCTACAACAGAGGTATCGCTTGGTACCCAACGACTATCTCGAATCGTAGGTGTACTTTGGTACATCGTGTTATCTCACTTGTGGGACCCGGTTCAGAACGGCCTTTGTGAGAATTAGAGTTGTGTTATCACACTATGTCGCTAACACCTCAAGTTCAAACTTGTAAGCGCCGGAACCGCTTATTACTAACCTTTCTTATGTTTACTTTTATGGAAGCCTCGAGCGGAATGATCGCGGCGATTCTCCACATGCTCATACCAACAACATCACTTATGGAAGTTCTCTCACAATAAAAGGCAACACAAAGTCGAATGATTCTACAACAAAGAATCTACAAAGTTTAAAGACTTATAGAACTTCATCAACTGTAATCCAACGTTAAAGAGCGCAAGAGCATGTTGGAGAAAGACGCGGAGACACTCGAGCAAATAAGGCACTCGATGCGCACTACCACACCATACTATCACTTTCAAAGAACAAAAGAACAAAGAAAATGAAGACGCCAAAGGTATTACTTCAAAGAAAACAATTTCCTACACTGGGAGATTGTTCGAATCAAGACATCTCTTCACAAGAAAGAAGAATGTCAAGACGCCAAAGCTACTATTACATCTACACCACAACGTTAACACTCATTTCATTCATCACTAGCACTTAATGGGGAGATTGTTGGAATCACTCCTAAACCTTAATTCAAGTGTTAGTAACTCATATGTAATAGTTAGCTTAATATGGCCTTTATGTTAGTAATTAGCCTTAGGCTTACGAAGGCCTATGTTTCAAGGCCCAAGCCTATAGGAAAGGAAGTGAACTGATGTTTCCTTAGTTCCTTCCCCTATATAAACACATGTAAACCTTCCTTAGAAGTTTGGTTGTTCAATCTATTACACTTTCATACTCCTACGCAGTAACCTTTCCATATCATAATGTGTGTTTGTGTGTTATTGTTCATCCGCTTCATCTCTTTCTTATTTCTTGTCGGGTCTGTTATAGATTTGATGATACAAAACAAGAAGAATGAAACATGAAGGACTAAAAGTGACAAGAAGGGAAATCAAAAAGATGGAATATTTGGAAGATTCTAAAAGATATGCTTAAAAGAATATTTAGTTTCCTAATTGTATTATGATTCTCTATAAACCCTAGATGTCTCTAGTATATAAAGAGACATGGTCATTAGTTTTGGCACGCATAAGATGTAGACGCCTAAAGGTGCTAAGTGAAGGAACCTAGGTGTAGGGGAAACGCTAGGGTTTAGTTAGTTAGTGTTAGATCAAGTCTTTGATCTTATTATATTTAGTTAGTTAGTTTATGATAATGAAAACCTTGTTCATAATAATGTTGATTCTATGTTCGAATATTCCGCTTTAATTATTATGTGTTTCTAGATATAATATTAGACATAGTCAAAGAGCTTACAACGATCTTCACATGTGGTATCGTAGCCTGGCCTGTGATATCTAGGATCTACAAGGTTTTTCAAGAGAAAAGAAGAAAAAATTCGAGTCCGAAGTTTCAGACATTTCTACAAAGATTGTTTTCCGTAACATAACTTTTATTGAACTGTGATCGAGCTAAAATTTGAACTCGAGCTTGGTATATCTATCTTTAATCTCACCAAGGGATTATCAATCGGAGTTCTCAATCAAAAGTTATAAGTCGTCAAGTTCGTCACCGATTTTTCGTAAGGTTACAACAAAGATGCTTAAAACGATCATAACTTTTTCAATAACTGCTAGATCATGACAAATTTTGGGTGGATGTTCTCTATATATTAATCTAACTTTCCACCAAAGGGATCTTCCATCCGAGCTTTTATGCTCAGATATTTTCAAAGTAATCGCTCGATGTTTTAAAGTATCACGATGCTTATATAATCAAAGTACTTTCGTAGGTCTAAGTACTCGTCACCAGGTACTTTAGCATCATATGTTCACAAAGCACCCGATTTTATTAAAAGTACTGCTTCTCGAGGAGATTTGGAATTAAGGGGAAGTCGAGCATATTGTTATGGTTTTTGGATATCACACACACACAAGATTGGTTCACACATACAAGAGGAGATTGGAAGTTGTTCTTAAAAGGATTTTAAAAGGCTCGTTTTTGGTTTTTATGGATTAATTGATTACGAAGAAGGTTGAATATCATTTATTTGATGTTGTAGTTGAGTGTCACATGTTTGTGTTCTTATCATATAGCTTGATGAATCTAGCAATGTGTGATTTTTCTTATGATGCTCTATGCACACATTGGCTATCACTTAAAGGAGTTACATTGTATTGCTCATGTCTCATACTAGTTGAGGATTCTTGTCATGGATTGCGGTCTACTTATATTTGGTGATTAGTATAAGTATGGAGTTTCGGATAGTACAAGATTTAAGACACAAGTTTGGGAAATTCTATTTATTCATCAAATTGTTATATTTGGTTTTCTTCACAAGTGATCATTACATAAAGCCCATGATTTTGAAGAATCATTGATATACATGCATCACTCAAGGAAGTGTTTGATTTTTACTAACTGCTGATCATTATTACTACCGCTAGTTGAGTTTTCACTTGTTGGATCCATTTTTCTTATGATGCGAATGGTGGGCGATTTGAAGCATTGAAGTCTTAGATTGGAAGTATGAAATTTGTTCGTGGTGGTCAAGATCATTATTTGCATACGCTCCTATTCGGATAATAACAAAAAGGGAAGAGATGTTCGAGTAGCATGGCATGGATTAAGGGAAGACAAAGGAAGACAAGATTGTTTCATTCATGGTGAGATCTAATTATCTCAACTTCGCTACTCGCCTAGGGAAGTTCGCTCAAGAATCGTGTTTGTTTTGTCATCATCAAATAGGGAAGATTGTTGGGTCCATTATAGATTTGATGATACAAAACAAGAAGAATGAAACATGAAGGACTAAAAGTGACAAGAAGGAAACTACAAAAGATGGAAGATTTGGAAGATTCTAGAAGATATGCTTAAAAGAATATTTAGTTTCTAATTGTATTATGATTCTCTCAGAAACCCTAGATGTCTCTAGTATATAAAGAGACATAGGTCATTAGTTTTAAGCACGCATAAGATGTAGACGCCTAGGGGTGTGTGTGGGAACCTAGTCTGTAGGGAAAACGCCTAGGGTTTAGTTAGTTAGTGTTAGATCAAGTCTTTGATCTTTATTATATTTAGTTAGTTAGTTTATGATAATGAAAACCTTGTTCATAATAATGTTGATTTTATGTTTGAATATTCCGCTTTCATTATTATGTGTTCCTAGATATAATATTAGACATAGTCTAAGAGCTTACAACGATCTTCACATTTCTACATATTGATGTTTGTGTTTATATATATGGTGACCAACATTCGTTGTAACACTCCCAAATCTTGGTACAATTAAGACTTAATCAAGTTTTCGTATGCTACATTGAATTGGTATCTCACACAAGTATAGCAAACAAGATAGTCATATTATCATTCAAAACCAATCCCAAATTTAATTATCCAAAACAATAATCCCAAAACGTAAATAAAAGGCCCAGACATGATTTATAAAAATAGGTCCCCATAAATTATCAGAGTTTGATTATGATCCTTCAACCATGCCTTCTTGCCAATATTCCACATAACACGCACTCCAAACATCACTTAAATACCTAAGAAAGACATGTTAAAAGGTCACCTAACACGCAGTGAGTTCATAGGTTTAAATTCAAGTTTAAAATAGTGGACCAGAGGGAGTTTATTTGCTATGCGAGACCTAAGATAGATACACATCAATCACATACCAATATTACAATCACAATATCATCAATGTCATATCCGACGCCATAGCGGCCCCTAGCGACTCTAGCCAACACAACATAGCAAAGTTTAGAACGATTGCTAACCTCGACTAGGTCGAGGTAGAAGTCTATACTTAGCTAGGCACGTGTTATAGCAATCAAGATTGCTACCCAGACTAAGGCAACAAATATCACATATCTATCTAAACAATTGAAGCACATAAGCAAATCAAAATAGTTTAAAAGGTCCAAAAAGAGTAGCATGATTCTCACCCCAAATTAGTTAAAAACATAGATAAAAGTGGGGCTATGAAACTCACCTCAAGCAAGCAACGCAGAAATAAACACTAGCAAGAAGATAACAGCTAATCACGGCTCAGAAACTATCGACTCGGCACAACCTATTAATGTAAACCAATTTTAATATATATTTCCCAAAATCAATGTTATCTACCCCAATGTATTCCTTTTCTTTATCTCCAAAAAAGTCTTGTTTCACCGTTTAGTCCTAGTGTTTGGTATCGTCGGTGTGTATGTGTGTCGACTCAATATGATATCATGAATGCATTCAAACAAACACAATGTAACTCAATGCAACACAATGAGACATCTAAGCGATAAGCTCCATAGTTCAATAAGTTTCGAATAAATAGTAGACCTTATCGAATTCGCCAACTCGATAAACTCAATTATTTATTCGTGTCGCTTATTATCCCATAAACCGTCGCATCCTAACGAGTCATAAGGATAATTCACCCATTAATAACGTTATCCCACGCACTCAGTGGGCTCTTATAAGATTCTCCAACCCAATAAGTCCACTATCCACGTGGATCGACGCTATTAATGTTAGGTCATCCAGAACCCATGCACACAACGTGAAATAAATTAAATACTCGAAACTAGTATTAAATGCTCATAAATGGCACATTTTGATAAACGTGCACTTGAAACATTAAATACTTTTTAAATAGAAAACATTTTCGTTTTTAGTTGTTAATTCCCTTTTTAAAATAGTGAATAACAAGACAAGTCTTGTTATCGATAGTTTTTATATAAAAACCATTTATTATTTATGTTTCATAGTTTATTAACATTTTCACACACACATACACACATATATATATATATATATATATTACGTCAATTTTAACAGTTAGTTTCATATCGTTATTCGTTTCGAGTACACAAGCACGAGTCATGATTCTCGGCTTTTAATCAATCTATAGTCCAAAATATACTAACGTCCATGTAACGGCGTTGTCAGGGTCAACAATGACTAAAAAGTCAAAGTAAAACCGACGTTGCTCAAAGTTGACAATTTATATTATAAGTCCAAGTAAATAATGACAATAAGCGCAACTCAATCTCAAATCAACCCTAATCAATCTCGCCAACCAATCAATCTACCAAATATACACGTAACCAATGTTATGACACTAGTGGTCATGACACGGTCACGATTAAGACCACGTGAACCAAACAAGCTCTAGAAGCTTTTCTATCCCACGCTGTCTCATCCAAACACAAACAACAACAACCAACAAGATACCACAACAACCCGACCGGACCTGTGGTCCATGAGGGTCTCAGACGCCACACCACCAACCCATACGGGTCTTGGTGGCTCAGACACCCCAACAACACACAACCAAAAACTCCCAAATAGCAAATCGAGAATGAGTTGTTCTTCCGCCTTCCAACAATAATCTTGCAATACCACTTGATGCTACATTTAACACTATTTCTCCTTGGACCTTAATGCACCGATAAAGTTTTGGAAAGGTATGTCTTTCCGACTTCCATAGCCATAAACAAAAACATTCCACCTTTTTAACAAGAATCTACATCTATTATTGTCTTGTATATTCCTTTTTGTTCACTTGTCGTTGTGGTGTATAGCCTTGATGTTCTTTATGTAATACTTTTTGTCGATTTCAACTCATCGATACCAACCTTGTTATAAGTTGCCATTGTGTAAATTTCATTTGGGTACGGATGTTTGGTATATGTTTCAAACTTTTGTTGTTACAAAGTAGCATGTGTTTGATGTATGTAAGCCGATGTTTTCCCTTTCTTCGTCTGAAGGTTCCAAATCTTTCAATAAAAAAGTTTCTAATTAGTTTTTTTTTGGTTTATTTGTAGTTTTTTTTAAACAGATATATATGTTGTAAGGAAAGAATTTTTGTTATATTAGTTTTTTTAATTACATACATGGATTGTTATTCTTTACACGCCCACTTGTAAAACATCATCACCAATACTTCCCATATTTTTTCAGACACAATCTCTCAAGGCGAGACATGTTGTCCATTCATAATTAGTGTGGAAAACTAGAAGGGGGTTGAATAGTTTTACCAATTAAAACTTCCTTTAAACTATTTAGATCAACTTATGTCAATCTATTTGGTTGTGTGTGTTGGATGTTGATAAACAAGCATATAAAGATATGTAATGAAAAGATAAGAGTAAGAAGCACAAAACCACAACGCGAGTATTTATAGTGGTTCTGGCCACAAGGACACCTTCCTTGCCTACTTCACCCCCCGAGTCACCTACTCGAGAGTTCGTAACACTACACCAATCTCCTTATGGCGGAGAAGCCTTCACAACGCCGCTTAACCTTTTTCGGTACTAAGCTAAATACCGAGTTCCTTCACACCAAGGCTAACCAAACCTACACAACGCCGCTTACCCTTTATAAGGTACTAGGCTAAGTACCTAGTTCTTTCACACCAAGGTGAACTACACCTTCACAACGCCGCCACCCTTTATTAGGTACTAGGCTAAGTACCTAGTTCCATTGCAATAGAGGAACTACTACCACACTACACCAACAACTAATCCCAAAGGAGATCTACTCCTTTACAACATCATCAAGGACATCAATATCCTTGGATCTAATGCTAGTCTATCTAGTACATCGAAACACACCATATCGAATGTACATCTAAGGCACCTTTCACTAATGCCTTTGACTAGATCTACAAGACAACTTTCACTAATGTCTTGTGTCTTCACTTCTAAGCACATTTCACTAATGCTTCAAGTCTTGACTTCTAAGCACCTTTCACTAATGCTTCTTGTCTTGACTTCTAAGCACCTACCACAAGTGCTTATGCTATATACGATAGATACCCTTCACTAATATCTTCGTCTTGACGCTTGAGACATCTTTTACTAATGTCTTCAACACTACACTTCTTTGAAGAAAGAAAGAGATCATCAACAAGAGGACTTCAATAACCTTGATGATGAGGAAGCATGGCAACTCATGGACTTGAGCTTGCTCGACTTCAAAGGTGGTGATCTTTCCTTTAAGAGGAACCTAAAAGATCACACAAAAACAAAACTACAAACATAGATCTCTTGGATCTAAGGTTAGTGAGATTTAACTCGTGGAGAAAGTGTGATAGAAGGGATTGAGGGTGAGAAATAATGAAGAAATGGCTCACTATTTATAGAGGAAAATCTAATCGCTCCTCGGATCCCACGGATCCTTCCACAAGGATCCGTCTAGCGTTGTTAGGATCCGTGGAACGCCCTCTTGCCCATGGGTATTTTGTTATGGGTCATGGGTCAAGGGTTGAACCATGGATCTTTGGCAAGATACAATGTATTATCGAGTGCAATGCACTTAGTCACTGGGTATGGGTTGATCCATGGGTTATGGATATTATCCATGTATGATATAAGCATGATGTCATGCAATGGGTTATGGGTCAAGATCCATGGGTTATGGGCTTTGGGTTGTACCAAACTACATTCAATGTATTTTCCCAATGGGTTGTGATACTTAAGTTTCTACCATTTATAATACCCAATATACTACATACTAGTTATGTGTATATTTTACCCAAATATGTAAACACTAGTTGTTGTACATATGTATTACTAAATCATAAAATCACTTATACTTGTTTTAGTGTTTTATGTGAAATGTGAATATGTTAGAAACTATTAATTCAAACCATTTACGATTTTATTTGTTTCGTTAATATGATTTTACGCTTGTTATCGACAAAACATTAGAAGATCGTAAAATATAAATAAACATTTTTACGGCTTATTTGTATTAACAATCTCCCTTTTGTTGATGACCAAACATAAAATTATTTTAAGGAAAAGCTAAAATTGTAAAAGTTTTGAATTTAGAAGTTTTACTTTTCTTCCCCTTTTGTCGAAAACAAAAAGTGTTTGAAGAAAAGCAACACATCGTTTTAAGAAAACATGTGAAAGAAATAAAATTAAAAAGAAATAGAGAGCAAGTATCGAAAGGATCTCGTCTTTACTCCCTTGACGAGTCCATCCTTAAGTAAGGGATTCAAGAAAACTAACTCTAATCGAGTTCATTTGCAATTAACTTTGCAAAAGATTACGCCTATGTGACTGTGTGCTCCTCGACATGATTGCAATTATGCAACGGAAGTCATGAAATATAAATCAAAGATTGCAAGTAATTTGTAATGTATTGCTTTGCCATAAAGCTCCCCTAGCTTTAGGATGTCAAAGTCTTCATGTGTAAATTGAATAACTACAAAACAAAGATTAGAAAGCAAGTATAATTCACAATTTCCTACAAATGTGATTTAAGTTAGTAGAAAGAAACTTCTCGTCTCACGGATCCCACGGTTCCCTCCTAGTAGGGATCCATCTAGGCAATCGAGGATCCGTAGTTGATGATTAATTTCAAAGAATGGTGATATAACAAGTAATGTTATCACAAAATGAGATATGAATACAAGGTAATCATATGCTTAGAAAATAACAAGTAGCATGTAATTCCATTTAATAAAGCAAGAGTTATGATATACATGACTCTAAAACTAAGAAAATAAGAAAATACATGACTAGGAATTTCTAGACCAACTAACGCTGATGCTAGGACACCACTAAAATCTTCTAGCTCAAGTTTTGTTTAGGTTTGATCTCGTCGAAACGCTCGAGGAGATGATAGAACATGAAACGTTGGTCTTCTCGCACTTCATTTATCAAACTCAAACATGTTGACAATGATAGCAATCTTTGTCATGGCTAGGTAGTGGTGGTGGATGAAATGAAATGGCTTGATTCGAGGATCAAGTGAAGCGGCTCAGGAGCTTCAAACGATGGAGGATTGGTGGAGGTGCATTTGAGAATGACTCAACCAGAATGATGGTGGTGGTAGAGAAGTGTCAACTTCCATATGATCGGGTGGTCGACTTTGATGATTTCTCATAATCCAAATGGGATTATATGATGGAAACGCTAAAAGGAAGTCGGAGCAAGTGTTGACTCAACACCTTGATTTTGAACCATTATTCCTCCTAATGAGGAGAATGTTGCTCATGAGAGCGGATGAGACGGCCTAGAGGCAAGTCCTCCAAATTGTAGAGGTGTGGTGATGATAGTGGTGAAGTAAATGAAATAGCTCTAGGAACCAATGGTGATGGTTTAGTGGAGATAATATTGTTTGGCCTAGGAGGTATGGTGATGTTTGGCATTGGTAGTTTTGTGGGTACTATCCTTTTAGGAATTGGTTTGATTGGTCGAGGAAGGATCCTATCATTTGTTGGCTTAACCGAGATGATTCGGTTGAAGAGATTTCGTATAACACGAGCCTTTTCATGGGTGGTTCTTTGGTGATAAGTTACTACTGGGGTTTTCTCATGATGAAATGATTTCAAGAGGTTGCAAGAGCTGAAAGTTAGGATAAGAGTGATGACTATGGAGGTTCTAACAAGATGGTTTATAAACCAAGAGATTTGCAAGTGCATTTAAGCCTTAAGCCACTAGAGTTCATTGGAATGTGATGATTAACATGCACAAGAGTCAACTTCGAGGTTGTAATTGATCTAGGAATTCATTTAAGATGAGATGGAGTGTTTGAGTTAGGAATATGAGTTGAAATGATTGTTTTAGCAAGATTTGACATAAACCGCCATCCGGATCCCACTGGTTCCTTCCTCGAGGGATCCGCCTAGGCTAATCCTAGGATCCGGCAAGAATATGAAAGAGTGGAAATGATGTTTCTAAGATCTAAGACCTATATCATCTTGAGTGTTTCACCCTCCTAAGTGTTTTAAATGAAGGGTGCTTAAGTACTTGAAGGTAATGAATGATGTAGCTAATGATTGTTATTTATGGAAGGATTTGGAACTTTCAAGAGTACCAATGGATGAGCAAGGATGACACTAAAGATTTAGAGTGTCAATTGAAGCTAAATGATCCTAGAGATCGTGTTGTGACTTAGGATTCTGCCTTGGAAAATATCCTAAAGGTTTTGAGATGGAAAACTAGAATTTGATCAACTTTGATCAATTTTGTGGCGAGGATGATTAATGATCAACTTAGCCATAATCAAGGATTTCTAAGACTAGATGTGTGGGATCAAGTAAAAGATGAGGTGAGTTTGAGAGCGGAAGAGTAATGGATTAAAAATGAAACGGTGGATCTATAAGTGTTTTAGAGTGTGATCTAGGTTAGTTATGTGTGGAAGGATCTACCTATCTTGATAAGGACTTAATTTTTGTTGGATCGATATACTTTAATCAAACTAACTTAACTAGCTTGTTAAGGTTTAATAACCATGGATAAATCCTAAGTTATTAACAAAGAAACACCGAGCAATCTTTATCAAGTACGCTGAATTTACTTAACAAAGCTAAGAAGAATAACTTTATTATAAACTCTAAATCGCTTATTATGCAGACACTCTAATACAACTCTAAGATAATCGAACTTTTCTCTAAAACACTAATTCGTAAACTCTAAAATTCTTTTTCCAAAATCGCACATCTAATGCCAATCTAGGAGTCCTTTATAGGCTCAAGGATATCCTAGTCGGTTTACAATTGATAACCTTGTACGACAAGTAATCTAAACATGGAATACAATTCTTTCCATAAACGAATATAACGCTCTTTTGTTCTAGCAAGATTTTGACTTTATCTTGCAAGATTTTGACTCTGCTTTTAGCAAGATTTGACTATTTGACTTCTTCCGCTTCTTTGCACCACAAGATTTTCATATCTTCAAGACTTTGATATCTTCAAGACTTTCATATCCCAACAATCCTCCCTAACTTGAATTCTACTTGCTTGACTTCAAGTTCCTTTATGAATATATCTTTAACAATGTTCATCTTTAAAATGGATTGTTTCTTAGTCTTTAGATTGTATCTCTCAGAATTTATGTGCTTGTCAAAGTATCTCTTAGAATTGTTCTCTTCACAAGAAAGATCCAAAGAATCTCCATCTTTTCAAAGAACACAAAGAACATATGACAATTTGTACAATAATTTGGTTTAAGTTGCATACTATTCTCATCACTTCCAAGTGAATCATTGAAAATTTAATGGATTTAGAACTCTTTACCAAAGCCATTATCTCTGAGTAGCCAAATGTTTTGGTGTGTAAGACCATGGTACATTGATAACCATATGATTTTAGCAAACCACCAAATATCAATGATTTGTTTTGTCTTTACCAAAAGTCGCACCTTCCGACTAGTTAGTTCTTCTATCTAATGGTGAACTAATTACCAATAATGGTTTTTCCACGCCTTTACCACGAGCCATTTTCTTGTGGGCTAGCCAACTCTTCACATTACATCGATATGGTGAGTTGATGACCATCCAACTTATTAGCAAGTTGTCAACTAAAACGGATTTGATATATCTTTACCGTAGCCGTCTTGCTCATGGATTAGTCAATCCTTTTGTAACCATGGTGGATTGATAACCTATTGATGTTATCATCACAAAACCATTTATTCAACCTTTATTTCAAAATATTTATTACTTAGCAAAAGGTTTCTTCTAAAATTTTTTAACTGGTTTAGTTCAAAAACAAGATTTTGATGAAAGTATCGTTCGATCAAGAAGATTTTGAATAAAAGTAATCGATATTTCAAAAAGTATTTATTCAAATAAAATTCATACCGCTTATAGATCATTCTCAACAATGGTAGTCCAAATCTATAAACAAATTGACAACCATGCAAGCAATTTCATTAGCCTCTTCTACTTCCAATCCATGCTCTAGCATTCTTCTCATGAACTCAACAAGAAGAGGGTATCTTCTTTCTACAAACATGTGTATCATTGTTCCATTTTCTAGCTCCAAAACATGAACTCCAGATTCTTCAAAGAATCTCCAAAGAAACTATTTCCAATTTTCTTGATCCTTCCAAATATCATCGTTTTCTTCATCATTTCCCACATGGTTATGAGATCACCATGTAAAACCAAACCAATTCCTTCTAATGGATTATCTTCAAAATAAGCCTTCACAACATGATATAAGTAGAATAGATCTACTCTATCTATAATATGCAAAAATCCCATAGCCTTTTGAAAACTTTGAAGCTTTCATCTTCTTTATGAAAACCATGTAATCCCCATTCTTGGATTTCACAACTTTGAAAACACTAATCTTTGATATGTTCATCTTCATGTCATTATCTTCATTTGTATAATCAAAATCTACCACTCGAGATAATTCTTCAATTCATCACTAGTCTCGCATCTTAATTCAACCTTTTCTTTCTTTGAAAACCGAACATCAGAGGCTTTCGCTTTTTCATTTTCTTTAAGCTCTTCTTCCTTTCAAATTCAATGAGCTTCTTCTAAAGTCTTTAATGCTTGCAACATCTTTCTTATAAGCTTCTCTCAAAGATCATATAATCTTTTCATATCCACATAATTTAGCTTCGCAATCCTTTAAATCCTCCGCTTTTAAATTTGCCATCATTGCATTCCTTTCTTTAGCTAAATTAGGTCTTCTTTGCATATATAGAATGTGTGTAGAGATCAGAATGGTTCAAGAGCCTTCAAAGATTCAATTCCTCATGTAATTTCGAGCTACTTCTCTAGCTATTCCCGAGCTTCTTGAGCTTCTGCTTTTCTTTATATTTAGCATTTAACTCTTCTTGAACTTTTCTAGTGCAGCTTTCATTCCTAGCAACTTCAATTGCTCTAAGTTCTACCAAAGTAAGTTTCTTTTTCTTAGTTTCAACCAAAATACCTTTCCCTTTGTCTTTTGGATCAATTGCAGTTGATCATTCTGGTTGTTCTTCTTCTTGTACATCTCTAATAGTAACTCCTCCTCTTGGTTGTGACAAATCTAACATTGTAGCAACTAATTCATCATCACCGCAGAATGAATAGGTTTGAATGTAGGTTCCTCCTCTTCTTCTATAACAATTGTAGGGACCACCTTCTTCTTCAAAATTCAATACCCTTGGAGTTATTAGTGTTATTACTTCTTGCCTAGATGTATCATGAAAATCATGACTTTGATGTTCAAGACCTTGATCATCGACCTTGAACTTGCACTTCTTCTTGTTCCTCCGAAATAATCCTTTCTCAAGATTTCATGATTCTTTCTTCTTTGTAATATCTTCTTCGCATTCTTTCTTCTTCATAACATCTTCTTTCAAATTATCCTTTCTAAATTCCTCCCAAGTTGATGTAAGATGGTTTAGGAACCTTCGCTCGCTTCAATTCCTTTCAAGTTGTTTACGACGCTTGTTTTCCTCCTTAACCCATAAGTTGAAACCTTGAATATAGGGTTTAATAAAATTCCTTAACCAAATATACTTACGCCTTAACTTCCTAAGTGAATTAGCTTGACTCTCAACAGCCTTGTTCAACCGAGCTAACTCCCTTGTCAAAGCATAATTATCCAAAGTCAAACCTTCACGAGGAATAGTATGATCATCACCTTGAAGATGAGAATGTGCCTCAAACATGAACAATGTATGGTTGAGGAGATGGAGTAGGTGTTCTCTCAATCTCGCTTGAACCTCGTGACTTGAGAAACATCACCTCAGAAGATGCAAGACCTTCACGAGAAGCAAGATTGCAGAGGCAAAGACTTTGTGGCAAGACTTTGTGAAGCAAGACCGTAATCAAGACTTTCACTTTCTTCATCCTCTCAACTGCATCACGAACAAAGTTGTACAACTTCCATCATGGTTGTAGTTAATGGAATATCTCCACCTCAACAAATTACTTAACTTAGCCATGAATGTATAAATTTTGGCTTGGTGCACAATGACAGTAACAAAGTAGCGTGTTTTGGAACATCACCAATTGCTTGTTTAAGAACACCAGAAAACCGTGGGTACATCAACCATTTTGACCCAGATGATATATGTGATAGCATCCCATCTAAAATAAGCCGAGAAAATTAAACATTCTATCAAGAGCTAAGCCAACCATCGCAGATGCTATATTTGACCCAAACCGCTCCCAAGAAGTGCTTTTAGAACTTATGCAATGGAGCAAGACATGAATCAAGAACTTCCATTGAGGATGTAATAATGCTTTCTTGAAAGTTTGTTCACCAAAGAACCTTCATAACCAAGATTCCTAAAAGTATCCCAAATCGCTTGTTTGTCAAATCGAATAGCCCCATCTTCATCTTCAAATAATAAATCGCTCAATAGAGGCTTCGAATCTTAATAGTCCTTCCAAGAATCGTTGATCTAATACAAGATTCATCCTCCTCCATATTATCCATAGCATTAGCCCAAAATTCTTGAATCCATGGTTCAATTATATCCTACCAACTAAAAGAGCATAACTAATAGGCGACCTAGTAAGATAATCAATTATATCATAAAAGCCACATTCGCCTCGGCCTTGTCCAAATTAGCCACCATATTGTGCTTCAAACAGCTTAAACGATTCACCATTGTTGAAAAGTGAGCACAATAAAGATTGTATCGAATAGTAAAGAGATGGTGATTGGGAGATAAGTATGGAAACGATGTAAAGTAATAATATGAGAGGAAAATCGAAAGTAGTTATTTATAGCGGATTTGAAAATCACACCTAAATAACAAAGTTACCGTTATTACCAATTACCCATCAATATTACCGCTGGAACAAGACTTTAATACGACAAACAAGATTTTCCACATAAGCAAGATTTTCTCAAGCAAGATTTTCCAAGCAAGACTTTCGTGAAAACAAGATTTTGCCAAATACCTTCATATAAACTAAGTATAAACAAGCATCCTCCCTCAGCAATACACATGGACTATACCTAACACCTTATAGTCCTCCCTTAAACATAGCTTAGTAGTTAATCATTCCAATGCTCACGACCAAGTGATTGAATCGTGACACATCAAAACCTTTGTGAGTAAATCACCCACATTGTCATCCGTGTGAACTTTAACCACATTAATGAGCCTATGCTCATAGCAATCTCTAATAAAATGATGCCTAATCAATATGCTTTGTCTTGAATGATAGATGTGATTCTTCACAATAAAAATAGTACTCTATTATCAATATTGATAGGAGTATTCTTAAAATTGAATCCATAGTCCAAGAGTTGATTTTGCATCCACAAAACTTGACCACAACAACTTGCGCAGCCTACATATTCACTTCAAGAGATGATGTTGTCCGCAATTGTCTCGCTTCTTGCATTGCTAGGAGACTAACCTTCGTCCAAGATATTGGCATCCACCAGCCAGGATCTTCTATCATAATTATCACCGCATAGTCACTATCCAAAAGCTTCTAAGTGAAAAGGCGACTCTTTAGGATACCACAACCCCAACTTAGGTTGTTGTTTTAAATAATGTAAAATTCTTTTACCGCATTCGGTGAGAGATCTTTGGTGAGACTAAAACAAGTTGAACTTTAGCTCCTTCACATATCCGAGATTCTCAAAATCAATTTCACAAACTTTAATTGTTCCTTTCCCAAGAATCCTTCCTCCATTGGGATCATTCCCAAATGCAACTTTTCCTCCACTAATATTTCTAAAATCGACAGATCTCTTTATCGTCATCATACTTCCGAGCAACCACTATCCACAATAAGATGATCTTTAAGCTCCTCTTCCGGGTTGCCCCGCACACAAAGAAAAGAGTTAGAAACTTTTAGGAACCCAAGCCATTATCGACTTGTGTTCCTTGAGGAGTTACAAACTCAAATTCTTTGAGTATGTAATTCCACTATCTTTCAAATTATGATCCAAAATTATCTTTGTAGCATGTGGATTTTCAAAACTCTTTGGTTTTTCAACATAAATCTCTTTCACCGTATTTTTAGCATTGTCTTGTGTCGAAAAACATCTCGATTCACTTTTTGTTGAACGTCTCGTATGTCTCGCAGCTAAGATCTTGTCCTTTAACCCATTCGCTTTAACAGTGGTTCCCGTGATCTAGATCCCCTATATGAATTGTGATACCTTCTAGGTTGATAGTGAGATCTCCTAGAATTTCTATCCCAAGTATGGTTTTCAAGACTTGTCTCGAGCAAGACTTTGGAAAGTCTTGTGAGATATCAAGGTCTTCTCCGATGTGGGTATCTATGATCCGTGAAGTTTCGTGATTAACCCTATTAGAATTAGTCCAAACCGGTTTGTGCTCTCTAGGTCTCGATTGTTAGACTTATTCCTTGGAAACTTGCTTAGATATTCGAGTGTTTGTCACAATCTTTGATTAAGTGAGTAGGACTATAACACACAAAACACGCTTTTGACCCATATGACCAAAGTGATTTCTTCTATGTCTATGCCCAAAATTATTTTGCCTTCTTGATGACTCGATAAAATTTGTTTTGAGCAAAATTATCCCAAAAAGGTTTAGTAATACTTTTTGAAAAGGTTTTGCGTAGTATGCTTGGTGAGCAAGACTTTGGTTTAAAAGCTTCATCAGATTTTGAACATTGTTTTCAACAGCTTTTTGGGTTTCTCGGACCTAGATTGAGCAACAAGTTTCTTCCTAAATTCTAGACTATCTACTCCATAACGAGAAACATCAGCCCTAGAGGGTGATGACTAATGGGATGAGGAACAAGATGATAACCATTGTCTTTCTTATATTCGTGAGGTGGTTCACTTCATCGAGCCCTCATTACTAGATGAATCTACATAGTTAATGAGCTCATCATCACTAGTGGTTATGTCCTCAAACACACCATCATCCCGATCACTAGTTTGGTTTTCATCTATGTTACTAAAGTCCATTCCAAATCCTAAGCCCTGCTCTAATGTAAGCCCTTCTCTGCTTTTTCAACATAAGCAACATGGGACAAGCCGGACTCTCCCAAGCAAAGAAACTTAGCTAACAAATGATCTCTTTCCTTAGTTAATGTTGGAATCACTCCTAAACTGTATTTCAAGTATTTATATTTCATATGTAATAGGTAGCTTTATTATGGCCTTTATGTTTGTTTAAGGTCAAGCTTATGTAGAAGGCCCATAAGCTTGATCCAAGCTCAATAAGGAATAGGAAGGAGAGGAGTGTTGCCTAGCTCCTTGCCTATATAAACTCTTGTAAACCCTCATTTGAGGGTTGGTTGTTCAAGTTATACTCTTTCTCACATGCTCTTGCGCCTAACCGTCCTTATTGCTTAACGTGTGTGTGTGTTTGTGTAGCTTGTTCATCCGCCTCTCTTCTCTATTTCTTTCTATATTACTTGTGTTGTAAAACTAGTGACCTATCAGTGGTATCAATCGCCAAATAGTTGAGTGAATCGGTTGTTTTTTAAGAGGGTTTTGGTCCTACGCGTAAAACAACGGTTTGATACTTTGGTTCGCTTAAAAACACATTTTTTACACTTTTTAATCCAAGATTCTTGTCCTTTCAAGGTTTTTAGGTGTTAAAATAATCTTTTGGCAAAAGTTTCAAACTTTATGCGTGGATAATCGCTTTTGAACTTGGTTTTTACGTGATGCGCTTCTACGCCAGAATCGCTTTTAAGCACTTTGGATCATCAAGTTTCACACTTTTATGTTATTTTGGTGATATTGAAGCTATTTCATCACACAAAACCGGTTTGGAAACATCTTTGGGCAAAATTACTTTTATGAGTAGTACTACGTAGCAAAACCCTAGTTTTCACGCGTAACTTCGCCCTTGGTTTGATCTTTATTTTCGTGGTTTACTCCGTGTTTTCTTGCTTGATAAGCTCGAAAATACGCCGACTTTGGATATCTTTTGACCGTGAAGTGTAAAGATCATTTGGGATAAAACCCTAAAATTACGCATAAGATAAGCTTCGGCGAGAAATCCCACGCTTAAGATTCATCTTACGCTGAGACCTAGTCCCACGATAAGGTAATCCCACGCCTAAGTTTCACGCCTAACTTACTCTTTACGCATAACTTTAGCCTTTTTCCCGCTACGCCAGAAGCTAAAACTACGCAGAACTTGTAATTGCTTACGCAACTTTGGTGATTTCTACGCATAAGTGTTATATTGCTCTCATGTGATTTCTACGCCTAAGGACACTTCATCAACAAAGGTTCATTCAACTACAAAGATCCATCAACACAAAAAAAAAAAAAAAAAAAAAAAAAAAAATGAGTAAAATTTAATTTTTCGAGGAGACTAAACGCTCAATTTTTACGAGATTCAAATTTTGGTTTAACCGTGAAAATTTTGGTCAAAAATTCAAATTTTGGGCCTAAATTAAATTTTTCGTAAAATTTAGGCCAAAATTGTCATAACTCAAATTTTTCTTTCAACCTTAGAATTGAATTTTATAGTGAATTTCAAATTTTGAGAGTCAAAATTTTCAAAATTATTTTTGAGGAAATTGCAATTCACTATATCGACCTTCCGTGCTATATCGACTTTGCACCTTTTCTTCTCTTTGATACTTCAGTAGGGAGTAAAATGGATTCGATCATAAAGATCCATTTGTGGCATTGCAAGAAGGATTCATGGCTATAACTCGGCATTCAAGCGTCAGACAAAGATCTAATTCTCAATATCCCGCAATGCATAAGGTGCAAGAGTTGTTGTACATGAAAGGAATGCTCAAATGGACATTGAGAATGTGGTGATTATCGCAACTCGCCGGCATGCGGACAATGAGGTTGAAGCATTGAAAAGCAAAGATGACAAATGCAGATCCGGAGAAGATATCATACTTAACTTCGACACCGAGCCTAACTGCGTGACGAAGAACAAATGGTTGAGGAAGATATCTTACCCACCTATGACATCGATACGCAATGTATGGTCGAGGTACAATCCATCGTTGATCATATTCTCGCCGCAAATGCGATACAACATACCGAGCAACCCGAATTCAAGAATGAAGGAGAGGTTGACCAAGTGTTGCACAATGTCCGCACAACTATCTCACGCCGAGCCCTTACTTGTTAACAATTCAACTCGAAGCGTCAAATCAAACTCTTGAATCAAAACATTCTTCTCAAAAAGACCATTGCTCGGTTCATAAAGATTTTCAAAACTAGAGGCACATTGCATCTCTTGAACTTAAACTTCAAAACAAATCTTTTTCTTCGTAACACAATGGTCGGTCTTCAAATGAACAAAGTAATCATGTGGATACATTAGTAAAAGAAAATGAGCATTTAAAGGCTCAACTTCAAGCAAAGGGCTTGCACATGTTGCTTTACAAAACAAACTAAGAAGATTCATCGACAAGAATGTGGATACTAATTTTGCAAAACCAACAATCTTGGGGAAATCGTCAGAAACCAATCGAAAACAATCGGTAGTTAGACAACCAACCGCTTCAACTGAACGCTCAAAATCGCCAAAACCACGGTTTGCCTCCCAAGTTGTTGAGAATAATCATTTGTCAAAACCAACACCCCACATTACGGGCCAATGAATAATGCTTCGCTTTATTAAATGCTTTCATATATACTGCTTCTATTATATCTCAACAAGTAGCTGCTCTGGCCAATCTAAGACTAGTTCAAATATTGTGTCTAAACCGAGCATTAAACGTAAAGATTCATATGATTCAAATGACGCGACAAGAACCGTGATCTTGAAAAGGCTAGGAAAAGGGCACTACTCCAAAAGGATGGAATCTTAGGTTCACGACCTAGTGTATCACCTTCGAGTGTATTACTTAACACGCTTGTAGTAGCAAACCAAAACCTAAGTTTACTCAAACAGTTAGAAATAAACCCGCTGTTCTAAACGTAAAATTTCGAAACCTAATAGGTGGATCAATATAGGACGCAAATTCTTCCCAAAAGAAGTTTCAACATCCCTTAGATCTACCCTTAGATGGATACCAACGGTAAAGTTTTCAAAGCTCTGGTCTTAGGTGGATTCCTACAGTAAGATACTAAGTAGTTGCACCAAAACAAGTGAGATACCCACTACATCCATCCGTGAGGCAGGAAAGCAAATCATCAAAATAGCATGTTGTGTGTCAAGAAGATAATTGACACTACATCTTTATGCCTCTAACACTGAACCCAGCTACACTTGGGATCCATGTTTCTCTTTCTTGCCCCTTTCTATTCTCTCTATGCAGTACAACATGTTAGGAATTAGAAATTCCATAGTGAAGAGCTCCACACCCCAAATATAATCTAGCATAAGTTAGCTCGTAGACATATCGTTATTTACTGTTTTATTAGTTAGTTATTTAGTTTAGAGCAACACCGTGGAGGAAGGACGGGTCTTTACCCATCAGATGCCTCGATCCACAAATCAAGGAGGACGCTTAGTTTGTAATTATATATACCTCTACCTCCCAAGGTAGAGGGTTGGACCTTTCATTCATCTTAATCTAACCTTCTATGTTTTCTTTCACTTTCTCTCTCTAGAAAGGCTCCCTTTCTCTCTCTAAAACCTCTAAATAATTCGACCATATTATTGTTTGTTATGTGTTTATGAACCAATATCCTACAATTGGTATCAAGAGCCATGGTTAGATCATCTCTTACACATCTTTGGATTTCTAGTGGTTTTAGGTGGTTTTGAGTTTGAGAAAGTTTTGTGGTTTTGCATCATTTGGTTGATTTCTAGTGTTAAAGTTTGATTTTGATTGTACTTTTGTGTTTAGGATCATCATAAGTGTTTAGGTTGTGATTTGAAAGGCTTGAATCATCGTGGTTGGGTTGTTTTTGGATTGAAAAGTGTGTTTTGGAAGTTTTTCAAGTTAGCGACTGCTCACTCAAGTATAACTTTCTTGCTAGCGATTTGCTTGTAAATAATTAGCGAGTTGTAGTGTTGTTTGGTGGCGAGTTGACCCTAGCGACTTGCCTTTAGAGACAAGCCGACAAAAGTATACTTAGTGGATTCTCCACTACGGTAGCGACTTGGCAGCGACTTGGTGTTAGCGATTTGGTGCTTAGCGAGTTGCTCTTTAGCGACTTGACAACTTAGCGACTTGGAGCTTAGCGACTGTCACAAAATTTCCTAGCGACTTGGTTCTTAGCGAGTTGCTCTTTAGCGACTTAGTTTAGCGACTTGGCGCTTAGCGACTTGGTGCTTAGCGACTTGGTTCAAGTGTTATAGCGACTTGGTTGATTTTTACGAAGAAGAGGTTTGACCAAAGTTGACTTTTTCGTCAAAACTTCAAACGGCCATAACTTTTGATCCAGAATCTGCCAATAAATACCATCAAACGACCGAACAGTGAATATTATGAGGTTTCACCACGATGTCGTGAAACGAATTTTTCGAGGCCCAAATCCTCCGAAAGGAAGTTATTGAGGTTTTAAGTTTTAGACCCAAAATTCTCCGTAAAACGTGCATCAACCAATCCAAATCTCAACCAATCAACATTTCACTTTTCCTACGAACAATCTAAAGCCCTATCACACAATCGTCTTTCATTGTATCAATCCATCAGTCATCTTAACACATTCCATTGGTCATTACTTAACGGTTTGGTCTTGATTTTAGTAAAATCCCATGAAAGATTTTATTTCTGTTTGAATCATACTCTTGTAAAATCCCGCATTCTACCACATCATGTCCTACTCTAATC
This sequence comes from Chrysanthemum lavandulifolium, assembly GCA_022545495.1. NCBI lineage: Eukaryota > Viridiplantae > Streptophyta > Magnoliopsida > Asterales > Asteraceae > Chrysanthemum > Chrysanthemum lavandulifolium. The sequence continues at coordinate 112,263,111 of CM040244.1, forward strand.
GACCAGTGATTTTAAGTACTCAAACCGTATGATGTCAGAGACAACCATGAGAATACTAGCTATTCGATCGAATACGATGATGGAATCAATCAATGATGACTTGAGTTCTTCATGCTCGAGTCCAATGAAAAGAATTGCACCGCTGACTACGTAATGCCATGCAAAAGGAAAGTAGCATTGAATCTTATCAACAACTTCATTCACACCTTATGTTACTCACACCGATTGGAATGGAACGAACATGCATTGCCCTTTTCCGTCAAGACTTATCCACATTAACGGAACAAGATTATTGAACTTAGAACAATTGGAACAACAACTTGATAAAGAGAAGGTTCAAGAGGTTAGTTCCAAAGGTCGCACTTCAAGTGATCCACAACCAATTTCACCATTCATCGGTGGGGAATTTACATCGATTATGATCAAGACATGATCGAAATGTCTTTCAAGAGACACACCGGAATGGAAATTAGCGTGTTCATTGAGACATTCATACAACTCATGGATAATGCGGAGAGTACATTGAGGAAGTTACACATAAAATGAAAACGTGAATGAGTGTCGTGCGCTTGAGAGATAGTTGTGATAAGTTGGGTAATGTATCCGTTGAAGAATCGTGTTGTCGAATGCGTAATGTCGAGTCAACATATAATGATGAGTCGGGTAAAGCACCGTGATGATGGATCGATTGGCACCGAATACTGAGGCTCGTAGATTGATAATCTTGACACATCCAATGGGTCCAAAGGACTCTTGTTACACATGATGTGGATGCGATATCGCACTGTAAATTGAGCAGTGTCATGTAATGAGGTACCCTTTCCTGCTCAATATAGTGCATCTCGCTAAAGTACTTAAACAAACCGATCATGATGTCGAATATGACTTTGTTAAATCTTCCAGAATCGAGGTCAGTCCGAGATTAAGTGTTTCAAAACAAACAATAAGGTTGATAAAAGGCTTTTGATGAACTTTCAAACAAATTCTCAAATCTTGAAAACATTGCATTTCACTTGAAATTGCGATACAAAGTAAAGAAGAAAGTTTCCAAATTAACAAACCATGTAAAAATCGGAACTTCCGAATTCGTGAATTTTTGAAATGAACACTTTGAAAGCTCACTTCAAGACAAAGAATCAACCATCAACAATTTGAAGAAACATATTTCGTATGCATGTGAAAAGTAATTTGGTTACAAGTAATTCGATGTTAATGCTATTGATGATATTCAAATGAGAAATGATGAATTAGTCGTTTGTGTGGCCAAATTACTAAAGGAAAATGAGTCTTTGAGAAAGAATCACATAGAACTAAGTGACTCATCAAAGAAGCTAGAACTAAGTCAATGGAAACAAACTCTTTGATAGCAAAATTGATGATCTCAAAGCTCATCTTCGTGAAAAGAGTTTCGCTATTGTTGCTTTAAAAATGAGCTCGAGAAAACAACAGGAATAGTGTGAACACTAAGTTTTCAAAACCATCAAACTTGGGAAACCAGTTATTAGACAACCGAATGCGTTTAGATCCGAACGACCAAAATTTTCAAAAAGCGGTTTGCCTCCCAAGTTGATGCGAAACAAGTTTTGACAAAACCAGGTCTCTTCACCTCACTTGCCTAGGAAAATTGATATGAATGACTTATATAAGAACTCTTATCTTGAAATGGCTAGAAAGAAGGCACATAATCGTAAAGATGGAATTTTGGTGCAAGACCTAGGATGATGAATTCTTCAAAATTTCAAGGCACCGCTAGTAGTTCTAAACCATTACCTAGGAACACTAATCTAAAGACTAGGGATTGGCGTGACATCTAAGAGTAGTTAGCGCTTCGATTAAAGCTATTCCATAGCATCACTCTAAGAAATCTAGATCTATTTCGAATCCAAACAAGTCGTTTGCTCAAAGTGTCCGAAATGTATCTTTAATGCTAATCATGATAAATGTTTCACAAAATCCTCAAGAATGTAAATGCTCATGCAATGGTACAACCTCGTTATATAGGATTCACACTAAGTCATCCACAAGGCATATGAAGCAAATGAAACCAAAAGCCTCACCTAGATGGTTACCAACTACTAAATCTTTGGAAACTAGGAATAAGGATAAGTCTCTCACTATGCATAAGATGCCTAACAATCCTATACCTTGCCATAAGTGGATACCATCTCGTAGAATTTTTAAGGATGCTAGACCTAGGTGGATACCTACAGTGAAAGATATTTACCAATAGCATTCTCAATGTTGACCGTCAAACCCCAAAGGGTTTGGATAATTGATGTCACTAACCATAATATATGCAATCAAGTTTGTAATATTAGTGCGGTAGTCCTTACTCGACAGATACTTGATCTATCAATACATGGATCGGCTTAAAGTATGGATAACAAAAGGATTGATATCTCATAATTCACGGTTCTAGTTACTCAACATTGATATTCAATCGGCTATGACGATGAACACAACAGCTCATGCCTCGTACTCTAAAGAAAAGAAATGTGTACGTTTCAAGCGCGATTATCTTCAAGAAGAGAAATCTTCTTATGACGCCCATGCTCACATCGCCAGCCTCGTTCTTCAACACTATGCGTCTCGCAGACAACACTTCAGCCCCATTCCTCAAAAAAAAAAGGTGACGCTTGAAGGCGCTTTATCTTCTTAAGAAGAGAAATCTTCATGTTTATGACCATTCTCATCGACATTCTTCATCAACATGCTTCATGCTTTTTCCATGCGCTTGACCATCAAGTGAACCGGACTACCGATAATTACTCTTATTCCTCTTGCTCAATATAATGAAGATGGCGACATCATGTGCTAATTTTATGGGGAGAAGTGTGAATATAATACATTTGGATGATAATCACTTGGTTAATGATGAGTCTCAAATACTCATCATTTTGTACAATATAAACCGCAAAATCATCTGAAAACACTCGTAAACACATAAAATGATCAAAATATCACAAATCAGTGTTTTATGTGTTTAAATGCAAAATATCAAAATCGATGAAAACGATCAAATTTGCAAAATTGCGCTTTAGTCCCCAAGTTTCAAAATTGTCAAAAATAGTCCCCGAGCACATAATTTCAAAAGTAAAATCACCAAAGGTCCTTTTAAAATCATAACTTGTCAAATTTAGTCCTTTGGTGAAAATGTAAAAGTTTGAGAAATTACAAGTTTAGTCCTTCAAGTTTCAAATTTGGCGTGAAATGGCCTGAAAATTGCAAAATGATGATTTGGTCCTAGACTTTTGAAGCTTGTCATTAATGGTCCCTTGAAGTAACTTTGAGATAATGGCGCATGTGGTCCCTTAACTTTCAGAATTTACACTTTAGGTCCTTATCATTTAAAACCTTTATTAAACCCTTTCACCCAATTGGACCCCTGCCACAACCTTTGTGACCCCCCTGTCATCTAACCATTTGACCCCCCTTCACTAATATCTGGTCAACCCAATCCAGTCAAACCACCTTTTTGCCGCCAAAGTCCTTCTTCCCAACTGCTTCCCCTGAAACCAGGCTTCCCATCCCCAACTGCTCTTTTCACACTCCTTGTCCCCCACCTCAACACAACCCAAAACCATTAATGCTCATTCCCCCACACTCAACCCTTACACTGGCTAAAACCTTTTGGCGCCAAAATGATCAAATGGCCAATATTCATTCTTTTCATCCAATGGTCCAAATTTATGGTGGATTCACTCGGAAAAGAAAGAGAAACAAGTGGGAGTATAAAGAAGGAAGAAAGAGAAGAAGAGGGTAGTTAGTAGTTAAAAATTTTCTTAATGTCGCTTTCTTTATAAATGTCTTAGTTAAATACAAAATGTTGTAATTTTAAGTTTTATGTATTACATTTAAGTCATAACAAATTTGTAATGTGTTTTGGTTATCAATCTAGCTTATTTTAAAACTTCATGTTTATCAAGCACCTTTCATTAGATTACAAGCTTCTAGTTAGGCTTAAACAAGTAAAGTAGGTTTGGATTTGGTTTTGGTTTGCAACATATGCTTATTTGGACCAAGTGAGTATCTAGCCGACCAAGTGAGTATCTGTTTCTTTTTTTTAAGTTTCAAGTCATATAGCAGTTTTTTCTTTTCTGTGTATCTGTGGCAATCCTTAGTTTACACTTGTTTATAAAGTTGTATTTAGGTCTATGTAACTCATTTTAATCAGTTAAACCATTTGGATCAGATGTGAGTAGTTTTCTCAGTTTCAATATTTTTTAAGTCAATTTGCATATGTTGCTTGTCTATGTATCTGTGGTTATCTGAGTTTAAACTTGCTTATATAGTTGTCATTAGGTCATGTAAGATCGACAATCATTAATTCAAGTTTGTTTAGTGTTTAGCTTATTTTTTTATTTGCAAAACAGTTTTAAGGTGTGTTTGGATTTGGGATTTTTACTGTGATAGAGGGTCTTGCAAGGGTAGGTTTATATTGGTTCATGCTTGCTTAGCTATAGAGAACTCATCTCAGTCATTACACACACCTGAATAGCCAAAAGTCAAAAATCCATATCATTGGTTCTTAAGCAGTCACTGTTGGATTTTCAACAAAGCAAAAGCTCATTTCATGTTTAAAATACATAGGTCTAGTTTACATCAGTGTTATTTCATCATTATACATCTTATTCAGTTCAAAAATCTAGATCAAACTTCACATAAGTCAACTTTTTAGTTTTGTTAAAAAGTCAAATGCAAAACTTGTTTTGGGGTCAAGAAGGCGAATTTTCATGGACTCATTATTGGGTCATTTTAAGTGAAACTTGTTGCTTTGAAATCTCCCACCGGTCTACTTTCCTATGGTCATTTAGTAAATTTTACAATTTTTCTTTAAGCTCAAACAAGCTTGTCAAACAAGCTTGATTCCCTGTCTGAGACCGGGCTGCGCATGTGTTTTGTGCGGTTTTGCAGAACTAGCACAGGGGCTCACTTGAGCTCCCTAGGTCTGTATTTTGGTTTAACAACTCTATCCCAGGTCTTCTCAAGTCCCAAGTTCTGCTTTCCTTTTCTAGCTTAATTGGTTGCTTATTTGGTGGTTGCAGTGGCGCCCTTTTCTTGTTTTGTGCTTATTATCTCAAATCATCAAGTCATTGCACTTTGTAATCCGAGGTCATAAGCAGTTGAATCTTGTTGCTTTTGAGTTCTTTTAGCTTATTAGAGCTTCATTATCAGTTTGGTAGCTTTTGGGCCTCATTTGCTTATTGGAAGTGCTTATTTTTAAGCTCATTCCACATCAGTTGCTAATCCTTCCACACAAGCCCATGTTTTTCTATTTTTCCTAGCTTCCTAACTTTATTTTAAGCTTTTCCTGAAATTTTCAGATTTTTCCAAGTTCATTTGCTATTTTTCTTAATTTAATGTAGTTTTTAAGCACTTTTAATTAGCTTTAAATACAAAAAATTAGAAAAAGCTTCAAAAAAATAATTTTTCAATTTTCTTAAGTTTAGATAAATGTAATAAGCTTAAAAAGTATTTTTCCCTATTTTACTCCCTTTATTTGGTATTTTAATAATTTAAATTAGTTTTAAATAGTTTTAAATTAATAATAAATACATAAAAAGTCTAAAAATATATTTTCAGTTTTAAAATTAGTTTTATCATATTTTAGATTTTCTAAATCTTAATTTTATTTTTCTAGTTTTATTTCATATTTTCTTTTATTTTAGAGTATTATTAAATAGTTTAAAATAGTTTTTAATTAATAATAAATAAATAAATAGTTTTAAAAATAATTTTCTTTTTCTAATAATTTTCTCATATCATTAGGTTTGTAAAAATGTATTTTTCATATTTTTAGGATTTATATTGTATAAGTTTCACATTTTTATTTGTACGTTTACGTATTTTTATTTTAAACGTAAGTTTTAAGTTTTAGGTTTTAAACGTTCATCACTTTAAAAATAGTGATAGCGTTTATTTAATATCTTTTATCTTTTTAATTTTCTTAATTTGCATTTAAGTCGCTTTTATTTATTAACCTTTTCAAGAGTGTAATATTCATATCAAAATCTTTTCGATCGCTATCATTAGTGATCATTCTATCATCGATCATGTGTTTAACACACCATTGAGTCTCAGGACATAACGACCGGGAATCCCACATATTCTCGATCTTCATTGTATTTGTGTTCGAGTTGTTTTAAGTCTGTTAGACTTGACGGTTTAGCGCAGATCAATAGTTAAATACAAAATGTTGTAATTTTAAGTTTTATGTATTACATTTAAGTCATAACAGCCTTGTAATGTGTTTTTGGTTATCAATCTAAGATTTCATATAAGTTTTAAAACTTCATGTTTACTGTTGCACCTTTCAATTTCGAATTCTCATGTACAAGCTTCTAGTATTATATTTTTGAGCTTAAACAAGATAATTAAAGCTTCTTATAGCTTTCTATAAGCTCACAAGTCAGTTTTAATCAAATATGGTATATGGTCAATGAAAGTCAACTGGTGATTATTCTTGGTTTGGTAATGAACAATGGGTGATGCAGAAGCTTATTTGGATTAGATTCAGTTAGGGTAAAGTAGGTTTGGATTTGGTTTTGGTTTGCAACATAGCTGGACCAAGTGAGTATCTGTTTCTTTTTTTTAAGTTTCAAGTCATATAGCAGTTTTTTCTTTTCTGTGTATCTGTGGCAATCCTTAGTTTACACTTGTTTATAAAGTTGTATTTAGGTCTATGTAACTCATTTTAATCAGTTAAACCATTTGGATCAGATGTGAGTAGTTTTCTCAGTTTCAATATTTTTTAAGTCAATTTGCATATGTTGCTTGTCTATGTATCTCGTGGTTATCGTAGTTTAAACTTGCTTATATAGTTGTCATTAGGTCATGTAAGATCGACTTAATCATTAATTCAAGTTTGTTTAGTGTTTAGCTTATTTTTTATTTGCAAAACAGTTTTAAGGTGTGTTTGGATTTGGGATTTTTACTGTGATAGAGGGTCTTGCAAGGGTAGGTTTATATTGGTTCATGCTTGCTTAGCTATAGAGAACTCATCTCGGTCATTACACACACTGAATAGCCAAAAGTCAAAAATCCATATCATTGGTTCTTAGCGATCCTTCGTTGGATTTTCAACAAAGCAAAAGCTCATTTCATGTTTAAAATACATAGGTCTAGTTTACATCGATGTTATTTCATCATTATCGTCTTATTCGGTTCAAAAATCTAGATCAAACTTCACATAAGTCAACTTTTTAGTTTTTGTTAAAAGTCAAATTGCAAAACTTGTTTTGGGGTCAGTTAGCAGGAATTTTCATGGACTCATTATTGGGTCATTTTAAGTGAAACTTGTTGCTTTGAAATCTCCCACTGGTCTACTTTCCTATGGTCATTTTAGTAAATTTTTACAATTTTTTCTTTAAGCTCAAACAAGCTTGTCAAAACAAGCTTGATTCCCCTGCAGAAGACCGGGCCCTGCCACAGGTTTTGTGCAGGTTTTGCAGACCTAGCACAGGGCTCACTTGAGCTCCCCTAGGTCTGTATTTTGGTTTAACAACTCTATCCCGTCTTCTCCAAGTCCCAAGTTCGCTTTTCCTTTTCTAGCTTAATTGGTTGCTTATTTGGTGGTTGCAAGTGGCACCCCTTTTATCTTGTTTTGTGCTTATTATCTCAAATCATCAAGTCATTGCACTTTGTAATCCGGAGGTCATAAGCGTTGAATCTTGTTGCTTTTGAGTTCTTTTAGCTTATTAGAGCTTCATTATCGCTTTGGTAGCTTTTGGGCCTCATTTGCTTATTGGAAGTGCTTATTTTAAGCTCATTCCACATCGCTTGCTAATCCTTCCACACAAGCCCATGTTTTCTATTTTCCTAGCTTCCTAACTTTATTTTAAGCTTTTCACGAAATTTTCGATTTTTCCAAGTTCATTTGCTATTTTTCTTAATTTAATGTAGTTTTAAGCACTTTTAATTAGCTTTAAATACAAAAATTAGAAAAGCTTCAAAAAAATAATTTTTCAAATTTCTTAAGTTTAGATAAATGTAATAAGCTTAAAAGTATTTTTCCTATTTTTCTCCCTTTATTTGGTATTTTAATAATTTAAATTAGTTTTAAATAGTTTTAAATTAATAATAAATACATAAAAAGTCTAAAAATATATTTTCAGTTTTAAAATTAGTTTTATCATATTTTAGATTTTCTAAATCTTAATTTTATTTTTCTAGTTTTATTTCATATTTTCTTTTATTTTAGAGTATTATTAAATAGTTTAAAATAGTTTTTAATTAATAATAAATAAATAAATAGTTTTAAAAATAATTTTCTTTTCTAATAATTTTCTCATATCATTAGGTTTGTAAAATGTATTTTTCATATTTTAGGATTTATATTGTATAAGTTTCACATTTTATCTCAGACGCTTACGTATTTTTATTTTAAACGTAAGTTTTAAGTTTTAGGTTTTAAACGCTCATCACTTTAAAAATAGTGATAGCGTTTATTTAATATCTTTATCTTTTAATTTTCTTAATTTGCATTTAAGTCGCTTTTATTTATTAACCTTTTCAAGAGTGTAATATTCATATCAAAATCTTTTCGATCGCTATCATTAGTGATCATTCTATCATCGATCATGTGTTTAACACACCATTGAGTCTCCGTGGGACATAACGACCGGGAATCCTCATATTCTCGATCTTCATTGTATTTGTGTATCGAAATTGTTTTAAGTCTGTTAGACTTGACGGTTTAGCTGCAGATCAAAATTTTGGCGCCATTGCCGGGAGGCTTTAGCGTGTGTTTAGCCATTTTCGATTCATTCTTGCACATACCCCATCTTTTGTAAAAAGGTTTTTTGTAAAGTTATCAGAAAAATCCAAAAAGTTCATTAACACTTTTTCTAAAGTGTTAAAAACGCCAAAAATATTTTCATTCCTTGTTTTTATCATCATGTTTTTCAAAAACACCAAAAATATTCCTCTTTACCCTCCTACCTTTTTGATTCTTCATTTCTTACCCTCTAATAACCTTTGATTCTTTCTATGTCTTATCCTCACCCTCTTGGTTGTCAATGGTGTGGTGGTCCTTATAATGGTGGCAATTGCCCCAGTTGTAGCATGGTGGAATCGGAAGCAGGTCTGCTCATAACCAGATCCCTATTCCTACCATAACACGGTGACTTATTCCATCGACTACCACCTGTGATACTCGGCAGTTTTCTTGTTGTGAGTCTTGTGGTGGTTCACATTCCGATTCGATTGTCAATCGAGAACACGCTTGTCTATGAGCGGTGTTCACGATAACGATTATGACTACAACACACCACTCACGGCCACATCGGTTTTCTTGTTGTGAGTATTGTGGAGGTCCTCACTCTAGCTCGGATTGTCAAGCAGGAATCCATTTCCTTGTAACAATTACGACTCTTCATATCATGACCAACCTCTGAAGACCGGCTGATTCACTTCCTCAAAATCTTCTCCTTGATCTTTTGGATTTAGTGAAAGATTTGAAGGAATCTAAACACTCCATGATAATCCAAATGAGAAATCCATGGAAGTTCATTAGTCAAGAGCGGGTCGCTAAATTAGATTCCCAGTTGCGTTTGAAAAATGCATTGGGAATCAATTGCAAAAGAAAAATCAGCCAAATCTAGCTCTCGATTCGTTTCATTCTCGATGACGATGATGATGAAGATATCCTTGATATCTTACAATTTTATAACGGTTCATCAAGTTCATCAATTGAGACTCCTTCCATGATCCATCGGGAGAAAAGACTATGATGGAATTACTAGCGTAAGAACAAATGGAAAGTATAAAACATATGTATGCTAGTCCATCTAATCTCCTCGATCTGTTGTTATCACACCGATATTCCCACTCACTCTCTAAACATGGGGATGAGCTTAGCACTATTCGAAATGGAATCATCGAATGTTGAGAACCTTATCCCAATCCCGAGAGAGTCACAGGAATTTCGATCATCATGTGATATCCTTTCCTCTTGAGTGTTCAAATGATCATCTTGAGACTTTCTCCGATCTTAGCGACGATTGTGCTTCCTATGGAAACATCGAGTTTATTGAGGCATCACTTCCACAATCGATGTCGATCCCTTGAGGAGTTCTCCGTGAACTCACTCACATCAATCCACTCTTTGATCTCGGTCGATCTAGGAGAGACCGAAGTCTCATTGATAATGATCGTTCACTCACTTCTTATCCCAACAATCCAAATGAGAATGTTGATCACTTAGTTCCCAAACATTCAAAGCTACTTTCACTAATCCTCTATTTGAATTCGATCGAATTCACTATAATTTCGAGAATCCACTCTTTGATACTTAGATTGAGGACGTTGATGAGCCCACAATGGAACAAGAGTTCACAAATTCACATCATGTGAATGATTCTCTTCATGAGGAGTTCGCGGTGAACTTTCTCATATCATATCTCACGGAGTATGATTGCGTGGATGGCAAAATCATGATCGGGAGAGAATCTCAATTTGCATAGTTATGACAAATCTTCCCACCCTCCCCACCGAGATGCCTTCCAAACCAAAGAGCTCTACCGATAAAATCCAAATAAGTGCAACTGCACTTAATCCCGAGGAAGAAGATCTAGTCATGATTGTTATCATGATCTTCCTTCTTTTCTTCACCTACCCGGTGACTTCCTCTCTTCTTCACTCCTTCGGGAGTGAGGACACTATTTTTGATCCCGGCATTTTCAATTATCATTTTTGAGCCGGTTCTATATATCTCATCGGTGTGGAACTTTCACGTGCTTCAAATGTTTGTCCAAACATCTTGAATGAAAGTCCGATGGAGATTGTTTCTTCCACTTTGCTTCCCCATGAACCAATGAATGCGGGATCGAGTCAAGCTAGTGACTCGTAATCAAAACATTAGCACACACCATATGGGTTTTCACCCATATTTCGCCTTCTTACCCCTTTCTATTACCCTAGTGTGGGGTTGCCCATGTTTCAAAAAAAAAAAAAAAAAAAAAAAAAACTTTCTAAATAATGGCCGTAATATTTCCTTTTCGTTCTTTGTTTCGCATAATCACGGTACTTTGAATATTGAGGGCAATATTCATTTCTAAGTGTGGGGAATTCTCACGAATTTCATATATTATCTACCCAATTCCCGTTTTGGCCAAAAATTTTTTTGGAGTAAGTGTTTTACACTTACTCATTTGATTATCATCCGCCTTTGTCTCAGTAAGACTAAAGGATTGGCTAATCCAGAGCAAACGGCTCTTGGTAAAGATATATCAAATCCGTTTATATGGCTTGCAATTTGCCCAAAATTGTATGGTATTCATTCACCATATCCTAAAAGTGAAGAGTTGGCTAGCCCGCAAGATTATGGCTTGTGGTAAAGGCGAGGGAAAATCCATAATTGGTAATCAGCTCACCAAAGATAATCGATAATTTATCTAAGAGTTGGCTAGTCCGGAAGGTACGGCTTACGGTAAAGACAAAATCAAATCCGTTGAAAGTCGGTGGTTTGCTCAAAATCACATGGTTATCGATGTACCATGGTTCTTACTTGAACCGAAACATTTGGCTACTCCGAAGTAATGGCTTTTGGTAAAGAGATTAAAATCCATTATGTTTTCTCAAATCATTGCTAGGACTAGCAATATCTTAGTGTGGGGATTGATGAGTCTCTAAATACTCATCATTTTTGTACAATATAAACCGCAAAATCATCTGAAAACACTCGTAAACACATAAAATGATCAAAATATCACAAATCGTGTTTTATGTGTTTTAAATGCAAAATATCAAAATCGATGAAAACGTATCAAATTTGCAAAAATTGCGTTTTAGTCCCCCAAGTTTCAAAAATTGTCAAAAATAGTCCCTGAGCACATAATTTCAAAAGTAAAATCACCAAAGGTCCTTTTAAAATCATAACTTGTCAAATTTAGTCCTTTGGTGAAAAATGTAAAAAGTTTGAGAAATTACAAGTTTAGTCCTTCAAGTTTTAAATTTGGCAGAAATGGCCCCTGGAAAATTGCAAAATGACAGATTTGGTCCCTGTACTTTTGAAGCTTGTCATTAATGGTCCCTTGAAGTAACTTTGAGATAATGGCAGATGTGGTCCCTTAACTTTCAGAATTTACACTTTAGGTCCTTATCATTTAAAACCTTTATTAAACCCTTTCACCCAATTGGACCCCTGCCACAACCTTTGTGACCCCCCTGTCATCTAACCATTTGACCCCCCTTCACTAATATCCGTCAACCCAATCCAACAAACCACCTTTTGCCGCTAAAGTCCTTCTTCCCAATCGCTCCCGAAACCAAAGCTTCCCATCCCAAGCTCACTCTTTTCACACCCCTTGTCCCCCACCTCAACACAACTCAAAAACCATTAATGCTCATTCCCCCTCCACACTCAACCCTTACACCTGGCTAAAACCTTTTTGGCGCCAAAATGATCAAATGGCCAATATTCATTCTTTTCATCCAATGGTCCAAATTTATGGTGGGATTCACTCAGAAAAGAAAGAGAAACAAGTGGGAGTATAAAAGAAGGAAGAAAGAGAAGAAGAAGAGGGTAGTTAGTAGTTAAAAAATTTTCTTAATGTCGTTTTCTTTATAAATGTCTTAGTTAAATACAAAATGTTGTAATTTTAAGTTTTATGTATTACATTTAAGTCATAACAGCCTTGTAATGTGTTTTTGGTTATCAATCTAAGATTTCATATAAGTTTTAAAACTTCATGTTTACTGTTGCACCTTTCAATTTCGAATTCTCATGTACAAGCTTCTAGTATTATATTTTTGAGCTTAAACAAGTTAATTAAAGCTTCTTATAGCTTTCTATAAGCTCACAAGTCAGTTTTAATCAAATATGGTATATGGTCAATGAAAGTCAACTGGTGATTATTCTTGGTTTGGTAATGAACAATGGGTGATGCAGAAGCTTATTTGGATTAGATTCAGTTAGGGTAAAGTAGGTTTGGATTTGGTTTTGGTTTGCAACATATTTGGACCAAGTGAGTATCTTTTCTTTTTATGTTTCAAGTCATATAGCGCTTTTTCTTTTACGTATCATCGTGGCAATCCTTAGTTTACACTTGTTTTAAAGTTGTATTTAGGTCTATGTAACTCATTTTAATCAGTTAAACCATTTGGATCAGATGTGAGTAGTTTTCTCAGTTTCAATATTTTTTAAGTCAATTTGCATATGTTGCTTGTCTATGTATCTGTGGTTATCTGTAGTTTAAACTTGCTTATATAGTTGTCATTAGGTCATGTAAGATCAGCTTAATCATTAATTCAAGTTTGTTTAGTGTTTAGCTTATTTTTTTATTTGCAAAACAGTTTTAAGGTGTGTTTGGATTTGGGATTTTTACTGTGATAGAGGGTCTTGCAAGGGTATGTTTATATTGGTTCATGCTTGCTTAGCTATAGAGAACTCATCTCAGTCATTACACACACCTGAATAGCCAAAAGTCAAAAATCCATATCATTGGTTCTTAAGCAGTCACTGTTGGATTTTCAACAAAGCAAAAGCTCATTTCATGTTTAAAATACATAGGTCTAGTTTACATCAGTGTTATTTCATCATTATACATCTTATTCAGTTCAAAAATCTAGATCAAACTTCACATAAGTCAACTTTTTAGTTTTTGTTAAAAAGTCAAATTGCAAAAACTTGTTTTGGGGTCAGTTAGCAGGAATTTTCATGGACTCATTATTGGGTCATTTTAAGTGAAACTTGTTGCTTTGAAATCTCCCACTGGTCTACTTTCCTATGGTCATTTTAGTAAATTTTTACAATTTTTTCTTTAAGCTCAAACAAGCTTGTCAAAACAAGCTTGATTCCCCTGTCAGAAGACCGGGCCCGCATGTGTTTTGTGCAGGTTTTGCAACCTAGCACAGGGCTCACTTGAGCTCCCCTAGGTCTCAGTATTTTGGTTTAACAACTCTATCCCGTGTCTTCTCAAGTCCCAAGTTCTGCTTTTCCTTTTTCTAGCTTAATTGGTTGCTTATTTGGTGGTTCTGTGTGAGCACCCTTTTATCGCTTTGTGCTTATTATCTCAAATCATCAAGTCATTGCACTTTGTAATCCAGAGGTCATAAGCAGTTGAATCTTGTTGCTTTTGAGTTCTTTTAGCTTATTAGAGCTTCATTATCAGTTTGGTAGCTTTTGGGCCTCATTTGCTTATTGGAAGTGCTTATTTTTAAGCTCATTCCACATCAGTTGCTAATCCTTCCATACAAGCCCATGTTTTTCTATTTTTCCTAGCTTCCTAACTTTATTTTAAGCTTTTCCTGAAATTTTCAGATTTTTCCAAGTTCATTTGCTATTTTTCTTAATTTAATGTAGTTTTTAAGCACTTTTAATTAGCTTTAAATACAAAAAATTAGAAAAAGCTTCAAAAAAAAATAATTTTTCAATTTTCTTAAGTTTAGATAAATGTAATAAGCTTAAAAAGTATTTTTCCCTATTTTTCTCCCTTTATTTGGTATTTTTAATAATTTAAATTAGTTTTAAATAGTTTTAAATTAATAATAAATACATAAAAAGTCTAAAAAATATATTTTCAGTTTTAAAATTAGTTTTATCATATTTTAGATTTTTCTAAATCTTAATTTTATTTTTCTAGTTTTATTTCATATTTTCTTTTATTTTAGAGTATTATTAAATAGTTTAAAATAGTTTTTAATTAATAATAAATAAATAAATAGTTTTAAAAATAATTTTCTTTTTCTAATAATTTTCTCATATCATTAGGTTTGTAAAAATGTATTTTTCATATTTTTAGGATTTATATTGTATAAGTTTCACATTTTTATCTGTACGTTTACGTATTTTTATTTTAAACGTAAGTTTTAAGTTTTAGGTTTTAAACGTTCATCACTTTAAAAATAGTGATAGCGTTTATTTAATATCTTTTATCTTTTTAATTTTCTTAATTTGCATTTAAGTCGCTTTTATTTATTAACCTTTTCAAGAGTGTAATATTCATATCAAAATCTTTTCCGATCGCTATCATTAGTAATCATTCTATCATCGATCATGTGTTTAACACACCATTGAGTCTCCGTGGGACATAACGACCGGAATCCCTGTATTCTCGATCTTCATTGTATTTGTGTTCGAGTTGTTTTAAGTCCGTTAGACTTGACGGTTTAAGCAGATCGCTTAATCAAGAATGGCATCTCGTATGCAATTCTTGAGGGGAGAAAAGTGTGAATTTTTGCATGGTTGACTGATATTTGAGAATATATGGTCAAACGGCTCCTAACCCATGTAAGAACCGAGATTCTTCTTATCGGATCATCTTCACATGTAGTTTCTTCTAAGAGCCGTTGGTAGACATCTTCACACGGGCCGATATGATTAAATGACAAAGTGCTTCTAGTTGTCGGTGATTTCTTTGATGAACATCTTTCGTTCTTGTTTGATTGGGAGGGATTTTAATTAAGGGATTTGCTATTTACAAGTTAACGGAATGCCTTTGGTGTGAAGAAGATGTTAATGCCTATTTCCCATTCGGATAATCTTGAAGAAGGTCGAGTCTACGCCTAATCTACATTTGAAAGCTACATGATTAGAAGACTAAAGACAATTGCATTTGATGATCTAAAGACTTCTTCTTAATCCGGCCGAGAAGAACACTTGAAAATCTTCGTCGGTTTAGTGGAGAGCACTAATTGGGGAGATTGAAAAGCCAAAATTTAATCCCAATTAGACTTGCTTCGATTCTTTAGCAATGATTCATTGCTTGATTTTGATGACACTCCTCCAACGCCTAATGCTTCAATTACTAAGGATAATTGGGATTCATTGTTTTTCAAAGATATGTTTGATGAGTACTTCCAACCTCTAATGAATGTTGATCATCCACACAAGCTCATGCTCGTTTCTATTGACTCAACCGGTTCACCATCTAAGTACTTCTTGGAATTCTCAAGAAACCTTATCTCCGCTTATTTCACAAGGCGTTGTTAATGACTATCATTGCAGCTTGCACTCATGAATAGTGATCCGCTCTTTGGTACTCCTTTGCCATATCTTCACGGATCATTGTTTTTTTCTTCTCCAAATGTGCACTCAGAATCAACCACATGAACATTAAGGAAAATGACTTCCTCATCCGCTTAAAACATTATTGGTAAATCTTCCGGACCGGTTTCTACATGTATGCCGTAAGGAAGAATGCATTGACGTTGAGGAATCATTTGCTCCGGTTCGATCGGTGGGTCAATGTACATCCGATTGTATGTTTATTCACGTGTTGGACATTTGACACAAGTTGATTACTCGAGTTACTCGGTTATAACTTATTTGAGGTTGAAGTTGATGTTCACAAAGGCGTGTTCTTATTTGATAACTTTCTCGGGCTTAAGTATTTGAGTTGAAGACTTGGGTTATCTAGTTACCAAAGCAATGAGGTGGATGATTGAAGACCGTTAACTATCACTATTAGGAGTTACTTTGTTTTACTCAAAGTCACACGCATATGACGGTGTGGATAATCGCAAGAGGTGTTAATGTCTCATACTTTGTTTGAGTAGTGAGTACTTAGAGATTTTCTTGAAGCATAGATTCTTGACACCGTTCTTCCATCTTTAAGTGCAAGCTTAAGACACAAATGCGGGAATTCGACTTGATTTCAAGTTTGGTATATCGGGTTTTCTTCAACAAAGGGTCACTTCAAATTGTCTACATATGGGTTGATAAAGATAGTCGAGAGAGTTTATGTAGCATTGATTCTCACAGATTCACTTGGGCTATTTGAGTTCTTCTCACAAGATTTCAAGTTTATGGATATATTATGTTTTCTTGATTCCGAGGTATCAAAACTATTTGGGGAAGGATATATTATTCCAACTATTTGGGGAAGTGGTCTCGAGACCTTTGGTTTTGTTACTTGAGTGTTCGGTTGGAAGAAATTTGAGAAGAATATTTGGAACGTGAGATGATAACGCTTATCGACATCTTATATACGGTTTATGATAAAGTGCTTCCGGTTATATGCACAACATGTTCACTTGATCGAGCTAATTCAGTTATTTCGAGTTGACATCCACAGAGATGATTAGTGACTCAACATGTTACGTGGATGTCATCGTCTCTACTCTTGTTGGGTACATGTGTACATTATGTCTTTGATTGGTTATATGTTATATAACCGGAATGCACTTGGTAAAATGAAGATGTTGATATATTGTTCCCCAACTAGACAACCGGTCAATCTTGAAGAATAAGGTGTACATCGGGATGCACAACAGTTCATGTGATCGGTCGTGTCGCTAATCCGGATTTGATAACCACCGAGACGATCAATGTTTCAACTTGTTACCGGTGTTCTCGTGTTCTTCAAGGTGCCGAGCTTCAATCAATGAGACCTCTTTGTATTCAACTCTACTTAGGGAAATGGTCTTTATTCGATTTTTGTCGGTTTGGGGAAGCTACCAAAGATTCAAATTGAGAAGGCTCATGTTCGACGATTTTCTTAGAAGCCTCGGATGCTTTGGTGGCGAAAGTTTAAGAGATGTTGATTCCTTTCTTCTACAACGTCTTGAACGATATCTTTATCTCGGTACTCATTTCATCATTCTCTTAAACTAATTTATCTCTTGTATATATTTATTCGAAAAACAAAATACAAAATTATAAAACCTACAAAAGAAAATAGAAAATATAAAATCTTAAAACTTCATAAAAATCGAAAAACTTGAAAAGACCAAAATATGTTTTCTCAAGACATGTCTTCGGTATCGATAACATCTACGGTCTTAGAAATGTCATTCAATAATGGCACGGGACTTTAGATGAAGTTCGAGCAGAGGTGTAAATATTTCTTTTTAAACAAGTCTCAATAATATGGCTTGCGCTTTTTGCATCAGAACTTAAACTTAAAGCGTGGCTTGTTATCATTTCGTATAGCAACCCGCTCTTAAAAGAAAGGAAAGTGCTACGCTAAACCATTTTTCAAATATTTCGTGCACTTATCCTAAAACAAACTTGAGGAAAGTATGTCGAAGGATCATTGCTCCTACACAAATGTTTTTCCGTCTAAAATTCTTCTAAAAATATTTGTTGCTTTTCTAAAATGGTGGTAAATGAGTTGCTTGAAAATAAATCGTAATCAAGTTTTCATAAAATTGTAAAAACTCAATCAATGATTTCAGCACTTTTAAAACTTTTTAGAAAATGAGTCATTGATTGAGGGGATAATGTTATTCAAATTTACATCATCTAACGGACTTTCTTAATTATCCTACGTGCTTAATTATAATATATAATTGCCTATGTTGAAGGACTAGGTTTCTAGGATATGATTGTTAGGTTTAGATGATTAAAGTTTGATGAACACATAATTCCCATGCTATATATGATCTGATTGTTATGTTGAATTGACTTTAATTAGTCGATTGTTGTTATGGGTGATGTCGACCACCATATATCTGTATGTATGTTCACTAACGTATGCAGATATCATGGATATAAGAATGTTCCCGATCCGGATCCCACTAATGATGATGATTGGATGCCAAAAGGAAAGGGTAAATATTTCTTGGGTTGACAAATGAAGAAACGGAGCTTAATTGGACTTCTATGGAGAGTTGGCATAAATGCAACGTAAGAGGTCTCACTTGCATCGCAGATGGTTTTCTTCAAGTGATTGAAGAAACGGAGCTTAATTTGACCTCGGTTGGCATTCAAAATGCAACGTAAGAAGTCTCACCGCATCTCGCAGACGGTTTTCTTCCAAGCCCTACAAAGAACAACGGAAGCTTCTCAACCACCTAACGTATCTTTGTGCAGATACCATTTTAAACAATTTTCTAAATACTTTGATTAAAATTGTTTTGAAAATGAAAAATATTGTTTTGAAAATATATTGGACTAATTTTGAAAATCACCGACTTCATGTTATCAAAACCTAAGTCACTCAATTATTGACTTCAGTCATGGATTGAGGGGGAGAGTGATTTAAAATAAAATATTTTCAAACGATGTTTCTTCACAAAAGTTCCGTCTTGTACAATAATAAGTGGTGATCTAAAGATTTAATGTTATGTCATGGTATGATTTTTTCTTTAGAATCAAGGTCTTTCAAAATGAAATTTTTTCTGTTCTTGTTTGATTGTGAAATTGTTTTGTTTTACTTAAAAGATCTCTTAAAACTATCATACCGACACTAACAATCTTTAATGTCTTAAATGGTCCTTATCTCATCATCTTTCAAAATTGAATCTTGCCACGCCTTTCCCAAATTTTTCTAAATGATTTAATCAGTTGGGATCACAAATCTCAAATGGTTTGATATTTCGATCGGGGTAAAGATCGTGTTTTAAATCTCAAATCTGCTTTAAATGGAATTGGTTTTAGTCCTTTAAAGGCACTCCCGCCTCCATGTGCCAAACGATTTCAAATACACAATGCACATGTTGAGGAGGAGGATTTATCCAAAACCGGATGAGTATTTAAACAAGGCCACATTTTCTCCCATGTTTTCTAAACCTAATTAAATCACTTGGGATCCAAAATCTCAAAGGATTTGATATTTTGATCGGGGAGAATTTGTGATTTAATAATGAAATTTGATAAAAGTTGATCGCTTTGATTCGGTTGTGCAGTCGCTCTCTCATATGTGCTACACGCTTTCAATCTCGAAGCACATATTGAGGGGAGCAAAACCATCGAGGTACAAAAGTTTTTTAAAATAGATTATAAAGTACCTTGATTGTGTTTTCAAATGGTTTTCTTAATGGATTTTGTGATTGTGGATGTGCTTCAAAAGAACTCTTGCCTCTATGTGATAAAAATGAACCTATGCACATATTGAGGGGGAGAATTTTACCAAGAAAATCAAATGGCTTTTTCATATGAAAATTGTGATCAAAGAAAATATTTAAAAGTCCTCTTGCCTCCATGTGCCAAACAATTTCTAAATCACACGCACATGTTGAGGGGGAGGTTTTCTAAATGATCAAAACTATTAAGGTACAAAATGCTTTGATCTCGTATCACAAGTACCTTGATTGGTTTTCCAAATGATTTTTCAATTGGTTTCATGAAGGAAAGAACAATACCAAAAGACTGACCAATTTACTTTATGCATGGAGTTATAAGGATGGTTAGGTTAGGTATTCGCTCCCACGATCCGCTGTAATCGGAGGGATCTTCCTGTGACAATCCACTAGATAGTGTAGAGTCCTTAGAATATTGAAAAAGGAGAAAATGAGAATATGGGAAGAGTGCGGATCGAGATGAGCTAGTAATCGGAATAAACCCAACAAGGTTCTAGTTATGAAGTCTCGGTAAGCAATCAAGGGGTTGAAGAATGAAAAGAACCGAATGTGAAAAGGGTGAAAAGAAATAGCCCTCCATCAATTCAACCTTAGGCGTAAACCGGGTTCAATACATATGCTACCGGGTTGTTACTAAGGTAACACCGGTATTGAAGACAAGACGTCATGGACCCAATGACGATCAGACTAAACTTCCCAAGCCACTCAAGTTCCTCTTAAAAGGGCTTGTTTCATTTCTCACGGGAACCGACATTATCTATCGATTTTCTCTTAGAGATTGTTGATATTGAAGAAGGAGACCCTCTCCTAGTCTCCCAAGACAGAACCAAAAATGCACTATTGAGTCTAGAGCCAAGAGATCATCCACAATATCTCGTTAGGACACTAAATTCTTGAAGACTTGCTTTTCACACAATGTGGAAAGTAAGTATATATTAAGAGTCCCACGATTATCCTTGTGGTATTGCCGTAACATCCGAGTGATATGTAAAAATATTCACAATGAAGATGGAAATCCTTCTAGAGCCTACATCAAACAAGCTCTTGGTGGGTGACATGTGAAATCTTGCAAAAGATCAAGCTTGTGACAACCGGATAGAAACGATGGGGCGATTCAATCTTGAATCAACCTTGGTCCAGAATGGAATTGACGAATACTTTTGGAAAACCGCTCGTGTGCAAATCTTCTTTTCTCTAGCACATCGAATGTGTATTCATTTTCAAATTCAAAAGTATCTCTAATTGAAAATACTTTTAGAAAACCGGTCGATGTGCTAATCTCTTCTTCTCACTAGCACGTCGATTGTGTACTATTTTCAAATACAAAAGTGTTTTGATTGAAAATTGATCTTTCTCATAAAACCTTCGCCATATTGCAAAACTCTTTATTCTAAGCAATACGCGATTGTTTTCAAATCAATTTTCATCAATCGCTGAATCTCAATTCATCGGGTTCACTCACTCCGTGTTGTCTTCTTTGAGACGTTCGGTTTGAGAACAAATAGAACAAATGCGAAACCCCGTCAAGGAGATTCTTAGAATCCCACCGATCACAGCGAGATTTGTATCGATCAACGGGAACCGTGGGCGTGTACTCAATTCAACGAAAGTGATCAAAGACACTTTCGCGTGTTTTATTGCTAACTGTTGTTTGCGGTACATTTGACGGTTGCGGTGATGATCGTAATTGAGAAGTCAATCCAAAGCCGCATGCTCAAAACATCCACACTTAATTTGAAGAAATCATGACCGGTGCATATCTACATAACACGGTTCGATATTTTTATATACTATGCTTCGCTACCTGCGCAAATATCATGAACCGAAGAAGGCTTCCGCTTACTCGATGGAAAGATGTCATGATTCAAAAGTGTGAGCATGTCGGTCCGAAAGTTACAACTTCACATGATGGCAACACAATAAAGGGTGATCGAGAGATTTATCGTGGTGATGATCTCAATTAAAGCTCAAGATCATCAATGATGTGGATCAAGATAAAGGCCTCCACTTAAAGTACAAAGTTATCGACTTTAAAGAATCATTGCAAAAGCACAAAGATGCAGATTTTGAAGAATTAATGTCTACGAGCTCAAGATCGAAGATTAAATAGAATGCTAGGATTCAAATGTAAAATATGGGGTGACCTCCTTGGGAGATTGTTAGGAATTAGAAATTCCATAGTGAAGAGTCGGTCACCCCAAATATAATCTAGCATAAGTTAGCTCGTAGACATATCGTTATTTACTTGCTTTATTAGTTAGTTATTTAGTTTAGAGCAACACCGTGGAGGAAGGACGGGTCTTTACCCATCGTATGCCTCGATCCACAATCCAAGGAGGACATTTAGTTTGTAACTATATATACCCTCTACCTCCCAGGTAGAGGTTGGACCTTTCATTCATCTTAATCTAACCTTCTATGTTTTCTTTCACTTTCTCTCTAGAAAGGCTCCCACTTTCTCTCTCTAAAACCTCTAAATAATTCGACCATATTATTGTTTGTTATGTGTTTATGAAATCCAATATCCTACACAATGCCTATGGCTCCTACTACAATACAAAGATAGGACCCGCTTTCACCGTAAAAATATCATGATCCATTAGTTGTTCCACCATTGTACTTAATCGTCATGAATTGGAAACATTGCTTGCTCCTCTCGTTAAAGATTCGCAAAAGTCGTACTTCGATGTATCGAATGTTTCCATTTGCACAACCGATTATACTCTACTTTCGATACACCGAATCTACAACAACAACCGAATCTTCGATAATGTAAGATCAACTCGCTTCAACAACAATGACACAAATGATGATCAACATAATGAATGAGAGATGTTTTATCGCAGCTGACTCTCTCGAAATATTTTTGGTACTTCACACTTGTTCGATCAATTGACATACATGGTTTCATTGCCTCCTTTACATGGTTTCATTGTCTTCAATTCATCTTCAACATACGTGGTGTATGATTCTGAATCATTGAAAACATCGAGGGGGAGAGAGTGTGTAGGTGGTCATTGCTTCCTTGTTCTTCTACATGCTTCTTTGCGAAAACCCAATGCCTTCTTGAATTTCTTCAATTAGAAGGAAGAAATAAGACGATCTATGGCTCAAACGTCTCACTTTGGTGTTATCGTCTCAATTTCACGTGTGATCTTGTGTGAAGTTACACAAATTTGATGTTATGATACCTCACAACATTCAGGGGAAAGTCGTATCATTTCGTCTTTCGTGGTTTGTTTGGTGTGATGCGTCTACATACGTGAGAAGATCTTGTTGATTTACGCATGTTACCTCGAACGGATCTTCCGCAATTAGTCGATTTTTCTTTGTGTGGTTTATCGCTCATCTACAAATTCACGCATATCGAAACCTTCAAAAGTTAGAGGAAATGTAGACTTCATCAAAGTTTCAAACCCGCTAAAGACAGGTTGTCGGTTTAAGGGAAGTCGATTCAAACTTCTTCACAATGGCTTCGAGTATAATGACTTAGAACCCGGTCACAACCGCTTAAACTTCCTCAACCCCATCATCACCAAGAAAGCCCTCACTAACTCGTCAACAAATGGAAAGGTTATTTGCTCCTACTGCTCGCGACGATATTGATGAACGTGCTCTGGTGTATCCATTGCTTCATTGCACAACCCGATAATATTCCTATACCGATACACCGCTACAACAACTCATTGTTGAAGATGCACCTACACCAATTGACTCCAACACAATAGTTGAACACACCGCTTCCAACAATGATGAACCAAATGATGATATTCTCGAATGAAGTACCCCACCGCAGATTTTGATCCAAATGCATTCTTCAATCCGTTTGCAAATGAGATGCGCACTGTATGTCGCAGTAATCTTCCACAAACCATTTGAATCCTCAAAATCGCACAATGTATACCAACATCAACCCTCTACACATAGATGGACTAAAGACCATCCTCCGGATAATATTATTGGCAACCCGAATCAACCGATCGTTACGAGACAACGTCTTCACTCGATGGTGAACACCGCATTTATGCACTCACCGCCCCGCCAATCGAACCTAAAAACATTAAAGACGAATGACAAAAGACAACTGGATTGAATCCATGCAAGAAGAACTCAACCAATTCAAACGTCTTGAAGTATGGAATCGGTTGAAAGACCAACAGAGTCTACGCCATTGGTCTAAAATGGATTTGGAAAACAAATTGATGTCAAGGAACGCCATCCAAACAAGTCACGCCTAGTTGCTAAGGGTTATCGTCGGGAAGAAGGAATAGACTTTGAAGAATCTTTTGCTCCGGTGGCTCGCCTTGAGGTCGCTCGGATATTTCTCGCGTCATGCTCATATGAACATGACGGTCTATCGATGGATGTCAAACGGCGTTTCTCAATGGACAACTTAAAGAAACGGTCTATGTCACCAACCGATGGATTCGTTGATCCCGAGTTCCCGAACCATGTCTACAAACCGAACAAAGCTCTTTATGGTCTCAAACAAGCCCCTGCATGGTACGATACGCTATCATCTTTCCTCATTGCCAATAATTTCACCAAAGGCTCGGTTGACCCAACTCTTTTATACAATATCACGGGCACACATCTTAATTATTCAAATTTACGTGGATGACATCATTTTGGGTCAACACATAAAAGTTTTCAATCGCTTTTGCAAAACTAATGAAGAAAATTTTGAAATGTCCATGATGGGTGAACTTACGCTCTTTCTAGGACCGCAAGTTCATCAATCACCCCGTGGTATTTTCTTGAGTCACCCAAATATGCCCTTGAATTGTTAAACAAATTTGGAATGACAACTCGTGATACTTATGCCACACCAATGGCTCATACCAAGAAGTTAGATGTCGATTTACATGGGAAAGTGGTTGACCCTACCAAATACCGTAGTATTATAGGGTCTCTCATGTATCTAACGACTAGCGTAGACTGATATTGTCTTTGATGTTTATCTATGCTCCGTTATCGATCGCGACCAACCGAAACCCACCTCTCTCGAGGCTAAAAGAATCCTCCGATACATCAAGGGAACCATTAATTGGGATCCGTATCCGAAGGATTCGGTTTTGAACTAATCGATTTTTCGATGTCGATCACGCAGATGCCTAGACTCAAGGAAAAGTACTTGTGAGCACTACAATTTCTCGGTGATAAACCGGTGTCTTGGCAATCAAAGAAGCGAGGATTGTACATCGCCATCAATCAAGCGAATATGTAGCCATGTCCGCGTGTTGTGCTCAAGTCATCCGGATGAGAACACAACTCAAAGACTATGGTTACGTGTTTGATGTATCCCGATGTATCATGACAATCGAGTGCCATTGCAATCTCGCAACTCCGCTCAAGACTCAAATCAAAGCACATCGATCACGCTATCATTTCATCAAGGACCATGGAATGTACCGTTGAATTATACTTTGTGGTCACCGAATACCAATTGGCGATCCGCTCACCAAAGCCTTGCCTCCCGCTAGGTTTAATGAGTTGGTCCACCGAATTGGTATGCGGTGTTTGACTCAAGAGGAACTGGATGACCTCTTAAAATGCCTTAATAACCCGTCGAACACCAAAACCTCTTTTGTAAATAAATTTTCAAAACAAAATACAAAAATATAAAATCGCTTAAAACAACAAAATATTCTCCCAATATATATTTCTTTCAACATGGCAAGTACATTTTTCCGTCAACACTTTTATCTTTCAAAATTCAGATTTTTCCGATCAAGTGTTGAGGGGAGAAAATAATCTATTAACCGTTTCAAAACATCTCGTACTTGCATGTTATCATATCTCGGTTGATTCTTTTACAAATGGTGGTACATTTCTGGTTCAAAGACACCCTGGACGTTAATTAATAACCTTTCATTATTTTCTCAAGTCAAGAGGAGTGTCGCCAAATTTCTTTCCAAAATCTTCATTTGGTAACAAATAATGGAAGTTAAAATGCTTTGGATGAAAATGGAAAAGGTGGAGGGACCAAACTGTCAAAATGGTAAAGTCTATTTTAATAAAACTCTCCAACTAACTCTTATCCATCACATTTAATACACCAAACCTAACAAGATCCTACGATATAATTCGCTCATCATATCCGTGAATTTGATCATCATTCCGTAAGTAGATTAATGTTTCTAACGTGTTTTCAAACATGGGTCTTGAATTTTAAATGAATCCAACGGTCAAATCTATGGATATGAGTGATTTTGTGTTCTTCGCTTATGCGTAAGAACACTTGATCATGTGTATGGTGTTTGTGGCTTAAATGTTAATGTCAAAATGCTTTAAAAACATCCTTGATATGTTTTCTATCACCAAAACAAACCCAGAAACACGATTTGATGAATATTGCGAATTAGGGTTTATGTGTCAAATTGGGCATTTTTGAATGTGATGTATCTTGGTTAAAAAGATTGTTGTTTTATGCTCTTGAGTTGTTAAATTGATGATTTCCTAAGTCTATAGCCACCCAGAAACACGAATTGATCATCAATTCGAAACTAGGGTTTAAAGCTTATAAACTTTGGGTATTTTTGATTCTCAACAAATTAAGTGTTACAACTTGGCTTACATACTCACAACATATCTTTGAACTACCAGAAAAAGTATAGTGCATAATCTATGGCTAGAATCCATACGCGTAGATTTAGGGTTTAGACTACGCGTATGCAATTCTACGCATAACTGTGTAACATATGTTATTGCCATGATCTGTTGTTAAAATGTATCTATGTGTTAATGTTGATGATTTGATGGATTTATTTCAGGCCTTTGCTACACGTAATATTCAGAATCAAGGTGGTTACTAATCTACGCATAAGGATCACCTTACGCGTAGCTTGTTATGCGTAAGACTTGTCTTACGCGTAGCTTCTACGCATAAGGTTCTACAATGGACTACGCGTATCCTGTGAAGGATATGCGTAAACAGTAAACCCTACGCTTAAGGTCAACTCTTACGAGTAGCCTTACGCGTAAGGTTAATATATGCCTACGCATAAGCTCTCCTTTTCCTACGCGTAACATTTCTTACGCGTAAGTTAGGATTCTACGCGTAAGTTTACGCCAAGCATATATCATTCCCGCTCACGCCGTATCTTTGCCAAAACTACGCTTAACCCTGGATTGACCTTCATGATGAATTGTTACTTGTACAAACTTGTAAATAAACTAATCATATCATCACGAATCCAAAAATGTCACTAATAAACTTAAATCGTTTGATATGTTGTGAACAATAAGTGATAAAATAAACTTTAAAACTTAAAGTTAACTAACTCACGAAACATTTCACGATATCATTGAACTATTGAACATACAAGTGACTTAGGACTCATAACAATCAATATCACTATACATTCAATAACTAGACAATAAGACCTTCTGTTGACTAACATTATGTCTTTCGATATGTTGGTTCTTTTGGCTAATGTTATTTCGCATCACGACATGGTCGAACAAATGAATGTGGATGCACCAAGTTCTCTCCATTGCGATATCTATCCTCATGGCTATCCAATGAAGATAGGAAAGAATAACCTCCGTGTTGACTTTGACACCCTCACTTGCTCGAATCTTCATGTCTTATTGCTATCGATATTCTCAAGACCCATCCATATCGTAACATGCTTACTCACTCGCAACCATTCCCGAGATCTACATCCAACAGCCTGGAACACTATGGAAAGGGTCAAAGGAAGGATCACGTGATGATGACTCGAACCACAAACAAGTCACTATTACACCGCAGACTTAAGGGCGCTCTCCTTATTCCCAAGTCAATCCAACCAAACTTTATGCCACACCGATGAAGAGCTAACTCTCCAATTCTTAATCGATATCGGTTATGACGACGCTACAGGAGTAATCACCAAGCACTCTCACGTAGAGCTTAAGAGTATTCCTCAACCATGGAGAACACTCTACATGATCATCACCAAGTCTGCTTACGGTCGTGACAATGTGCTATGAGCATCCTAAGCTCATAGAACGCAAATATTTTGGGCATTGGTCAACATGAAACACATCGCTATTGAAGCTCGATTTGGGATGACATGATGTCATTTCTCAACAAACTTGGCTCAAAGATCCCCTACATCGATATACTAAACTGTTGATACAGAGAGCACTTGGACTTCATCCCGATATTCCCAAGAGGCTCAATGACCCCGACAATCATGACATGTTGATGTAACCCATTCTCTCTGCCGAATCAAGGAAACGTCCACAAAGAAACAAGGTGCCGTCTTGCCAGATTTCCTTCTAATCAAGATGTCGAAGCTAGAATCGTACCAAAGGTATCCGAAGCAATCGACAAGGCAAAGTTGGTCATCTTGACGAAAAATCTTCGGAACACCTATAAGGAGAACCGTAAGAGAAAGTGCAGAAGCACAACAAGTTCGTGAGTCAAAGGAAGGTTCCTAAAAGGAAAGCTCCTTCTATAAGGATTGTTCCCGTAAAGGAAGCCGAACCTATTCCCACACTTGAACCTCAAAGACAACTTAGCGATGAGAGCTCAAGATACCGAGACGGATGAAGAGGTTCATTACTCGCAATCGCAACCGAAACACCGCCTCGGTGACAAAACCTCCAAGTCCTCCATTGTCCAAGAAAAAGGAAGACTCGGCTATTGTACCTTATGATGAGAGCTCAAGAAGAAGAAGAAGCAATTGGATAAATCATACAGAAAAAGTTTCACAACGTCCGACACATTCAAAAGGCATTGAATTTGCTAAAGATCAAATGGGTGGCCCGGAGGATCAAGTGGTGTTGCCACCTCTCCGGATCCCGATGCGGTTAATCAACCCGATAAGGGATCCGTGCCACCACTCTTCTCGCAACAACAACCGCCTATTGAAGACACCATTGTATATGATTTTGAGAAACAGAAACTAAGACCGAAAAGTCTAAAGATGACGAGGATGATTATACCAAGTTTCTTCTAGATCGTCCAACACACTCAAAGGAGAAAACCTCGAAACTCCCAAGGACATGAAGTCTCCTCATGTCTCCTCATCATCGGATTCTTCGCCTCACTCATCATTACCACCATCAACAAAGTCAACCGATCATCATTCAAATCGGTGAAGAAACCACCAAAGTCTTGGATCTCTCGGTCTCATAAAAGGATTGTAAGAGTCATCCAACAAATCGAAAGAAGGACATAACTTACGTAAAATGAATTGGTTTCTTGACCAAATTCAAATCCTTAAATGATGAGATAGACAAGATGGAGAAAGAAAGGAAATTTGTTCGACGTTCATGAAGAGTCATCGACAAGAGGAACTGAACGAAATGATTGAAGGTTACACTAACAAGTACCTTCGTGATATCGTTCCTAAAGTCCAAAAGGAACTGGAGAAGTCGACAAGAGATCAAACTCACAAGTTTCTTCTCGACACTTTCCCGGTGTGACTAGAGAAGTATTCTCCGCACAACTCACCCTAACATCGCCGCATTGGTTAAACATACAATGGCCAAAGAAGTCGATCTCTCGAATCGAGTTAATCGCTAAACTAGTGATGCAAATGTCAAAGCGATCCGAACGCTTACTCGATGAAGCTAAATTTTCAAGGTCTACTTGCTTTTCAACTCGGTTCATCATGCAAGGAGTCACCGATCAACCCAAACGACCAAGAGATGACGATGATAAGGATAAGGACTCGCACCTAAACGCCGAGCGATCGGTCAATCTACATCTATGCCACCTCCTCCACATCGGACTTCTTCTCAACATAAGTCTCCATCACCTCGGTCTTCATCGATAAACCTCGGGACGATTCCGAGTTACCACCCCGACTCATAAAACAGTGACTACTTTGAGTATACGGGTGGTGACGATGAAGAGGTCCTCGAGCCCCACAACAACCCACCTCACCCAAACAAGTGCAGAAACCAAGATCATCATCAAAGCCTTCCAAAAGAAGAAGCGACGACTCACCAAGTCGTATCATGGCTAGATGACGATAAAACCAAGAGTTTGAATGGTTCTCCACACTTGTCAATCAAACTCCCTACCGATGCGGCCAAGAATTGGTAGATGGTTCAACATTGGAGCATGCAAAACTGTTGCAAGAAAAGTTCCATGTGAAGAAAATGACGAAATCAATTGAAGCGAATCAAAATGAAGCTTTTCAACTATGGAAAGACAGCTCGAAAGCGCCTCGAGGTCGAATATCATCTTGAGAATATCGCCGAGCTATGTCTAACAACATGGATTGGCTCAATCCGAAGCAAACATTGACTTCACACAAAGGGACAACCTCCATACTACACACAGATCGACCAAACCTCTACCAACCATTGGCCAAGCATTTAACCAAGGATTCCTTCCGATATTTCTTCAACAAAGACCGAATTTCTTCTCCATGGTGGCGATGGTTCGAGAAAATACACTACTTCATTGACTCTTCCTTCCCAAATGACTATTTACTCAAACCGCATAGCTATCGAGGAACGTGCAAATCACTTGTTTTCGACAACGTGCGCATACGACCAAGATGCATTGTATGGGATTCATCATTGGCCCGAACGCCAAGAATCTACTACGTGTCGCTCGGTTCGAAGTCTCAACATGAAGTTTATAGCTCCAAGGACATCGTGGCCATCAAACACATTGATCTCAAGTCTAAGTGGGACTACACATTCTTGAAGAATATCATAGTCAAACGACAAGATGAGCGGACTATGAATTCTCGAGGTCGACTTTGAGAACTTGTCCTCAACGACATCGAAGACATGTACCTTGCCAAAGTACGTGGTCGTATGAGACAATTCTCGATCAAGTTCAACGTGAATTTATCAAGTCGGTTCTCATCTTCATTAGACGATCGTGATCAAAGAACGTGTTGAAGATATCCGATGGCTATTGAATCATATCGTAAACGTAAACTTCACTCCACCACGCTTGATCTTCCGACATCAACCGCTTAAACAACTCACGCTCATCGAGAAACCTTTCGGCGTTGTTTACCGTAGTGAACTTCAAGAAACCGCTTAATGGCGTGTAGTGAGCTCCACAAATTGGGATCATACCTTGAAAATGGTTAGGATGGCTTGGCATACAGATTGAAGGATATACGATGAAAGTTGGGAATCCTAAGCGCCGGAATTCTCGTGACAGGAGGGATGTGAGACGATATCATCACCATGATTGATGAACGGTTGTTCGAAGGGATCGCCTCGACGCTGAGAGCTATGTTGGTGGTCGACCCAGATAAACATCACCGGCTTTCAACGCCTACATGCGCACTCACAGGAACATCATCGCACTTCCGGTACCCCTTGAATTGTTTCCTTCATATGATTTTGGATGCATGATTTTATATGTGAATGGCTTGTGCACACATAACAAAGTACAACCCGTAATGGTCAAGAAAGGACCCTGTAGTACGCCTCGGTGCCACAATCCTTATAAAAGGAGCGAAAGCTTCTTATTTTGAGTAAACCTATCAAACCTTTCATTCTTTCAAGGTTTTGCTCAAAAGACAAGTACTTCCCATATGATTTTAAAACCTCAACCGCTTATATCACTAGTTGAGGGGAGTATTTGAATTAAAACTGCTCACAAATTGTTCATAGTGGTCACTCTTCCCAACACTCAAAATGGTCATATTTATTTCAAACGTTCAAAAATAACATTTTATATGCCATTTTGAGGGGAGAAAATTGTGTGATAAGAAATATGTTGTACAAAATGCAAATGAATCATGTACCTCGGACTTAACCTACGAATTGACGGTTCTAAACTGCTTTGTAACTCGAAAAGACTTGTCCCGGACGGGTAATAATTTCAAGCTAGTTCGCTAGTGATGTAAACGTGTCTCGCAAAGGACTTGTCTCGAGTAGAAAGTACCATTCGAGAAACTTTTGATAGACATGAACTCGACGGGTTTGACAACCTTCCAAGGTTTGTCTACACCTTCAAGGAAGTTATTAGAGCTAGTTGTCACCTAAAACCGACAATATATCTCTTTAACTATTCAACGTAACCGTGTCTCGCGGAGATTGTCTATCTTTAGTTGATCAATTCAAAAGTGCGCTCTTTCCTCACATGCATTTAACCATTAAAACTATTAAGCACATGTGGGGGAGTATTTATGCAAAACTTATCTCTCATCGTGGTTCAAACATGTTTTCATTTACAAACCCTTTGAGAGATAGTTTAACTTACAAGGGTTATAATGGCAAACATAGGTTAGTCATGGAGTTATAAGGTGACTAAGGTTAGGAATAACTCGTCTATGATCCGCCAGAGTCGGAGGGATCTACCCAAGGACACTACCATTAGTTAGTGTTAGAAGTCCTTAGGAATGATTATAAAAGGAGAAAATGAGAATCGGAGAAAGAAGGAGTTGAAGAATCAAAAGAAATGTAAAGTAAAGGGTGAAAAGAAATAGCCCTCCGTTTATTCAACTTAGGGCGGACACGGGTTCAATTCATATACTACTGGTTGTCACTTAGTGACACCGGTATTGAAGATTAAAAGTCGTCATGGACCCAAAGGACGCATGCACTAAACCTTCTTAGCCACTCAAGTTTCTCTCAATGAGCTTGTTTCATTCTCACGGGAACCCTACATAATCTATTGGCTTTCTCTTAGAGATCACCGGTATTGAAGAAGGAGACCCTCTCCCTAGTCTCCGCTCAGAAAACCAAAACGCACTATTGAGTCTAGAGCCACGAGATTCATCAAAAGATCTCTTAGGAACACTTGACATTTAATCACTTGATGATCAACAAATAAGATCATCGATGGTTCATATCGAGTCCTTCACGATCTTAGCAATCTGTCGAGAACATTTATGAGAGGTTCACATCTCGTGCTCCTCGATGATTGAATGGAAACTCCCGCCAGGTCAACATCAAACAGCCACGACGGCAGTCACTTCGGTAACTCCCGTGGATTACGCGGAGTGTGTCTCAAACGGTCTACGATCGTGAGGTGATGCTTGGTGTACCTCACGACTCATCCGAATCAGATGTACTTCGGTGCCAGCGTTATCTCACTTGTGGGACTCCACCAGAACGGCCTTTGTAAGAATTAGAGTTGTGTTTCACACTATCCTGTTAACACTCTCTAAGTTCAAACTTATAAGTGCTGAAACCGCTTATTACTAACCGCTTGAAATGTTTTCTTCTTATGGAAGCTCGGGGCGGGATGATCGTCTTGATTCTTCTCATGTTCACGCCAACATCATCACTAATGGAAGTTCTATTCGAATGCAACACAATGTCAAAATGATTCTTCATCAATCAAAGAATCTACAAAGTCAAAGACTTACATAACTTCATCAAGATTGATTTCCAACGTCAAAGAGCGTGTGAGCATGTTCAAGAATGACGTGGAGACACTGGAGCAACAAGGCACCTAAGGCGCATGATGCGAACAACAACATACTATCACTTTCACCACAAAGAACAATGATCAAAGAACAAAGTTAAAGATGACGTCAAGCATAACTGCTCAAAGATAACGATCTCTACACCGGGAGATTGTTCGAATCAAGGCAATTCCTCTCACAAGAAAGAAGAATGTCGAAGACGTCACGCCTACTATTACATCAACGCCTTCACCGCTTACATTCATATATACTTGAGGGAGATTGTTGGAATCACTCTTAAACTGTATTTCAAGTATTTATATTTCATATGTAATAGGTAGCTTTATTATGGCCTTTATGTTTGTTTAAGGTCAAGCTTATGTAGAAGGCCCATAAGCTTGATCCAAGCCCAATAAGGAATAGGGAAGGAGAGGGAGTGTTGCCCTAGCTCCTTGCCTATATAAACTCTTGTAAACCCTCATTTGAGGGTTGGTTGTTCAAGTTATACTCTTTCTCACATGCTCTTGCGCCTAACCGTCCTTATTGCTTAATGTGTGTGTGTGTTTGTGTAGCTTGTTCATCCGCCTCTCTTCTCTATCTCTTTCTATATTACTTGTGTTGTAAAACTAGTGACCTATCAGTTAATTTCTCAATTTCAGCAATTTTACAGTTTAGTTTCCATTCACTAAGTTTTAACTGGTAATCCTGTTGTTCATACTTTTCAGCCCAAGCCATTTCATTATTTTCATGTGTTATGATTTTAGATTCTATAGACTCTAAAGTGATTTGATATCCTGCTACCTCAGACCTAGCCCTAATACAATTATCTCTTTCAATCACATAATTGTTAAGCAATTTTAGATAAAACTCATAACAGTTTGAGCATACCTCGAGATAGGAGACGAGTTGGTGAAGTAGCCACCATAGCAAGAAGAACATGATCATCTTCACTTTCTTTGCTCCAATCAAATCCTCCAAAGCCATCATCGATTCCAAAGCAAAGATGTTCGATTCTTCATCAAAAGCGGTGCTCCATCCAATGCTTCCACCGTGTCTTCAATCGTATCTTCCATCGCTACCATACAAGAAGTCACCGGTTCATCATCAAACTCTTCACTCCACCAACTTCGATAACTTCTCTTGAGCAACCAAAGCCTTTGTTTCGATTATTGGAATTTCCTTGAGCTCAAGTTTAGACTTCTCGGATGTTCTGCTTGCTTGATACTTAGCAAACCCGCACTCCTTGCAAAGTGACCATTTTGACAATTGAAGCATTCAATTTTAGATTTGTAAAAGTTATTCCTTGTTTTGGTTTGAAATCAATATTTTTGCTGTCTTCTTCATTTACTTTTTGATCCTTGCAAGTGATCAAAGCAACTTGCCACCGATATCAATTTCTTCAAGTTCATCTTCTTCAACTGTGCTAGATCTTCTTCATAAGTG
Organism: Chrysanthemum lavandulifolium; assembly: GCA_022545495.1. NCBI lineage: Eukaryota > Viridiplantae > Streptophyta > Magnoliopsida > Asterales > Asteraceae > Chrysanthemum > Chrysanthemum lavandulifolium. The sequence goes on from CM040244.1 coordinate 112,297,625, forward strand.
ATAGGTAAACTTGCTTGTTGTGCAAAGAAGGAGCACACAACTTCATCCGAGTTCAAAGTGGTAGATGGTGGGGCCTGCGAGCATATGATGGGGATTTTAAACAAAGAAGATTTTGAGAAACAAGATTTGAGGAGAAGCGAGATTTTGAAAGTACGCTCTTCTTTTCGATGATAGAAAAGCAATCTTGTGAGATTTGGAATTGGGTTGACCACTCATATCATGTTCATACACCTTCGGTTGATGATAGAGATCATCAAAGTCCATAACGTCCAATCCTTGTTGTCCTCTCGATCATAGTAGCAATCACATGCCATGTAGATGGCAAACTCCTTAGAAACTTCAAATTAGCATCCTCAATCGATACTTGTGCCTTGTATAACTCCAACATGTTGAGGAGATTCAAAACCTATCATATGCGACATCAAGACTCTCTTTTCTCCCACTGTGAAAGTTTCAAACTGTTGTTTCAAAGAAGTTTCTATGCATCTTCTTAGAGGCTTCATTTCCTCCAATCTGGTCTTGAGAGCAGCCCGAGTCGCTTAGCATCTTTAGCATCATGAAACTTGAGAAGATGACCATCCGGAATGGCGCATAAGAGAATGTTTAGAGCCTTCTCTTGATTCCTTAGTGTTGTCAGCTGGTAAGACCGCCTTTGGTGCTATAGGTTGTCCAGAACATGAACGGGTTCTCGAACAACTTCATTCCCATTCACAATTACATTCCACGAGCATGGTTTGTAATGGCAATATCTTGCCTCATCTTCATGCACCGTAGATCATATTCTCCTTCTTGATTATTGGAATTCGAGTGAGGTGATTGAGGGTGGTGGAACAACTTCATTGACATCTTTGAATATTGTTGAAGTAGGGTTTCTTCCTAGTCGAGTTTCCACACAAGCTCTAATACCACTTGTTGGATCGATATACTTTAATCAAACTAACTTAACTAGCTTGTTAAGGTTTAATAACCTTGGATAAATCCTAAGTTATTAACAAAGAAACACCGAGCAATCTTTATCAAGCACGCGAATTTACTTAACAAAGCTAAGAAGAATAACTTTATTATAAACTCTAAATCGCTTATTATGCGAGATACTCTAATACAACTCTAAGATAATCGAACTTTTCTCTAAAACACTAATTCGTAAACTCTAAAATTCTTTTTCTAAATCGTACATCTAATGCCAATCTAGGAGTCCTTTTATAGGCTCAAGGATATCCTAGTCGGTTTACAATTGATAACCTTGTACGACAAGTAATCTAAACATGGAATACAATTCTTTCCATAAACGAATATAACAGCTTCTTTTGTTCTAGCAAGATTTTGACTTTATCTTGCAAGATTTTGACTCTGTCTTTAGCGATACTTTGACTATTTGACTTCTTCCAGTTCTTTGCGACTTACAAGACTTTCATATCTTCATGCTTTCATATCCCAACAATTTTGCCTTAAGACACTATGTTTAACTTAGTGTGAGATGTTCTAAGAATGTGTTTGAAATACAATGCTTGCAATTGCATTTTCATTTCCGGATCCTGTGGTTCCTTAAAGATAGGGATCCGTCTAGTACAACATTTGGGATCCGTCCATCTGCTAGGCAGAACCTTTACTAAAGGTATGCAATGATCTTGACAATGCATTATATTCCAAGATTAGTTAAAGGAGTTCTAAAACTAAGATATCAAATGCAAGATGTTTTATTTCATGAAGGAAATAGGATTACATTGATAAAGCACGAGTGGATTATAATTGATCCCATTTGAATACTACTAGGTTCCTTGAGTGTTTTCGCTAGGAGGATCATTATGTGATTGATGGGTGTTGGTGGAATCAAGCATGAAGAAAGTCTTCATGAGAGATATGTTTAGCGGTTCCATCATCTTGTTCACAAGTACGTACAACGGACTTTGAAATTGAGGATGGAAGTGCATAACATTATGATAGAGGCGTGTCAAGAACATTCCATAAGGGATGAGTTTATTCTTGGAGCCTTGAATATTTGCACCGCCTTGCGAAGAAGTAGGCGAGATTGTATGGTTGTTGTGTTAGCAAACAATACAACATGTGAGCACAACAAGCGGGAAGAATTTCTCGATTTCCTAAAACTCCAAACATTTTCACGTGGGATGAGTGCAAGAGGCTTGTACTCTTCTCGGATGTCCCGTGTGAAGATAATGTTTGGATCGGAGTAATATGGTCGAGGTTTGCATATTATGCGAATTAAATCTTTCGGAGAGGGTATGTGTGAACAATATGGACTATTTTTTCATGAAAGTTGAAGAGAGAATCAAGAGACCAATCTTCAGTGAAGGCACATTGTCCATGATTTGGAATCCGGAGGATGTGAGCAAAATGCCCAAGGGTTAGAGTGAACTTTTGGTTTTTGATATAAAACCAAAGAGATAAAGAGCGATCCTCGTTACGAACGAGTTCGACTTGACGGAAGAATTCCATTATAAACCTTGGACATATCTTCTCGTTGATTTCAAAAAGACATTCTAGTCCTATGGCTCGGAAGGAGGTATTGATACCTTCTTCGAATTGTAGAGAGGTGTCTGTACGTCCTTCATGGAAGTGACGGTTTCGAGATTGTTGAACCCACGGACATGATTGCCGGTGTGTTGGGCTCAAGAGAGATGTTAGGAGTGTAGACGCTAGTGAGTGAAAAATCAAACTCGTATTCATGCGTCATAGTTGAACCTATAGAAGTGATGGGTTAATAAGAGGTGATGTTTATGGTCAACCTATAAGTATCTAACGTTTTTATTAGATTTTTATTAACAATGGTTTTTAAACAAGAAAGACACTTGACTCACTTATGGTTTTGACATTATAGTGGAGTATACTTTTTAGAAGAAAAATGGTTTTTAATTTGCATGAAAACTGTCTCCGAAGAGGACGGATCCCACGGTTTCTTTTCAAAGGGATCCGCTAGTATAACATTCGGGATCCGTGGATCTATATGTCACACCCCAAATTACTGTTTTGCAATGAATGGAATTCTCGGGATTGATTGTCATAGCATCACAATCACAAGTTATATTGAACGACCTAAAGTGTCGTTTGGAAAATACATCGCTTGATTTAATAAAATAATCGAGTTTACAAAGTAGGTCCCAAGCAGAATCAACTTGTGCGGAAATAAGTTTGTTACAATTCAAACGATGTTTTAAAGCACGTAAAACCCAAGTGAGACGTCGTCATCGCGACTCCATGTTGTGTCCAAATGCATGCCATGAAGTGAATACCTTAGATACCGAGATAAAACATGCTAAAAGTGTCAACACAAAGGTTGAGTGAGTTCATAGAGTTTGTGTTGAAATGTAAAGCCTTTCAAAAATCGTTTATGCAAGAAAGGCATTGTAATCCACTCGCCCAAGTTCCGCCCATACAAAACTTGCAACCCTGTGTATTCACAACCCATTGCCAAAATGTAATATAGTTTATGTTCAAGTCCACATCGTCAAATGAATTCACAAAATAGTGCCTAACTTAATATATCCACGCTACTTAATATAACACATAATTGTGACGGTTTCAAATTGTTCCATGACCATTAGTTCAGATTGTACCAAGACCATTAGTTCACTAGTTCTACCAAGACCATTAGTTCACCGATTCTACCAAGACCATTAGTTCACCGATTATACCAAGACCATTAGTTCACCGATTATACCAAGACCATCATCCAATGATTATAATATGGAAATTCTAAGCATGGCAATCATCATTTCGCATGACTAAACATTAAGTTCGCTTACATGTAGTTTCAAATAATCATGCTAGACATAAAATAGTTAAGCATGTATCTCCCAAAACAGCTTATGAAAACAAGTAAAAGTAGGGGCTATGAAACTCACTTGGTAAACGGTATGATGACAAGAGTGAGTACACTGAGGTATAGCGGAAACCTTAACTGGACCTATTACGAATGATATGATATGTAATGAGTTGCAATGTAATGTTATGCATGCATTTCGTATGTTATTTATACCATTTATGTAGTTTTGAAAATAATACTTATCGTTTAAAAATACTCTTTTGACGCCTTGACCATTCTTAAATCACTTTGCAAGTATTTACGTCAAAATGTCATCCTACAATGGTTTTATAATGATTTATAGTGAAATTATCACTTTTCGTCGCAAAACAATGTCGTCGGAAATTTTTATAAAAGTAACAAAAATGGCTCCGAAAAACTAGTCGTAAAATGGTGTACGTCGATCGTTAGAGAACGAACTCAACGGTTTTGGAAAGTTTGTATCGAAATCTAGAAGTTTCAGTTCAGGAGTTTTCGTTAATAAGGTCTCGAACATAAAGATAATAAGGGTTAAAGATGGTGATTTTGGCTAATTGTTATGTAAAAAGTGAGTTTCGGCCAAGTTTAAACGTCCGTAATTAATTTATTAAAACTCCGCTATACAAACGGTTGATTATTTTGAAAAATATGCTCGGTGATCCTGATTTTATTAGAAGACATTTCATTCCAAAAGTTCCACATCATAGTTAAAACAGCCTCCAACATGGTCGTTTCGACTACAGTAACACTTGTATCGTAAAAATAATATAGTTTTTCGAAATTAATAGTTACGGCAATTTTATGAAAACGCATATCTTTGTCGTTTCAAACCGCTTTCACGTATAATACGTCCTTAGCTTCGTATCAAAGTATACTAATATATTTTGATAAGTCGAAATAATTTGTGAAGCTTAAGGCTCGTTTTTAACTCGTAATAACCAAAAACATGTTCCTGAAATTTCAGAAATAAATATATTTCGTCGCCAAACTTTAAAAATTCATAACTTCTTCGTTATAACTCCGCTTTTATCCGCTCAAGCGCCACGGATTCGTTTTAAAGTATATTTTCTAAATATCAAGGCCAAAAAGTCGTGCCTACTGTCGGATTTTCCAGAAAACCAAAACAAGGACAGAACATATTTTATACGTATCGAAAATAGTTTTTCTCGGACAAAACCTATTCTAATCCCTTCAAATCAACTCCAAAGCTAATCTAATCCTACCATACACCTTCTTAGGGTGTCATGGGTTCCTAATCATCATCAAGACCAAAGTATACCAAGGGGATAATTATAGGATGACCATATATATATATATATATATATCTCTAAAAATCATGAAAAATGGTATAAATCAACATATGTCTTGCATGTTAGCTCCAAAAATGAAGAAATAACTATGAAATGAAAAGGAAACATGAAAAATGAAAGAAACGTGCTTACTAGTTAATATGATGAGGTGCAAAGAACAAGGTTAAACCTAAACACTCTTGGTTTTTATTTCAAAACCTTATAAAGAGTATTAACTAGATTGTATATAACTTGAGCTTGATAAAAAAAAATGGTGATCCCTTGTGCTCTTGATGAGGCCGGTTAGGAGAGGAGAACAAAGAGAAAGAAAAGTTTTACTACTTGTTGAATGATTTGATGATTGAATGAATAAGTGAGGTCATTGGAGTATAAATCTATACTTGTACAAAATTTTCACCAACAATAAATGCCCCCCTCCCCATAGGCCGGTTTTAGGGGAGATATGTCTTCACAATATATATTTTTTTTTTTTATACCTTGTGTAGTTGTTACAAAAATTGTGTAAGTGAAATGTGTAATTTAATGTAACTTGTAAGGTTTAATATACATTTGTATATTTAAGGTAATTTTAGGTGAAAGTAAATTTTTAATAGATCAAAATAGAATGTAATGAGATAATAAAAATTGTAAAAATACATTCCTTGTAAAATTTGAGTGATAAAATAATTATAGTGTAGTTTTTAAGAAAAACGTCGTAATAATATAATTTTAACGATTTATGTACCAAATAAATTTAAAACACTAGGTAAACTCAAAATATAGTTTTTATAAACCAATGTAAGTATAAAAATATGTCGGGATCATTTTTTTAGAAGTAACGGATTAAATGTTCAAAATAATAACTCACGCGATAACGTTTATTTAATATAAAAATTACGCGTTAAATGTGAAGTGGAATGTCATGAATGAATTATCATGATGCAAATGCTGTCAATGAAATGTAGACTAAACTTAGTCCATATGAAATGTTCGTGATGATATGATCATGAATTCGCCGCTAAACCCTTAAGGTTACGCGAATTTGGAACACGTAAACCTAGTTTACGATAAATGTTGAAATTGTGAAACTTGAGAAATGACTTGAAATTGCGAGTTGTCACACTATAGTAACAGAAACAGTTTTGATAAAACATAGGTTTTACAGTTTTTATACCACGAGAAGTGTTTTACCCTACATTTTCTTTTAGCATGCATTCATGACTTCTAATGTATCACGAAACACATAAATCACAAGAAAATAAATAATAACAAAGATAACAAGATTATTAGTAATATTGCATTTCAATGCTAAGGATGATACAAAGGATTGGGTATATGATCCCAATGTAGATTAACAATACAAAGTAAATGTCTCCATATGTGAACTTCATCATAGGGAACACAAGTGTGATGAGTGTTAGGGCGATGAGCATGAGTGCGATGTAAACCATGTTGATGACGGATCTTCTTGGTTTCGGTTGAGATGGGATGAGGAGGAAGATGAAGTTTTTGAGTGAGAGGAAATTTTTGAAATTGGAAGATTTGAAAAAAGTGAGGATACTTACATAGGATGAGAGTGATATCCCTCACCTCAGTCCCTTAGGACACTTACATACTCTAATATAAGAATGACACACCATTCCTATACTTACAATAAAATGAACCTACCAATAATGACAAAAATACATAGAAATTAACAATACTACTCAAGAAAAGCACTTGAGCCTACTTTATCACTATGGTAGTCCACCTTAACTTCCATGAAGAATCACGTATAAACATCCAAGCGATCTTCAACATATAATCTGTTTGTAGTTGCAAAGAACACCACAAACAAAACCTCCACCATTCCATCATGATCTTGAAATCATCAAATATGAATCAGTTCACAAATATCACACAACGATTAGTGGGAGACTCTAAAACCACGGATAGAGCAGCAAGCGTTACCTCGCTCCAAAAGTGTGCATTTAGATGCAAAACCGAAACCCAATAAATACACGAAAAAGTTTTTTAAATAAGAAACCTTAAAACTTAACTTACACTATCATCATGATCAGCACCAAATAAGGTTTTAGAAAACCCTAACTTCAATACCATCGTACAACTGATCAAGAATAATGAATAGCCATCACACCCAATTCTGAAAACGACAAGTGAGGATTTGATAGATAGGTCGATGGTGGGAGTTTTTATAGGGAAGGAGGAATTTTTGAAATTCGTGTTTTTGTTTTATTGTTGGATTAAAAGAAAAACATAAATTTTATATACCACGACTTTAGATGAGAGATAAGACACGTATGTAAGAAAAAGGCTTTCTAATGAAGCATCATGTAAAACATGTAATTTGCATAAATGATAATCATATAAATACCTAAATAGGAATACTTAATTATCAAGCAAAGTAAAAAGAGAATCATACCTCTAGCGCACTTAGAAATGTCTTTACAAATGACACAGCAAATGTCACTTAGACTATTCCCGCTCCTTTGCATTTAAGATACCTTCTTAAGGAAGGTATTCTTGTTACCAAGCGACTCCTAAAGCTTGGTGGGTATGAGCTTTGACTAATCAACATGAAAAAGACGATTAGTGCAATTAAATGAAAGAATAAATAAGAAAAATGTTGTTATCAAATCAACATCCAAACATACAGTTTTAAAAGAAATGGTGTTTGTTTTTATGAAAAACCTTCTTTGTAGTTTTCAATTAACCATGGATCGTATCAAGTTTTTAAAGTACAATATACTTCAAGAAACTTGGTAACAAAGCTCTGATACCAATTGTGGAAAACTAGAAGGGGGGGTTGAATAGTTTTACCAATTAAAACTTCCTTTTAAACTATTTAGATCGACTTATGTCAATCTATTTGGTTGTGTGTGTTGGATGTTGATAAACAAGCATATAAAGATATGTAATGAAAAGATAAGAGTAAGAAGCACAAAACCACAACGCGAGTATTTATAGTGGTTCGGCTACAAGGACACCTTCCTTGCCCTACTCCACTCCCCGAGTCACCTACTCAAGAGTTCGTAAACACTACACCAATCTCCTTATGGCGGAGAAGCCTTCACAACGTTGCTTAACCTTTTTCCGGTACTAAGCTAAATACCGAGTTCCTTCACACCAAGGCGAACCAAACCTACACAACGTCGCCTACCCTTTATAAGGTACTAGGCTAAGTACCTAGTTCTTTCACACCAAGGTGAACTACACCTTCACAACGTCGCCTACCCTTTATTAGGTACTAAGCTAAGTACCTAGTTCCATTGCAATGGAGGAACTACTACCACACTACACCAACGACTAATCCCAAGGGAGATCTACTTCTTTACAACATCATCAAGGACATCAATATCCTTGGATCTAATGCTAGTCTATCTAGTACATCGAAACACACCATATCGAATGTACATCTAAGGCACCTTTCACTAATGCCTTTGACTAGATCTACAAGACACCTTTCACTAATGTCTTGTGTCTTTACTTCTAAGAACCTTTCACTAATGATTCAAGTCTTGACTTCTAAGCACCTTTCACTAATGCTTCTTGTCTTGACTTCTAAGAACCTACTACAAGTGCTTATGCTATAGACGATAGATACCCTTCACTAATATCTTCGTCTTGACACTTGAGACATCTTTTACTAATGTCTTCAACACTACACTTCTTTGAAGAAAGAAAGAGATCATCAACAAGAGGACTTCAATAGCCTTGATGATGAGGAAGCATGGCAACTCATGGACTTGAGCTTGCTCGACTTCAAAGGTGGTGATCTTGCCTTTAAGAGGAACCTAAAAGATCATACAAAAACAAAACTACAAACATAGATCTCTTGGATCTAAGGTTAGTGAGATTTAAATCAGGGGAGAAAGTGTGTTAGAAATGGATTAAAAGGGGTGAGAAATAATGAAGAAATGGCTCACTATTTATAGAGGAAAATCCTACTGTTCCCCGGATCCCACGGATCCCTTCCATAAGGGATCCGTCTAGCGTTAAGCTAGGGATCCGTGGAACGCTCCTCTTTGCCCATGGGTATTTTGGTTATGGGTCATGGGTCATGGGTTGAACCATGGATCTTTGGCAAGATACAATGTATCTTTGAGTGCAATGCACTTAGTCACTTAGGTATGGGTTGATCCATGGGTTATGGATATTATCCATGTATGATATAAGCATGATGTCATGCAATGGGTTATGGGTCAAGATCCATGGGTTATGGGCTTTGGGTTGTACCTAACTACATTCAATGTATTTGCCCAATGGGTTGTGATACTTAAGTTTCTACCCATTTATAATATCCAATATACTACATACTAGTTATATGTATATTTTACCCAAATATGTGAACACTAGTTGTTGTACATAAGGAAATAACAGTGGGTATTGTAGTGGAAGGTATATATCAGTCCAATATCCGTCTTGTCCATAAGGAAATAATAGTGGGTATTGTAGAGGAAGGTATGAAGGATGTAATTCACTCATTCTTTTTAGGCCCCCTTCTTGCATGTGGAGAATTATGTCCCTGTCATTAGTCATTGAGTCAAAGTCTCCTACAATCAATGCAACAACTTCAGAAGCCGTGGGTAGGTTATACTCTCGTCCATCTCGCATTCTTCTACCAATAAGCCTTAGCTTAAACTTTGTTTCCTCATCTGCTGTGAGTAAGCGTTCCCCAGCCATACGAAATTGAGCAACTGATGGATTGATTGTATCAAGCATGTCTCATATCTCAATTGTTAGCTTGTGGTCTATTACATTGTTGGTGGTAGATCCCAGTTGGTCGTCACTATAGTCATAAATTTAGAAATTTAAATTCCAATTATAATGTTTCTTTAAACTTACAAAATGTACTTTTTAAACCAATAATGTATCATATGTATAATTGATTTAATAAGAGAATCATACCTTACATAGCTAATTATGTTTTCTACTTCATTATCAGTGTCGTAAATATAAAGCTGAGCAAACGTTCAAGGTTTGCCTTCCTCGGGTAAGAGAGTTCCCAATGTATGCTAATTTTCACCCTGTATTCTGTAACAATATGAACCATGGCCTTGGTTAACTGATGTGTCTTGTTTAGCACCCATAGACGCGAATGAGAACATTGAATTATAACGCCGGATATTGTCTTTGAAGTTGGTGCTTTTCAGATGATTGCCATTGACAAGGTCCATTAGCAATTTTGGTCGGTTATGCATTTCGTTTCCTAGCTTTACTTTTCCTCTGGCACAACAAAGTGAAAATGATCCTGAAGTTGAGTGGGTGTTTCCGACCATGCTCTCAGCATGCCATAATAATGCGTCACAAGATTCACAACGAAAAACGGGATCTCCATGGTCAATGTAATATGTAATACGTAAAGTTTCATAGTTTACACAACCATTAAATAAAAGGGTTTAATAAAAAATACATCTGTTATTATTATTATTTTTTTAAGATAAATTTGTTGTAGAGAGAATATGTACCATTAGAAATACCAACAAATGAACTGTTAGTTTGGCCATCTGCATGGTTCATTTTCTTCATTTTCATTTTGTCAGATCTTCGTCTAAAAGGTTGCACAACAGTGGATGTTGTCGTAAAATTAGAAGATGTTGATGTTATATCTCCAACATACACATTTATGTTAGTAATCTTATATAGATAAATGAGTCTTGATATTTATATTTGTGATATTGTCTTACATGTTTTGTTTTTGGAGTTTTTTGGGCGACCCCTGCGACGAATTGCAATGTCTGTTGTTCCAGTGGATATGCCTACATACGTGTTATTTGAATTTGATGTTTGTTCTTTATTTATTTCTGCTGACGCTATATCGATATTTTCATGGCATCCTCTACGTGTAGATGTTTCATCATTTTCTTTAGCTGTGTAAACATGAGCAAACTAATGTTTTAGTATTAAATTTGTGTGTGATCATATTTGTATATAAATAAACATCAAATAATATTTTTTAGACTTACGGTTTTTTCTTTGTATCTTTGGTGGCCGACCTCTCACTCTTGGTGTTATGTCTGTGTTCTCCATTACCAAACCTTATTAAACATTCCAAGAAACAGTTGATATAGTGCATTCAATGATCAATGCAAGTATTTTTTTTTGGTAAAATAATACAATGATTATCAAATTTATATGAACATAAAATTACTTGTTGCTGAAAGATAAACTGAACTTATTTTTTTGCCTTGTGTTTCATTTACTGAAACATAACCTGAAGTTATTTTTTTGCCTTGTGTTTCATTATTTGTTGTGCATACATAACCTGCTTTAATATTGAATCAAAAACACCAACGTAATCCAAATAACATTCAGTTGATCCAAATTGTCAAAACTGATCAACTTTCAAATTCAACCATGTTAATAAGTAGTTGCAATCCAAAGTCTTTAACAGATCCTAGGTATTTACATATAAAATAAGGTAAAATATCAAAATAGAATGTCACATAAACTCCTTGTAATTAAATCTGCAAAGTTTTCAACATACAATGAACAAAGATTTAAGCTTAAGCCTATGAAACACTGCAATAAATCAGTAATGTATTATTTAACTTATCATATTAAAAAAATGAACTTACATATAAATGTTAAATATATTGTGTTGGGATTCTTGATTTGATGAGACAAAGTAAATAGAAGAATGAAATAAAGGGACTTAAAATGACAAGAAAGAAATCTACAAAAAAGATGGAAGGACCTGCTTGCAAAAGAAGATTTAATATTTAGTCCTTCGTAGAGATTTGTATACCCTAATCCTCTAGTATATAAAGAGGACATGGGGTGTAGGTTTTAAATACAAGTCTTCTATAATGTAGACTAGAAAAGGTGTTTGTGTGTTTTCTAGGGCGTGGTTAATTGTAAACACCTAGAACTAGTTTAGTTATCCCTAAGATCGAAGGTGTCTTTGATCCCTGTTACAGTTAGGTAACACGTTATATTCTTATCAAATATAATTGGGGAAGATGTGGAAAAACCTTGTGTCAATAACATAATTGTTCTTTGTTATTCCGCTGTGTATGTATATGTTATTGTTTAACCCTAAGGCTCAAAACGATCTCAATGAGTCCTAACAAACTCCACATACTGGTTTTATTTGGTTTTGCTGTAACAGAAGGCATCATTATTGACTGTTTTACAAAATTGGTGATAATTTTGAACAAAAGATGTGCAATTATGATATAACCAATTTGAAGCAAGTATAGTAAACCACCTAGCAAGTGTTTGCCATTGGTTATCTATCTGTCTACTTGCTTCCTATGATATTAAAGTAGATTATACTTACTCAAATTGTGGTTGTTCTTAATTGGCCTTCCTCTTCGACGAAGTTCTAAGTTGTTTGCTTTACCTTTCATGTTTTCATTAACAATCTTTATTCTCTTCTTATATTAACTTTCTTTAGTTGTAGCTGCAAACAAGTCAAACATACACATATATATATCCAGAATTAACCAGAATTTGAAGGAAAAAATTATATGTTGATGCGTTTTTTTTATGTACCTTCGTATTACTTTTTAATTCTCTTTAGATGTATGTAATTTTGATGTCTCGATTGTTTTAAAGTAAGTATATTTGATATTATATATTTTAAACCAATGTTTATTGTGTAAATCTAATTATATGTTTAAATCTATTTAAAAAGGAAAGAGATAAAGTTTCACATTATTATTTATAATTATCATGTATTACATATATTACATGCATATTAACAGCTTTAAACATTGTACAGCTTTTCAGTAAGCTAGATAATGAAGTTGGATGATGTCCAATATACTTAGTAAGCTACTTAGAAATTTAGTCATAAGCTTTTAAGTTTTTGCTATTTTGTTGGAATGAGATTTTCAGTAGATTGATTTAGCATTTTTAGGAGTGTATTAAGTTAGTTTAAGCTTACTTGTGTTTTAGTTTTACCTTCTTTGCTTTCTAGGTAGCTTTAGCTTTTATATATTCCTTTTAAAGGATGTTTTATTTAACTGGTTTCATTTTAAGCTTTTGATGAGTTTATTTGAGCTTTATAATACAAAAGTTTTTATTAAACTTGTTATTATTAGTAGTTTTATAAGCTTTATTAAAGAAAAAAAATATTACCAAAAAGTGACATAACCCAGGGTCGAACCTGGCTCATTCACTTCACACAGCACACAACACCAACACCCTCTACCAAAGCGCCCTTAGGACTTGTCCTGTTTAACTTTGCACAATCAATTGCTATATATAGTTTTTTCCTTATAAAGCTTAAAAACTAGTTTAGCTTACAACAACTTATCAATTTCTAAATTTTAAATGTTTTTATTTTTCATAAGTTTATAATTAATCAAAGTAATTACCTGCAAAATTTTGTAATTTTTCAAATATTTTTTTAATTTTTAAACATTTATTTTCTAATTTTTTGTTTTTAATTTATAAAAATTAAACAAAAAGCCAAAAAAAAATATCCAGCTTTTTCCTAAAATTATATTTTTTCATTTATCACGTATGAAAATTAGTTTTGCGTTTGTACGATCATTATTTCTCATTTTTCACTTTTTAAGGTCGGGATTAGCCCGACCATGGTCGTTTTAAGATTTGTATTGTATTTTAGGACCTAAATGTTTTGAATAGTTGTTTTAGTTGTCTTTTAAATTGATTTTAGTTTACATTTATCAAATTTAGCAAAAAATCACATTATTTAACTTATTTAACTATTTCAATTCACGTAAACGTAATGCGATTTAAAAACTACATTCATCATTCGTGAGTAAACGATCCAATTCTAAAAAACTAAACCGTTTGTATTACTAATGGATATATAATTGACAACGGCTAAATTTTATAAACTATTGGAACACATTGTGATATCTAAAGATAGACAATGTTAGACGCAAATGTATCACAAAGAATCAATTAATCACTAACGAAATATAAACATAAGCTATCTAAACATAATACCAAACTTTAATACCTAAAACTTGTTGAATTTATTTATAAACTTGAGTAGAGAACGTAAAACATATTAAATCCTAAAAAACCAAAAAACCAATTGTTGAATGTTAATAAAATAGACATGAAGGAGATGTAGTGTTGCTAAATTTTAAGATGAAGTTTTGGTCTTTTGCTTCTGTGTTTTTTAGAAAGAGTAGTCACTGTCTTCATCACCTGTAGAATAACAATCTAAAGACTCATCGTTTATAAAGCTACCATTATTGTCTCCATCAGATACAGATCTCACACTGTACATGTCAGAATCATACAAATCTTCTCCACTGTCATCTGTTCCCTTCATATCGGACCATGTTTCAGGGTAAATGTAGTTTTGCATGTTTCCTTCTTCTTCATATGTATATTCATCAAGGAGATTAAATTTATGTTCTTTGTGTAGTGATGGGCCGACAATTTCATCATTGTCATTCACATTGTAGCATGTGTCATTGCCAATGTACTTTTGTATCTTCTTTTCTTCTTCATCCGAATCTTCATCAACGATGGCAAATTTATGAGTTTTCTTTAGTGATATGTTTAGGTCTTGTGTTGAACGTTTAAAGATAATAGTGCTTCATCGAAAGATTCCTATGTTGGAAACAATAGTAAATTTAAATAATAACATTGTATACTTTACATTCGTAAATGAAGGGTAAAAGTTTAGTAAAATTTAAACTTACTGTATTAGCTTCTTTGTTATTCAATTCATCATCTTTTTTTATCTTTTCGGCGCTTATTGATTGCTTTTTATTTTTCCCTGTTTAATTTCAACACAAATCAGTGTTATTTCATGGACATATTATGCAAACATTGCGTAATAATTTATAACAAAGTACCTGATGATTGAACTTGAATGATGGGAACGGGGCTTTCAGTAGCAGATGCAATTATAGATTCACCATTCTTGTTTTCAAATGTATAACCTTTTGTTAATCTACGACGTTTGATAGTCCCAACAATATCCTATAATGTAAAGATATAGGAAATAATAAGTTAACCAATTGTTCAAACTATAATTTTTTTTAACTTATACATGTTCATCGTCTGAAGAATCAATAATGATAACATCTTTTTTCAACTTTACATTGTTTTTCACTTGTGTAGGATTTGTTCCTGAAAATTTGGAAAAAAAAAACAATTGTCATGTATATATTATTCAAACAATAGATAATAGTTTTTGAAGAAATTACCTGATGATTGTTCTTGAATGTTACTCATGTCCTACATAATTTACCAAAAGATTTAGTTTGTGATAATAATCAATTAGGCAATTGAAAATTTAAAACTTTGATTAAACACATACCACTTCATCATCTGAAGAATCAATGATAATAACATCTTCTTTGAATTCTTCATTTTTTATGCTTAGGATTTGATCCTGTTAATGATTATGACTATTAACAAAAACAATATTCATGATAAACCAAAATATTTACTTTGCATATAAAATATATGATACATATACATATAAAAAATGTCACAATTCGCAATTTCCGGTCATTTCTCATATTTCACATTCAGCATTTCATAACGATTCGTACATGGTTTTGCATTTTTCATTAAACGTTATTTTCTTATTAAACAAACGTTATCGCGTAAACATTATTTTTGAACATTTGACCCGATAATTCCAAAAATTATTCCAATATATTTTAATACTCATATTAAGATTTTAAAAATGTTAATATTAGCTTACCCAGTGTTTTAAATCTATTTCAGTATATAAATTGTTATATTTATATAAATTACGACGGTGTTCTTAAATTCAAACCGATAAATAATTATTCACTCAAATCTTTCAAGAAATGTATTTTATAACTTTTATGACCTAAATATATTTTATCTTGAACCGTGAAAATTTATTTTTATCTAACGTTACCTTAAATATTCAAATGGGTATACAACTTACTAATATTACTTAACAATACTACAAGTTACAACTTATTTCTACTTAACTATCTTTACTTACACATTTACTTACATCATAAAAATATATATATATATACATATATGTATGTATTATTAAATGAATGATTCACCTAATATATATTGCAAGAGATCTTTCAATTATATATTCTTGCACTCAACCTTTTTTCACATACTCATCCAATAATTCAAGGTGTAAAGTCAAGCTTTCTCTTTTCCTCTTTTCTTCTCACAAATCCGGCCTCCCATGGTTTGATGAAGTGATCATCAAAGTTTTTCTTATCAAGTTCTACACAATCTAGATACACTCTTTGTTTAGGTTTTGAAATAAAAACCTAGGGTGTTTAGGATAATCCTTGGTTCACTAAACCTCATCAAGTAACTTGTAAGCCTAAAACTTCATCTCTTACTTTTTCATATATATTTCATACATTTCATGAAGCCCTCATGATCATATTTGCATTGTTGTGATTTTATTCATTATCATCCAAGATTATCACCCATATGTGCTATATAAATATTTTTTAACAAGTATGTACTAGTTAGAAGTTTATAAAAGTGAGTGGTTTGAAAAATGATTTATCAAAGTAAGTTTTGATCTTTTGCTAGTAAAGGTTTGATGTGGTTTATGCTTAATTATATGTTATAAGTAGTCACATAAACCTCAAAATGGTCTTTTATCTATTATGGTTCGAATAGCATTTTATTTTAGTAGGATTGGTGATGAGTAGATTAAAGGATTTTGTGGTGAAGTTGTGGTTAAACAAGTAGAAAAATGGTAATTTTAAAATAAGCGCGGAAGCGTCGAAATTATAATTTTTCCGAAAAGTTAGTCATTTTATAAGTTTTATTAAAGTTTTAGAAAATAGATTTTTAGTTATGAGCGTGGCCTTTTGAACGGACTAAAGCGGAGTTATAACGAAAAATATACGTGGTTTCAAGTTACGATTTAAAAACTATAATTTTCCGGAAAATTGTACATGCAGTCCGAATTTGTAACTGGCCAAACAGTGGCCTTAAACTTTCTGTGAAGTCTCCGAAGTTTAAAATATATTAGTACTCTTGATTACCTTGAGTGGATATAAAGAACTTGAAAACGGACTTAAAGCGAGTGATTTATGGTTAACCGAACTTTGGGTCAAAACGTCTTGAAAACACTATTCACAGCTTTTGTAAGCTGTCGGGATTTTAATCAAGATTTTGAGGGCCTAAGCGGACGTTCGGGGAAATGGACGTTAAAAGCGAGTTAGTTTTCATATGTATATATTTACGTCAAGTCCGACGTGGTGATTTTTCAATTACTAAAACCGTTACATATTTTAACTACATTTTTCACCATTAGCTCAAAAGTATTTATTTTCGACATGAAACCGTCACATTCAAGTAACAATATTTTTATATAACTAGTTTTCATGTAGCATATTGGGTGATACGTTTTCAAAATCATGCATTCACGACAACATATCATAACTCAAGTCATAACATTCATTTTAGGTCGCGGATAGTTTCCGAGTCTCACTTTCGTGCACTTCATTTTGTTAGCATATCCATCACACCGGTGAGTTTCATAGCCCTACTTTTAATTGTTTTCATAACTATTTGGGGAGATACATGCTCAAACTATTTTCGTTTACTTTCACAAATATTCTAAACTTTGATATACTCTTGTGAGTTCATACCCGCTTTTACTCGTTAAATTCTACAAACTATTTGGGCGAGATATATGCTTATTTATCCAAACATTTAAACTCTTTGCCAAACAACTTTACCTATACTTTAGACTTAATTGCGTTTTATACTTGATTGGGTTATACTTGTTTCACTCTTGCGAATGCTCAAACTATTTATACAAATGTGTTACACTATACTTCTTATACACTTTGGACATTGTGTGTTTATTGCGATATGTGCCTTAATGTGCTAAACTAGTTTTCAATTATGCAACAACATACAAACTTTAGCAATCTGGTTAACTCCTGCGGGGCAGCGAGAGGTATTGATAGTACTATCGGTGGCGCCCCACCCTTGTGTCCTTGATAGGCGAGACCTTGGGTGAATATAATCATATTCAAGTTATTCAAGGCAATAACAACAAACAAGTTAGACTTCGTCGTGAGGTTCGATTGGTCGTGATTCTTTGCATTAAGTTTACGTATATATCGTATGCACCTATGTCCTACTTACAAACAAGATTGACAATCATACTATTTTAGCGATGGGTTGTAAACACACAGTTGCAAGTTTTGTATGGGCGGGACTTGGGCCGAGTGGATTCTGATGCCTTTGCTTGCAAACTATTCTATATGACCAAAACTTAGACTTTGCTACATGAACGCTCTTTAAAAGCTTTACTTGTTAACCAAACTCTATGAACTCACCAACCTTTGTGTTGACACTTTTAGCGTGTTTATCTCGGTATCTAAGGCATTCACTTCATGGCATGCATATGGACATTTCATAGAGTCGCGGAGACGACGCGTCGCACTTGGGTTTTATACACTTTAAAACATCGTTTGGATTGTATCAAACTTATTTCCGCAAGTTGATTTTCATTTGGGACCTATACTTTGTAAACTCGATTGTTTTAATAAATCAAGCGATGTGTTTTCCAAACGACACTTTAGGTCGTTCGATATAACTGTGACTTTGATGCTATGACGGTCATCCCCAAGGTATTCCATTCCGGCTGCAAAACAGGTAATTTGGGGTGTGACAGATTGGTACGAGCTTGGTTATAGAGAACTAGGTTGCATCATTGACCCTAGACTATAACCACATCATCATAGCATCTCATCATATCATTATAAGTGCACGTTCTTCATACATGCGGACTTATGACTCAACACCAAACATCATATGAGTCGATTAGTCCAAGCATTGCATAGTTACTCTAAATTATACATAGCCCGATCACCTATGTCTAATTCAGGAAGAATCATGCAATGAAGGGATTAGTAGTCTCATATGAGTAAGCAATTCCGTAATCGAGCCAAATTTTTAAAGATTTTCTTCAAACCACTTGTTTCGAGTGTGATCCGCGTGACAGTTCTTGTTTGATGAGTTGCAAAGATCAAGCTAGAAACAAGTCGTTACCTAAACCGATTTAGCCTAATCGTATGACAGTTCTTGTTTGATGAGTTGTGGGATTAAGTAAAAATCGGTTACCAAAAAGTCTTTTAAAAATTTTGCTTGAGAATGGGAAAGCTTGTCTCATCGAGCCTAATCATAAGAAAGCATGTATTTAGGATGGGAACTTCTCACGATAGCACGGGAACGCATCTTGTTGGGCGGGTAACTCATATGCATGAGCATTAACATAATCATTTAGACCATACACGAGCATAAACTTTTAGAACCCTTGTCGCGTTTTGAACCATAGTATCATTAATCGAATCACGGGGACGTGATTCCGCTGACATGGGAAGAATGTCACAATTCGCAATTTCCGGTCATTTCTCATATTTCACATTCAGCATTTCATAACGATTCGTACATGGTTTTGCATTTTTCATTAAACGTTATTTTCTTATTAAACAAACGTTATCGCGTAAACATTATTTTTGAACATTTGACCCGATAATTCCAAAAATTATTCCAATATATTTTAATACTCATATTAAGATTTTAAAAATGTTAATATTAGCTTACCCAGTGTTTTAAATCTATTTCGTATATAAATTGTTATATTTATATAAATTACGACGGTGTTCTTAAATTCAAACCGATAAATAATTATTCACTCAAATCTTTCAAGAAATGTATTTTTATAACTTTTATGACCTAAATATATTTTATCTTGAACCGTGAAAATTTATTTTTATCTAACGTTACCTTAAATATTCAAATGGGTATACAACTTACTAATATTACTTAACAATACTACAAGTTACAACTTATTTCTACTTAACTATCTTTACTTACACATTTACTTACATCATAAAAATATATATATATATACATATATGTATGTATTATTAAATGAATGATTCACCTAATATATATTGCAAGAGATCTTTCAATTATATATTCTTGCACTCAACCTTTTTTCACATACTCATCCAATAATTCAAGGTGTAAAGTCAAGCTTTCTCTTTTCCTCTTTTCTTCTCCACAAATCCGGCCTCCCCATGGTTTGATGAAGTGATCATCAAAGTTTTTCTTATCAAGTTCTACACAATCTAGATACACTCTTTGTTTAGGTTTTGAAATAAAAACCTAGGGTGTTTAGGATAATCCTTGGTTCACTAAACCTCATCAAGTAACTTGTAAGCCTAAAACTTCATCTCTTACTTTTTCATATATATTTCATACATTTCATGAAGCCCTCATGATCATATTTGCATTGTTGTGATTTTATTCATTATCATCCAAGATTATCACCCATATGTGCTATATAAATATTTTTTAACAAGTATGTACTAGTTAGAAGTTTATAAAAGTGAGTGGTTTGAAAATGATTTATCAAAGTAAGTTTTGATCTTTTGCTAGTAAAGGTTTGATGTGGTTTATGCTTAATTATATGTTATAAGTAGTCACATAAACCTCAAAATGGTCTTTTTATCTATTATGGTTCGAATAGCATTTTATTTTAGTAGGATTGGTGATGAGTAGATTAAGGGATTTTGTGGTGAAGTTGTGGTTAAACAAGTAGAAAAATGGTAATTTTAAAATAAGCGAAGCTATCAAAAATTTATAATTTTTCCGAAAAGTTAGTCATTTTATAAGTTTTATTAAAGTTTTAGAAAATAGATTTTAGTTATGAGCGTGGCCTTTTGAGCGGACTAAAGCGGAGTTATAACGAAAAATATCGTGGTTTCAAGTTACGATTTAAAAACTATAATTTTCCGGAAAATTGTACATGCAGTCCGAATTTGTAACTGGCCAAACAGTGGCCTTAAACTTTCTGTGAAGTCTCCGAAGTTTAAAAATATATTAGTACTCTTGATTACCTTGGTGGATATAAAGAACTTGAAAACGGACTTAAAGCGAGTGATTTATGGTTAACCGAACTTTGGGTCAAAACGTCTTGAAAACACTATTCACAGCTTTTGTAAGCTGTCGGATTTTTAATCAAGATTTTGAGGGCCTAAGCGGACGTTTGGAAATGGACGTTAAAAGCGAGTTAGTTTTCATATGTATATATTACGTCAAGTCCGACGTAAACCGATTTTTCAATTACTAAAACCGTTACATATTTTAACTACATTTTCACCATTAGCTCAAAAGTATTTATTTTCGACATGAAACCGTCACACATTCAAGTAACAATATTTTTATATAACTAGTTTTCATGTAGCATATTGGGTGATACGTTTTCAAAATCATGCATTCACGACAACATATCATAACTCAAGTCATAACATTCATTTTAGGTCGCGGATAGTTTCCGAGTCTCACTTTCGTGCACTTCATTTTGTTAGCATATCCATCACACCGGTGAGTTTCATAGCCCTACTTTTAATTGTTTTCATAACTATTTGGGAGATACATGCTCAAACTATTTTCGTTTACTTTCACAAATATTCTAAACTTTGATATACTCTGTGAGTTCATACCCGCTTTTACTCGTTAAATTCTACAAACTATTTGGGTAGATATATGCTTATTTATCCAAACATTTAAACTCTTTTGCCAAACAACTTTACCTATACTTTAGACTTAATTATGTTTTATACTTGATTGGGTTATACTTGTTTCACTCTTGCGAATGCTCAAACTATTTATACAAATGTGTTACACTATACTTCTTATACACTTTGGACATTGTGTGTTTATTGCGATATGTGCCTTAATGTGCTAAACTAGTTTTCAATTATGCAACAACATACAAACTTTAGTAATTGGTTAACTCTGCGGGAGCCGGCGGAGAGGTATTGATAGTACTATCGGTGGCCCCACCCTTGTGTCCTTGATAGGCGAGACCTTGGGTGAATATAATCAGTATTCAAGTTATTCAAGGCAATAACAACAAACAAGTTAGACTTCGTCGTGAGGTTCGATTAATTGTGATTCTTTGCATTAAGTTTACGTATATATCGTATGCACCTATGTCCTACTTACAAACAAGATTGACAATCATACTATTTTAGCGGTGGGTTGTAAACACACGAGTTGCAAGTTTTGTATGGGCGGGACTTGGGCCGGTGGATTCTGATGCCTTTGCTTGCAAACTATTCTATATGACCAAAACTTAGACTTTGCTACATGAGCGCTCTTTAAAAGCTTTACTTGTTAACCAAACTCTATGAACTCACCAACCTTTGTGTTGACACTTTTAGCGTGTTTATCTCGGTATCTAAGGCATTCACTTCATGGCATGCATATGGACATTTCATAGAGTCGCGGAGGCGACGCGTCGCACTGGGTTTTATACACTTTAAAAACATCGTTTGGATTGTATCAAACTTATTTCCGCAAGTTGATTTTCATTTGGGACCTATACTTTGTAAACTCGATTGTTTTAATAAATCAAGCGATGTGTTTTCCAAACGACACTTTAGGTCGATTCGATATAACTGTGACTTTGATGCTATGATGGTCATCCCCAAGGTATTCCATTCCGCTGCAAAACAGGTAATTTGGGGGTGTGACAAAAACAATCAAAGAGTATATTCATGATAACAAAAAATCATATGTATAAGCCTGTTGGACAAATTCAGTTAGAGGTATGCATACAAAAGTTTAACTTATCAGTAATTATAAAAGATGGAAAATTACAGATAGGAATATGATAAGATCGTTTATAAGCTCTAGGGGATACAATAAAAACAATTATAATGCACAGCGGAATAAGAAAACATCGTTTGTTATTATTAACAAAGTTCTTCGTCATCATCTCTAAACTACTAACCTAGGCATTTACAACATACGCCTAGGAACTAACTAATAAACCATCACCCTAGGCGTCCCCTAAATGCCTGTACACACACACACACACCTTTGGTGTTCACATCTTGACACACTAAGTCCTTCATGACTCATTCTTCTTGTTTTGTATCATCAAATCTATACTAGACCCAACAATCTTAGCCTGTTTGATGATGACAAAACAAACACGATTCTTGTACGAACTTCCCTAGACGAAGTAGCAGAAGTTGAGATAAATAAATCTCGCCATGAATGAAACAAGTATGTCTTCCTTTGTGTTCCCCTTGACTTGAACATGTCACTCAAACATCTCTTCCCCTTTTTGTTATTATCTAAATAGGGAACGTATGCAAATAATGATCTTGACCACTACACATCAATATCATACTTCCAATCTAAGACTTCCAATGCTTCAAATCGCCCACCATTACGCACCATAGGAAAAATGGATCCAAAACAGTAGAAAACTTCAACTAGCGAGTAGTAATAATGATCAACAATAGTAAAATCAAACACTTCCCTTGAGTGATGCATGTATATCAATGATTCTTCAAAATCATGAGGCTTTATGTAATGATTACTTGTGAAAAAAACCGAGTATAACGAATTTGATGAAGAAGTAGAATTTCCCAAACTTGTGTCTTAAATCTTTTACTATCCACGGAACTCCATACTTATACGAACCAAATATAAGTAGACCATGATCCTTGACAAGAATCCTCAACTAGTATGAGACACGAGCACTACAATGTAACTCATTTAAGTGATATTTTACTAGGTCTTCATCCATCCACCCTCTTGACCTATGAAAACTAGATTTTGCAAGTCTTATATAATAAGAACACAAACCAAGTAATTCCACTTCACCTTCAAATAAGTGATAAATAATCCTCTTCGTAATCAATTCTTTAATAAATCTCCAAAGCGAGCTTTTAAAATCCTTTTAAGAACATAAATTTCTTCCTGTGTGTGATCCAAACAACCATTATGTGTGTGTGTCATCCAAAATCCATAACCATTATCACACTCGACTTCCCTTAATTTCAAATCTCCTCGTAATAAACCATTATCTTGATCCAAATAAATTTCGCCATGTAAAAACCTTGAGCGATACTTTGTAAAACGATTACTTTGAATGAATACGAAGCGATACTTTGAATGAGACTTGCGGCAGAAGATGCTTTGAAAATATACGGCGATACTTTAAAACTCCAAGCGATTTCTGCGTCCAATGAGCGATACTTTAATTCAAGAGCGATGCTTTCATCCTAATGAGCGGTACTTTCGTGTCCAAGAGCGGTACTTTCAAACTCGAGACGATACTGCGTATTCCGGTAGATTTTTCACCAACCGACGGCATATATCTTTCACATAAAAGCTCGGATCGAAGATCCCTCGGTGGAAAGTTAGATTGATATATAGAGAACATCCACCCAAAAGTTCGTTCACGATCCAGCAGTTAACGAAAACGTTATGATCGTTTCAAAAGCAGTGTTGTTGTAACCTTACGGTTTTCTGCGGCGAGACTTATTGCTTATAACTTTTGATTGAGAGCTCCGATCAACGATCCCTTCAGTGATATTAAAGATAGATATACCAAGAAGCTCCAGTTCAAATTTTAGCCCGATCCAACGGTTCACTAAAAAGTTATGCCCTCTTGAAAACAGCCCTGCAGAAAGTTGCGAAAATTGAAAACAGCTTTGAATTTTTACCTTTTTCTTCGAAAAACCTTGTAGATCCCTATATCAAGAGCTCCCCGCTCTGATACCATATGTTAAGATCGTTTATGAGCTCTAGGGGATAACAATAACAACGATTATAATGCACAGCGGAATAAGAAAACATCGTTTGTTATTATTAACAAAGTTCTTCGTCATCATCTCTAAACTACTAACCTAGGCATTTACAACATACGCCTAGGACCTAACTAATAAACCATCACCCTAGGCGTCCCCTAAATGCCTGTACACACACACACACACCTTTGGTGTTCACATCTTGACACACTAAGTCCTTCATGACTCATTCTTCTTGTTTTGTATCATCAAATCTATACTAGACCCAACAATCTTCGCCTATTTGATGATGACAAAACAAACACGATTCTTGTACGAACTTCCCTAGACGAAGTAGCAGAAGTTGAGATAAATAAATCTCGCCATGAATGAAACAAGTATGTCTTCCTTTGTGTTCCCCTTGACTTGAACATGTCACTCAAACATCTCTTCCCCTTTTTGTTATTATCTAAATAGGGAACGTATGCAAATAATGATCTTGACCACTACACATCAATATCATACTTCCAATCTAAGACTTCCAATGCTTCAAATCGCCCACCATTACGCACCATAGGAAAAATGGATCCAAAACAGTAGAAAACTTCAACTAGCAGTAGTAATAATGATCAACAATAGTAAAAATCAAACACTTCCCCTTGAGTGATGCATGTATATCAATGATTCTTCAAAATCTGTAGGCTTTATGTAATGATTACTTGTGAAAAAAACCGAGTATAACGAATTTGATGAAGAAGTAGAATTTCCCAAACTTGTGTCTTAAATCTTTTACTATCCACGGAACTCCATACTTATACGAACCAAATATAAGTAGACCGCAATCCCTTGACAAGAATCCTCAACTAGTATGAGACACTGAGCACTACAATGTAACTCATTTAAGTGATATTTTACTAGGTCTTCATCCATCCACCCTCTTGACCTATGAAAACTAGATTTTGCAAGTCTTATATAATAAGAACACAAACCAAGTAATTCCACTTCACCTTCAAATAAGTGATAAATAATCCTCTTCGTAATCAATTCTTTAATAAATCTCCAAAACGAGCTTTTTAAAATCCTTTTAAGAACATAAATTTCTTCCTGTGTGTGTGATCCAAACAACCATTATGTGTGTGTGTCATCCAAAAATCCATAACCATTATCACACTCGACTTCCCCTTAATTTCAAATCTCCTCGTAATAAACCATTATACTGCCAATCCAAATAAATTTCGCCATGTAAAAAACCTTGAGCAGTACTTTGTAAGAACAGTACTTTGAATGAATACGAGAAGCAGTACTTTGAATGAGACTTGCAGCAGATGAGAGTAGCTTTGAAAATATACGGCAAGATTTTAAAACTCAAAGCGATGCTGCGTCCAATGAGCGATACTTTAATTCAAGAGCGATACTTTCATCCTAATGAGCGGTACTTTCGTGTCCAAGAGCGGTACTTTCAAACTCGAGCGGTACTGCGTATTCAAAGATACTTTCACAGCAGACCAACTCGACAAGATATATCTTTCACATAAAAGCTCGATCGAAGATCCCTCCGGTGGAAAGTTAGATTGATATATAGAGAACATCCACCCAAAAGTTCGTTACGATCCAACGGTTAACGAAAACGTTATGATCGTTTCAAAACAGTGTTGTTGTAACCTTACGGATTTTTCTGCAGCAGACTTCGACTGCTTATAACTTTTGATTGAGAGCTCCGATCAACGATCCCTTCAGTGATATTAAAGATAGATATACCAAGAAGCTCCAGTTCAAATTTTAGCCCGATCCAACGGTTCACTAAAAAGTTATGCCCTCTTGAAAACAGCCCTGCAGAAAGTTGCGAAAATTGAAAACAGCTTTGAATTTTTACCTTTTTCTTCGAAAAACCTTGTAGATCCCTATATCAAGAGCTCCCCGCTCTGATACCATATGTTAAGATCATTTATGAGCTCTAGGGGATAACAATAACAACGATTATAATGCACAGCGGAATAAGAAAACATCGCTTGTTATTATTAACAAAGTTCTTCGTCATCATCTCTAAACTACTAACCTAGGCATTTACAACATACGCCTAGGACCTAACTAATAAACCATCACCCTAGGCGTCCCCTAAACGCCTGTACACACACACACACCTTTGGTGTTCACATCTTGACACACTAAGTCCTTCATGTTTCATTCTTCTTGTTTTGTATCATCAAATCTATAATAGACCCAACAGAATAACTTAATTTAAGTTAATAGTAACTATTAAACATATGCAAAACATGATGGAATTTAAGATATTAAACCTGATGCGGAGTTTGTTGTGTTTTTATTCTCAGATTTGCAGGTATGCATACCCAAGTTTAAGTTATCAGTAAGTATAAAACATGTAAACCTACACATACACATAACTTAGTTTAAGTTAATAGTAAGTATGAAACGTATGAAAACATGATGGAATTTAAGATATTAAACTTGTTGTCGAGCTTTTTGTGCTTTTATTCTCAGTTTTGCATCCTGTCTATCATTAATCATATTTAACTTGTATAAAATTTATATTCATAAGATAAAACAGAATAATATTTAAGAAACAAACTACCTTTTGATAGAGACTCAACTTTGGAGGCAGTCATTCCAGGATTCTTATCTTGCTTGGCTTTTGAAACCATTAGTGTTTTTATGGAGATGCATCTTAGTATCCGATCTCTGTAAACCCTTTGTTTTGTGTTTTTGGTTTTAAGTTATGAGTAGGTCATATATATATATATAAAGATTAGGTTTAAAATATAAAAAGGTATAATAATTATGATTTATCCAAACATATATTAGAAATTGATATACCAAATACTTTAGGTTAAATTATATATTGTATAGATTTACTTTATTAGTGTTTATCTTAGGTATTTATTCAAATAAATTATACTAATTGTTATGTAATTCATGTTTAAATTTAGTTTTCAAATGAAACTCAAAGAGGTACATATCTGGCACATCAACACAGGTTGTTGAAAACCTCCTATTAAAGATTTAATGACCTCCAATATTGTTGAAAGTTGGTTTCTATAGTCATTGTTGTGTATATTTTATCTGTTGATTGTTGTTTACAAATTTTATCCTTCTTTGATATCTTATTTATAAACTAAAACTTACCAGCTACTTAGTGCAGTTTTAGTCAGTTTAATGTTTTTATTCATAGCTTATTTTGGTTTTATATTTTGTATGCTTTAGGTTATTCTTTCATTTGATAGTTTGGAATTAGCTATTGAAGATTACTCAGTATCATAAGGATGGTTTGGCATTAGCATTTTGTTTAATATGATTTGCAATCTTTAACTTATAATCATTTGTTAGCTTAATAAAGCCTCCAACTCATTTTATAGTTTCTTTACAAATCATACTTAATCTGATTTGCCAAATTGATAGTTATAAAGCTTTTGTGGTGGCTTATTGTGTGTATACAACTAACCTACATAGACATTTAGGCATTATCTTTTCAGTTATAGCTATTTGGTTGGAATAATATTTTTAGTTGATTTAGGCTTTTTTAGTTGATGTATTTAGCTTATTTAGAACTCTTTTAAGTTACTTTAACCTTCATTGCTTTTTGATTGTAGTTTCAAAGGATTCTAGGTACCTTTAGCTTTTATATTTTCCTTTAAAATCATCTTTGACCAAACTGCTTCCATTTTAAGCTTATACTGAGCTTATTTTAGCTTTGTATTCAAAAGGTTTTTATAAAAGTTGTTATTATTAGTAGCTTTATCGGTTTATAAAAGAAAAGAAAAAAAAATTACAAAAAGTGGCATAACCCAGGTTCGAAACTGGGTCATTCACTTCACACAACACCAACACCAACACCCTCTACCAAAGCGCCCTTGGGACTTGTCCTGTTTTACTCTGCACAATCAATTCATATATAACTATATCTACATTTTTCCTTATAAAGCTTAATAAGGTAGTTTAGCTTATAAATGCTTATCCGTTTTAGCTTTTTGAAAAAAAAAAAAATTCATAAGTTTATAATTAATCAAAGTTATTTCGTGAAAATTTTTGTAATTTTCCAAATAGTTTTGATATTTTTAAAATTTTATTTTCTAATTTTTTGTTTTTAATTCAAAAAAATTAAATATAAAGTCAAAAAAATATCAAACTTTTTCCTAAAATTTTATTTGTCATTTAGCACGTATGAAAATTCGTTTTGCGTTTGTAGGATCATTATTTCTCATTTTCACTTTTAAAGCTCGGGAGTAGCCTAAGCATCCTCGTTTTTAGGTTTGTATTGTGTTTTAGCCCTAATTGTTTGAATAATTTTTTTTTTGTCTTTTAAATTGATTTTAGTTTACATTTATCAAATTTATCAAAAATCGCATAATTTAACTTATTTGACTATTTAAATTCACATAAACGTAATGCGACTTAAAACGACATTCATCATTTGTGAGTAAATGATCCTATTCTAAAATACTTAACCGCTTATATTACTAACGGATATATAATTCAAAACGGCTAAATTTTATAAAATATTGGAACACGTTGTCATATCTCTGAGATACACAATGTCACATGCAAATGTATCACAAAGAATCCATTAATAACTAACGAAATATAAACATAAGCTATCTAAAAATAATACCAAAATTGAATACCTAAAACTTGTTGAATTTATTTATAAACTTGAGCTCTATTGTAAAAATCAGCCAGCGTCCGAATAATCCCACATAATTGTTGATCGCTCACTAAGCGCCTTGATTTATCATAATCGGCCTATTTAATCGGTTTGGTCAAAGCTCGCTTAAAAATCGGTCAACAAACCGATTAATCGGACAAAATTGGTCTAATCGGATTAATCGGACAAAACCGCTTAAAAATTGGTTAACAAAATCGGTTAAAATCGGTCAACAAACCGATTAAACGGACAAAATCGGTCAAAGATTGCTTAAAATGATCAACAAATCGGGTAATATCTATGTTTGACTTTGAACTTTGAAGAACTATGTATTATGTTTATATTTGAACACTTGAAATATTTGAAATTTGATGCACTATGCTTTTCTCATACATATAATATGATATAATATCAAAAATTATAATTTTGTGCATAAAAATTCTAATCCGATTAATCCCCGATTAATCCCCGCCTAACCGATTAATCGCTAGGCCTTACTCGACCGCCTCACTAGCGACTAGCGATTTTTACAACCTTGAACTTGAGTAGAAAACGTAAAACATATCAAATCCTAAACAACCAAAATTTAAAAAAAAAAAAAAAAAAAAAAAAAAAAAAAAAAACAGCCAATAGTCCAATGTAACTTAAATAGACATGAAGGAGAGGTATTGTTGTTAACTTTTAAGGATTTGGTTGACACTAATTTGATACTTGGGTTCAGATCTTCCGCTTCATCTTCTGTGTCATAGTCTGATAAATCAATGAAAACAATGTCATCTGTCTTTTCAGTTTCAAATGGTTGTTCATTGGTAGGTGTTATGACATTGCTTGTTACATCATCTTCTATATTCTGTATTGTAAATAAAAAAATGTTAGAAAGAACAATTTATCATTGTATAAAAACATTAATGTTTTATAAACATATTTAAAAAAAATATTATACCTCATTCATTTCAACTGATGGAGTTGTAGAGTCATCTATTGCATCCTGTTATTTTTAAAGGAAAAGAGTTTTAAAAATTTATATGTTTGTAAACAAAAAATTACAAACAAAAAGTATCAAACCTCATTCTCTTCCATGTGTGGACTTGCAATGTCATCTTCTTCATCCTGTAATACCTCGTCAATTTCAAGCGATGGAGTTGTAGAGTCATCTATTGGATCCTATAATGTTTAGAGTAAAAGCAGTTTAAAAATATTTTTATGTTTATAAACAAAGAATTACAAACACAAGTAATAAACCTCATTCTCTTCCATGTGTGGACTTGCAATGCCATCTTCACCATTCGTAGTGTTTATTTGCCAAAAAATAGTAAATAGAAAAACAATAACAAACATACATGTTGGTTGAGGAAAATAGTTTTAAAAATATTTATATGTTTCTAAACAAAAAAATTACAAACATAAAGTATTAAACCTCATTATCTTCTATGTGTCGACTTGTAATGCCATCATCTTCATCTTGTATTGTATATTTGCAAAAAAAAAGTAGTAAATAGAAATACAGTTTCAAACATAGATGTTGGCTAATATAAATAGAAAATATAATGTATCATACCTCATTCATCTCATTTGATTCACCTGTATACTCTTCATCTTCTCCCTGTTATTTGTTTTTTTAAGGGAGTTTTTTTTATAAAAAAAAAATTTACCTCAGATTCAAAAAAACCATTTTTGAAGTAGTTTATTGTTTCCACATCTTCAGTAACCTTTTCAGCTCGATAAACATGGCTACTATTATTGTGGTTAAATTCAGTATACTTAATCTTAAATAGGTATTGTTTCCCAATAATCGATTAAGATCGTCTAGAAAGTACTCATTAGTATCCATGCCATGTTTTTCCATAATCTCTCATGCTGATAATTTGGTCATCTTATACACATTGTTGTCAAAAATGACAACCTGGGCAGATCCACTATCATAAAAAAATGCGAACAATAATCTTGAACCTATAATTGTTAAATAAAATAGATTTAGTTTTCTTTCATTAAATATATTTATTTAAAATGTAAGCATAAAAAAATTCATACCGAGATACAAAGGCATATGTTTCTCCATGCTTCTTACAATGCCATAAATGTTTCTTGTTTCTTGAAGAAGAAGATACTTTTGTTGGAATAAGAGTAACCTTTGTGTTACATGCTTTACACCCAGTATAAGCCCATCCACTTTCATATTGTATGATGTGTAGTGTTGCATACACAACACAATATGTTTCCTATATTAAAATTTAAACTTACTGTTAAAAATATAATTATGTAAAACTAATTATACTTTTATATTAAAAAATAAAGATTAAAGTTGATTGAAGTTAATGTTTTCTTACCGGTTCAATGTTATGGATCATTTCAGCCATTCTCTTTAAGCAACCTTGCATAAACTCGGCAGGGGTAACAACATGATTGTCTTGATTGTGGATTCCAATTTTAAATTCACTTGCATCATTTCCATGGTGTGCTTCGTACCTGAAATATAAATGATATGTAAACAAAAAGTATTCATAGGTTATCATTTTGTTTCAAAAAACCTTTTAAAACTTTAGTTACCTCTTTCGAAAAGAAGTTAATGGGTTCATATCTTTGTTAATGAAAATCCTTGTTCCAAATAGAGCATTGTGAACTGTTGGCTTGTCTGCATAGTTAATAACTCGTATTAAATTATATTTTCAAATATATAATCATAATACAACACACTTTTATGTGTTATAATTTTTAGGGAAAAAAATTGATTACTGTTCCAATACTTGATCTTCCCCAATATCATGAGAAAGTCAAGGTGACCAACTTTATTAAGTTTGTTAGCATACTCATTCCACTTGAGTGCCCATTTGTCCCAAAAAGTACTTTCCAACCTCAAAGATCTGCATCATATGTTGTCAATATATACTTAAGATACGTTATATTGTGTTTTATATTTATATATCAAAATAAAGATATTTTACTTATTGAGCATCTTCAATCACAACATCCTGCGAACCTTGAACAACCATATCCATTGATAGATATTCTATTTCCAATAGCTACAACGGTACCAATAACATCTGAAAAGACATTTTAAACAGTTAATTAAAACAAATGAAAGATGTGTATCTAATTTAATATGTAGTCATAGATAAAAGACATACCAACACAATCATGTTCATGATATTCATTGTTTGTGTTCAAAATACGTGAAAATGGCTCATTCACAAAACCAACAAAGTTTTCATCAATTTGTTCAATTCTCGTGACTTCAGTACCTTTATAAAATGATACTTGCCATTTATCATGTAACAATGGTAGTCTTCCACCATTTTCAGCAACTCCAAAGTTAGAGATGATATAGCATTGCCCCTCTTGAAGAAGAGGTTCAAATTTGAACATCAATTCTTTCTTGAGGTAAATTTGAATTCTGTTTGACTGTTGATTCTTTAAAAACAGTTATATTTTGTATAAAAAACACATTAATTGTCTAGAGATTAAAAGTATACATTACCTGCTCATCTTGTAAAACACAATCCAAACTGTATGGATCATGTTCTTCATTAAGTTTATGTGAATACCAAACAGATATACACCTCCCTTTAATTGACATGTTAACAATCATAGGGTTAATATCTTTAATGGGAGTTATTGTTCTTTCCTTCATCTTTAGAGCTGTAATTATACAAAAACATCAAAGTAAAACAATGTATTCAAATAACAATGCAAGTTGCATTATGATTTACAAAATAAATATACCTGGTGAGGGAGTTTTAAAGGTGGATACATTGTTTCGAGTATTTTGCTTTTTTATGATTTTGATCCTGTAAAATAAAAAAGAAATTATATTAACGTGTTCATTCAAATAATAATGTAAACTAAATCAAAATTTTAACTACTAATCAAACCACCTAATGTAGTTTCCAAAACACGTTTTGATTTTTGATGACTATTTACGCCTGTTATTTGTCACAAAAAATAATGCTTTAGTTAGCAGAAACTAAAAACATGGTGTATGTATTAAAAAAAATACTAATTTATTAACATTTAACCTGATTGAGAACTTCCATTAGTGTCAACCTGCATTCTAATGCTTCCTTTTCGATGAGTTTTTAACACTGAATTAAAAAAAACATTTATTTTTACAATGCAATTACAAACAATATACAATTCAATATAGATGAAATACTACATGAGGATGGATGATGTTTAGCGATTTTCTTTACCGGTGAAGTTATTCACCATCGCTTAATACGCATACATGATTAAAAAACAATTAAGGTTTACCATGCATTTACAAACAATATACGATTGAATATAAATGAAAAAGTACCAAGAAGGCAGATGATGTTTAGTGATTTTTCTTGGTGGTCAAGTTAATCTGTCAAATAATAATAATAAATGTTAAAATTTAAAACATCTACCTTGAAGGATACTGTGAATATATGCACTTGATAAAGTTGCATCAAAACTATCTACATGTTATTAGGTTGAAATTGAGTCAGCATGTTATAGGGATCAGACGTGGTGTTTCGGATATATAGCTAATGATCAAAGGGTACATTTTCATTCGTAAGTATCACAGTAGCCTAACCGATAAATATGATTACCAAAACTATCTACATGTTATTCGGTTGAAACTGAAACAACGGGTTATAGGGATCAGAGGATATGCACTTGTTAAAGTTGCATCAAAACTATCTACATGTTATTTGGATGAAATTGAGTCAGCGGGTTATAGGTATCAGACTTGCTGTTTCGGATATATTTCTAATGATCAAAGGGTACATTTGCATTCGTATGTATGACAGTACCCTAACCGATAAATATGATAACCAAAACTATCTACATGTTATTCGGTTGAAAGCGAAACAACGGGTTATAGGGATCACGGTGGTGTTTGGGATATATTGCTAATGATCAAAGGTACATCATCTGCTGTCAGAATCGGTTTGAGATATATCGAGGATACATCACAAACCGAAACGACTACCTTATATGGTGCCACCGAGGATACCTAACCCATAACCTCATAACACCGGTTTGTAGAGCAAAAGGCACATAAGAGATGTTGTTTGCATCTTAATTGTATCAATATTGCCATGACCAAACAAATGGTGTTTAGCCTAACGGTATGTATGGATCTTTATGACATATATTATGAGTTCGGATACTTTAGAGTATAAACTGGATTATCAAGTTAATTATGACTAACAATGCTTAACATTAGGACTTGTTAATACACAAGACATATATCTAACTCGAACAATAATATGAACCATATTAGAGATGATGTGAATAGACTAAACTCTTGGGTAACATGACAACAAAGTCGCAACACAATCAATTGTACATTATAAAAAAAACATATATTGTCAAGTTAAAGCTCCAACCCAATCAATTCTCCCTTACAAGAAAAAACATATACTCTCAAGTTTAGTATGAACCATATTAGGACATGATGTTAATAGACTAAAATCTTGGGCAACATGACAACAAAGTTCCAACCCAAACAATTGTTCCTTACAAAAGAAAACATATACTCTCAAGTTTAGTTTCTTACCAGATTGAACAACCGATGGAGTGTCACAGTTTCATAAAATTCACATGAATAGATGTCTTTGCAACTGAACATCAACTTAATAATTTAAACACTCAAAAACAAACTCATCAACCAAACAAAAAAATGTCTGATACAACCTATAAAACATCTAATACATATTCATCAAACTCAATCAAAAATCATTAAAAACAAACTCTAAAACATCTTATACATATCCATGCAATAACAAACAAACAATATATTCATAATAAAAACAATTATATGTATTAAGCCTAATTATATCAACATATAGTTACTCACAAGAAACTGTAACTTAACAGTAACTATATAACACATGCAAATTATGATAAATTTAAAAAAATTAACCTGATGTGGAACTTTTTCTGCTTTTCTTAGGTTGAGTCTTGCATCATGTATATTATTAAACATAATTAGGTTGAATTAAAAGCATATAACTAACAGAAAACGTAGTATTTAACAAACAAAATTACCTGTTGATGAACTAACAACATTCGAAATTGTTACTCCAGGATTATTGTCTTGGTTTCCTTTTGAAAGCCTTACAGTTTCTCTTAGCCTTGCTGATTCTCTTTGTGGCTGCATCTTGCTATCCGATATCTGTTAACTCAATACGGATTGAAGGTCTATTGAACCTATTAACGATTATTATGACTATGAAGTTAATAATAGGGTGTATTTATAGAGAAAAATTAGGTTAAAAATATATAAGGTATAATTATCTTCTAAGATAATATATATCTTCTTTTTTTAAGTGTTATCTTCATAATATATATTCCTAAATTAAAAAATACATATTTTTTACATGTTCTTATTTTATTGTTTTGGAACATATAAATCAAAAAACAGTTTAGTCTATTGGAAAGATGTTTACATAACTTAAGAATGACCCAAGTTCGAATCCAATGCATGTCGTTTTTTTAATAAAACCGAATTTTCTACATTTAAAATTATAAAAACACTATAACATATCCGAATTTTATAAATTTAAAATTAAAAAAACACAAAATTCAAATTAAGTTTAAAAAAATGCCACATGTATTAAAAAAATGCCACATGTAATAAATGATGACATGAATTAATGACATGGCATTATGGGATGCCACGTGGAATAATATGTGGCATGCCTCCTCTTATATATAATGTGTGTGTATATATATATAATAAAAGAAGTCAAAATGTTAAAGAAAATAATAATTAAATTTTTGTAGCACTTTATTACATGTAAGAACGTATAAAAATAATTATTTGGAGTATCTGGTACATTGTGCATGCATACCAATTGTGATATGTATTTATTTATTTAATTAAATTTAAAAAATAAAAAATGTAAATACAATTAAAACCAAAAATGAGAATCGTATTATTGTGAATGTTCTAGCAATATGTAAACTAACTTTAGTCTGTTCGTTGTGCATAAATGTTGATCCTCGGTTACATGATTTAACTTATAAAGTTATACGAAATAGTAAAATTTCAAATATTTAAAATAAATTTTTTCGAGTTTGAGACAATTATTAACCTGGAAAAATACAAGTTGTTATACTTTACCCCCGTTAAAGAGAACTTCATCCGGAAATTAAGTTGAGTAAGGAAGCGAGCTTGATCGGATAATATTCACTCTTCGCTCATAATGCACACAATAATAATAACAAATAAGGGTGTGGGTGTCAACCCAAATAGTACTAGGAGCTACTTTCCAAATGGTACTATCAATACATCCTAACCTCTTGCAATCACACAACTTAAATCTACACAAAATAACTACATAGTAAGGCAAGCTTTCCTGTCCTTGTGTAAGCCATCAAGAACCTTAAGAAAATTTTAGGTAATTTGTGTTGAGCCTCAACTCGAATCTAGCTTAATCTCACAACTCATCAAACAAGAACTGTCATGAGATTACACTAAGCAAACCTAACCTTAAGCTACATAACATGTTGAATTTAACTTAATTTCACAACTCATCAAATAAGAACTGTCATGAAATTAAGTTAAGTATCAAGTTATAAGAAAAGAATTCAATGTTTTTGAAGAATTGGCTCAATTTTGGGATCGCTTTAAAACAAACAAAGTAGTAGATATCAAAAGCTTAGATTGACGTAGGTTGAGAATGTGGTTGGGGTTGAATAGTTTTACCAATTAAAACTTCGTTTTAAAACATTTAGATTAACTTATGTCAATCTATTTGATTGTTTATGTTGACGTTGATAGATAGATATATAAACATGTAATGGAAGATAAAGAGTAAGAAGCACATAACCACGACACGAGTATTTATAGTGGTTCGCCTACTGTGACACCTTCCTTGCCCTACTCCACCCTCGAGTCACCTACTCGAGAGTTCGTAAATACTACATGACACCAATCTCCTTATGGCGGAGAAGCCTTCACAACGTCGCCTACTCTTTTTCCGGTACTAGGCTAACCACCGGGTTCTTTCACACCAAGGTGAACCACACCTATCACAACGTCGCCTACCCTTTATTAGGTACTAGGGTAAGCACCTAGTTCCATTACTATGGAGGAACTACTACCTAACACAACACAACACCTAATCTCAAGGAGATCCACTCCTTGTTACAACACTATCAAGGATATCACCATCCTTGGAAATAAACTAATACTTATATGTATAACGATGCACCTCATTGATTATACGACCTAGGCATTCTTCCCTAATGCCACTTGATTCGATTCCTAGGCATCCTTCACTAATGCCTTTGACACAATGCTTGGCACCTTTCACTAATGCCTTCATCTTGACACCTTTAGCATTCTTCACTAATGCTTTTGACACGGACATTAAGCACCTTTTACTAATGCTTTCGTCTTGACTCTTTCGGCATCCTTCACTAATGCCTTCAACACAACATCCCTACGGAGGAAGAAAGAACTATCAACAATAGAACCTTAGTTGTCTTGATGATGACGAAGCATGGCAACTCATGGACTTGAGCTTGCTCGACTTCAAGAAGTGGTGATCTCGCCTTTAAGAGGAACCTAGAGAATCACACAAAAACAAAAGACAAACTACATAGAAAGATCCCTTAGGATCGGTGGTTAGAGATACAATACTTGGAGAAAGTATATGTGAAAGTGGTGAGCCAAAAGGAAGAAATGGCTCACTATTTATAAAGGAGAAATTTTATCGTTCCCGGATCCCATGGATCCCTCCCACAAGGGATCCGTCTAGTGTAATCCTAGGAATCCGTGGGACGCTCTTCTTTACCCATGGGTATTTTGGTTATGGGTCATGGGTCGTGGGTTATGGGTTGATCCATGGGTTACTTATTAGATACAACGTATCTTATGAGTTCAATGTACCTAGTCAAGTGGTTTGGATAATACCATAGGTTATCGTCAATACCATTTGTTAGTTTTACCCATTTTAGTATATACTAGTTAAGTATATATTTGCCCAATATGTAAACACTAGTTGTTGTACATATGTATTACTAAATCATAAAATCACTTATACGTGTTTTAGTGTTTTATGTGAAAACGTAAGTGTGTTAGAAAACTATTGGCTCAAGCAGTTTCACGATTTTATTTGTTTCGTTAAAATGATTTTACGTTTGTTATCGACAAAACATTAGAAGATCGTAAAATATAAATAAACGTTTTACGGTTTATTTGTATTAACAATCTCCCTTTTGTTGATGACAAAACATAAAATTATTTTAAGGAAAACTAAAATTGTAAAAGTTTGAATTGAATTTTTTACTCTCTTCTCCCCCTTTTTGTCGAAACAAAAAGAGCGTCGAAAAGAAACTAACACAAAGTGTTAAGAAAAACATGTAAGAAAGAAAAAATGTAAAGTGAGTAAGTGACAGGAATGGTTCTCGTCTTAACTCCCCCTTGACGAGTCCATCCCTTTGTGAGGGCGTCAAGTACATAAAAATAAGTAAGCTAATGTTTTGCAATTATGTTAGCATGTGATTCGTCCTTGTGACGAAAATGCTCCCCCTTGAAGATTGCAACTTTGCAATGGGGTGTCATGAAGAGTAATCCAAATAAGGATCAAGTTGCAAATGGATTTGCAATGTATGGTTTGACACAAAGCTCCCCCTAGCTTTATGGTGTCAAAATCTCCATGTGTATTTTGAAAGTCTACAAAATAAAGGTTAGAAAACAAGAGTGTAGTGCATAATTTCCTGCAAATAAGACTCAAGCTAGTAGAAAATTGTTCTTCTGTACCACGGATCCCACGGTTCCCTTTGTGGAGGGATCCGTCTAGGCATTTTGGGGATCCGGTCATGTCGTGACATGACTTCTTCAAGAGAGGTAATATATCAAGCAATGCTAAATATAAGATCAAGATATGTATATAAACAACACACATATACTAAGAGAAATATGACAAACAAGTTATCATTCAATAAAACAATGAGATAATCAACATATCTCTAAAACTAAGAGAATGATTTAGCCACACATTTTCTACTAATAAGTTACTAAAGCCTAGGATGCAACAAAGTGCTAGAGTCTAAGGATGAGTAGACTTGTTGATTTTGTCGAATCTTTCAAGAAGATGATTAAACATGAAATGTAACTCATTTCGTACTTCTTGAACAAGTCCTTGGGTGATTAGACAATTTGGGCAACTATTGCCTTGATTGGGAACCGGAGGAAAATGGATGTTTGGAGGAGGCTCTACGAATGATTGTGGGGTTTCATTTTGAGGTGTGGGATGAGGTTCTACTAAAGGTGAGGGTGGTGGTAGTGGAATTTCCTCCATATGATCATGTCCATGATTGTTCCTTGTTTTCCATGATGGACTATTCGATGTTGTGGGTGGTTCCCTATTTAACGAGAAACTTGGTGAGTGGGAGGTTCTTGGTGGCGAATGCTCTAATGAATAGAGATTTGGGTGAGGAAGAGGCTCATTAAATCTATGCTCGAGGAATAAGGACTTAGATGGCTTGCTAGAACTAGCCATGTTTGGTTTTGAACTAGATGATCCTTTTCTAGTTCGAAATGTTTGATGCTAATCTTTGCGGTTCTCTTAGCATTTGTTGAATGGGTTTGAAGAGGTGGGATTCTAGTATTGTTATCTCTTATGGGAGATGATTCGGTGGATGAGATTTCATGGATCATTTGACCCTTTCTTTTGGATGAGCCTTTGGTTGAGGAGTTGTTGCTAAGAGCCTTAGTTATAGTGATGATAATGATGCTATATGAGCTTCTAGTTGCTGATTTTTGAGAGATAAGTGAGAGTGGTGCCTTAACTTTAAGAGTGTTTGATTTATAAAGGGTAATTTGAATTTTGGAATTAAATTCTTGGCCACTAAGAGGATTAAGCATGCACTTAGGATTTTGATCAGCTCTAGAGAGACAATAAATGAAAGCTAAACGTAGTTAGATAACCAAAAGGTGGTTTAAAATTGAAGAGGGAAGCTGGATTTCGCTTTCTGCAGCCACGGATCCCTCTCACCAGGGATCCGTCTGGTTATAAACCAGGGATCCGTCTGTCAGACAGGTTCTAGATGAAATGATTATGCTTTTGTGAGGTTTATTACCTATGTATTTCAAGGTTTCGACTTAATTTTAAAGTTTTTAATTGTTGGATATCTTAAATGCTCAACCATAATGGGTGATGGTGCTTAATAATGGTTTTGGGTAAGAAAATTGACTTTAGGTAGTCTAACTAAGTGTTTGACAAGGATACCATTTGATTTAATATGGATAAATGGTGGTAATTAGTCCTAGAAGTCAGATGATGACTCAAGAAAAAATTTACTAAAATCTTAAAAATAAAGAAAAAATGAAAAACTAGTTTTGAACCTAATTTTGAGTCAAAAGTGATTAAGACCAATTTGCTAAAATTGATGGATGTACCAAACTAAGTGTTATGAGATGTGATAAATAATGTGTGAGTGTTGGAGCGGAAGTATGGTGAGTTTTGATGAGTTGATAAATCAAAAACACTTTGAAATATATCCTAGGTAAGCCATGGGTGAAAGTGAGGCTTTCAAATATTTGCGGAAGACTTAGTTGGTTATAATGCCTTATGTTTGGCTAGTGTGATGTGATCTAGTGAGCTATTTTGATGTAAGTTAGTTTGCATTGTTCATCAGTAGTCACGGATCCCACGGTTCCCTTCTGGGAGGGATCCGGCTAGTTATAATGCTGGGATCCGCCTACTGCAGATCAGAAGGCTTTCAGCAAATGTGCAACTTTGCACTTTTTAGCAAATGCTTCTCCTAGTTGTTTCTATAATGACTAAATGCAAGAACACAACAAATGTAAGGCATAGCAAAGTAAGGAGAGCTAAAAGTTCCTAAAATGAGTGACGACGACCACTTGAATGTATTTAAGGAGTCGTAAAATCTCATTCTACAAGATCCTATGTTAAGATTGTTTAGTGCCAAGATATGGCAAGACCTACATACTACACTACACAAGCATTGTTTAACTATTACAACCCATTGTTTGAAATTGTTCTTCACAAATTTAGGTCCTATGAACTTACCTCATTTCTCCTCCCCTTCCCGTCTTCACCCGTCCTCCACTCTTTATCATGCCATCTCTACTTCTTTTTCTTCAAGAAGTTGGCGAAGCACTTGAAGATTCCCTTGGTTTGTTGCCATTCGGGTGATGCACCAGAACGTCCGCAATTGGTTGATGTAGTCCAAGGGTCGATATCGGTATTTCCGAGTGGGTTGCTACTTCCTTCACCTTCTCTTTGCCTCTCCCTTTCTTTCGAGGAATCCGTAGGTGGGTGAGGCCTTTTGCCATCTACCATAAACCTTGTAGTTCTCCCCTCGGTCAATGACACCATAACCTTGTTGCAAAAGCTATGATCATAGGATTGCGGAGAAGGATCTAATGCAAAGATGAATTTAGCAAGACGGGTTAGGAGCATTGCATACGGGAGCACCATTTTGTCCATGCTTCTTACACTTACCATTCTCTTGATCATGTAGTAGGCAAGGTTAAAGCGAGTCTCAGTCACTAGGCAATAGATCATGAAACTTAGACATGCATTGGGGTAATCCTTTTTTCCTACTAGGCACATCACATTTTCCCTCACCACATTTTCCCATTTCCTATACAATGCGTACATCTCGGAGAGCTCCATTTGGAAAGGATCCCTATAGATCACTTTTTAATTCCTAGTGACCCTTGATGGGAATGCTATTGGCATGAACACGGTGTCCCACACCATGGTTGCTTCCGGGACTAACATGTTATAGATTTCATGATGATCAACCATAGTGTGTAGCTCTTCTAAAGACCACTCATTAGAATACATGCAAACACCTTGATATGGAACCCCTATTATTCTTCCAAACTCTACAAGCGAAAGAGTGTACTCATGCTCATTTATGGTGAAAACAATCGAGATAGACCCATCATCATTTCTAGTAATCCCCATTGTCTTGTAGAACTCGAGTACAAAGACCGGGCAAATTTTTTCGTTTATGTCCAATAAACAATCAAACCCAATAGCTCCAGAAACTTCTCTTATGTCAAGATTGGCAAGAAATGATGGTTCTACTACTCGACCTTCGTGAAAGAGTCTCTTTTCGATCATTTTAAAGGCTTTTCTATCTTCGGGACTAAGTCCATCTTTTCTATGGTACATTGGTATGTAATGAGCGGTATCTTGGTAGTCTTGTTGTCGGTTGCTTGGCATGATTGTTCCTAAACAATATAACCACAATGTGGTGTTAATTTTGAATAGTAACCTAGAGGGTTTGATCACAATTTTGCTCTCATCATCTTTGTTGAATTCAAGAAATG
Organism: Chrysanthemum lavandulifolium; assembly: GCA_022545495.1. Classification (NCBI taxonomy): domain Eukaryota; kingdom Viridiplantae; phylum Streptophyta; class Magnoliopsida; order Asterales; family Asteraceae; genus Chrysanthemum; species Chrysanthemum lavandulifolium. The sequence continues at coordinate 112,340,181 of CM040244.1, forward strand.
TGTTTAATTTGTATTAACAATGTTAATTCTTTGATTTAGATTATCTTAGAAAACAATGTGGTGACAAATTATGATAAACCCATTTGAACCCAACTCTTAAAGATGAAGAAATTGTAATCCTAGAAATCAAGGAATTAAATTAACAATGTAGTGAAGATTATCTTGTCACACCCCAAATTACACATTTTGCGTGAATGGAATTCACGGGATTGATTGTCATAGCATCACAATCACGAGTTATATTGAGCGACCTAAAGTGTCGTTTGGAAAATACATCGTTTGATTTAATAAAACAATCGAGTTTACAAAGTAGGTCCCAAATGTAAATCAACTTGCGGAAATAAGTTTGTTACAATTCAAACGATGTTTTAAGTACGTAAAACCCAAGTGAGGCAGCGTCGTCATCGCGACTCCATGATGTATCCAAATGCATGCCATGAAGTGAATAACTTAGATACCTGAGATAAAACATGCTAAAAAGTGTCAACACAAAGGTTGAGTGAGTTCATAGAGTTTGAATTGAAATGTAAAGCCTTTCAAAATCGTTTATGCAGCAAAGGCCTTGTAAATCCACTCAGTTCCAAGTTCCGCCCATACAAAACTTGCAACCTGTGTATTCACAACCCATTGCCAAAGTGTAATATAGTTTATGTTCAAGCGCATGATGTTAATCCCAAGACATTCAGCACAATGATAATCCCAAGACATTCAAAGACAATGATAATCCCAAGACATTCAAAGACAATGATAATCCCAAGACATTGACCACAATGATAATCCCAAGACATTATTTTTTTTTTTCTTTTATAATGTATTTGTATATACTTGTATAATTTGCAAGATAGTGTAAGTAAATGTGTAGGAAAAAGTACAAGTAAAGGTAAATGGAAATTTTGGGTAAAAGTAATTGTTAATAGATCAAAATAAGTATAATGATATTATAAAATTGTAAAATACATTCCTTGTGAAAATTGAGTGATAAAATAATTATCGATAATTTTTAAGAAAAACGTAACAATTTAACGTTAACGATTTATGTACCAAATAAATTTGAAACACTAGGAAAACTAAAATATAGTTTTTATAAACTAAATGTAAGTTTAAAAATACATCGGGATCATTTTGAAAGTAATGAATTAAATATACAAAATAATAACTCACGATAAAGATTATTAAATATAAAAATTACGTTGAAGGTGAAATGAAATGTCGTGAATGATCTAATGAGATGCACATGATGTCAATGAAATGTAGACTAATCATAGTCCATATGAAATGTACGTGAAGTTATGATCATGAATTTGCCGCTAAACCTCCAAGGTTACGCAATTTGAAACAAGTAAACCAAGTTTACTATAAATGTTGAAATAATGAGACATGAACTGTCAAGAAATGACCAAAGTACGGGTTGTCACATTCGCCCATCAAAAAGGAATTCGGTCCACAATTCGGTTCGCGATAGTCTATCGGGTTTAGGGTTTGATGTGGCAAACTTTCCATTCCGAGCAAAACCCTCAAAAGACTTTTTGGTAACCGATTTTACTTAATCTCACAACTCATCAAACAAGAACTGTCATGAGATTAGGCTAAATCGGTTTAGTAACGACTTGTTTCTAGCTCGATCTTTGCAACTCATCAAACAAGAACTCATGCGGATCAAGCGGAAACAAGTGGTTTGAAGAAAATCTTTTGAAAATTTGGCTCGATTACGAATTGCTTACTCATATGAGACTACTACTCCTTCATTGCATGATTCTTCTGAATTAGACATAGGTGATCGGGCTATGTATAATTTAGAGTAACTATGCAATGCTTGGACTAATCGACTCATATGTTGTTTGGTGTTGAGTCAATGATGTTAAAATTGTGATGAACATCGAGGAGAGAAGACATGGAGAAGTGTCGTTAAAATGATCGATAAAGTAAAAGAATTAAAATCCTCGTAAATGATAACAAATCGGAAAGAAAATAAAGTACGATAGATGAGAATATTTTACAACAGTGGTTTAGCAAAAGTAGTACATCTTTAAGTTATAAAGTTTCGGATACGATGATTAGACATAAACTTGGTACGACATAGTACATAAGGAGAAATAAGACTGTTAGTTTCGAACTTCTTGGTCTTCCGCGTCGTTGATACCTTGACGAGCTCCTCCTCCTCCTTCTAACATATATACATTCCCATGAGCACCTTCGACTTGTTGACCTTGGTTTTGAGGACATTGACTTGATAGTGTCCTTGCTCCCCACATCCAAGCACGTAACTATGGTCTTGCCTCTACAATTCACGGCATGGTGTCCTAGTTTTTGACACTTGTAGCACTTAACAGACAAAGACCCGTGTGATGATACTTACATCGATTACATAGTGGGTAGGTTCCAGCATAACCTCTGCCTTCTCTTGTGCGACAACATATACCATTGCGGTTTCTTGCCCTCTTTTACATTGTTGATGATGGTTAGTGTTGCGGTTTTGGTTGTTGTTGTTATAATCTCCTTGGTCGTTTCCCATTTTCTTTTGTTGTGGTTGATTTGGTTATCGTCGTTGTTGTTGTTGTTTTGGTTATTGTAGTAGTTGAGTGCGGTTGTTGGGGTTGTTGTTGTTTTGGTTAGTGTTGGGGTACTTGCCTCTCTTCACTACAGGCCATGAGCTTTGAGTCGGTCGAATAGCTTCCTCAATCGTTTGGGTCAGAAGAAGTCACATCGCCTTGAATAATTTCGAAGTCCTTCAATGAAAGCCTCCAGTAGCTTCTCATTATCCGAAACCATAGATGGGCATAACACGGCCAATTCTTGAAATCTTGAATGTAAGTGTCAATATCGTACCCAATAGTCCTTAGTTCATAGAATTACGTCTCCAACTTCTTCACTTCGATGCGAGGACAAAACTTCTTAGTCACCAAACTCTTGAATTGCTCCCAAGTAAGCTTGAAAGCATTCTCCATTCCAATCGGTTGAGCATATGAATTCCACCACGACAATGCTCCATCGAGTAATGTACTTGTATATTTGACCTTACTATCATCCGGCGAGCTACACGGCAAAAACACAGACTCAATTTCTCGAACCATCGCACCATGGCGGTGGCTCCTTGATCCCTTTAAACTTGGTGGGATCTCCACTTTGAAATCCTTGTAAAACGACTCTTAACTCCGGATCCCCCGTGCATTTCCAGTGCGGCAGACAAAGCCTTGCATGCTAAAGACGATCATGACCTCGGCGGCGGCGCAGCCCACCGCTTCCTTTCAACTCTTAGAGCATTAGCAATGCTATCATTCACTAACCACGAATAGCCGCTTGGGTCATTTCAAGCGTAGCTTTCTTGATGCCATATCTTCTTCAAAACAAGAGGAAATGTGAGGCGTAGCAAAATCCGATGTTAATAATAAGCGCTTCAAAGAAATGTGATAAGCGATAAGTTTGAGGTTATTTTCAAAATGATCGACGGTTTCCTACGAAATGGGTTATGATGTGTCGTAAGTGTTTCAAATGTATAATGGTTTAGTAACTTAGTGTGTGAATAAAGTGTAACTCGACACGTTAGTCGTGAAACAAAGGAGTGAAAGTGACTTCGCCCTATATAAAGGTTTATTTCGGTATTCGACGTTATCGGTGATGAGTCGATTGATGTGGAAATTGTGATAGGGAATGACGAGGAATTCTCCACATTAGAGTATGAAGAAAGAATAATGGAATGGGCATATAAGGGCATCCATGTGACAATTGATGTGAAATGAAAGTAAATAACTCGAAAAATGTACGTATAAACCGCATGTAAAGTGAACATGCACTTATGATGAAATGATGAGATGCTATGATAATGTAGTTATAGTCTAGGGTCAATGATGCAACCTAGTTCTCTATAATCAAGCTCGATGCCAATCACACACCCAAATTACTGTTTGCGTGAATGGAATTCACGGGATTGATTGTCATAGCATCACAATCACGATTATATTGAGCGACCTAAAGTGTCGTTTGGAAAATACATCGTTTGATTTAATAAAACAATCAGAGTTTACAAAGTAGGTCCCAAATGTAAATCAACTTGTGCGGAAATAAGTTTGTTACAATTCAAACGATGTTTTTAAGTACGTAAAACCCAAGTGAGACGCGTCGTCATCGCGACTCCATGATGTATCCAAATGCATGCCATGAAGTGAATAACTTAGATACCTGAGATAAAACATGCTAAAAAGTGTCAACACAAAGGTTGAGTGAGTTCATAGAGTTTGAATTGAAATGTAAAGCCTTTCAAAATCGTTTATGCAGCAAAGGCCTTGTAAATCCACTCAGTTCCAAGTTCCGCCCATACAGAACTTGCAACCTGTGTATTCACAACCCATTGCCAAAGTGTAATATAGTTTATGTTCAAGCGCATGATGTTAATCCCAAGACATTCAGCACAATGATAATCCCAAGACATTCAGCACAATGATAATCCCAAGACATTCAGCACAATGATAATCACAAGACATTCAGCACAATGATAATCCCAAGACATTATTTTTTTTTTTTTCTTTTATAATGTATTTTTATATACTTGTATAATTTGCAAGATAGTGTAAGTAAATGTGTAGGAAAAAGTACAAGTAAAGGTAAATGGAAATTTTTGGGTAAAAGTAATTGTTAATAGATCAAAATAGAGTATAATGATATTATAAAAATTGTAAAAATACATTCCTTGTGAAAATTGAGTGATAAAATAATTATCGTATAATTTTTAAGAAAAACGACGTAACAATTTAACGTTAACGATTTATGTACCAAATAAATTTGAAACACTAGGAAAACTAAAAATATAGTTTTTATAAACTAAATGTAAGTTTAAAAATACATCGGGATCATTTTTGAAAGTAATGAATTAAATATACAAAATAATAACTCACGCGATAAAGATTATTAAATATAAAAATTACGCGTTGAAGGTGAAATGAAATGTCGTGAATGATCTAATGAGATGCACATGATGTCAATGAAATGTAGACTAATCATAGTCCATATGAAATGTACGTGAAGTTATGATCATGAATTTGCCGCTAAACCTCCAAGGTTACGCGAATTTGAAACAAGTAAACCAAGTTTACTATAAATGTTGAAATAATGAGACATGAACTATGTCAAGAAATGACCTGAAAGTACGGGTTGTCACATATACTTACACAAGTGATTGTTATGCTTGAGAGAATTGATCAAATTGCTCCTCTGAACAGTAGTTGTGTTCTTGTTCGCGAGTTTTTGAAGAGAATATAATTGTGGAACATCCACAGTGATCATTACTAACTTATGTTGTCTTCTGTTGCACGGATCCCGCGGATCCCTCTCATTTGGGATCCGGCTAGTGTAAACGCAGGGATCCGGCATTACAGCAAAAATTAGCTTAAGCATTCCTTGATAACTTTGGTTTGGGAGTTCTAAAAGCTCCTAGAGTTTGATGTTTAAGCTCAATAACTTGTGATTTGAGTTTTTGACGGTTTAGTACTAATCCTACTAGTCGTGGTTCCCATTTTTTAAGAATTAGTCATAATTCTTGGAAGGTTTATCAAAGATTATGATAAAATCCCATTTTATCATAATGTAAGAAGTTTCGCACGGAAATTTATTGACCTAGATGGAGTGTCAATAATTCCTTTGTGATGGATAATGATTAAGGCTATCGAATAACCAAAATATCATTACTACGAGTTGGTAGTGTAGTCTATACAAATCAATCGAAGAATACTATTCTTGATGATGACTTTAATATAGATAACTACTTAAGTAATTACTAATAGATATTAATTATGCAACTAAGAATTTAACAATAATGAAAACAAAAGTAAATTATTAATGATCATACATTTGCTAAATATTCTTTTTAAGAAAAGAAGTATTTAGATGAAATGCTTTGTGACCTTCTTGGAATCTCCAGATTCATGTGTGAGAAGAACAATACTAAATATTCTTTTTGCGAAAAGAAATATTTAGATAGATTCTTCATGATCTTCTTGGTAAGCCCAAATCCAAGTATGGAGAATACTTAACAAAGAAAATGTTAGATCCATCTATCATTGTCCAACAATAAGTATTATAATGATTTTTAAATCATGACTTGAAAAATCCTTCTTTGTAGTTTTCAAACATACACGGATCGCATCAAGTTTTTAAAGTACAATATACTCTAAGAAACTTGGTAACGAAGCTCTAATACCAATTGTGGAAAACTAGAAGGGGGGGTTGAATAGTTTTACCAATTAAAACTTCGTTTTAAAACATTTAGATTAACTTATGTCAATCTATTTGATTGTTTATGTTGGACGTTGATAGATAGATATATAAACGTGTAATGGAATATAAAGAGTAAGAAGCACATAACCACGACACGAGTATTTATAGTGGTTCGGCTACAAGGACACCTTCCTTGCCCTACTCCACTCCTCGAGTCACCTACTCGAGAGTTCGTAAACACTACATGACACCAATCTCCTTATGGCGGAGAAGCCTTCACAACGTCGCCTACTCTTTTTCCGGTACTAGGCTAACCACCGGGTTCTTTCACACCAAGGTGAACCACACCTATCACAACGTCGCCTACCCTTTATTAGGTACTAGGCTAAGCACCTAGTTCCATTACTATGGAGGAACTACTACCTAACACAACACAACACCTAATCTGAAGGAGATCCACTCCTTGTTACAACACCATCAAAGATATCACCATCCTTGGAAATAAACTAATACTTATATGTATAACGATGTACCTCATCGATTATACGACCTAGGCATTCTTCCCTAATGCCACTTGATTCAATTCCAAGGCATCCTTCACTAATGCCTTTGACACAACGCTTGGCACCTTTCACTAATGCCTTCATCTTGACACCTTTAGCATTCTTCACTAATGCTTTTGACACGGACGTTAAGCACCTTTCACTAATGATTTTGTCTTGACTCTTTCGGCATCCTTCACTAATGCCTTCAACACAACTTCCCTACGGAGGAAGAAAGAACTATCAACAAGAGAACCTTAGTTGTCTTGATGATGACGAAGCATGGCAACTCATGGACTTGAGCTTGCTCGACTTCAAGAAGTGGTGATCTCGCCTTTCAGACGAACCTAGAGAATCACAAAAAAACAAAAGACAAACTACATAGAAAAATCCCTTAGGATTAGTGGTTAGAGAGATACAATACTTGGAGAAAGTATGTGTGAAAGTGGTGAGCCAAAAGGAAGAAATGGCTCACTATCTATAGAGGAGAAAGTTTACTGTTCCCCGGATCCCACGGATCCCTCCCACAAGGGTTCCGTCTAGTGTAATCCTAGGGATCCGTGGGACGCTCCTCTTTACCCATGGGTATTTTGGTTATAGGTCATGGGTCATGGGTTATGGGTTGATCCATGGGTTACTTATTAGATACAATGTATCTTATGAGTTCAATGTACCTAGTCAAGTGGTTTGGATAATACCATGGGTTATGGGTCAATACAATTTGTTAGTTTTTACCCATTTTAGTATATACTAGTTAAGTATATATTTGCCCAATATGTAAACACTAGTTGTTGTACATATGTATTACTAAATCACAAAATCACTTATACTTGTTTTAGTGTTTTATGTGAAAACGTAGTGTGTTAGAAAACTATTGGCTCAAAAAGTTTACGTATTTTATTTGTTTCGTTAAAATGATTTTACGTTTGTTATCGACAAAACATTAGAAGATCGTAAAATATAAATAAACGTTTTTACGACTTATTTGTATTAACAGAGAAGATTCAACTAAGAGGGGTATCAGATTTTCACGTTTTGCAAGATATCTTCTCGTTTTCAAGTCGTATGACTTTGGAAAAAGCTAGAAAATGAAATATAAGTAATAATACATAAATTATTATTAAAATAAGTCTAGAAAATTTCTAGTCGTCACAACAAGAAATCACAAAAAAATTGCAAAAAGAACTTTTCAGGAAAAGAGAGTAAATAATTTTAAGTTTTATGAACAATTTTTGCTCTAAAATGCCGGTTGCTACAGTCTACCCCTGTTAAGAGAATTAGAACATAACAAAGGTCAGGTTCATGACAAAAGAACTAGAATTCTAATCAGGGCTCCAATGTTGCGGTTGGCAAGGGTAAATACTACTAAAATTTGTAACTCCTGACGGCTTGATCAAAGTTCGTACTTTTGAGCGTAATGAGACAGGCAGTCGAAGGTAACTATCGAGTGTATAAATTTCGATGGAATAAGTTGTTTCGTCCTCGAGCAAAATCATCAAAACCTTAAACTAAGTAACAACTTGATTTTAGCTTATCTCGCAACTCATCAAACAAGAATTGTCACAAGATAGGCTACGTATCAAGTTTTTGAGAAAGAGGAATTTAACATCTTCGATGATTTAGCTCTATTCTAGAATTGCTCAAAAACGAATGAATAGGTATCTACGGCTAAGATTGGTGAGATTAGCGAAGAAGGTCATGGATACTGTCGAGGTAATTGTTTCGTTTAGAGAGAAATTGGTAAAGGCGATGGGGAGAAGTTTTGGTCTACGAGGTTTCTTAGATAGGTTTTGAATTAGGTTTTCTAAATATGATGTGACTAACTAAATTAGTTCTGGTGTATGTATAGAATTCTCACCATACTATAATTTTTTGCAGAACATCGGGTATCTATCAAGGAGAGGAGGATCATTCATTCCTTATCCGGTTTTTATCAAAATCCAAAATGGTTTGTAAGATTTGCAGCGCCAAATTTATTGTTATGAATTATATTTGAGTTGATTATGACAAAATATGAAAGATGAAGAACTTATGAAGACAAAGAAAGACAAAGGACTTACTTGTTAAAGAAGACTTTATTATTTAGTCCCTAGTAGTCAATTGTAACCCTAAACTCTCTAGTATATAAAGAGAGGCAGGGAATTAGGTTTTATAGTGTGTCAAGATGTGAACACCAAAGGTGTGTGTGTGTACAGGCGTTTAGGGGACGCCTAGGGTGATGGTTTATTAGTTATTTCCTAGGCGTATGTTCATGTAAACGCCTAGGTTAGTAGTTTAGAGATGATGACGAAGAACTTTGTTAATAATAACAAACGATATTTTCTTATTCCGCTGTGCATTATAATCGTTGTTATTGTTATCCCCTAGAGCTTATAAACGATCTTATCAATTAGTATCATAGTGGGGAGCTCTTGATATAGGGATCTACAAGGTTTTTCGAAGAAAAGATGCAAAATTCGAAGTTGTTACAAATTTTCGTAATAATTCTGCATCACTGTTTTCAAGAGGGCATAACTTTTTATTAAACCGTTGGATCGAGCTACAATTTTTTCTAGTGCATCTCCAAATATTCATCTAACATTTCACTGGAGGGATTGTCAATTAGAGCTCTCAATCAAAAGTTATAAGTTGTCGAAGTCTGCTACAGAAACTAAATTTTTTTTGTAAGGTTACTACAGCACTGTTTTGAAACGATCATAACTTTTTCGTTTACCGTTGGATCTTGACGAAATTTTAGGTGGACGTTCTCTATATAGCCATATAACTTTCCACCAAAGGGATCTTTGATCTGAGCTTTTATGCAAAAGTTCAGGTTGTCGAATATGGCTGCTAACAAAGTACTGCTCCTTGCTCAAAGTACTGTTGTTTATCCTTGAAAGTACTGCTCCTCCTTGAAAGTACTGCTCGTCCTTGTCAAAGTATTGCTCGTCCTTGTAAAAGTACTGCTCTGCCCGTATAAGTTGAAAGTACTTCTCGTTGTTTTAAAGTATTGCTACTACTTGTTCGACATTGGTGAAGATTCAATTGTCATCAGTGGAGTATTATTGGTCTATTTTTTTTGGTGGGATCATGGGTCTCTAATATAATAGGCTTGTTTTGGAATTGAGGGGAAGTTAAGGATAATAATTGTTATGGATTTTTGGCGACACACACAGGAGATTGGTTCACACACACAGGTTATTGGAAGTTGTTCTTACAAGTGTTAAAAAGCTCGAATTTAGACTTATTGCATAATTGATTACGAAGACGATTATTTATCACTTCTTTGAAGGTGAAGTGGAATTACTTGGATGCGTGTTTTATCATATCTTAAAAGGATCATAGCTGCTTTTTAGGTAACTTGTTCGTGCTTCAATGATTATGACAAAGAATTGACATAACACTTAAAGGATAGACGTTATTGTGCTCAGTGATTATAGTGAAGAGATTGAGGTCTCCTTATACATAGGTATACGTTCAATGTCATCTATAGTGCAAGATATAAGACACAAGTTTGGGATATTTTACTTCTTCATTAAATTCATTATATTTGGTTTTCTTCACAAGTGATCATTACAAGGAGCTTACAGATTTGATGTTCATGCACCACTCAAGGGGAAGTGTTTGATTTTTACTACTGTTGATCATTATTACTACTACTAGTTGGAGTTTTCTACTGTTTTGGATTCATTTTTAGTAAGCATTTTGGTGTTCTTCATGGAGGGCAATTCGAAACATTGGACGGCTTAGATTGGAAGTGTGGTATTGGTTCGTGGTTGTCACAATTCTCAATTTCCGGTCATTTTTCAAATTTACTATTCATCAGTTACTATTCATCATTTTACTATTCATCGGTTACTACTCATCATTTTACTATTCATCGTTTTCGGAGTCGATTTGTTATTCTGAGAACGTATTTCAAAATTTTACTATTCATGAAACACTATTCATCCCCGGAGAAAATTTTATATTTACGACCATTATCTGCATATTAGTTCATGCATGGGTTTGCATAGTTAATTAATGTACATTTTCCTATTAAATAAACGCTATCGCGTAATTATTTATTTTGAATATTTGATCCGACACTTTCAAAAATTATCCTGATATATTTTTATACTCATTTTAAGACTATAAAAATTATATTATTAGTTTACCCGATGTTTTGAATTTATTTTGGTATTTATATTGTTACCTATATATATTTACGACGGTTATTTCAATCGCGTGAGCTTTACTCGTAACAAGCACAAGACTATGATGAGTCTACGTATTCTAGGCATTTCATTTTATTTATAGTCATATTTTATATGAACTATCGCTATTTTGTCATTTTTACGTAAACTTTGTACTATTTACGTAGTACGCGTATTTGAACCAACGTTATTAGTTTTTTAAAAATGTATACGCACTCCGTTAAACTTATCACTCAACTAATATACTAATATAGAGTATATTGATAAGTTTTAATATTTTTATAAGTATTATATTTTTATGTTAACCGGTTTTAAGTTTTGTAACTTAAGGGCTTTACATTAGTAATTACCGAGATCAAACTATATCCTCTAATCACTAAACTAACATTATATAATATTATAAACACTAAATAAACACAATATTGACACCACAACTCTTTCATGCCACGTCCAAGTGAAGATATCATATCTAAACAAAATATCTACCAAGTATACAAAGTCATATTTGCTACTCCTTTGTTCATTTTCTACACTAGAAACTAGAACATTTTTCTTTCTTTTTCTCTGTATCAACGAACCATCTCTCAGCCCAATATTCTTTTCCATCTTTTGATTTTATAATAGTTCTCATTACCTTTGTTAAAGAGTTAATTACTTGGTTATTATTCTAGTTCATTACCTTCACAAACCTCTTCATATTGCAAGTAAGTGTTCTAAATAATTTTCCTAATCTTACATACTCCTACTTGATCTATTTTTATATACTTATAACAAATCATGCAAGTTTCATGTGTATCTCTATACCACTTTTAATGCTTTAGTACTTATAATTAGTATATATCATCCTATAATTAATCTCTTGAAACATATCATTTTTGATGATGTCTAGGAACCCATGACACCCTAAGAAGGTGTATGGTAGGTTTAGAATAGCTTTGGCATTGATTTGAAGTGGTTAGAATAAGTATTACGCGAGAAAAATCCATTTCGACAACTATATATAAGGGTCTGATCATTTTTGTTAATTCTGGAAATTTCGACAGTTTATAAAATATTTTGGGCTAGATATTCAGAAAATATACTTTAAAACGAAAACGTGGCCGCTTGAACGGGTTAAAACGGAGTTATAACGAAGAAGTTATGATTTTTCCAAATTTAACGACGAAAAACTATTTTCTGAAAATATATGTGCTGTTGCACGAATTTCGACGGATAAAACGAGGCGTTAGACGTGATCTGTAGGAGCCGACCTACTGAAAATATATTAGTATATGTTAATACGAAACCGTGGATATAAAGAACGTGAAAACAAGCTTATAACGACCAAGATATACACGTTTGAAACCCGACGAAACTCTATTTATTTTGACACTTCTAATAGCAAAATAAACCTAAGTCTAAAAGCAGTTTTATGTCGTCATGTTGAGAGCCATTTTTCTCATTGATCGAGACCCGTATCGTCAAAAGTTAAATGATACGACTTCTAGATATTGTTGCTAGGTTTTCAAAAACGCCGAGTTTCATCGCTAACCCTTAACGTACAATATTTCACGACTAGTTTTACGAGGCCATTTTGGGCATATTTTCAAAGTATGAAAAGTGTCATTTTACGACGAAAACATTATATTTACCAATAAAACACTAAACGACTATCGTAAGATGTTGTTTCAACGTAAATACTTGTAAAGTATTTTGTAACTTGACAATATGTCATAAACGTATATTTCGACGAAAAAAATTATTTTCAAAAATGTACAAGTGGTATGGATATCATATGAATTTGCATGCACGCCATTGTTTCATGACTTACATTAGAACACATCATTCATATTAGGTTGCGGATAGAGATCGCACCTCAGTTCAGTGTATCTACTTTTGTCATCATAATCATTGCATCAGGTGAGTTCGTAGCCCCACTTTTACTTGTTTAATTGTTTTATAAACTCTTTGGGGGAGATACATGCTCAACTACTTGCTTTTTCTTTACACTTATATGATCTTAAATATCTTTTGTTTCACTCTATGTGCGCGTAAGTAGATTATGCCCGAACTAAATTGATCACTGTGTTATGAACGCTATTATTTGAATCACTTTCCTTGATTTTGAACCCTTCGACATGTATATTTGAGCTCTTTTAAATTGATTCGGACCCTTTAACATATAAGTGAACACTTTGGACTTGATTTGAACTTTTTGACATATAGCCGAACTCTTTTAACTTGTAAAGGACCCTTTGACTATTTTGAACTTGTTTGACATAATATTGAACCCTTTAACTATTTTGAACCTTTTGATATATTTTGAACTTGTTTGACTCGATTCAGAACCCTTTGACTATTTTGAACCTTTTGATATGTTTGAGCTCTTTGACTGTTCTGAACGATTGAACTCGACTTAAATCCTTGAACTTAATTACGAACTTTTGAACGGAACTCTTGAACTTAAATACAAACTTATGACTTGTTTGAACTTATTGAACCGGACGTGTTATGACCTTGACCTAAAGTCTCCCATGATCGGAGCATCACTATAAAGTCTCGCCTTATTGGTGGAGCGTTCTCAATAATTCTCGCCTTATCGGTGGAGTGTGCAAAGTCTCGCCTTATTGGTGGAGCGTTCTCAATAATTCTCGCCTTATCGGTGGAGTGTGCAAAGTCTCGCCTTATTGGTGGAGCGTTCTCAATAATTCTCGCCTAGGTGGTCGAGTGACAAAGGAGTCTCCCTTGTTGGAGCAGTGCAAAGTCTCCCATGTTCGGAGCATCCCTGAATTATTATATACGTGGTGCTATACTGTGAACTATTATGAGAACGTACACTTGACTATTAAACATACTACTTTTGGCAGTGGGTTGTGAACACACAGGTTGCAAGTTTTGTATGGGCGGAACTTGGAACTGAGTGGATTTACAATGCCTTTGCTTTGTGAACTTATTTGACAACGTGTGCATGAACATAAACTAGACATATTTTGGCAGTGGGTTGTGAACACACAGGTTGCAAGTTTTGTATGGGCGGAACTTGGAACTGAGTGGATTCACAATGCCTTTGCTTTGTGGACTATCCTCAATGACCAAAAACTTAGGTTTTGCTTCATGAACTTTCTTTAAAAGCTTTACTTGTTAAACAAACTCTATGAACTCAATCAACCATTGTGTTGACACTTTTAACATGTTTTATCTCAGGTATCTAAGGCATTCATGTAACACCCCCAAAATTTCACAGCGGAAGCGTTCGGGTCATGGGGTGCTACTAAATCAATATACACTACACAAGGTAATAAAGAATGGAAATTGTATTCCATTTTCAAAATATAGATTTATTTAAGAAATAGTTTTACATCATTGTTTTAAAGTGCGGAAGTAAAGCCCATAAAAATATATGTTGTCCCATTAAATTTGTATTAGAATGTTTGGAAACACTTCGGATGCCAGTCTTCAACGAATGCCTTTGCCATTGCCCACGCCAATAAGTAAACCTGAGAGAAAAACATGCTAAAATGTCAACACAAAGGTTGGTGAGTTCATAGGTTTAAGTTTGAAAATCAAGTTGGACCACGCTTGCACATATAGCATCTCCGTGAATGACACTATATGCAAAAGGCTATTACGCTAGTACCAAGTTCATGCGACCGAAACTACGACGGTGTGCATGCATCTAGAAGCATGATAAATAAAAGCCCAACAAGTGTATTTCCAGTACACTCAATCAATACGATATGATATCGCCCGACGTTTGCCTATCCGGTCAAACTCGAACGGGGTGTCATCCCAATAGATCTATTCATAACAATCGCGCCTCCCCAAAGGGAACTAACGGTAGCATAGTTGGGATTCAAGGTTGTTCCACGTAATAGTGTTTTCAGTTTCAGGTCCGAAAAGAGTTTTGCATGTTTCTCACCCCAAAGTTTTATAAAGCAAGTAAATAAGAGTAAAAGTGGGGCTATAAACTCACCTCAGCAGTTCGGTGAATAAAGTATCAAGAGATCAAGTAACAAGTAGCTCCAACACGCATCCTAAATATAATATGGCAAGTCTCAGTTTGCAGTTTTGTGTACTCACGACTCGAAGTGTGTAAATAAGGTCAAGTGTTTACAAGTGGTTGTGTTTAATGTTGCTTGTGTGGTAGAGTTTACGTTAAAATAATTTCAAAATGTTTTGTAAGTATTGGCTCTTGGAATAGAAAATAACGATAATGAAATGTATTGTATAAGGGTTGGATTGAATATTGGCTCAAGTATTGTCGAAAGATTAATAAATATAAGTCGACAAGTATTTATTAAATTTGTTTGGTTTCGAAATGTGAAAATATGTATACAATATACATTTATTGAAGTCGCAGTCAAATAATATATTTGGACAAATATATTATTTAATATTTACGTGGATGCGGTCGTCAAATTTAAATATGTGTTAAACGTATTTGCTTAACGAAGAGTGTGAAGTATATAAGTTTATAAAGCTTATAAAAGTTTTAGGGTGAAAAGTGTCAAAGTGTTCAACTTGTAGGTTAAAGTTGTAAAAACTATACAAGTTACAATCTTATAAATGTTTTAAGAAAAAATATTAAGTGAGTTAAAGTTGGAGGGTTGAAAGTGTAATAATTAATGTAAGTTAGAAGACTTATACATATCATTAAGAAAAATGTTAAATGGTTACAATTGGAGGGGCTGAAACTGTCAATCTGTGAAAGTTTAAAAATAACAAAAGAAAATAAAAAGCATCAAATGGGCAGCGCCCAGATTCGAACTCACGACCTTGTGAATGAAGGTATACGCCACTCCCAAATGAGCCAGTGGCTCTTTTTGTTAATTATTGCAACAGGTTTGTACTTAACACGTTTTAGACTGTTTGAAAATGGCTTATGTGTTAAAAAAAATCAAATGCTCAAAGCGACACAAGAGGGATTCGAACTTGCGTCTGTTGAGTAAAAGGAGGCGACAATCCCACCTGAGCCAAGAGTTCTTATGTGTTATTTGCTACAACCCAAAGTTATTTAACTTAGACTCTACTGTATAAATGATTTTACAATACTTCACAGTTAACTTTCATGTAGGCTCATGCATGTATATTTCTTGTTTCCTAGTTTATTTTATGGCTTATTAGTAAGAGTAAAAGTTGGAATTAAAACACAAGCTATTATGATACATCAAGTTTGTTTAGGTTCAAGTTTATACGTGACATGCGTGTAACGAAAACGAGTTTAGAAAACGCGATAAGTGATGTTTTCAAAGAAGCTAGATTACGTTACGTATTGAAATGGGTTTGACGAGAACTTACAACACCGAGAGGTGGTGAAGAGTTACGTTGAAGATTAGGAGCGAGTATGAAAACGAACAAGGAAGACCCGTCCTTCACCCGAACTATTATCGATCTTATACTCGTAACAAGCCAAAACCCAAAAGACTCTTAGTGATGTAATTAACTTAATTACTTGAAGCTTGCTTTCCTAAGTGAACCCGATTACCTTGCTTCCAAAACCCTTATGCTCGTTTCCAAGTAACCTTAGTTTTCCTTTGAGTGTTTGGAAGTTTAATGAGTTTGAAGAGGGTGTGGAAGAGTAAGAGTGTCGACTTGAGCTAGAGTAAACCAAGAGAAATCCAAACTTCCAAGGCCAAGCTTTGCATACACTTAGAGGTTTTTGAATGAGACTTTGTAAGTGGAATATGTGATGAGCTATGGCTCGTGGGTTTTAAGAAGAAAAGAGGAAGAAACCTTTGGTTAAAGACCAAGAGTCTTTGTTGAACTTGGATACATGCAATCTTGATTTTACTACAACCTAGGAAGTATTTTAAGAACAAGCAAATGGGTTTGTGGTCTTTGAATGGTATTTGACTGTTACAAGGACAAGAAGGATAAGAAGATGAGTTGTGTGCATGGGGAACATGTTTCCTTAAGTTTCAAAAGTCAATGTCTAGTTACATGTTGGGTATTAAGTTTATGTGTAGGGTGGCTAGTTTAGGTGTGTCTCCTCTTTGAACTACATATACTCACACGCACATGTATAAAGAAAATATACCCAAGTTGATGTTGTTGCTTTTGTTTTGGTATCTACTGTCGTGGGGTTACAAGCAAAAAGGAAGAAAAACAATTCATGCATTTAACCATGGTTTTGTTGGGTCTAGGCTTATTACTATTTGTATACACATGTGACATAAGACAAACTGTCTAGTATTTTAGGACAAAAGGGGTGTTTGTTCGAGCTTCTGCATCGAGACAAAGCAAAAAAAATAAGAATGGGGTTGGGCTGGATAAAACATGCGAGCCCAAGAAATTTAAAATGTATTGGATCGGTAGTGTTGGGCTTAGAGGCCGGTGAAATATAAAAGTATAAAAGTTTATTATATATTTATTTTATAAAGTTTTTATTATCGAGGTCGAGGTGAAAAATATCCCGTGACTTGTCGTGTTTAAAGTTCGAAACGAAGAAGAAAAAAAATATGGCCGCAAAAATCGGTAGGGAAATTTACGAGTTGTTATAGTACCTACCCCTTAAAAGAAACCACGTCCTCGTGGTTTACGATGCGAGAATCGTCGAGGTCAATACGGTGATGAGATGTTAGTATATATACTTAAAACGTGACGGGGAAAAGGGATAGTCGTTCAAGAAAGATTTAGTGACGTGAGATGATAAGTGAACAACGGGTAAAGGATTCATCAAACGGAATACAACGCGGTTTCGTAAAAGAGTACGATAGTTGAGTTCAAAACAGAAAGAACAGAGTCGTATGAGGTTACGAAGGATAGAGCTTAAGAGTGCCATAAGAGATCGTGACCAGTGACAGAGGTGGTTCTAATACGTGTGCGAGAATCAAGTAGTTGTATGTTACATAAATAAATAATATAGACGCAGTGATGAGTTGTACGTTACATAATGAAATAACGTCGAGGTTGATACAGTGACGAGTTGTACGTTACATACCGAAATAACGTAGAGGTCGATACAGTGACAAGTTGTACGTTACACACAGAAATAACGTAGAAGCCGTGACAAGTTGTACGTTACACACAGAAATAACGTAGAGGCAGTGACAAGTTGTACGTTACACACAGAAATAACGTAGAGGCAGTTATAGAAGCATAGCATAGTGCGATATTGTAATAGTGGGCATGTTACACAGTTTAACATAGAGGGGTAACAAGTCTAAGCATTCGTAGTCTACTCTACACTATCCTTAAATTAATTATTCCTTAATTTCATTCAGTTTGTTACATCAACATTATTCTCATTTAAACTTCGCGACCCAATCAAACAAGAACAGCCTTAAAGTTTAAATATGAGTTAATTAAGAAACTTAATGATTTTGAGAAATAACTAATTTAATTCAAATAAGAGCTTATACGAACCTAAGATACGAGTAGTAACACATAGCGACTACACCGTGTAGCAATGAGGCAAGGCATGGCGGACATTGGCATTGTGGTGGCGTTGAAGTGTTTTAAGGAAATGTGGTTATAGTTTAGGTTTTGAAAATACCTAATTCTCTATAACCTTGGCTCGATACTAATCTGTAACACCCCAAAATTTCACAGTGAGCGTTGGTCATGGGGTGCTACTAAATCAATATACACTACACAAGGTAATAAAGAATGGAAATTGTATTCCATTTTCAAAATATAGATTTATTTAAGAAATAGTTTTACATCATTGTTTTAAAGTGCGGAAGTAAAGCCCATAAAAATATATGTTGTCCCATTAAATTTGTATTAGAATGTTTGGAAACACTTGGATGCCGCCTTCAACGAATGCCTTTGCCATTGCCCACGCCAATAAGTAAACCCGAGAAAACATGCTAAAATGTCAACACAAAGGTTGGTGAGTTCATAGGTTTAAGTTTGAAAATCAAGTTGGACCACGTTGCACATATAGCATCTCCGTGAATGACACTATATGCAAAAAGGCTATTACGCTAGTACCAAGTTCATGCGACCGAAACTACGACGGTGTGCATGCATCTAGAAGCATGATAAATAAAAGCCCAGCAAGTGTATTTCCAGTACACTCAATCAATACGATATGATATCGCCCGACGTTTGCTATCCGGTCAAACTCGAGCGGGGTGTCATCCCCAATAGATCTATTCATAACAATCGCGCCTCCCAAAGGGAACTAACGGTAGCATAGTTGGGATTCAAGGTTGTTCCACGTAATAGTGTTTTCGGTTTGGTCCGAAAAGAGTTTTGCATGTTTCTCACCCCAAAGTTTTATAAAGCAAGTAAATAAGAGTAAAAGTGGGGCTATAAACTCACCTCAGCAGTTCGGTGAATAAAGTATCAAGAGATCAAGTAACAAGTAGCTCCAACACGCATCCTAAATACAATATGGCAAGTCTCAGTTTGCAGTTTTGTGTACTCACGACTCGAAGTGTGTAAATAAGGTCAAGTGTTTACAAGTGGTTGTGTTTAATGTTGCTTGTGTGGTAGAGTTTACGTTAAAATAATTTCAAAATGTTTTGTAAGTATTGGCTCTTGGAATAGAAAATAACGAGTACGAAATGTATTGTATAAGGGTTGGATTGAATATTGGCTCAAGTATTGTCGAAAGATTAATAAATATAAGTCGACAAGTATTTATTAAATTTGTTTGGTTTCGAAATGTGAAAATATGTATACAATATACATTTATTGAAGTCGCACTCAAATAATATATTTGGACAAATATATTATTTAATATTTACGTGGATGCGGTCGTCCAATTTAAATATGTGTTAAACGTATTTGCTTGAAAAGTGTGAAGTATATAAGTTTATAAAGCTTATAAAAGTTTTTAGGGTGAAAAGTGTCAAAGTGTTCAACTTGTAGGTTAAAGTTGTAAAAACTATACAAGTTACAATCTTATAAATGTTTTTAAGAAAAAAAATATTAAGTGAGTTAAAGTTGGAGGGTTGAAAGTGTAATAATTAATGTAAGTTAGAAGACTTATACATATCATTAAGAAAAATGTTAAATGGTTACAATTGGAGGGGCTGAAACTGTCAATCTGTTAAAGTTTAAAAATAACAAAAGAAAATAAAAAGCATCAAATGGGCGTACCGATTCGAACTCACGACCTTGTGAATGAAGGTATCGCCACTCCCAAATGAGCCGGTGGCTCTTTTGTTAATTATTGCAACAGGTTTGTACTTAACACGTTTTAGACTGTTTGAAAATGGCTTATGTGTTAAAAAATCAAATGCTCAAAGCGACACAAGAGGGATTCGAACTTGCGTCTGTTGAGTAAAAGGAGGCGACAATCCCACCTGAGCCAAGAGTTCTTATGTGTTATTTGCTACAACCCAAAGTTATTTAACTTAGACTCTACTGTATAAATGATTTTACAATACTTCACAGTTAACTTTCATGTAGGCTCATGCATGTATATTTCTTGTTTCCTAGTTTATTTTATGGCTTATTAGTAAGAGTAAAAGTTGGAATTAAACACAAGCTATTATGATACATCAAGTTTGTTTAGGTTCAAGTTTATACGTGACATGCGTGTAACGAAAACGAGTTTAGAAAACGCGATAAGTGATGTTTTCAAAGAAGCTAGATTACGTTACGTATTGAAATGGGTTTGACGAGAACTTACAACACCGAGAGGTGGTGAAGAGTTACGTTGAAGATTAGGAGCGAGTATGAAAACGAACAAGGAAGACCCGTCCTTCACCCGAACTATTATCGATCTTATACTCGTAACAAGCCAAAACCCAAAACACTCTTAGTGATGCAATTAACTTAATTACTTGAAGCTTGCTTTCCTAAGTGAACCCGATTACCTTGCTTCCAAAACCCTTATGCTCGTTTCCAAGTAACCTTAGTTTTCCTTTGAGTGTTTGGAAGTTTAATGAGTTTGAAGAGGGTGCGGAAGAGTAAGAGTGTCGACTTGAGCTAGAGTAAACCAAGAGAAATCCAAACTTCCAAGGCCAAGCTTTGCATACACTTAGAGGTTTTTGAATGAGACTTTGTAAGTGGAATATGTGATGAGCTATGGCTCGTGGGTTTTTAAGAAGAAAAGAGGAAGAAACCTTTGGTTAAAGACCAAGAGTCTTTGTTGAACTTGGATACATGCAATCTTGATTTTACTACAACCTAGGAAGTATTTTAAGAACAAGCAAATGGGTTTGTGGTCTTTGAATGGTATTCGACTGTTACAAGGACAAGAAGGATAAGAAGATGAGTTGTGTGCATGGGGAACATGTTTCCTTAAGTTTCAAAA
This sequence comes from Chrysanthemum lavandulifolium, assembly GCA_022545495.1. Taxonomy (NCBI): domain Eukaryota; kingdom Viridiplantae; phylum Streptophyta; class Magnoliopsida; order Asterales; family Asteraceae; genus Chrysanthemum; species Chrysanthemum lavandulifolium. Next base: position 112,361,297 of record CM040244.1, read on the forward strand.
GTCAATGTCTAGTTACATGTTGGGTATTAAGTTTATGTGTAGGGTGGCTAGTTTAGGTGTGTCTCTCTTTGAACTACATATACTCACACACATGTATAAAGAAAATATACCCAAGTTGATGTTGTTGCTTTTGTTTTGGTATCTACTGTCGTGGGGTTACAAGCAAAAAGGAAGAAAAACAATTCATGCATTTAACCATGGTTTTGTTGGGTCTAGGCTTATTACTATTTGTATACACATGTGACATAAGACAAACTGTCTAGTATTTTAGGACAAAAGGGGTGTTTGTTCGAGCTTCTGTACCGAGACAAAGCAAAAAAAAATAAGAATGGGGTTGGGCTGGATAAAACATGCGAGCCCAAGAAATTTAAAATGTATTGGATCTGGTAGTGTTGGGCTTAGAGGCCCGGTGAAATATAAAAGTATAAAAGTTTATTATATATTTATTTTATAAAGTTTTTATTATCGAGGTCGAGGTGAAAAATATCCCGTGACTTGTCGTGTTTAAAGTTCGAAACGAAGAAGAAAAAAAATATGGCCGCAAAAATCGGTAGGGAAATTTACGAGTTGTTATAATTCACTTCATGGCATGCATGTGGACTTATCATAGAGTCGCGATGACGACGCGTCTCACATATATTTTATGCACTTAACTATCGTTTGATTGTAACAAACTCATTTTGGTATATTGGAAATATATTGGGACCTATGTTTTGTAAACTCTGATTATTTTACTTAATCAAACGATATTTTCAAAACGACACTTTAGGTCGTTCGATATAACTGTAACTTTGATGCTATGACGGTCATCTCCTAGAATTCCATTCCACGCAAAAGCAGGTAATTTGGGGTTGTGACATTGGTATCGAGCATCGGTTATAGAGAACTAGGTTGCATCATTGACCCTAGACTATAACTACATCATCATAACATCTCATCATATCATTATAAGTGCATACTCATTATACATGCGGGTTTATGACTCAACACCCAACATCATATGAGTCGATTAGTCCAAGCATTGCATAGTTACTCTAAATTATACATAGCACGATCACCTATGTCTAATTCGGAAGAATCTTGCAATGAAGGGAGTAGTAGTCTCATATGTGTAAGCAATTCCGTGTCGAGCCAAATTTTCAAAGATTTTCTTCAAACCACTTGTTTCCAGTTTGATCCGAGCGACAGTTCTTGTTTGATGAGTTGCAAAGATCAAGCTAGAAACAAGTTGTTGCTCAAACCGATTTAGCCTAATCTCATGACAGTTCTTGTTTGATGAGTTGTGAGATTAAGTAAAAATCGGTTACCTAAAAGTCTTTTGAGGGTTTTGCTCGAGAATGGGAAAGCTTGCCTCATCAAACCTAGCCATAAGAGAGAGCATGTCTTTAGAACGGGAGATGGTCACGATAGCACAAAAACGTACTTAGTTGGATGAGAAACACATGTGCATGAGCATTGACATAATCATTTAGATTATTCACACGAGCATAAACTTTTAGAACTCTTGTCGAGGTTCGGACTATAGTATCAATAATCGAATCACGAGGACGTGATTCCTTTAACCGGGGAAGAATGTCACAATTCTCAATTTCCGGTCATTTTTCAAATTTACTATTCATCGGTTACTATTCATCATTTTACTATTCATCGGTTACTACTCATCATTTTACTATTCATCATTTTCGGAGTCGATTTGTTATTCTGAGAACGTATTTCATAATTTTACTATTCACGAAACACTATTCATCCCCGGAGAAAATTTTATATTTACGACCATTATCTGCATATTAGTTCATGCATGGGTTTGCATAGTTAATTAATGTACATTTTCCTATTAAATAAACGCTATCGCGTAATTATTTATTTTGAATATTTGATCCGACACTTTCAAAAATTATCCTGATATATTTTTATACTAATTTTAAGACTATAAAAATTATATTATTAGTTTACCCGATGTTTTGAATTTATTTTGGTATTTATATTGTTACCTATATATATTCTGACGGTTATTTCAATCGCGTGAGCTTTACTCGTAACAAGCACAAGACTATGATGAGTCTACGTATTCTAGGCATTTCATTTTATTTATAGTCATATTTTATATGAACTATCGCTATTTTGTCATTTTTACGTAAACTTTGTACTATTTACGTAGTACGCGTATTTGAACCAACGTTATTAGTTTTTAAAATGTATCGCACTCGTTAAACTTATCACTCAACTAATATACTAATATAGAGTATATTGATAAGTTTTAATATTTTTATAAGTATTATATTTTTATGTTAACCGGTTTTAAGTTTTGTAACTTAAGGGCTTTACATTAGTAATTACCGAGATCAAACTATATCCTCTAATCACTAAACTAACATTATATAATATTATAAACACTAAATAAACACAATATTGACACCACAACTCTTTCATGCCACGTCCAAGTGAAGATATCATATCTAAACAAAATATCTACCAAGTATACAAAGTCATATTTGCTACTCCTTTGTTCATTTTCTACACTAGAAACTAGAACATTTTTCTTTCTTTTTCTCTGTATCAACGAACCATCTCTCATTAATATTCTTTTCCATCTTTTGATTTTATAATAGTTCTCATTACCTTTGTTAAAGAGTTAATTACTTGGTTATTATTCTAGTTCATTACCTTCACAAACCTCTTCATATTGCAAGTAAGTGTTCTAAATAATTTTCCTAATCTTACATACTCCTACTTGATCTATTTTTATATACTTATAACAAATCATGCAAGTTTCATGTGTATCACTATACCACTTTTAATGCTTTAGTACTTATAATTAGTATATATCATCCTATAATTAATCCCTTGAAACATATCATTTTTGATGATGTCTAGGAACCCATGACACCCTAAGAAGGTGTATGGTAGGTTTAGAATAGCTTTGGCGTTGATTTGAAGTGGTTAGAATAAGTATTACGCGAGAAAAATCCATTTCGACAACTATATATAAGGGTCTGATCATTTTTGTTAATTCTGGAAATTTCGACAGTTTACAAAATATTTTGGGCTAGATATTCAGAAAATATACTTTAAAACGAAAACGTGGCCGCTTGAACGGGTTAAAACGGAGTTATAACGAAGAAGTTATGATTTTTCCAAATTTAACGACGAAAAACTATTTTACGAAAATATATGTGCTGTTGCACGAATTTCGACGGATAAAGCGAGGCGTTAGGCGTGATCCGTAGGAGCCGACCTACTGAAAATGTATTAGTATATGTTAATACGAAACCGTGGATATAAAGAACGTGAAAAAAGCTTATAACGACCAAGATATACACGTTTGAAACCCGACGAAACTCTATTTATTTTGACAGCTTCTAATAGCAAAATAAACCTAAGTCTAAAAACAGTTTTTGTAATACGTCATGTTGAGAGCCATTTTTCTCATTGATCGAGACCCGTATGGTCAAAAGTTAAATGATACGACTTCTAGATATTGTTGCTAGGTTTTCAAAAACGCCGAGTTTCATCGCTAACCCTTAACGTACAATATTTCACGACTAGTTTTACGAGGCCATTTTGGGCATATTTTCAAAGTATGAAAAGCGTCATTTTACGACGAAAACATTATATTTTCCAATAAATCACTAAACGACTATCGTAGGATGTTGTTTCAACGTAAATACTTGTAAAGTATTTTGTAACTTGACAATATGTCATAAACGTATATTTCGACGAAAAAAATTATTTTCAAAAATGTACAAGTGGTATGGATATCATATGAATTTGCATGCACGCCATTGTTTCATGACTTACATTAGAACACATCATTCATATTAGGTTGCGGATAGAGATCGCACCTCAGTTCAGTGTATCTACTTTTGTAATCATAATCATTGCATCAGGTGAGTTCGTAGCCCCACTCTTACTTGTTTAATTGTTTTATAAACTCTTTGGGGGAGATACATGCTCAACTACTTGCTTTTTCTTTACACTTATATGATCTTAAATATCTTTTGTTTCACTCTATGTGCGCGTAAGTAGATTATGCCCGAACTAAATTGATCACTGTGTTATGAACGTTGTTATTTGAATCACTTTCCTTGATTTTGAACCCTTCGACATGTATATTTGAGCTCTTTTAAATTGATTCGGACCCTTTAACATATAAGTGAACACTTTGGACTTGATTTGAACTTTTTGACATATAGCCGAACTCTTTTAACTTGTAAAGGACCCTTTGACTATTTTGAACTTGTTTGACATAATATTGAACCCTTTAACTATTTTGAACCTTTTGATATATTTTGAACTTGTTTGACTCGATTCAGAACCCTTTGACTATTTTGAACCTTTTGATATGTTTGAGCTCTTTGGTATTACGAGCGATTGAACTCGACTTAAATCCTTGAACTTAATTACGAACTTTTGAGCGGAACTCTTGAACTTAAATACAAACTTATGACTTGTTTGAACTTATTGAACCGGACGTGTTATGACCTTGACCTAAAGTCTCCCATGATCGAACATCACTATAAAGTCTCGCCTTATTGGTGGAGCGTTCTCAATAATTCTCGCCTTATCGGTGGAGTGTGCAAAGTCTCGCCTTATTGGTGGAGCGTTCTCAATAATTCTCGCCTTATCGGTGGAGTGTGCAAAGTCTCGCCTTATTGGTGGGCGTTCTCAATAATTCTCGCCTTATCGATTGGAGTGTGCAAAGTCTCGCCTTATTGGTGGAGCGTTCTCAATAATTCTCGCCTAGGTGGTCGGTGACAAAGGAGTCTCCTTGTTGGAGCGGTGCAAAGTCTCCCATGTTCGGAGCATCCCTAAATTATTATATACGTGGTGCTATACTGTGAACTATTATGAGAACGTACACTTGACTATTAGACATACTACTTTTGGCAGTGGGTTGTGAACACACATGTTGCAAGTTTTGTATGGTGAAACTTGGGCCGAGTGGATTTACAATGCCTTTGCTTTGTGAACTTATTTGACAACGTGTGCATGAACATAAACTAGACATATTTTGGCAGTGGGTTGTGAACACACAGGTTGCAAGTTTTGTATGGGCGGAACTTGGAACTGAGTGGATTCACAATGCCTTTGCTTTGTGGACTATCCTCAATGACCAAAAACTTAGTTTTTGCTTCATGAACTTTCTTTAAAAGCTTTACTTGTTAAACAAACTCTATGAACTCACTCAACCATTGTGTTGACACTTTTAACATGTTTTATCTCAGGTATCTAAGGCATTCACTTCATGGCATGCATGTGGACTTATCATAGAGTCGCGATGACGACGCGTCTCACATATATTTTATGCACTTAACTATCGTTTGATTGTAACAAACTCATTTTGGTATATTGGAAATATATTGGGACCTATGTTTTGTAAACTCGATTATTTTACTTAATCAAACGATATTTTCAAACGACATTTAGGTCGCTCGATATAATCAGAACTTTGATGCTATGACGGTCATCCCTAGGAATTCCATTCATTGCAAAACAGTAATTTGGGGTTGTGGCGGTGGTGGTCAAAATCATTATTTGCATCGTTCTCTATTTGGATAATAACAAAAGGGAAGAGATGTTTGAGTGGCATGGCATGGATTAAGGGAAGAAAAGGAAGACATACTTGTTTCATTCATGGTGAGATCCACGATCTCAATTTCTACTTCGTCTAGGGAAGTTCGTTCAAGAATGGTTTTGTCATTATCAACTAGGGGAAGATTGTTGGGAATTATACGTTTGAGTTGATAAGACAAAAAGAATGAAACAAGAGAGACTTTATACGACAAGAAGGAAACCTACAAAAAGATGGAAGGACTTGCTTGCAAAAGAAGTTTTATTTATTAGTCCTTTGTAGTATTTTGTAAACCCTAATCCTCTAGTATATAAAGAGGACATGGGTGTAGGTTTTACAATTAAGTCTTCCAAGATGTAAACATTAAAGTGTGTGTGTGTGTGTCTGTCTAGGGCGTAGGTCTTGTAAACGCCTAGACTAAGTGATGTAGTTGGTTCAGCTCTAGATCATAGATCCCTGTTACAGGATGTAACACGTTCTACCTTGATCAAGTAGAATTAGAGCTGGTGTTTGCACGAAGAAGTATGAATAGATTATGATGATGTGGATTTGGCACGAACACTCATTACTCGTGTGGGGATTGTTGGGTTTATTGATTTGATGATACAAAACAATAAAGAATGAAACATCAAGGGCTTAAAGTGACAAAGAAGAAATCTACAAAAAGATGGAAGGACTTGATTGCAAAAGAAGTTTTATTTATTAGTTCTTCGTAGTATCTTGTAAACCCTAATCCTCTAGTATATAAAGAGGACATGGGGTGTAGGTGTGAAGTTTGATGGACTCCTTGAGATCGTTTTGAGCCTTAGGGTTCAACAATAACATAGACAATATGCAGCGGAATAATAAGAACTTCATATGTTATTGACACAAGGTTTTTCTTTAATAAACCTTAACTTGTAACAGGGATCAAATCCACATCATCATAATCTATTCATACTTCTTCGTGCAAACACCAGCTCTAATTCTACTTGATCAAGGTAGAACGTGTTACATCCTGTAACGTGGATCTATGATCTGAGTGAACCAACTACATCACTTAGTCTAGGCGTTTACAAGACCTACGCCCTAGACAGACACACACACACACACTTTAATGTTTACATCTTGGAAGACTTAATTGTAAAACCTACACCCATGTCCTCTTTATATACTAGAGGATTAGGGTTTACAAAATACTACAAAGGACTAATAAATTTAACTTCTTTTGCAAGCTAGTCCTTCCATCTTTTTGTAGGTTTCCTTCTTGTCACTTTAAGTCCCTTTGTTTCATTCTTCTATTTACTTTGTCTCATCAAATCAAGAATCCCAACAGGGATCTGGTCGGTCTGCTGGGAACTACATTGTATAGTCAACTTGTAGAAGTGGTGGCTCTTATGGATACCGTGAGCGTAACACCTCCAAAAATCGGGTTCAGCAAAAGCATACAAGTCATGGGTGCTACTAATTGGTATCACAACACAAAGTATAGAACAACAGTTTTACAATAAGAAACTTCATAACAAAGGTATAAAGTTTACATTATTAAAAAATAGTACAGAAATACACACCCATAATAATAAAGCGGTCCCAAATATAAATATCAGAGTCGTCTATGACCATGTCATGTCATTGCCCAAGCACCTCCAAGAGTAAACTATTGCCTCAATACCTAAAAATACATGTTTAAAGTGTCAACACAAGGTTGGTGAGTTCATAGGTTTGGGTAAAACGTTTGAGTTCCAAAAGAGAGCTTTCCGACCATTGTGTCACCCACAATGTCAAGGAAACATAATTTACCTTTTGTAAAATAGTAATGTGGACCACAAGGTTTTTCAAGTGTAATTCATTTCTCATAAACAAGTCAAATTTAACCAAGGCATACCCTGCCTATTTCCCAGAATCAAAACATTTATCCGCAAAATAGCTCATAAACAACAACTTGGACCAAATCAAAATCATACAAGTTATCTATTACGCAGGCTAAGTCATGCAACCGACGATCGACCCTGTGCATAAGCACCAAAACAAGCCCCTAACCACGGTGTTTATCCCCAAACACCGTATCCGACATGCTATACGTCCGACCAGTTGGCGCTACCAACTCTGGACGTGGCGTCACCCGTGATAGATCTATCTATAACATTCACGCTTCCCGCAGGGACTAACGGTTCATGAATGGGCAATTTGGGATACTAACCTTAGCCTAACCACGTAATAACTTCCATAAATCCACAAAAACATTTCCAGGTCCTATAAAAATAGTTTTCAAGCACTTGGGTCCGCATAAAACGTATTCAAACCAAATCACGCATTTCAATAAACAAAGTAAACAATCGCGTATTCAAATCAATCAAACATTTCATTTAGTAAAAAACGAGCATGTATTCTCCCCCAAAATAGTTCAAAGACAAGTAAAAGTAGGGGCCATGAACTCACCTCAGTCCGAAGCAACGCAAGAATCACAACTAACATGACTGGCATCAGGAAGCAAAACGCAACAGTATCACAATGTAAGGCACAACAAAAAAAGAGTACATGCACAACGGTACGTCATCGGCACAACCTAATAGCAAATTTTCTATCTCATAATACGTCTAGAAAAGCAAATGAATTTCTGAAAGACAACGTGTCTTAGTTTTGTGGAATACTCGCATCAATGATTTCAAAAGTCCAGTATCAATATCTCAAAAGTTTAGTTTTAACGTTTCGTGTGATGGTAAGAAAACATATATCAAAATATAACTCACGCCAAAATATATCAAAATGTAACTCACGCCAAATTATAATATATCTCTATATATATTATAAAGGAATAGTCAAGAAAGAATTGACCAAGACTCAAGTCGAGAGAACAATGACCATAAAGATGTCAAGATAACAACACATAATTACTTCGATAAATAAGTCAATTGATAAGTTTTGGCATTTACCTCATAATCCATATGGTTTAGAAACCATTTTAGTTTTATTAGAAAACACAATATCTTACGAGTTTATAATCTTATAAGGATGGAAAGGTTTTATAAATTTCAGCATGACTCGTCCGTTTATATCACGTTCCCAAGTCATCGTGACTTTAAATGAATCAAGTTTGGAACTATAATATTTATAAATTTTGTTTCGTTATCATTCACGTAATTATAATCTTTTGAGTTTATTGAATATTTTGTGAGTGTTCCATGTCTAATATATTAAATTCTTTTCGAGTATAATATATTATACCGTCAAGTCCCAAAATGTTCAATAATTCCAACATCCAATAACGATCCAAATGAGTCCAATCCAATATATGTCAAAAGTCAAGTCATAACCCGTATGTTACAATTCATTAAGTATCCGTAATGTCCAAATCAAGTATCAATTCACAATATTATCCGAAACATATCAAATAAACATCAAGTTAAATAATTAATCACCTTTGTTCGATATTCCAATAACTGTAAATAATTACACACTTAGTGTAAAAATATTTTTAACACAACTTAATTAATTTCAAATTTTCCCAAAACTCTTTTGTGTGGGCCTTGAACCACTCTTAAGTCCAATGCACCCTCAAATGGGAGTGTGACCCATCAACCCAACCGCACCCTCGACAGAATCACAAAACCGCAAAACGAACACACTAAAACACAACACAAATAATTTGAACTGTTATGTTTTCATTAAACCAAGTAGAAGCAAAATAACACCATTACCCTTTTTATTGTTGTAAAACCGATAGTAGGCTCACACTTGCGGATGTCGGTTGAACCGAGACACGACACTAACTCATTTATACCACGAACACTTAAATGTTTTCAAACAAAAACTAATGCTTAAACACTTATCAGATTTTAGTTCGACTTATAATCATGATACTAATGTAAAACGTTTCGTAATCATTTTTAACCCATGGAACCAATCACAATCAAATCCCAAACCAAAACAAAATTGAGACATGAACCGGGTCTCAACCCGACCTGTACACAAGTACAAACAAACAATAGGATAAGCAGATTCATGACAACCCGAGACAACTAACGCCTAATAAGCTGAACGAATTCAAATAAGTCAACTAAATCTGAAAGAAGCAACACTAATTGACAATCTGACCAAAACAGTGTGACTCGACCCGATTTATACCAAACGAACAAACACAACGACTAAAATTTCTAATCAAATCCAAACTGATCTGACACAACAAACACCATTTTTTTATGTTTTCACCACATGAATTCAAGGTTATCATTAATCAAAACATTTTTACCACATGAAACATATTTAAAAACATTTTACCCGATTTTAAATCAACGAAACTCATAAATACGATTTATTAAAATTAATGCTACACGATTTGATGCTCAAAATGTCTAAACCGGTTTATTATCCACAAAAACAATACAAGATATTTTATATAACCATGAAAAATAACTTGTAGCAATCGTTCATTAATCGGTTTAAAACAAAATTATTTATAAGATTTGATTAGGCTTTCGACATACCCAAACGAGATGAGAAGAAAAAGGACAGATGCGAGATGGAAATGGTGGAATGGATGCGAACACATGAACACAAGCTCAAACCAAAACTTATTTGTGACCCTCTCACACTCACCCGATCCAAAACACGAACCTTTGGAGCTCTCGCAACTTGTACCAAGAATAAGTTCAAAAAAAAAAAAAAAAAAAAACTTGTACCAAGAATAAAAGTAGCAGTGGCGGATGAGGTGGTGGTGTGGCGGCCAGGTGGTTGACTGCTGCGAAGTGGAGAGGTGGAGTAGAGGAAAGGTGTTTTGTGTCTAGGGTTTTATCAAAATGAACTAACGCTAATAACTTTTACCCGAGTAACGATGAAATGAGAAGAAAAATAAAAATGAGAAAAATGGGTAGAAACCACAACCATATATATAAGATGCATCTTCCCTTAAAATTCTTTCTTTTATTTAAAATATGTGGTTAGAAAACCTTTCTCATTCTTCTCATTTTAATATTACTTCTCACTAGATCTCTTCGATATACCATATGGACTAAATTTGTAATCACGCCAAAGTACAAGGGGAGTGTAATAAAATTTAAGTACATGGACTAAAGCTAATTTTTGCAAAAATTTATGATTTAACAGTTTGGGGCTCATTTGGACTACCAAATGTCGATTCTCGACACGCAATTTACCCCACTGAATTCCAATTAATTTTTTCAATAAAATGAGTATTGATTTTACTACTTTCTAACAAACAATACCAAAATCAAATCAAATCGTCGGTTGTGCCAGTACGCGTTGTGTTTAATTTTCTCGTTTTGCAAGATAACTTCTCATTTTCACGTCGAATGAGCTCAGAAAAGTTCGTAAATGAAAAACAGACATTGTTAATACAAATAAACTATAAAAACATTTATTTATATTTTACGATCTTCTAATTTTTTGTTAATAACAATCATAAAATCATTTTAACGAAATAAATAAAATACGTAAAAGCTTTGAGCCAATAGTTTACTAACACACTTTTACTAAACATATAAAATAATCAAAACATGTTTAGTTAAATAAAACCAAAACCATTTTTATAAAACACTTACAAGTAACTTTTGTTTACTTATATTTTATAAAAATGTATATGTGCTTAGTATAACTTGTAACGGGTAAATGATGGGTAAAAACCGAAGTCCATAACCCATACCCATAGAGCATGATCCATAACCCATGATCCATTGCATGACATCATGCATGAAATCATGTTGGATATTATCCATGATCCAAAGTCCATGACCCATTGACTAGGTTTGCAACCCAAAATCCAGACTAGCTTGACCCAACTGTCGGATCCCATAGATTGCACTGGCCGGATCCTTTGGGTAAGCGATCAGCCAGATCTGTGGGAATTGTGGGCAGTTTTCCTATAAATAGTGAGCCATTTCTCTCTTGCTCACTACCCCTTTTAGACATATCTTCTCTCTATGTTCTAACCTCTCTAACTTTAGATCCAAAGGATAATTCTATGTAGTTTTCTCTTTGTGTGATTCTCTAGGTTCCTCTTAAAGGCGAGATCACAACCTTTTGAAGACGTGCAAGCTCAAGGTCATGAGTTGCTAAGCTTCATCATCATCAAGATCACTGAAGTGCATCTTGTTGATAATTCTTCTCTCCCTCCATTAGTGTGTCAAGTTGAAGGCATTGGTGTATAGTACCAAAGGTGTACATTTGATATGGGGCGTCTATGTATATTTGTGTAGTTTGGGTTAAAGGGTATTGATACCCTTTGAAGTGTTGTAAAAAAGAGTTTGTCTCATTTGGGTTGTAGTGTTGGGTAGTAGTTCCTCCTTTGTAATGAAACTCGGTATTTAGCCTTGTGTCGGATAAAGTGTAGGCGACGTTGTGATAGGTTTGGTTCTACCTCGTGGAAGAAATCGGTGTCTATCCTTGTACCGGATAAAGTGTAGGCGACGTTGTGAAGGCTTCTCTGCCATATTAAGGAGCTTGTGTTGTGTAGTGCTTAGAAACTCTCGAGTTGGGTACTCGAGGAGTGGAGTAGGGCAAGGAAGGAGTCCTTGTAGCTGAACCACTATAAATACTTATGTCGTAGTTTTGTGTTCCTTTACTCTTTATCTCTTTGCATTAATTATGTATATGTCTTTCTATCAATATCCAACACACGAGCTAACTGGATTGACATAAGTCGATCTAAATACTTTAAAACGAAGTTTTAATCGGCAAAACTATTCAACCCCCTCTAGTTTTCCACAAACATAATTCCTCGAAAAATGAATATCTGGAAAATCTCAGGGTGTTACAGTGAGGCCGGTGTACTCTTCTGAAGAATGTGGTCTATAATGTGGGTTGTTCTAAAAGATTCAAATGACAAGAAAAATGAAGATACTAAGGCAATAGGGATGAGCTTTTAAGGTGATTGATGAGAAAGTAAGGGTAGCACCAGGCATTGTGTCGGGTATCTTTCTCGAAAATAACATACTTGCTTGTGTCTGACGTTTGGTGCCAAAGAGTTGTTTGGTGACTTTTCATACTATCTTGTGAATTGCACCTCAACGAAATTAAGTAGAGTGTTAGTTGTAAAATTTTAAATAAAGAATAATTTGTTACTAAAGAAATCGTTGATGATATCCCCATTACTATTGAAGGAAGGAAAATATGGTGAATTATGTTCTGGTTCAGTTAGACGGATCCGTGGTGGTAACTTGCATGAAATTTGTTGGTTATAATTTAAGAAAAAATTGTACGTGATAGGAAAGATTATTGCAGCTGTATTTCCGAATAAAGGGATGATCACTGTCTATGAAGGTCGAAGAAATAGATATATAGGGGCAATACATGAAGGTTTCCCAATGTGTGAAGAAGGTTGTTATAGAACAATTGAAGGAAACGAGAAGGAAATATCCAACTCGAGGCTCAGGTTGTAAGTCATAGTCTTGAAGTAGAATTATGAGTGAAATGTTTGTATGGTGCACAATGTCTTATATGTACACATCACAAAAGTTTGATATACATGTTTTGTAAAAGGTGTTCATAATAAGTCAAGTGGATACAATGGCGAAGGATGTTTGACTTATTATAGGTGAAATCTAAAAGCCTTATGGTCAGTTGCAACTTCTTGATACCCCCAAAATAAAAATGAAGTCTCGTCCCATTGCGACTAAGTTATCAAGATCTCCGAAAAGAATACAATGTCTCTTGAGTAATTGTACATCGATCGTTTAATTCAACGCGCTTCTACCAGTGCGACGGTCTTATCATACAGAATGAGTGGGAAAGTTGTACTTCAAAATAGTAGTGTGGAGGCATGGCATACTGCTATTAACGGTCTAAGGCAGTGGTGTTCGATTCACTCATAAAATATTATGTAGGTATAGTGGTTGTTTTCGAGGTTTGTCCATGAGTAGTGCATTGGAGGTATGGTTATAAAATTTATTAACAAGATTTATTTGGGTGGAACATTTTACAAATCTGACCATAAATGTATTTTGGAGAAACATTGTTTGAAATTTGCAATGATTATAGTCATGGAAAATGATACGACTATGAAATATTTTGTACTTTGATAAAAACAATTTTTTTGTATATGGCTAGGATATTTACCTTCAAGAAATTGATGCTTGAACATTTAAAACAATTTATAATCCAACCATTGAGAATCACAAATTTATCGTACCTCGTAAGGTTTGTAAAGAAACATTTCATTTGAAAAAAAATTGACCAATAGACTTTTGACTATCCGAACTGGTACCATCTCCGGAACACGAACACTACGGCGGGCATTGTTATCTCAGTCAATACAAGAACTTAATCGTAAAGTTATCACCTTCTTATGAATCCTATTTTCTTACTTCTATTTTCCAAAGTCATAATTGTACGTCAAAACAACTAATGTGACCACACTGGTCGGTGGGTTGTTCCTAGGGCGACTCGTCGGTTTAGAATGCGGTGTATTCAAACTTGCTAACAAAGGGAGAGGTGTGGGGAGACAGGGCATGTGACATAATGGCATAGGGAAATATTTGAGTGATCATGTATCCAAATCAAAAATAGGATTTCAAAATAGTGTTTCCAAAATAGTTTACCCAAAACAGTGCATTAAAATAGTGTATCGATATGACATTTTCAAAATAGCGAAACAAATGTTGGTCTTCCAACAATGAGTTGTTGGGAAACGTCTAAAATAGTATCCAAAATAGTCTGACGTATCTAAGATAACTGTGGAAAACTAGAAGGGGGTTGAATAGTTTTGCCGATTTTAAGTTGATTTCAAAAACTTTAGATTCGATATTATGTGAAATTGTATGGATGTTGAGAACGTATAGATCTAATGATAATGTAAGTAAATAAACAAAGATAAGGGATAGAAATGACACAACCGATTTATAGTGGTTCGGCTACAAGGACACCTTCCTTGCCTACTCCACTCCCGAGTCACCTACTCGAGAGTTCAAGCACTATGTCAACAAACTCCTTCACTTGGCGGAGAAGCCTTCACAACGTTGCTTACACTTTATCCGGTACAAATCTAGATACCGAGTCCGTAGCACGGTGGACCAAACCAACACAACTATTACACAACAAATATGTGAAATATCAAATACAAGATCTTCGCTATAGAAATCTTGCGGAGTGACAAATCAATCAAGGACCCCTTGCTTGGATGACTTGTAGAATGCTCGTGATCTCGCCTTAGAGAAGGACCTATATGAGAATCACAAATAGAAAGAAAGAAGAACAACTCTCTAGATCTAGTGATCTATATGTTAGAAGAGAATGAGAGTGTATGAGAGATTTAGTAAGAAGAGGGCTGAGTTAGAATGAAGAAATGGCTCTCTATTTTTCCTCACTGTTCACACGGATCCCACGGATCCCTTCCACTTGGGATCCGGCTAGCACAAAGCTAGGGATCCGTGGAACGCTCCTCTTTGCCCATGGGTTTTTTGGTTATGGGTCATGGGTTGGTCCATGGGTTATATCTAGATTCAATGTATCTAAGTATACATTGTATCAAGTCTCTTTGGGTATGGGTTAAGATCCATGGGTTGTGATTTTACCCATCCTAATTAACTATTACAACAAATGCTTTAGTTACTACATTTTTGTATTTAAAATATTATATGTAAATGCTTTACAAAAATAACATGTATCCTTATAATTATATTTAAGACAACATTATATATGTTATCAACAAAACACAAAGAGATCGCAGAATATTAATAAACATTTTTACGGTTTATTTGTATTAACAATAACGTATCCAAAATAGACTACCCAAAATAACATTTTCAAAATAACGTATCAATATATATATTTAGTAAAATATAACAGTATGAGTTTGTTTGCGTATAGGGATAAATAATATCAAACGCATGAGAATGGGGAATGGCACAAAAAATATTCAAACTCAAATCAAATAAAACCATATCAAATCGCATCATATAAATCAAATCAAATCACAACAAATCGAATTAAAGCACTCAAGTACGCAATTACAAGCACATACATTGTCCAAAGCTACAAGTCTGGCACACATAATACAGAGAAGCATAACCACAGATGCGCATAACACATAAGGCAAATGCACACATATAGACCAAATTCAAGTGATCTAGACTTCGACTCCAACCAAACACGACCCAAGGTAACTACCCCCATTATCCCATAATCCCTTCTGAATTAAGCATAGTTGATCAGGCTATGCGTAATTTAGGAAAAACGATGGAATGCCCGAGCTAATCAACTCGTACCATGTTTGGGGTTTTTGTAGCCACCTGTAAAATTTCACTATTTTAATCGTCATATTAATAAACTAGATTATTTATCAACATTTACTAGATCTAAATTGAGCATTTTAGCATGTACATTTCGTTTTTCTTGCATAAAAATTTATGCATGTCCGAGTAGTCTTATTTAACTATGCCTAATATTTACTGATAACTCAATCAGTGTCACAAGAAATTATCTTGTCTTACGAGGCCGCACGCGCACCAGTATAATAAAAGAAAACATGAAAAATAAAAACGAATTAATAAAATCGGAAATTACATCATCATATCAGTTTATTTAAAACGTGTCCAAAAATATAAGTAATATATTTTTTCCGTTTGGAGTTATACGTTTACGAGTAAAACAGCGGGACACAAAATACTCTTAATACCAAATAAAATACACAAAATAACAACTACTACTACATTTTACAAAAATAAAAATAAAATTTAACCTATCCTTATCCCCAAATAACCCCACGCCCCCACTTACCTCATAAAACTTATCATCTCTTTTCTGTTTTCCTCGAACTCACGCCCCACTCCTGCTTCCCTCTCCTCCCAAATCGCCATTCTCTCTCTAACTTCCTAGAACACGCTCCTCCTCCCTCTCCAAAAAGAGAAAACCTCCCAAACAACCTTCCCACCTCAAAGGTCAACCATAACAAAGTATTGATCTCACTCTTGGATTTTCCACATGGAAGAAAGTCGACAAAATCAAAGGTCCGCATTTATTTTCTTGTCTCTAGGGGTCACGAATGAAGACAATATCAAGAAGAAACAAGTGAGAGTATGAGCATCATGGTGATATTACTCAAGAAAGGCTTGTACCTCATCCCCAAAGTCGAAAGTCAAGGCAAAAGCTTCCCCATCTTCTTCTTTATAAGGGCCACGAATAACCAAGGGTTTCACACAAAATCCACTCACTCACATCATCAAAAAGGGTCTTATTTGGAGAGCTAGCATCTCGGTTACTCGGTTCGAGTTTCGGGTGAAGGTTGTGTGAATCCCTACGTACGGTCTTCGTCGGCTTAGTAAGGTTTCACAAACTCTAATCTTGATATAGATTGATAGAAGCTCTCGACATATACCTGTATATCTTTGTTATTCATTTTTTTTGGTCGAATGGTACATAAATATTAATTATCTCTATGGTTAAGAAGAGCTTGTGTGGTGAGGTTTAATAAAACCAAAAATATTTTATGGAAGTGTAAATTAATCTTCTTGGGATTTAGTTAAATCAATGTTATATGTATGTATTTTTACCGATTTACATAAAGAAATAAGGGTGATTAGAATGAATAATGGTCCAAGTTTTTTCCGTCTTTGATTTAGTTTTCGATTTACATATGTACTGTTTCGAATGAACATGTGGTCGGATGGTAGATAATCCTTAGGAAACCAGTTTTGTTATTATAACTTGAAGCTTGTGTAGTATAAATAATTGATAAACTGAATGGCTTGGAAGTGTTGATATCAGATTTACTCATGTCCATGTTGTGTCTTGGCTTGGATAAATTTATGATAAAGCTGTTAAAAGAGATTTATGGTCATGTATGGTCTTGATGCCTAAATTATAACAACTAAAATTTTTACTTAAGTAACTCCCAAAGGAGTTTGTTTTGGTTTGTGTTATGGGACTGTTTAGTCGAGTCTAGGCTAGCTCAAATAGGGCGTTTGGTTTGCTCACTATGGGTCAAAAGGGGGTTAACTTTCGAACTTATTAAATCCGAGTCGAAGTGGGTGCAATGGGTCGTGCCAAGTCAGGTTTTGGTCAGCCAAGAGGCTGCTAGAACTCAGCCACATCACGAGTCCAACTGAAAATAGAGTCCGCCTTCTTGCTCACTGTCGAAAACAAAGTCGATAACTTAAATGGTTAAGTTTTGATTCTAAATCTTTGGGGTTATAGCTTGATTGTGAGACTATTGGGCCGGTCTAACCCACGGCCAATTGGGAGCCCAAGCAGGAATGTAATTTGATCTACTAGTGTCACTTTGGCTTGTTTCCCCTGTCTTATTCAGCCTATCAATCGCAACGTAAATTATAACGAGATTCTAAAAATTGTTATGTAATCAAAATTAGTCTAAAAATTAAATAGCAAGTCTTCTTTCACTTGCTTATAAAATTATTAATTTTATAACCTAACTAATATAAACTAGAAACATTTTATAAAAACTTACATGATGTTTTATAAATTGTTAAACAACTACCTACCTAAGCTCACATCTTATAACTTATAGTTACCACCAGGAACCAAAAACGTATACGCGGTTAATGCCTGAATTTTCTAAATTACTACCCTTATAATTTATAAGATTATTTTATTTTCCTTTTAGACTCTTCTAGTAAACCTACTACCTCCCTCATTTAACTATAAGCGTTAAACGACATCTTTAGAAGTGAAATGCATCTACTATTTGCTATTGGTGTTTTTCTTACATAGTCTTCCGTTTGCGGCACATCGAAGACTCATTCATTTTAATGCTTTTTATTTTTGTACGTGTATATCTAAGCACTTCCATGAGCCAAGGCTAGCCAATACTTACCAAACTAATTTAAACTTGAATACCACCACACAAGCAACGATAATATAAAACTTTAACTTCTTAACCATTATCGAGTCAAATATAAAAATAGAAACTAAAGTATGGTTATATTAACTATAGGTCCTGTTAGGTCACCATGTTTGTAACACAAGCATCAATATAAGAAATAAAGTAAGAGAGATCGGATGAACACTTTAGCCAAACACACGAATATAATGAAGAAAGGTTTATGCTTAGAGTGAAATAGAAAAGTGAACAACCAACTCCCAAATGGGAGTTTACAAGGTATTTATAGGGAAGGAGCTAGGGCAACACTCAAGCTCCCTTCCTTTACTTAATGGGCTTTTGGATAGGCTCATGGGATTTCTACATGAGCCTAACCTTGATTACTAACTTAAAAGCCTTAATTAAGCTAACTATTACATATTGATTACAAACACTTGAAATATGATTTAGGAGTGATTCCAACAATCTCCCCCTAAGTGTTGGTAATTAATGATTTAGAGTGAAAAACGTTGTAGGTGCAGATGTAATAGTAGCTTTGACGTCTTCTGACATTCTTCTTTCTTTTGAGAAGAAGTGTCTTAATTCCAACAATCTCCCCAGTTAGGGATCTTGTTTACTTTGAAGTTTTTCAGCTTTGACGTCTTCATTTTCTTTTTTCTTTGATCGTTGATCTTTGTTCTTTGTGGTGGTTGTGATAGTATGTTGTGGTTATCTGCATCAGGTCTGCTTCGTTGCTCCAGTGTCTCCACGGCTTTCTCCAACATGCTCACACACTCTTTAACATTAGATATTAGTACTGATGTAGTTCTCTTAGTCTTTAAACTTTGTAGATTCTTTGGCTTTGACGAAGAATCATTTTGACTTTGTGTTGCCTTTTGAGAGAACTTCAATTAGTGTTGATTTGGTATGAGCATGTGGAGAATCTGCATGATCTTTTCCACCCGCGAGCATCCATAAGAAGAAAACATAAATCATGGGTTAGAAATAATCCAGCGCTTACAAGTTTAAACTTCGAGTATGTTAACAACATAGTGTGAAAACACGACTCTAATTCTTACAAAGGCTGTTTGTAACACCCCCCAATTTTGTGATACGCAGCGGAATTCAAGCTGGGTGTTACTTCATGGCACAACAGTTATATCAATAGAAAATGAACTTTAATTGAGTCGTTTTGAAAGATTTATCATTCGATTTATATAAATATCAGAGTTTACAAAATGAGGTCCCAGTGGTTTTACAGTTTATTAAATAAGTTTTCGAATGATAATATAGCCTTCTTGAGTATCCGTGCCCTTCCGTGCCATCCTCGTAAATTATGAACCTGAGATAAACATGCTAAAAATGTCAACACAAAGGTTGGTGAGTTCATAGAGTTTATGATTAAAACAGTTGAGTTCAATAGTTTCGAGTTTGAGCGATTATTGTAATAAATACCAATAGCGATGAAATAAGTAGTGGGTTACGTTGTTATCCACCCATAGTTCGTTTGCTTAGTAATCAGTTGAACACAAGTTTCAAGGTTGGGCCATGTTGTTGCACCCATAAATTCGAGAGTTCAAAGATTTGTATCATTGCAACACAAGATATATTGCCTTAAGTCTCATGAACGCAAAACTTAACACGAACGCGTCATAAAAATGACATAAGTTACAAACATCACAATAATGATGTGAGCAACAATTCCCTCTGGTAGGAGTTTGCCATTTTCCTAGTATTCTCAAATAAAGTGCATTTGGTTACCTATTCGGCTAACACAAATGGGGCGTCAACTGCCAATAGATCTATTCACTATATTCACGTTCACTTGTAAAGTGATTAATGGTTCATGATATGCGGGACTTTTAGTGGCAACAGTAAGTACTTAAGCAATAGCAATCAGGTGTAGGTGTAGCATAGAAAAATACTTGTGTTCAATTTTGTAGCATGTATCTCCCCACGAGTTTGAAAAGCAAGTAAAAAGTGGGACTATGAACTCACAACAGTATGTAAAAGTTTAGAGTATTTGTGATAGTAAAAGAAAGTAGTTGAGCATGTATCTCCCCATAAAGAGTTTACAAAACTGATAAATGATAAAAAAAAAATGGGGCTACGAACTCACCTCGATGTTACAGTAGTCTGGATGGAAAATAAATTAAGTTATGTGAATAAACTGCTCCGACTCGTGAACTGAGTTAGTATGTCATGTTTTTAGTATTCGAGTTCAAGTTTATGTGACAATAATGCTTTATCGATAGTTAGGTAACATAAAGTATCTTCAAAAATTAGCAATTCTTATCATTTTTATTTTTATGGATCGTATGATTGTTAATAAGTTTTTTCGAAACCCAAGTTGTTAAATATGATGAGTTTCCAAAATGTTATAATTTACAATTTTAAATATTTATAGTTTTTACCCTTGCACTTTCAAAAATGACACTTTAAACCCTCAATTATGGGTTATTGACAAAATCAGCCCTTGTATAATTAACTTTGAAGAAATTACATTTTCAGCCCAAGAAAACTTTATCTTTCAAAAATTACAATTTTTATACTTGTAGTTTTATAAGAAAAGTTCACTTGTTTTAGGCCTAAATTGACAAAAGTGAGGGTAAATATAAGCGAGGCCTTAAGAGGTTTTTATTACATTCTTGATCTCTTCAAGAGTTTGTCGGGTGGTCTTTCTAATGGTTCAAACTAGAAGTCTTAAGCTCTTACGGTTTGGTCGCAATGATTTCCCAAATTAGAGGGGTTAGGTGCCTTATGTGAAAAGTGTTGGTTTTGGCGATAATAGGCCCAAATGAGGACAGATTTTACACTAGGCAAGCCAATGTTTTTACAATGCAATTGATCCTTTAAACACTTTGATGTAAGCTCTTCAAAATGGTATAGGTCTCATATTCTAGTCATCTTTGGTTAGAGAGAAACAAGCCCGTGAACATGGCCACTTGGCCACGTCGCGGTTTAAGAAAAATTCATTTTGACCCATTAACTTTACGGTGTAATCTAGGGACATCATAATAGTTAATTAACTCATTTGTAAGATATAACTTTTCACATACACATCAAACCATAACACAAGGTGGCGAATAAGATGGAATTCTAGAGAGAAAGTTAGAGGTTTAGGGAACTTAGTGAGAGAAAGTGAAAGATATTATTATGAGCTCCAACTCTACCTTGGAAGGTAGAGAGTATTTATAGTCTTACATAACTCGCCACACTTTGGGTCGTGGATCGTGCATACAGCTGGTAAAGACCCGTCTGTCCTCCACGGTGTTACTTAACTAAATTACTACTTAACTTAAAAGAACTACGACTACGAGCTTTAACGATTACATATACTGAGGTGACCGACTTTTAATACCGGAATTTCTAATTCCTAACAATCTCCCTAAGGAGGTCACCTCAATAATGTACCAAAATTACATTGAATACAAATAGATATGACATTTAACAATTGATCTTGCATTCTTGATGTAGTCCTTTGCTCCTAAGCTCGTAGTCATTGATTCTTCACAATGCATGTTTGGTTATTCCAAGTGGAGGTCTTTACCGATCCACGTGATGATAAGTTTGAGCCATCTTTGGAGATCATCACCATCAAAATCTCTCGAGACATCCATTGTGGTGTTGTGACTTTGGGACCGACATGCTCACATTTTGGATCATGATTTCTTCTCATCGAGTAGCGGAAGCTTTTGTTGAGTCATGATATTGGCGCAGCAGTAGCGTAAGCTTGGTGTGAAAATATCGAGTCATTGATGCACTAATCATGATTTCTTTTGAGTTGAATGTGTTAAGTGAGCATGCGGCCGTGGATTGACCGCTTCATTCGATCACCGCAAACGCCGGGCGCACTCGCATACAACAAGCAGCAACAAATCACACGAAGTGTCTTTGATCACTTTCGTTGAATTGAGGTACACGCCCACTTTCCCCGCTGATCAAGACATGTA
This sequence comes from Chrysanthemum lavandulifolium, assembly GCA_022545495.1. NCBI lineage: Eukaryota > Viridiplantae > Streptophyta > Magnoliopsida > Asterales > Asteraceae > Chrysanthemum > Chrysanthemum lavandulifolium. The sequence continues at coordinate 112,383,567 of CM040244.1, forward strand.
CCGCCTGTGATCGTATAATTCAAGAATTTCCTTGACAGGGTTTCGCAATGTTTCTAGCTGTTCTCAAACCGAACATCTCAAAGAAGACAACACGGAGTGAGTGAACCAAATAATTTTAAGTCCACCGATCAAGAAAAGAGATTTGAAAACAATCGTATTGCTCAATAGAAATTGTTTTTGCAATACAACGAGGGTTTTATTGAAAATCAATTATCAATCATAAAAATACCTTTTGGTTTGAAAATGAGTACACAATGATGTGTCAAGAAAAGAGTTTTAAGCACAAAGACCGGTTTTTCAAAGGTATCCGTCAATCCCTAACTCGAACCGTGATTGATTCAAGAAATTGAATCGCCCCATTGTTTCTGCTCGCTTGTCACATGGTTGATCTATATGATAGATCTCACATGCCACCTACCAGAGCTTGTTTGATGTTGGCTCCGAAGGCTTTCCATCTTCATTGTGAATGTGTAAACACATCACTCGGATGTTCCGCAATACCACAAGGATAATGCGAGGACTCAAGATATAATCTCTTTCCACATTGTGTGAAACAGAGCCTTCATTGAAAGTGTCCTAATGAGATTTATTGATGATCTCGTGGCTCTAGACTCAATTTGTGCATATTTGGATCCCGTGTCGAGACTAGGAGAGGGTCTCCTACTTCAATATCAACCATCTCTAAGAGAAAGTCGATAGATAATGTCGGTTCCCGTGAGAATGAAACAAGTCCTTTTAAGAGGAACTTGAGTGGTTTGGAAAGTTGAAGTGCAAGCAAGCCCACCGGGTCCATGACGCCTTGTCTTCAATACCGATGTTACCATCAAGAGCATATGAATTGAACCCGGTTTCGCCCTAAGGTTGAATAAATGGAGGCTATTTGTTTTCACCCTTTTCTCATTCAATTCTTTTAATTCTTCAACCCTTCCGTGCTTACCAAGACTTCATAGCTAGAACCTTGTTGGGTTTATTCCAAGGCTAGCTCGCCTTAGTCCGCACTCTTCCCATATCTCATTTTTCTCCTTTTATCATCATACCTAAGGACTTCTACACTAACTAGTGGATTGTCCTCGGTAGATCCCTCCGGCTCAGCGGATCATGGGAACACATACCTAACCTTATCATCCTTATATCACCGCACATGAAGTAAAGTTGGTCGGTCTATTTGGTATTGTTCGTCCGCCATTGGATCCAATTGAAAACCATTTGAAAATCAATTCGATACTTGTGATATATAATCAAAGCATTTTGTACCGAATTGTTTTTGATATTTTAGAACGAGAACTCCCTCAACATGTGCATCAAATATTTGAAAGAAATTTTGCACACGGAGGCAAGAGAAAGAATTAACTTCTTTGATTACCATTTTCTAAAGATATCAACATCGCTTCCTCAACGTATCAAGTAAATATGGCATTTCCGGAAGGATGAGGTTTCCATAATTTGCTCCCCTCAATATGTGCCTCGAGGTTTGAAAAGAGTTTTGCACATACTAGAGGAACCCGCATATGGGATAAATGATCACGCTTTTAAATCAAAGGTTTTAAGATAGATGCTCCCTCAACATGTGCATTGAAAAATTGAAATCGTTTGTCACATGTGGGCGGATAGCATGTACATCCTATTATAACCATTTACCTAATTATCGCTTAAACCAATTTAAATCACACATTCTCCCCGATCACAATTATCAAATCATTTGAAATTTGTGATCTCGTATAGATTTAAATTGATTTGAAAGCTTTTAAGGAGAATTGTGACTTGATTGTGAAAGCGTTTGAACTCGATAAGGATCGGATTTTAAGACTTTAAACTCCATTTATAAAACATGCATGTATATCTTTTGAAAACAAATTTTAATGCCAAATAACTTTTAATTTAATTGAAATCATTCTCCCCTCAATCAATGACGAGGTTGTTGATTGAGAGATAGAGATTTTGACAAATAAGTCCCGATGATTATCAAAATAGAGATTGAGTTATTTTTCAAAGCATTTAGTTTTCAAGCAGATAGTAGTTTATAGAATCGAGCATAAGATTTGAAAACTTGGTAAGATATGGCTCGTTTTTCTTTAAAACCGGTTATTGCTCAAGATGACAATAAACCATTTCTCTTTCTCCCAAAAATATTTTTTTTTTTTTTTTTTTTTTTTTTTTTTTTTTTTTAAAGAATTCAACAACATCTAAAGACCCGTGTCATTCTTTGAATGACAAAGACAAAGACCGTAGATATTATCGAACCGTAAGAAACATGACAAAATGACAATATTTTTTTTTTTTTTTTTTTTTGAAGAATTTTCAAATTTTTCAAATTTTTTTTTTTTTTTTTTTTTTTTTTTTTTGGATTTTGAAAGTTTTATATTTTTCTATTTGATTTTGAAGGTTTTATAATTTTGTATTTTGTTTTTCAAATATATATGTACATGAGATAGATGAAGAAAGACCTTTACTCCTCGCCTTCCTCCTCAAGACGCTTTGAGAGTTTCGTTGAAGGCTTTTCAAACCAAGACGTGGAAGAATAAACTCAAACGCTTCTCTTGGAAGAGCTTTGGTGAAGATGTCTCGCTAACCGATATTCGCACCTCACAAAATATAGTTCCACCACACCTTTTTCCACCTGCTCCTCGATGAAATGATGTCGAATGTCGATATGCTTTGCTCTTGAGTGTTGAACGTTGTTGCATGAGAGAGCAATAGCACTTTATTATCACAAGATGAGGATTTTGTTGAATTCAAAGCCATAGTCGATAATTGAGATCTCATCCATAAGATTTGAGCACAACAAGATGACATGGCTATGTATTCACCTCAGAGAGGAAATAGAAGTACTCATTTGCTTTTTGAAGACCACCACAAGCTTATCACCCAAAACCGAGCACCTCCCGACGCATTTCGACGTGTATCTTGACAACTCGCATGATCAAGATCTCGTGATAGGCCGTTAGTGACATACCGGTGTCCTTCGGGTACCATAGTCCCATATTGATGGTTCCTTGAGATACCGAAGACCCGCTTAATCGCTTCAAGGTGCTTTTTAGTAGGCTTAGCTCGGTATCTAGCACACATGCACACAGAGAACAAAATGTCCGGTCTACTAGCAAGTGAGATACATCGTGATCCAATCATACTCCTATATTTCGCTTGGTCAATCATGATCCCCGAGAGGTCCTCATCTAGTTTGGTTCGGTCAATCATGGGGTGTCAACAGGTCACTTGAATCAAATCCAAATTTCTTTAAAATCTCATTGCATATTTAGATTGATTTATGAAAATGCCTCCGGACTTTGAGAAATTTGTAATCCCAAGAAAATGACATTTGTCCCATCATTGACATTTGAAACTTTGAACTCATTTCATTTGAAAACGATCACATTCCATTGGGTCACGAGGCAAAGATAATATCATCAACATAAATTTGAACATGAATCAAATGTTTGCTCGACTTCGGTGAACAATGTAGGATCAATCGCTCCTTTGATGAATCCGTTGATAGAAGAAACTTTGATGTTGTATCATACCATGCCCTTGAGCTTGCTTTAAACCGTAAAGAGCCTTCTTCGACGATAAACGTGAGTAGGATGCTCTTGATTCACAAATCCTTCAGTTGGCCGACGAGACGACTTCTTTAAGATCTCCGCTTAGAAATGCCGCCTTTACATCCATCCGATAAACTACCATGTTCTTACTAGCAAGATTAGCCGAAGATTCGATTGCCTCGATTCGAGCAACCGGAGCAAAAGATTCTTCAAAGTCTATACCTCCTCTTGACGATATCCTTTAGCAACTAATCGAGCCTTGTTCTTCAACACATCACCATGCTCATCAAGTTTTACCTTGAAGATCCATTTTAGAGCTATAATCATAGCACAACTGGAGCAGTACTAACTCCCATACATCAAGACGATCAAACTCATGAATTTCATCTTGCATAGCATTGAACCACCTATCTTCATTCATAGCGCTTTAACATCTTTTGGTTCGATCTTAGATAGTACGGAGTTGAAGAAGCACCATAAGGCATCGGTTGCGAGTTGCTTCCGGGTTGATACAGACGAGAGGATTTCCAATGATGTTGTCTAATGGATGATCGTGAGTCCATTTTCCGAGGTGTTCATGTGGCATTTGTTGAGGAACCAAGTAGTCGAGTCGATGTCTCCTCAAGAAGATGGTTCGATGATGATTCGTGAGTAGCAAATATGTTTTCAAATGGAGCATCTTCGTGAGTTGCAAAGGGATTAACTTCATCATTGGTGCCGTAAACATTTCCATGATGTACATTTGAAGAGAGATGATTTGTTGATGAGATCAAGGATCAGCAGCAGTGCTTCTTGACTTACGATATAGAGACCGATGAATTGACTTCATTCACCGGAATATGAGCATCCTCTCGTTGTGGATCAAGACCTCATTAGTAGTAGACTCATACAGCTTCATCAAACATGGGATCAAACAGCTTTTACATCATCTTCGGATGGAGGTACATATGGAGTTTCTTGAGAGGAGTTTGGAACAAGAGATGAACCAATAGGACTGCTTTTGAAGTGCGGGTCCCGAGTGGAGTGTCCAGAGCCATTTGACCGGTCACCATCAAACGTAACGTGAATTGTTTCCATGATATTTCGGGTTCTTTTGTTGTAGATTCGTATCCCTTTTGTTGGGTGCATATCCTACAAATACTCCAATGTCGCCTTTAGCTCTAAGTTTACCCAAGTCTTGACCTCATTAGTTGGATAGCACAAGGCACCAAACACACGAAGGAAAGATAGATTAGGTTTCGTTGTGGACAAGTTCGTATGGAGTTTTTCCATGAATGGTGTGAATCGTGGAACGATTTTGTGTGTAGCATGCAAGTGCAATTGCTTCACCCGAGAAACATTGGAACCTTTGAGTAGATCAAGATTGTTCTAGCAGCTTTCAACAAGAGTACGATTTCGCTTTCAACTACACCGCTCGCTGAGGGGTTCGTGGAACACTTCTTTGATGGTCGATTCCAACGCTTTCATAGAATTCACTAAGTTGTTTGTTGACAAACCCGCCCATTGTCTGCTCGATAATTCGACGCTTTGTTTAGTCTAACTCGCAATGTTTGATGAGTTTGATGATGATATCGAGTTTCATCCTTTGTCCTTAAGAACTTGACCTGTGTGAATCTAGAATAATCATCAACCACAACTAACACATATTTCTTCCCAAAGATATTCTCGCACCCTCATTGGTCCACATAAATCCATATGAATCATATGAAGAACTTCGTGATGAGTTAGTAGGTTTGGGTTTATGGGCATACTTCTTGCTTTTTCCCAATTGACATGTCGAACAAAGATGATCCTTTTCATACTTTAGTCTAGGTAAACCTACAACTAAGTCCTTTCTCGAAAGATCGTTGATGGTGCCAAGTTCAAGTGATTGAGACGACGATGCCATAACCATGACTTTGTTTTTGAAGCCTTTGATAACAAGCATATTGGTGAAGCTCTCATCATGTCATCGATAGAGATAGTGTAAAGGTTTGAGCCACGAGTTCCTTTCAACAGCTTCCTTACCATTAAGATCTCTAACAAAGGTGTATGTTTTCAAGGCCACTTCTAGATCGTAATCACGTAATTGACCAACAGAGAACAGATTATGACCTAAACCTTCCACATAATACACTCGAGATGACACTATCACCAACTACATAATCTCCATAACCCATAATAGCACCGAAATGATCATTACCAAATCTAATAGCCCCGATGAATTTGCTCACGGTTCATGAGCCGTGACCGGTCTCCAAATATATGCTTGGAACAACTGAGTCCGTGTACCACGTAATCGATTTGAACGATCCGCAGCTGAACACGCATAAGAATGGATAATCGATATTTGGGATCCCCATGCAAGAATGGGTTCCATTTGGTTAGTAGCAACAGTTGGACCACCCACATCGTAAATAGAAGCATTCATATCGATAAAGAAGTAATGGAATCATTGTGAATAGATGCAATACTAGTGTCTCAGATAGCCCTATTTACAAGTGACCACTTCTTAAGGGAATAGTTCTACCAAGAGGCATCCATTTTCTAGTGGGCATTATCTCGATTAGTCTTATGACCAACAGTATCCAATAAAAGCCTATTCTCAATAATGTTCTTCCTGTGGGTTTCATTGTTTTCTAACTCTCTTCGCTTTTGCCTTTTAGCCTTTTTAGCATGAATTTTAGCATTAACAACATTAATCGGACAATTAACATCATTAGGCGTAACATTTACATCACTTTCATGATTAGAAATGAATTCAAGCAATCATCGAGACAAGGTTTGCAAATAGTATCGAATTCAATTAATTACAAGACGCCTATGGCTAATACTAGAATCAACACGATTCGCTTTATTCGATTCAAACTTAAGGTTCCTAGATTGTTCTTCTACTCTCTTCCAAAGGCACATTCTTAGCTTGAGAGGTCCTATCATTCCTTGTATTGTCTTGAGACTTTGACCGCTCCCTTTAATGTCACCGACATTCCTGTAGAGGAATGGGAACATTAGTTTGTTTTACTACTCTTTGCACCACCGCTTAGATGTGCCGATCTCGAACTACATGCAGTGCACTAAGGTTCACTTTCTTAACATTAGAGGTACCGAGATTAGTACTCCTAGAAGGCACATTTGAGTTCACTTTCCTAGTATTGATGATCTAAAATCGAACTACTCACCGTGCACTACTCCTCACATTCAAACCATTGGGAATCGAGTGCATGTCATGTTTGGCCTTAGGCATTGAGCATGGAATCAAGGGTTAACTCTCTCACCTAATGTTTTTGGGCATATAGTGATCAAACATTCTAAGATTTCTTGAGATCGTTTGGCATATTGGCATGCATGTCCAATTGCATTATCATGAGGTTTCTCTAGCTTATCCTCTTCAACAATCTCACGCAGCATTCTAAGCAATCCTTAAGGGATGAGAAATATGTTTGAATGGCAAGTTTGTTGTTCCTTAGGTGAGGGGGACATATGTCACGTATAAAGTAGATTTATTCCCGAGTGAACCTTAGATACAACATTCTCCTCATTGATCATTGGCATTTTCCTTTACCCGACTCTTCGATTCTCAATTTCCTTTTGCAATGAAGTTATTTGTTCGTTGTTTTTGTTACGAGTGACTTTAATTGATTCAAACAACTCATTGAAATGACGTTTAACCTTTTCATTCTCTTCTAGAAAACTTTCGCTTTCCTTTTGTAAAACATTTACTAGGTTTTGAAGATGAAACGCTTGAGAATTCGAGAATCTAAAGAGGAGGCATTTGGGAGCCCGTCATATTGTTCGCTTGACCCTTTAATTGAGAGATTTGGGCTTTCAACTTTCTCGATCGTGTTGGACCGAGCTTGAATCTGCTCATCACGCTTGTTAATTTGAAAACCGCATCAAACTCGAGCATCCAAGATGTCTTGAAATTTGAAGTTTTGACATTTTCTTTGAGATGTTGATATTTTAGTTGTAGATTAAAATACTCAACTTCTAGTTTAGAAAATGTTTAACCAAATTGTCATGATCATCCAGCTCAATTTTCTCATTAAGTTTAGAATTAGTTTTTCAAGCTCAATGACACGATCATGGGAGACTTTCAGGCCACAGATAGTTCATGAAATTTGGAAGCATTAATAGAGCAATTTGAAGCGTTGAAAAGACATCTTGAGCAACACATTCAAGAATAAGATTCTCATTCAATGTATGCGTGTTCTTCCTCTCAATCTCATTATATTTTAGTGCACGCCATAATCACTAACTTCAAAGAACCATTGCATCAAATTCCTTTTCCATACCCTTAATATCGCCTTCTACCCCTTTTAAGACTCTCAAAGTGATCTTTAGAAGTTTAAAGAAAGGCATGACCTCGCTTAAATAACATTCTTTCATTTGTTCAAAACCTCTTTCACCTTCGCTATACCAATGGGAGTGATCCTTTTCTTGCAAGTTTTTCAAAATCAACAAATAGTTGGAATATAACGATTGGCTAATTAATGTCTTGCTTTTAGTGGCAATTGTTCTAGGTACAAGATGCATAGGTGTATTAGGAGGATACACAGCTGTTTCAGGCATTTTCCGAAGGGAGGGTTTGTTTCTACAATATTTTCGCTTTCGCTTATCTAAATCCATTTTCCGTAAGACTTGTTCGGGAGTCAACAAAGTCCGAGGCTTAAACTTGTTTAATGCAATCCAGCTTTTCCTTTTGTAATCGTGAGGAGAGATAATTATTTTTTCTCTTTGCATTTAGGGTCATCTAGTTTTTGTTCATCCTTTCCTAGTGACTTCATCCGATTTCTTATCTTCCTCAAGCACTCAACGCAACTAGGTTTCGCCTAGGCTTAAGAATTTCATTACCATCATAAATCACCTTATGAGCATTTCTAGCCTTTTGATTACCTCCGGATTTGGTTCCTCAACAAGGGAATGCTATGCTTATCGCTTAAGACTCGATGTTTGGTGACCATGTGAGCAATCAATGGTGTTTCCTTGTATGTACAACTTGTTTTCAAGTTTGTTTTTCAAAGTTTTCGATTAGAAAATCTCTTAAGAGCTTTGATTCTTTTACATTAAATTCTTGCTTAAGCATTTTCACGCTTTCTTGAAGTTCTTGTTTTTGCTTAGTGTTTTAGAAAGTTTTTCTTGCAAAGAATTTAATTCTTGTTTCAATACTTCTTCTAAAATTACTTTTTCTAATTATCGACGCACTTGGTCATCCATTTCCGCTCACGAGTGGTCAACTCAAATTTTGCACGTTGTTCATAAATGGCAACACGCCCTTATAGGCATTTAGTTCGAGATAATGGAATCATCGAGCACATGCAAGTATTCATCAAAGACATAGTCATTGTTGATCGCAGAAGATGCATCACTAGGTACATCTTCACTTTCACTTTGTTTCACGATTGATCATATGGGACAATATTGATATTACCCGTATTTTCAATATTTGATTCAAAAGTTTCGGTTGGTTGTACTTTGTCATGCATCTCGCTGCACATCAAGATCATCATATAGCTTTAATACCTCGTAGATGAGTTTGTCCTTTGATGGGCCACCTTGTGGTGAAGAAGTGACCTTGGGAGACACCATGGGAGAGATGCTAGCCATAAATATTGTGTGTGCAGAGGTCCATCATCCACATCGTAGTCGTAAGCATCGCAGCCACCGACTTGAAAGGCATTTTGATGATTGTGACCTATCTCCGAATGGGCCGCTCATCTACATCTCGCATCATAGGTCTTGGCATTGCCTTCAAGAAGAAATGCAGCCTCTTCACTCAAAGTAGCACCATTGTCCCGAGCTTGAGCCAAGAACATCTTATCTCTCAAGTATTCGGCATTTTGTGGACGCTTTGAGATGTGCGCCTTGCAAAGTGTCCTCACCACCACGCTTAAAGCATTTGATTGGCTTAGCTTGACCGGGTTACCATTCCTTCCTCGATTCGTTTCCAACATAACCTCTCCCAGCCCACCTCGTCCTCGCTCATATCGCCTTTCCCGAATCGGTTGCACCACGATCCTTCCATCTTTAATAGTGGCTTGATTATGTGGGTTAGATGCGCTCGAGGTTGTTGTTGGTTTGTGGAAGAGAATTCATGTTTTGACTAATGAGAAGAGCAAGTTGATTAATGATGTTACCCACGTGTGCATCAAGATCGCCTTGTTTGAACCGAGGATCGTGGATGAGTTTGTGATTACCATTACCCAAGGGAATGACTTGTGATGCTTTGGTTGTGATTCCAATGTTTGAGTAGAAGGCGCTTGAATCATTAGACGAGCTTGTCTCTCCGGGTTAGTTTTGAACCGATTGAGAATCAATTTTTCAAACATGGCATGTCTTTCATTCTCAAGGAGGAAGGCATAGAGTTGCTCATAGTTTGTGTTTTTCAATCCTTTAGTGAGCTTCACAATGTAACAAACTTGTGCCATTCGGGATTCATGTTGTTCACAAATTTTGAGTTCAACTCAATGTTAGGCATAGTCATCTTGATGTTCCTCATGTCATTCACTAACTTATGAAATCTCACATAGTACTCATAGACACTCTCATCCGGTTTCATCTTGAAGTGCTCAAATTCATCATAGAGTTGGATTCCCTGCCTTCCATAGTTAATTCGAACCCGAGAGAAGCATCTTAACGTTATCCCAAACAACCTTTGCATCGTTGTTATGATTGATCACCTTGTAGATGTCTTTAGGAAGACCTTGAAGAACAATGTTTGAAGCCCGATATCTCGTGCATCGAATCTCTTTTTCTCCTCATTATCAAGCTCATTGTACATCTTAGGTCCGTCCATTCCGTAGACAGAGTACCATCTTCATTAGTATCAAGTATGTCTCTAGTCGCTTCAACCCGATATGGTCCTTCATCAATGGATTTGAGAATGTTTACACCATTTTCCTTTCCAAGGCAATACAATCGATTCGTTGAGCCCAAGAATCGTAGTCGGCCTCACAAGCATTGGTGGACGAGTATCCGAGCCACCGCTTGAACATCCTCGGCAACAAAGGGAGATGACAAAGGGAACAAGGGGAATGTTGGTAGACATGTTAATGATTATACGGATTTTATAACTCTATGATTAAACCGGAAATAGATTCTTTCACGGATTTTACTAAATCAAGAGAAAACCGTAAACAATCACTCAAGTTGCTAGATGATAAAGTGCTAACTCGCTACCAAATGATGCACTAAGTCGCTAGAGATTAGTGCACTAAGTCGCTAACCCTTAACTCGCTACACGCCTAAGTCGCTAGAGTCCCAAGTCGCCAATGTAAAAGCAAGTCGCTAAGTAGTAACTCGCTATGCACTAAGTCGCTAGCCAAATTTGTGCAAGAATTGCCACACAAGTCGCTAGATATGCAAGTCGCTAAAGAGCAACTCACATGCACTAAGTCGCTACCATTAAGTCGCTAACCGTAGTGGAGATTCCACTACTTGTACTTTAACTCGCTAGCTCTAACTCGCTAGCTTTTATAACCGTAAGTCGCTACCAAGAAAACAAGTCCGAGAGCTAAGTCGCTAGCTTGAAAACCAAATAACCTTCACATATCAATCCAAAACAACCCAACCAAGATGATTCAAGCTACCAAATGAAAACCTAAACACTTTTGATGATTCTAAACATAAAAGTACCAACAAAATTCAAACTTTAACACAAGAAATCAACCAAATGATGCAAAACCACTAAACTTTTTCAAACTCAAAACCACCTAAAACCACTATAAATCCAAAGATGTGCAAGATATGATCTAACCATGGCTCTTGATACCAATTGTAAGATATAACTTTTCACATACACATCAAACCATAACACAAGGTGGCGAATAAGATGGAATTCTAGAGAGAAAGTTAGAGGTTTAGGAACTTAGTGAGAGAAAGTGAAAGATATTATTATGAGCTCCAACTCTCTACCTTGGAAGGTAGAGAGTATTTATAGTCTTACATAACTCGCCACACTTTGGGTGTGGATCGTGCATACAGCTGGTAAAGACCCGTCCGTCCCTCCACGGTGTTACTTAACTAAATTACTACTTAACTTAAAAGAACTACGACTACGAGCTTTAACGATTACATATACTTGAGGTGACCGACTTTTAATACCGGAATTTCTAATTCCTAACATTATCAATCACAACACGAAGCCAAGGCGGTGTGGGATAATGTCAAGATGCTTCTCTCGGGTTCAATTAACTATGGAAGACAGAGAATCACAACTCTATGATGAATTTGAGCACTTCAAGATGAAACCAGATGAGAGTGTCTATGAGTATTACGTGAGATTCCACAAGCTTGTTAATGATATGAGGAATATCAAAATGACCATGCCAAATATTCAGTTGAACTCAAAATTTGTAAACAACATGCATCCCGAATGGCACAAGTTTGTCACTTCTGTGAAGCTAACCAAAGGATTGAAGAATACAAACTATGAGCAACTTTATGCATTCCTTCTTCAGAATGAGAGACATGCTATGTTTGAAAAAAGGATTCTTGATCAGTTCAAAACCAACCAGGGAGAAACAAAGTCGTCAAATGATTCAACAGCCTTCTACACCAATGATGGAACTACTACCAAAGCATCTCAAGTCATTCCAGATCCAAGTTTCAAACAACCTGATGCCAATGCAGTCATGGAACACTTTATCAATAAACTGCTCTTATGGTTAAACAAAACTTAACCTTCACTCCACACACCAATGACTTCACACTAATAATGAAATCGGGATCGCATCCAATCTACACAATCATGCTTTGGTCGAGATGGAAAGGTTACACCAACCAGCTCAAGGAAGACAATATGAACAAAGAAGAGGTGGAGTAGGAGGAGGGTATGTGGAAAATCGAATAGGGAAGGAATGGAAATCAAGGACAAGCAAAGCCGATCAAGTGTTACAACCGTGGTGGTGAGGACATATTGCAAGGAACGCACATCGCCAAAACGCCTCGTAATGCGTAGTACTTGAGGATAAGATGTTGCTTGTGCAAGCTCGGGATAATGGTGCGACTTTGGATGGAGAGGAGTTGTTGCTTCTTCGAGGGAAATGCCAAGACATATGATGCGATGTGGATGAGCGACCAATTCGGAGATAGGCCACAATCATCGAATGCCTTTCAAGTCGCCGATTGTGATGCATATGACTCGACGTTGATGATGAACCCATCGCACAAAAATTTTCATGGCTAGCATTTCTCCAATGGTCCCTTTTAAAGTCTCTTCATCACCACAAGCTGGTCCATCCAAAGACAACATCATTTCGAGGTATTAAAACTATACGATGATGCTGATGTGCAAAGATGCATGACAAAGTACAATCAATCGAAACTATTAAGTCGATATTGAAAATATGGGTAATATCAATGTTGTCCCATATGATCAATATGTGAAACAAAGTGAAAGTGAGATTGTACCAAGTGATGCATCTTCGCATCAATGATGACTATATTTTGATGAATACACCGCATGTGCCTCGATGATTCTCGTTATCTTTGAACTTAATGTCTATAAAGAATGAGTGGCCATTTATGAACAACATGCTAAGTTCGAGCTAACCACCGTGAGCAGAAATGGATGACCAAATGCGTCAACTATTAGAAAAAGTAAGTTTGGAGAAGAAGTATTAAAACAAGAGTTAAACTCCTTACAAGAAAAGCTTTCTAAAGCGCTAAGCAAAAACAAGAACTTCAAGAAAATGTTAAAAGCTTAAGCAAGAATTCGGTGCTAAGGAATCAAAACTTTTGAATGATTTTTCTAATCTAAAACCTTGAAAACAAGCTCGAAAATAAGTTGTGCGTACAAGGAATACAATTCGATCGCTCACATGATCACGAAGCATAGAGTTCTCGTGATAAGCATAATATCCCCATTATAAAGGAATCCAACCCCGAGTATGGTAAGATAGCAAAAGTCGCTCAAAATGTAATCTATGATGGCAATGAGATTCTTAAACCGAGACACACACCTAGTTGCATTGATTGACCGAGGAAGATAGAAAATTAGATGATGCATCTAGGAGAAAATGGATAAGAAGCTTAACGATCCCAAGTGCAAAGAGAATAAGATCATTGTCAAACCCTATGATTACCAAAAGGAAAATTGGATTTCCTTAAACAAGTTTAAGCCTCAAACTTTGTTAACACCGAACAAGTGTTCGGAAAAAGGATTTAGATAAGCAAAAGTCGAAAATCTTGTTGAAACAAACCCTCCCTTAGGAAAATGCTGCAATGATCGTGTATCCTCCAAATACACCAATGCATTTAGTTCCTAGAACTATTGCCACTAAGAGCAAGACCTTAATCACCAATATGTTATTTTTCAATTATTTCTTGACTTTGAGAAAACTTGTAAGAAAAGGATCACACCAGCTGGGATAATCAAGGGAAAGGGTTTGAGCAAACAAAAGAATGTTATTTAACGGAGGTCATGCCTTTCTTTAAACAACTAAAAGATCAATTTGAGAGTCTTAAAAATGGGATAGATACAGATATTAAAGGAATGGAAAAGGAATTTGATGCAATGATTGTTGAGGTTAGTGACTATGAGCGAGTATTAAAATATAATGAGATTGAGAGGAAGAACTTGCATACCTTGAATGAGAATCTTATTTCTGAATGTATTTCTCAAGATGTGTTCTATACTGCCACTAATTGTTCTATTACTGCTTCTCAATTTCATGAATTATCTGTTGCTTTGAAAGTCTCCCATGATCGTGTCATTGAGCTTGAAATCAAAAACTCTAAACTAAGTGCGAAAATTGAACAGGATGATCACGATAATTTGGTAAAACATTTTTCTTAACTAGAAGTTGAACATTTTGATTTACAACTAAAATATCAACATCTCAAAGAAAATGTTAAAACCTCAAACATCAAGATATCCTCGACGTTCGAGTTTGATGCGCTTTTGAAATAAACAAACGTGATGAACATATTCAAGCTCACTGTAACACGATCAGAAAGTTGAAAGCCCAAATTTCTCAATTAAAGGGTGAAATAAACAATGTGACTGGCTCCCAAATGCCTCCTCCTTTAGATTCTCAGAATTCTCAAAATTTTCATCTTCAAAACTTGGTTAATGCTTTACAAAAGGAAAATGAGAGTTGTCTAGAAGAAAATGAAAAGGTTAAACGTCATTTCAATGAGTTATTTGAGTCAATAAAAGTCACTCGTAACAAAAATAATGAAAAAATAACTTCATTGCAAAGGAAATTGAGAATCAAGAGTGAGGTAAAGGAAAATGCCAATGACAAATGGGGAGAATGGTGCTTCAAAGGTGCATGTACGTAATAAATATGCTTTATGCATGAAATATGTTCCTCCTCATCTTAGGAATAACAAACTTGCTATTCAAACATATTTCTCATACCTTAAGGACGACCTAGAATGTCTCCGTGAGATTGTAGAAGAGGATAAGTTAGAGAAACCACTTGATAATGCAATTGGCCATGCATGCTTATATGCCAAACGATCTCAAGAACTTCTAGAATGGTTAATTACAATATGCCCTAAAACCTTAGGTGAGCAAGTCAATCCCTTGATACCTTTTTCTATGCCTAGTGCCAAGTATACAACTCATTCAATGCCCAATGTTATGAAAGTGAACCTCAGTGTGCCTTCAAATAGTACACATCCCAGCACATCAAAACAGGAAAGGAAAAAGTAGCAAAACCAACTAAGGTTCCCATTCCTCTACAGAGTAATCGGTGACATTAAAGCGAGCGTGTCAAAGTCTCAAGGCAATACAAGGAATAATAGGACCTCATAAGCTAAAAATGTGCATTGGAAGAAAGTAGAAGATCACTGTAGGGAGAATTTGAATAAAACGAATCGTGTTGATTCTAGTGTTAGCTCTAAGCGTACTATAATTAATGCGAATTCTACTACTTTTGGCAAAACATGTAATGATGATTGCTTGGTTATCGTTACTAATCTTGAATGTGGTATGAATGATTTGTCTAATGCTGTCAAATGCCCAGTTAAAACTATTAATGTTAAAAATCAAGCTAAGAAGGCTAAAAGGCAAAAGCGAAAGAAAGTTAGAAAACAGTGGAAACCCACAGGAAGAACATTTAGTAAGATAGGTTATCAATGGATACCTTTTGGCCATAAAGTTAATCGGTTACGCCTCAATTTGCTAAGACAATGCCCACTAGAAAATGGATGCCTCTTGGTAGAACTATTCCTTAAGAAGTGAACATACTACGAATAGGTCAAATACGGATACTAGCACCGCATCTATTTACGATGATTCCATTGTTTCTACTTCGATGTGGGTGTTCCAATCATTGTTACTAACCAAATGGAATCCATTCTTGCATGGGGATCCCAATTATCCGATTATCCATTCTTGTCTCGTGTTCAACTGCAGATCATTCAAATCGCTTACGTGGTACCGGACTCGGTTGTTCCAAGCATATATTTGGAGACCGGTCATGCTCATGAACTGCGTGAGTAAATTCATCGGGACTGTTAGATTCGGGAATGATCATTTTGGTGCAATTATGGGTTATGGAGATTATGTTGTCGGAGATAGTGTTATCTCTAGGGTATATTACGTAGAAGGTCTTGGTCATAACTTATTCTCTGTCGGTCAATTATGTGATTCTGATCTAGAAGTGGCTTTCAGAAAACATACTTGCTTCGTTAGAGAACTTGATGGTAAAGAACTTTTAAGAGGAACACGTGGGTCAAATCTATACACCATCTCCATCGAAGATATGATGAAGTCTTCTCCAATTTGCTTATTGTCAAAGGCTTCGAAAACAAAGTCATGGTTATGGCATCATCGTCTCAATCACTTGAACTTCGGCACCATCAATGATCTCTCCAGAAAGGACTTAGTTGTAGGTTTACCTAGACTAAAGTATGAAACGGATCATCTTTGTTCAACATGCCAATTGGGAAAAAGCAAGAAATATGCCCACAAACCTAAAACAACAAACTCAATTACAGAAGTTCTTCATACAATACACATGGATTTATGTGGACCCATGAGAATGCAGAATATCTTTGGGAAGAAATATGTGTTAGTTGTGGTTGATGATTACTCTCGATTCACCTAGGTCAAGTTCCTAAGGACAAAGGATGAAACTCCAGATATCATCATCAAACTTATCAAACAATGGAGGTTCGACTTAACAAAACTGCCGAATCATCCGAACCGACAATGGGCCGAGTTTGTTAATAAACAACTTAGTGAGTTTTATGAAAGTGTTGGAATCGGTCATCAAAAAGTGTTCCACGAACTCCTCAGCGAGCGGTGTAGTTGAAAGACGAAATCGAACTCTTGTGGAAGCCGCAAGAACTATGATGATTTACTCAAAGGTTCCAATGTTTCTCTGGGCTGAAGCCATTGCCACTGCATGCTACACTCAAAATCGACCCTAATTCACACTACTAATGGAAAAACTCCATATGAACTTGTCCACAATAGAAAACCTAATTTATCATTCCTTCGTGTGTTTGGTGCATTGTGTTATCCAACTAATGAGGGTCAAGACTTAGGCAAACTTAAACCGAAAGCGGACATTGGAGTATTTGTAGGATATGCACCAAACAAAAGGGATACGAATCTACAACAAAAGAACCCGAAATATCATGGAAACTATTCACGTTACGTTCGATGAGTGACCGGTCCAATGGCTCCGGGACAACTCGCTTTTGGACCCGCATCATCATGTAGTCCCATCGGTTCTACTCTTGTTTACGGCTCCTCCAAGAACTCCTTATGTACCTCCTTGAAGACGACTTGAAGAAACTATTTGATCCAATGTTTGATGAACACTATGAACCAACTGCTAATGATATGTCAATCCCATCATCGAGGTCGCTTCTATCCTGTCAATGAAGTCAATCCTTGGTTTCTATGTCATTAAGTCGAAGCGCACACATCGATCAATCGGTCTCATCAACAAACCTTCAATCACCGAGTGTACATCAAGGAATTGCTTCGATTCACAAGATGAAGTTAATCCCTTTGCT
The DNA here is from genome assembly GCA_022545495.1 of Chrysanthemum lavandulifolium. Lineage (NCBI taxonomy): Eukaryota > Viridiplantae > Streptophyta > Magnoliopsida > Asterales > Asteraceae > Chrysanthemum > Chrysanthemum lavandulifolium. Next base: position 112,401,059 of record CM040244.1, read on the forward strand.
ACTCTCGAAGATGCTCCATTTGAAAATATATTTTCTCTGATTCATCATCGAACCATCTTCATCGGAGACATCGACTGCTACTTTAGTTCCACAACAACAACCACATGAACACCTTAGAAAATGGACACATGATCACCCATTGGACAACATCATTGGAAACCCTTCTCGTCCTGTATCCACTCGTAAACAACTTGCTATTGATACCTTATGGTGCTTCTTCAACTCCGTACTCTCTAAGATCGAACCTAAAGATGTTAAAACTGCGATGAATGAAGATATCTGGTTCAATGCCATGCAAGAAGAAATTCATGAGTTTGTTCGATTAGATGTATGGGAATTAGTACCGCTCGATCGTGCTATGATCATTGCTCTAAAGTGGATCTTCAAAGTGAAGCTTGATGAGCATGGTGATGTCTTTGAAAAATAAGGCTAGGTTAGTGGCTAAAGGATATCGTCAAGAAGAAGGTATTGACTTTGAGGAATCTTTTGCTCTGTTGCTCGTATCAAAGCTATCGAATCTTCTTGGCTAATGCGGCTAGTAAGAACATGGTTGTATATCGGATAGATGTGAAACCGCTTTTCGAATGGTGATTTGAAAGAGGTGGTTTACGTCGACCACCCGTAGGGTTTTGTGAATCGAGCATCCTACTCATGTCTATCGCTTGAAAAAGGCCCTTTACGGTTTGAAGCAAGCTCCTAGAGCATGGTATGATCTGTTGTCAAAGTTTCTTCTATCTCTTGGATTGACAAGGGAGCGATTGATCCGATATTGTTCACCGTAAAGTCGCAAACATTTAATTCACGTTCATATTTATGTTGATGATATTATCTTTGCCTCGATGACCCCAATGAATGTGATCGTTTTCAAAAGAAATGGGTTCCAAATTTCAAATGTCAATGATGAGACAAATGTCATTTTCTTAGGATTACAAATTTCACAAAGTCCGGAGGCATTTTATAAATCAATCTAAATATGCAAATGAGATCTTAAAGAAATTTGGATTTGTTTCATGTGACACCGTTGACACTCCATGATTGAGCGTACCAAGTCGGATGAGGACCACTCGGGGATCATGGTAGATCAAACGAAATATCGTAGTATGATTGGATCCTCGATGTACCTCACGCCTAGTAGACCGACATCTTGTTCGTTGTGTGCATGTGTGCTAGATATCGAGCTAAGCCTACTAAAAGCACCTTGAAGCGGTTAAGCGGGTCTTCGGTCTCTCAAGGAACCATCAATATTGGACTATGGTAGCCGAAGGACACCGGTATGTCACTAACCGCCTATGCGATCTTGATCATGCAGGATGTCAAGATACACGTCAAGCGTCGGGAGGTGCTCGATTTTGGGTGATAAGCTTGTGAGTGGTCGTCAAAGAAGCAAACGAGTACTTCTATTTCCTCTCAGAGGCTGAATACATAGCAATGTCATCGTGTTGTGCTCAAATCCTATGGATGAGATCCCATTATCGACTATGGCTTTGAATTCAACAAAATCCTCTGTACTTTGATAATAAAGTGCTATTGCTCTCTCATGCAACAATGTTCAACATTCAAGAGCAAAGCACATCGACATTCGACATCATTTCATCCGGAGCAAGTGGAAAAGCGGTGTGGTGGAACTCTATTTTGTGAATTCGAATACCGGTTAGCGACATTTTCACCAAAGCTCTTCAAGAGAACGTTTGAGTTTATTCTTCCACGACTTGGCTTGAAAAGCCTTCAACCGAAACACTCAAACGTCTTGGGAGGAAGTCGAGGAGTAAAGGTCTTTCTTCATCCATCTCTGTGTACATATTTATTCAAAAGCAAAATACAAAATTACAAAACCTACAAAAGAAAATAGAAAAATATAAAATCTTTCATAAAATCCATAAAAATCTTTAAAAAAAAAATAAAAAAAAAATTTCTCAAAAATATTGTCTTTTGTCATATCTTTCTTGATTCGATTAATATCTACGGTCTTTGTCTTTGTCGGTCAAAGAGTGACACAGTCTTTAGATGTTGGTCGAATGTATATATTCGTTTAAAAAATCAAAAATCAAAAATATTTTTGGGAGAAAGTGAAATATATGGTTTATTGTCATTTCAGCAAGAACCGCGTTTCAAAGAAAGAACAGGCCATGCTTTATCTTGCTTTTCAAATCTCATGCTCGATTCTATAAACAATTGCTTTCAATCTAATGAAAACTAATTGCTTTGAAAAATAACTCGTACTCTATTTTTATAAATCATCTGGACTTAACTTTTGTTAAAATATCTATCTCTCAATCAACAACTTATGTCATTGATTAAGAGGGAGAATGATTTCAATTATATCAAAAGGTTATTTGTCATACAGTTGTTTTTCAAAAGAAAATCATGCATGTTTAATCTATGGATTTTAAAGTCTCAAAATCCGATCCTTATCAGTTAAAACTTTTTTTCATATTTAAGTCACAATTCTCCTTAAAAGCTTTCAAAATCAATTTAAATCTACAGAGATCACAAATCTCAAATGATTTGATAATTGTAATCCGTGGAGAATTTATGATTTAAATTGGATTTAAACTGATAATTCGACAAATGGGTTCATAAGTGTTTAGCAAGTTTTCCTCCCCACATGTGACAAACGATTTCAAATTTTCCATACACATGTTGAGGGGGAGCATCTACTTTAAACCTTAAATTATTGAAACATGATTGAATTTTGTCTCTAAGTGCAGGTTCCCTCTAATATGTGCAAAACTCTTTCAAACTTCGAGGCACATATTGAGGGGGAGCAAACTTTTGAAAACCTCATCCTTCCTCAATTTGTTTTATCTACTCAAATTGATTGGGAAGTGATGATGATCATTTTAGAAAATGTTAATCAAAAGATTGGACCTTTCATTCTTAATCTAACGATTTCAAAGATCTCTTGCCTCCATGTGCTAAACAATTTCTGAATTTTATGCATATGTTGAGGGGGAGCATTACTAAAATATCAAAACAATTAAGATACAAAATACTTTGATTTTATATCACAAGTATCTTGATTGATTTTTAAATGGTTTTCAATTGGTTTCAAGGCGGAAAAACTATATCTAAAGACCGACCAACTTTACTTTATGCATGGTGATATAAGGATGATAAGGTTAGGTTGAGTTCTCACGATCCGCCAGAACCGGAGGGATCTACCCAGGGAAAATCCACTAGATAGTGTAGAGTCCTTAGGTATGATGAAAAAAGGAGAAAATTGAGATATGGGAAGAGTGTGGATGAAGTGAGCTAGTCTTCGGAATAAACCCAACAAGGTTCTAGTTATGAAGTTTCAATAAGCGAAGGGTTAAAGAATGAAAAGAATTGAATGTGAAAAAGGGTGAAAAGAAATAGCCTCCATTTTTTCAACCTTAGGGCGTAAACCGGGTTCAATTCATATACTCTTGGTAGTTACCAAGGTAACATCGGTATTGAAGACAAGGCGTCATGGACCCGGTGGACGCACTTCACTACAACTTCCCAAACCACTCAAGTTCCTCTTAAAAGGACTTGTTTCATTCTCACGAGGAACCGATATTATCTATCGACTTTCTCTTAGAGTTTGTTGATATTGAAGAAGGAGACCCTCTCCCTAGTCTCCGGCTTAGGAACCAAATATGCACAATTGAGTCTAGAGCCACGAGATCATCTACAAATCTCATTAGGATACTTTTAATGAAAACTCTCTGTTTTATACAATGTGGAAAGAGAGATTATATCTTATGAGTCCTACGCATTATCCTTGTGGTATTGCCAGAACATCTGAGTGATATGCAAACATATTCACAATGAAGGTGGAAAGCCTTCTGGAGTCAACATCAAACAAGCTCACGGTGGGTGGCATGTGAGATCTACCCAATAGATCAACCATGTGACAACCGAATGAAACAATCGGGCGATTCAATCTTTTGAATCAATCTCGGTTCGAGTTATGGATTGACGGATACCTTTGAAAACCGGTCGTTGTGTTTAAAACTCTTTTCTTTAGCACATCGATCGTGTACTAATATTTCAAAATAAAAGGTGTTTATGATTGATAATTGATTTTCATCAAAACCTTCGTTGTATTGCAAAAACAATTTCTATTGAGCGGCACGATTGTTTTCTCAAATCTCTTTTCATCAATCGTGAATCTCAATTATTTGGTTCACTCACTCCGTGTTGTCTTCTTTGAGACGTTCGGTTTGAGAACAACTAGAGCATTGCGAAAGCTTTGTCAAGGAAATTTTTCGAATTATACCGATCACGAGCGACTTGTCTTGATCAACGGGAACCGTGGGCGTGTACCTCAATTCTACAAAAGTGATCAAAGACACTCTTTTGCGCTTTATTGCTAATCTGTTTTATGCGAGGAGCACCCGGCGTTCTGTTGATCGGAAGGGAGCGGTCAATCCTTAGCCGCATGCTCACACAACACATTCATTTCCAAAGAAATCATGATTAGTGCATCAATGACTCGATATTATCCTCCATGCTTACGCTACTGCTTCTGCGCCAAGATCATGAATCAACGAAAGCTTCCGCTACTCGATAAGAATATATCATGATCCAAAATGTGAGCATGTCGGTCCAAATGTCACTACATCACATAATACCAACACCACAATGAATGAGTCGAGATTTCTTGTGGTGATGATCTCAAAGTGGCTCAAAACTCGGTATCACGTGGATCGGTTAAAGGCGTCCACTCAAATTATCCAAACATGCAAAATAAAGAATCAAAGACTAAGTGCTACTGAACAAAGAACATGAACAAGAATCCAAGAACAATTTCAATGTAATATCTGTTTGTATTCTATGTAATTGTAATGTGTGTTTGAGGTGACCTCCTTAGGGGAGATTGTTAGGATTTAGAAAATCCGGTATTAAAGTGTCGGTCACCTCAAGTATATGTATCCGTTAAGCTCGTAGTCGTAATTATTTAATGTTAAATAGTATTTAGTTAGGTAACACCGTGGAGGACAGACGGTCTTTACCCACTGTATGCACGATCCACACCCGTCGGTGGCGTTTTATTGTAAGACTATAAATACTCTCTACCTCCCAAGGTAGAGAGTTGGATCTCATAATAAGATTTTTCTTTCTCTCACTAAAGTTCCCAAACCTCTAACTTTCTCTCTCTAAAACTCATCTTGTACGCCCCTTGTGATAGTGATTTGATGTGTATGTGAAATCCAATATGTTACAAAAAGAGACCATAAGGGTTTTTAAAGACGTTCTTGGGTTTTAAAATCCTTGCAGCGAGCTCTTTAAAACGGTGTAACTCTCATACTTTACAACTCTTTAATTAGCGAGATATTAATTATTGAAAAGGGCTACTTAGGATAGTTTTGACTAATTGAAAATCTTGTTTTCAAACAATAAAATTTTATAACCTTTGCATGCAACCTTGTGACATGTTGTTTAACTCATTTTCAATGTTTCTAGGATAGTTCAAAATCGAATTTATCAAAAATCCCAAGTTTTTCCCAAAGACCTGATGTATGGCACTTTTGGTGTTTAGGACATATGGCCCTAAAGAAGTGCCGTTTTTATGCATGACACCTAGGCTTTTCAACCAGCTTATGGGGGCGTTTTAGAGTGTCCTAGGTGGTGATTACAAAGGTACTTTGGTTGGCCCTAATACCTTTAACATGATGTAAATAAATGAGGCGCAAGTAGGGGCGTTTGGTTTTTATAAAATCAATACAACTGTTGGGATGTTTATTAAAATATGACTTCGTTATGCGTTTTCTGGACCCGTGCTCCTGAGTTTTTGAAGAACAAGTCGTTCTGGACAACTTTCGTGTTTTAACTTTTTGATGAAACGGACCAGAAGTGTCTCGAATTGCGTGCCCGACCTTCCTGTTACAGAAAGTTTTTGACAGCTTTTCGATAAGTTCATTTGGCTGTATCTTTTGACTCGTGTACTCGTTTTGAGTGATTCAAATTGCTACATTTTCCTTGTAAAATCCTTTTTAACAATATGTACTTGATATTAAAAGTGATAATGAAATTGAATGAGTTTAATAGACTTACAAGCTGTTGGTACTCGTTAAGGAAGAAAAACAATCAAAGGACTTCAAAAACAAACCAAGCCTTCCAAGACTTCTAGGCTTTCGCACAAGCTCCCTCCTCCTTCCTTTGCTTCACTTTGGGACACCAAATCAGAATGTAGGGGTGTGTGTTTGTTCGAATGGTGATGAGGTATAATGAGGGTGTTTGGTCGATTTATATAGGTAAATATTCTAAGGCTTCCATGGTTAATATTTGTACACATTTGACTAGTGTTAGAAGCTTGGGAAACAAGGTGAGGTAGCCCAATGATGTTTGCATGGTTTACGTATCTTAAAATGAATTTGAAATGTGTAACCACAATTTACCCTAAACTTGGCAAGCTTCCATGTGTTTAGCTAGCTATTTTTGACCATGGCTTGAAGATGTAGGGAACAAGGTGATGTAGTAACATATGTGGCGTAACAAGAGCCTGGATATTTTTTAGTGGTTAAGAACTTAACTAGAGCTTGTTTAGTTTAGGTTTTAGTTCGATTTGGGTAAGGGAACAAAAAGGAAATTGGTTTGAGCTATAGACACTAGTACCATAGGTTAGTTAAGGTTGTACATAGAGCTTAGGAATGTAATAAACTTATTTTAACTGTTTAGTTAAGTAAAAATGAATAAAAGTTAGTTTTTGTTAGGTTTTAATTTCATAAAGTATAGGTTTTAGGTTTTGTGCATTAAACACTTGTACTTTGGTATTAGGGTGTTGTACTTAGGTTTATTAAGTATAACAAATATATTTTTAGAGCTTGTGCATAAAAGACTGGTAATATGTGCTTTATGGTGAGTACACTAAGATTTATAATATATTATATTTTTATGCATTAATGACTTGTACATTGGTTTTAAAGACTTGTACTCTAAGTATAAAATTTTGTACTTTAGTATTTATGATTTAGTTTCATAAAATTCTAGTCATAATAAATGAGGGTTTCGTGTAAATTCTAATAAATAACAAACATTTAGTTTGTACGTTTAAAAATCGTATGTTAACGAATAGCGTAAAGTGGTAAATAAAAGTTGAAAACTTTTATAGTTTAACATATAAGGATGTTTGATAATGTGAGTTACATCACATTAGCTAGAGGTTGTGACCAAATAAATTGATAATGTTTGTAAAAAATTTAGACGTGAAAAATGGATAAGTATTCTTTAGTTAGAATATAATTTGATAATTTGAGTTACATCACATTAGCTAGAGGTTGTGACCAAATAAATTGATAATGTTTGAAAAAAATTTAGACGTGAAAAATGGATAAGTATTCTTTAGTTAGAATATAATACAACTGAAAATTTACCGGTGGTTACAGTCTTACCCCCTTAAGTGGAATCTCGTTCCGAGATTCAGTCCGTGTTAAGTGTTGAAGTAATGAGGATGAAATGTGGTTTCACTTGACAGCTTATAAGTTAGAGTTTATTGTTTTACATGTGAAAAACATTATTCCGAAAGTCATATAAACTTAAGAAAATTTTTATTTTGAATGAAGATTGTTATTTTATAAGGTCTATCATGTTTTAGAAATTAATTTTGAAAATAACATGGTTCATAATGGCTTGTGAAAATCAAATTATTAATATCGAAAAAATTTCTAATGAGAGAAAGTTGTTAAACTTCAGCTTTTGTAGATGATGAATTAGTTTGTTCCTTAGTAAGGTGAACATTATTTTATAACGGTCATGAACAGTGACCCAACGGTCGTAAACAGTGACCCCAACGGCTAGTTTTTCTTTTTATAAATACCCTATTTTAATCCTCATTCTTTCATACTAACTTTTCCACCTACGTTTCTCTTATCATACTTCAAAATGCCGCATATTATTACCATTGTTGCACTCGTGTATGTTGTAATATCTGTTATCTATTTAGCCAACGTCCCGGATGAAGATTACGAATTCTTAGCCGTGGTCTTAGTGATTCTTGTACCACTCGTGGTCCTAGCCATCGGCGTGGATAAAATATGGGGGTAATAGCATTGTTTTAGGAATAAATCTTTATTTTATTTGCATTATCGTGTAATCTTTATCTCTTTTTTAGGGTAATAAACGTATGTGTTAGCACTCATTGAGTTGCGTTTTGTGTTGGTTGTTGGGTTGAAGCCCAATAAGCCTAATGGTGTGTTTGTTTATGTAATCTGGGCCAAGGCCCGTTTTAATCTAAATGTGGGTTGTGTTTTATTGTTTTACTAACGGGTTGAAGCCCACTTCTTGTTATAAAAGGAAGCGTTTAATATTTTTTACAAATTTGTCAAGGTTCTTATATACAGAGTTATGTCCCTTGATATTTCATTCACTACGCTTAATAACTCATTTATATTTATTATACAGAATAATCAAGATCCTGCATCCCGTCATGATTCTCGCTCTCCTAGGTGTGGTGGTGTTTTTCATTAGCTTGGTGGATCAACCAATTGGCGATACCATACCTTATTTGGTGATTTTTGTAACATTAGCACTACCGATGCTAATTATATCATTATGTATTAATATTCATGGATTCTAATAAAAAATTTACGTTATTTGTGTTTTCCATATATCTTTGTGAATTATTGTGATCCTCGAGTTTGTACTTATATCATTTCAGATACAAATAAGCCTACTTATTTATAATTCATTATTTACATAGAGAGGCGTCCCAAACAATGTAAATAAAGAAATATAAACTTATGGTTCGGCGATTCACAATTTCTTTATTTAAATAAAAAGGCGTCCCAATCCATTCAAATAAAGACATTGTAAATCATCCTACTTAAGAGTTTCTGACTTAACATTCGTACTTAACTGATGAGTTACAAGGAAATTTGGTGTTCTGGGAGTACAGAAGGAGTGTTTATACTCATCTTTTAGAGATGGGAGTAAGAAAATCAAGCAAAGTTGCCATAATACCCAAAATAGTTGGTGAGTATATATATTTAGTGTAAATAAGGTAAGTAGGGGAGACCATTGTAATTGGTTACAATTTCTTGAGAAGGTTTCATAAATTTGAAAAATATAAAAGTAGGTACATGCTTGAGGAAATGTAATTAAGCCGTAATGCCTTAGAATAGGCATATGTAGGTATGTTTATTTCGTATAGAGTGATCAGAAGTATATATCAGTATACTAAAGTGTTTGCGTAGTATAAATTGTCTAGAAGTCACATAATTACGTGGAGGATGGAAGGCACGGAGAGCGAAAGGCTATAAAATGTTTTTAGGAAAAAGTAGTTATAGTTTAGGTCTCAATTAGACCCGTTTCTCTATAACTGAGGCTCTGATACCAATCTGTAACACCCCCAATTTCGTGATACGCAGCGGAATTCAAGCTGGGTATTACTTCATGGCACAACAGTTATATCAATAGAAAACGAACCCTAATTGAGTCGTTTTAAAAGATTTATCATTAAATTTATATAAATATCGAGTTTACAAAATGAGGTCCCGGTGGTTTCTGACTTATTAAATAAGTTTTCGAATGATAATATAGCCTTCTTGAGTATCCGTGCCCTTCCGTGCCATCCTCGTAAATTATGAACCTGAGATAAACATGCTAAAAATGTCAACACAAAGGTTGGTGAGTTCATAGAGTTTATGATTAAAACAGTTGAGTTCAATAGTTTCGAGTTTGAGCGATTATTGTAATAAATACCAATATCGATGAAATAAGTAGTGAGTTACGTTGTTATCCACCCATAGTTCGTTTGCTTAGTAATCAGTTGAACACAAGTTTCAAGGTTGGGCCATGTTGTTGCACCCATAAATTCGATGAGTTGCAAGATTTGTATCATTGCAACACGGTATATATTGCCTTAAGTCTCATGAGCATAAAACTTAACACGAACGTCATAAAATGACGTAAGTTACAAACATCATAATAATGATGTGAGCAACAATGCCCTCTGGTAGGAGTTTGCCATTTTCCTAGTATTCTCAAATAAAGTGCATTGGGTTACCTATCCGGCTAACACAAATGGGGCGTCAACTGCCAATAGATCTATTCACTATATTCGCGTTCACTTGTAAAGTGATTAATGGTTCATGATATGAGGGACTTTTAGTGGCAACAGTAAGTACTTAAGCAATAGCAATCAGGTGTAGGTGTAGCATAGAAAAATACTTGTGTTCGCTTTTGTAGCATGTATCTCCCCACGAGTTTGAAAAACAAGTAAAAAGTGAGACTATGAACTCACAACAGTATGTAAAAGTTTAGAGTATTTGTGATAGTAAAAGAAAGTAGTCTAGCATGTATCTCCCCCTAAAGAGTTTAAAAAACTAATAAATGATAGAAAATGGGGCTACGAACTCACCTCGATGTTACAGTAGTCTGGATGGAAAAAAAATTAAGTTATGTGAATAAACTGCTCCGACTCGTGACCTGAGTTAGTATGTCATGTTTTTAGTATTCGAGTTCAAGTTTATGTGATAATAATGCTTTATCGATAGTTATGTAACATGAAGTCTCTTCAAAAATTAGCAATTCTTATCATTCTTATTTTTATGGATCAGATGATTGTGAATAAGTTTTTTCTAAACACAAGTTGTTAAATATGATATGTTTCCAAAATGTTATAATTTACAATTTCAAATATTTACAGTTTTTACCCTTGCACTTTCAAAATGACACTTTAAACCCTCAATTATGGGTTATTGACAAAATCACCGTGTATAATTAACTTTGAAGAAATTACATTTTCATTGAAAACTTTATCTTTCAAAATTACAATTTTTATACTTGTAGTTTTATAAGAAAAGTTCACTTGTTTTAGGCCTAAATTGACAAAAGTGAGGGTAAATATAAGCGAGGGCTTAAGAGGTTTTTATTACGTTCTTGATCTCTTCAAGAGTTTTTCGGGTGGTCTTTCTAATGGTTCAAACTAGAAGTCTTAAGCTCTTACGGTTTGGTCGCAATGATTTCCCAAATTAGGGGGGTTAGGTGCCTTATGTGAAAAGTGTTGGTTTTGGCGATAACAGGCCCAAATGAGGACAGATTTTACACGAGGCAAGCCAATGTTTTTACAATGCAATTGATCCTTTAAAAAATTTGCTGTAAGCTCTTCAAAATGGTATAGGGCTCATATTCTAGTCATCTTTGGTTAGAGAGAAACAAGCCCGTGAACATGGCCACTTGGCCACGTCGCGGTTTAAGAAAATTCATTTTGACCCATTAACTTTACGGTGTAATCTAGGGACATCATAATAGTTAATTAACTCATTTTAAGTCATTCTCTATCATCCTATAGCTCATAAGACTCAAATTTTGAAAAATGCACGCAAGGGTTATTTATGAAAATCTTTACGAGTCACCTTCTTTTTGATTGATTATAAAAGAGACCTAAGGGTTTTTAAAGACGTTCTTGGGTTTTAAAATCCTTGCAGCGAGCTCTTTAAAATGGTGTAACTCTCATACTTTACAACTCTTTAATTAGAGAGATATTAATTATTGAAAAGGGCTACTTAGGCTAGTTTTGACAAATTGAAAATCTTGTTTTCAAACAATAAAATTTTATAACCTTTGCATGCAACCTTGTGACATATTGTTTAACTCATTTTCAATGTTTCTAGGATAGTTCAAAATCGAATTTATCAAAAATACCAAGTTTTTCCCAAAGACCTGATGTATGGAACTTTTGGTGTTTAGGACATATGGCCCTAAAGAAGTGCCGTTTTTATGCATGACACCTAGGCTTTTCAACCAGCTTATGGGGGCGTTTTAGAGTGTCCTAGGTGGTGATTAAAAAGGTACTTTGGTTGGCCCTAATACCTTTAACATGATGTAAATAAATGAGGCGCAAGTAGGGGCGTTTGGTTTTTATAAAATCAATGTTGGGATTTTTATTAAAATATGACTTCGTTATGCGTTTTCTGGACCCGTGCTCCAGAGCTTTTAAAGAAAACGTCGTTCCAAACAACTTTCGTGTTTTAACCTTTTGATGAAACGGACCAGAAGTGCCTCAAATTGCGTGCCCGACCTTCCTATTACAGAAAGTTTTTGACAGCTTTTCGATAACTTCATTTGGCCGTATCTTTTGACTCGTGTACTCGTTTTGAGTGATTCAAATTGCTACGTTTTCCTTGTAAAATCCTTTTTAACAATATGTACTTGATATTAAAAGTGATAATGAAATTGAATGAGTTTAATAGACTTACAAACTGTTGGTACTCATTAAGGAAGAAAAACAATCAAAGGACTTCAAAAACAAAACCAAGCCTTCCAAGACTTCTAGGCTTTCGCACAAGCTCCTTCCTCCTTCCTTTGCTTCACTTTGGGACTCCAAATCAGAATGTAGGGGTGTGTGTGTGTTCGAATGGTGATGAGGTATAATGAGGGTGTTTGGTCGATTTATATAGGTAAATATTCTAAGGCTTCCATGGTTAATATTTGTACACATTTGACTAGTGTTAGAAGCTTGGGAAACAAGTTGAGGTAGCCCAATGAAGTTTGCATGGTTTACGTATCTTAAAATGAATTTGAAATGTGTAACCACAATTTACCATAAACTTGGCAAGCTTCCATGTGTTTAGCTAGCTATTTTTGACCATGGCTTGAAGATGTAGGGAACAAGGTGATGTAGTAACATATGTGGCATAACAAGAGCCTGGATATTTTTTATTGGTTAAGAACTTAACTAGAGCTTGTTTAGTTTAGGTTTTAGTTCGATTTGGGTAAGGGAACAAAAAGAAAATTGGTTTGAGCTATAGACACTATTACCATAGGTTAGTTAAGGTTGTACATAGAGCTTAGGAATGTAATAAACTTATTTTAAGTGTTTAGTTAAGTAAAAATGATTAAAAATTAGTTTTTGTTAGGTTTTAATTTCATAAAGTATAGTTTTAGGTTTTGTGCATTAAACACTTGTACTTTGGCATTAGGGTGTTGTACTGAGGTTTATTAAGTATAACAAATATATTTTTAGAGCTTGTGCATAAAAGACTGGTAATATGTGCTTTATGGTGAGTACACTAAGATTTATAATATATTATATTTTTATGCATTAATGACTTGTACATTGGTTTTAAAGACTTGTACTCTAAGTATAAAATGTTGTACTTTAGTTTTTATGATTTAGTTTCGTAAATTTCTAGTCATAATAAATTAGGGTTTCGTGTAAATTCTAATAAATAACAAACATTTAGTTTGTACGTTTAAAAATCGTATGTTAACGAATAGCGTAAAGTGGTAAATAAAAGTTGAAAACTTTTATAGTTTAACATATAAGGATGTTTGATAATGTGAGTTACATCACATTAGCTAGAGGTTGTGACCAAATAAATTGATAATGTTTGAAAAAAATTTAGACGTGAAAAATGGATAAGTATTCTTTAGTTAGAATATAATACAAGTGAAAATTTATCGGTGGTTACACTATTCCTGAACTGGAGTCCCACAAGTGAGTTAACGCAATGTATCAAAGTACACCTACAGTTCAGATGAGTCGCTGAGGTACACCGAAGCATCACCCCACGACTGTAGACCGTTTGAGACACACTAAGTGTAACCTACGAGGAGTTACCGAAGAGACTGCTTGTCGAGGTCGTTTGATGTTGACCACGGCAGAGTTTCCATTTAATCACCGAGGATCACATGTGAACCTCTTGTAAATGTTCTCGACAGTTGCTAAGATCATGAAGGACTCTTGATTGTATCACTTGCGTCCTTATTGTTGAGCGACAAGTGATGAAATGTCAGTGTACCTAAGAGATCTTTTGATGAATCTCGTGGCTCTAGACTCAATAGTGCACTTTGGTTTTCTGAGCGGAGACTAGGAAAGGGTCTCCTTCTTCAATACCAACAATCTCTAAGAGAGCCGATAGTATCGTAGGGTTCCACGTGAGAATGAAACAAGCTTCGCTGAGAGCCGGAGTGGCTAAGAAGGTTTAGTGCATGCGTCCTTTGTGTCCATGACGACTTTGATCTTCAATACCGGTGTCATCAAGTGACAACCAAGAGCATATGAATTGAACTCGTTATGCCCTAAGTTGAATAACCCGGAGGGCTATTTGTTTCACCCTTTTCTTTACTTTTCTTTTTAATTCTTCAACTCATTCTTTCTCCGATTCTCATTTTCTCCTTTTTATAATCATACATAAGGACTTCTAATTCTAACTACTGGTGTTGTCCTTGGGTAGATCCCTCCGGCTCTGGCGGATCATAGGACGGTTATTCCTAGCCTTAGTCACCTTATAACTCCATGACTAACCTATGTTGCCGTAAACCATTTTCATGAAAATCTCTCAAAGCGGTTATTAGTAAAAACATTTTGTACCACTGAAAGCATTTTAAATGTTGCATAAATACTCCCCCCCTCACACGTGCTTTAGTATTTTGACAGAAATCTGCACGGTGAGAGAAGAGCGCGCACTTTTGAATTGATCAACTCAAGATAGACAATTCCCTGCGAGACACGGTTATGTTGTATAGTTAAAGAGTTGCATTGTCAACTTTTAGGTGACAACTAGCTCTAATAACTACCTTGAAGGTGTGGACAAACCTCGAAAGGTTGTCAAACCCGTCAAGGTTCATGTCTATCAAGAGCTTCTCGAATAGGTACGATCTACTCGGATAAGTCTTGGAAGACAAATCTTTTCGATGTATGACAGTTTAGATCTCGTCAATTCAAGAGTTAAGTCTTATCACGAAGATTCAATAGCAGTTCACAACATATTTCTTATCATATAATTTTTCTCCCCTAAAAAATGGCATATAAATGTTATTTTTGACGAAAATTTGATATCGAATATGTCCATTTCGAGTTTTGTGGGAAGATTACCACGAAGAACAATTTGTGAACAAAGTTTTAAGCAAATACTCCCCCTCAACAAGTGATATAAACTTTTGAGTTTTTGAAAACATAAAGGGAAGTACTTGTTCTTTTGGGCAAAACTTTGAAAAAATAAAAGTTTTGATAAGTTTTACTCAAAAGTAAGAAGCTTTCGCTCCTTTTATAGGATTGTGGCACTAAAGCGTACCATAGGGTCCTTTCATGACACGAACGGGTTGTACACTATTATTTGTGCACAAGCCAAGGTTAAATAAAAAATCACACATCCAAAATATGATAAGGAAACAAATCAAGGGGTACCAGGAGTCTCAGGTATTCCAGCAATAAATTCAAGAATGCGTTCTGGACGTTGGTAGCCCGTGAGAGATATGCTTGGACGACCACCAACGAAACTCTCCAAAGTTCTGATCTGATCCATTCTAAACAACCTTTCATCAATCCGCGTGATGATCTTCTTAACATCCTTTCTTTCCCTCGAATTCCATCTCTTCGGTGACCCTATGCCGTCATGTATCTCCTTTAACCGATAAGCTAATCCATCCCTGACTTTCTTCAATGTATGATCCCCAAACTTGTGAAGCTCTTTGCACGCCATGAAGCAATTTTGGTGTAGTTCACTTCTGTAGACTACCCCAAATGGTTTCTTGATAAGGGTGTATTGAGCAAGTTGGTTTATGTCGGGAAGATCGAGCTGAGGTTTTGTGAGATTAACACGTTGCTGATAGGATTCCATGGCAAGTTGAATGTCTTCTACACGTTCTTGGATCACAATGCTTCTGATGAGGATTAACAGTGACTTGATGTACTCGCGTTGGATAGTTGTAGATAAATGTCGCATTCGTCCTTGTACCTTAGCAAGATACATATCTTCAATGTCATCCAGCGACAATCTCGGAAAATCTGCTTCACAGAAGTCATATTGCTCTTCGTCTTGTCGTTTGACCACTATTTTCTTAAGGAATGTGTAGTCCCACTTTGACAAAAGAGTAACATGTTGAATTGCAATGATCCGTTTTTCACTGAACACTTCCTTCTTCGACTAAAGAACTTGGCAGCTTTTGTAGTAGATTCTTTGGCGTTCAGGCCAATGATGAATCCCATACAATGCATCGAGGTCATACTTTTCCACTTTGTCAGCAAACATGTGTGTGGCGTCTTCCTCGATGGCTATGTTGTTGGAGTATATTGTTTGCGGAAAGGGAGTGTGAGTGATGTAGCGTATTTCTTGGAGAGATCGCTACCGTGTAGAAGAAACTCTAGGTCGTTATTGAAGAAATAGCGGAATGGAATCTTGGGTTGATCCGGTCGGCCAATGGTAGGTAGAGGTTTGGTCCAGTCAGTGTAGTATGGAGCTTTGTCTGATCTGGTGAAGTCTATGTTTGATTCAGGATTGAGCAAATCAATGTTGTTAGACATGGCTCGTGCAATGTTATCAAGATGATATTCGACTTCAATTGCACTTTTTGAGCTGTCTTTAAGTAGTTGAAATGCATCATTCTTGATTCGCCTCAACTCTGCCTTAGTCATCTTCTTCACTTTGAACTTTTCTTGTAAAAGCTTCACATGCTCCATTGTACGGCCATCTACCATTTCTTGACCTTCTGGTAATGAAGGGGTAGCATCAACTAGTCTAGAAAACCAGTCATATTCATTGGTAGTATCTTCATCTAGCCATGAGACAACAGAGGTCTTATTCTTCATTTTCTTTGGCTTTGATGATGATTCTGGTTTCTTAGTTATGGTAGAAGAGGTGGGTTGTTGTTGGGGCTCAGGAATTTCTTCATCATCACCACCAGTGTATTCAAAGTGATCACCGGTTTTCTCTGTTTGTGGTAGTGACTCAGAATCCTAAGGTTTATCAGTAGCAGCAGAACATGGAGGATATCTTTTGTTGGTGGAGGTCCTTGGGGGTGGTGGAGGCATAGAGGAGTTGTCATTAGATTTCTTCTTGTGTTTCGACTCTTTGTCCTTATCCTGATCATCATCGTCTCTTGGACGCTTAGCCTTTTCAGCTGCCGCTTTGCATGAGGTTTTGAGTTGAAATTCCAGCAATGCCTCAAACAGTTTAGCTTCATCAGAAGTAAACATTGCAGATCGTTTAGACATTTGTAGCACGAGCTTGGATATCATCTCTGCATCAGAGACAACCTTAGGCTCAATTGGATTGATTTACATTGTTACCGGAGTAGATTGCATTGTTTTCCTAACCAATTGCATGAGATTTGGATAAAGTTGTCTGGTGAACATCTCTCTAGTAATGCCAGGAACAGTGTCGAGAAGGAACTTATGAGTATATTCCTTAATCGTCTTGTTCATTTCACCCTGTACATCTCGATTGAGAAACTTCTGGATTTGTTCCCTTTCTGCCAACATCTCGTATATCCCTTTTTTGAATAAGATTGACTCTGTCGGCGAGTTGATTGAGTTTCTTATTGACTATGTCTTTCTTCCTTACTTGCTTGACAGCTTTAACAATCTTTGTTTTAGCTCGGGATGCCCAAGTGTTAGTTGGCTTCTTTATCGATCTGGATGCGGATCTGGTGGTGCCTTTGAATGGTGGAGGTGATGAGTGAGAAGATGAGTCTGATGAAGATGAGACATGAGGAGACTCAGGGTCCTTTGGTGGCTCAGAAGTTTGTTCCTTGCTTTGTACGGGACTATCTAGAAGATAATCTTTGCCTTCCTTTTTTGCTTGAGCCTTTTCTTCTGCCTGAATCCTAGCTTCTTCATCTGCTTTAGCTTGAGCTTCTTTTTCTGCTTTCTCTTTAGCCGCAGCCTCAACATCTTCATCATTAATTTTCTCAATCGTCTCCTTTTCCGGTTCCTCAAAGTCATAGGTGATAGAATCCTCTAGTTGCTTTTGTTGTTGTTCGTGGGTGGTGGTACTAGTTCCCTTATCGGGTTGGTTAACCGCATCGGAAACTAGTGTGGATAGTGCACCACCACTTGAACCGCCTGGGCCACGAGTTTGTTGTAGGTTGAATTCCTGAGCAACATGTTGGAGTCTGAGATTCTTCAACTTCTTTCTATAGTCTCTGTCTTCATCCAGTGGCTCTTCTTCTGAGCTCTCTTCTTCCTGCTCTTGCACTGGAGTTTTCCCTTTATCAGACTTGGGACTTAGAGTTTTTTCAACGGTTTGAGTATCATCGGTTGCAGATTCAGAGTAGATAATCTCTTCATCTGTTTCAGTGTCCTCCGAGTCCTCGTCCATTAGTTTTGGTTCTAGTTTGGGAATAGGGATGACTTCAGTAAGAGGAACTCTCGTTTTGAGTGTGTGAGTCCTCTTTGGATACTTTCTAGTACTCCCAGTGCTTACGATACTTCCAGTACTGTCTCTCCTGGTCTTCCTAACAGGTGTACCAGAAGTCTTAGCATCAATGAAACCTACTTTGCCTGCTTCAACTTCTACCAGATATCGTTTGTACGATTGAAGTCCTTTGATAACATCAGAAAGAAGATAATCTGGCAACACTACACCTTGTTTCTTCGTGGTTGATTCTTTGAATCTGACCATGTTGAGTGTGGGTTCAAGTAGCACGGAGTGATGGTTGGGGTCTTCAAGTCTTTGGGGAATATCTGGATTGGTTTCAAGAATCCTTTTGATCAACAATTTTGTGTATCTGACATAAGGGATCTTGGAGTCAGGCCTTTTCAGGTAAGTCATCATGTCGTCCCAGATCAAAGCCGAAAATTCAATGCGTTTCATGTTGACCATGCCCCAAAAGATTTGAAGTTCCATGAGCTTCGGATGCTCATAGCCACTGTCACGTCCAGAAACGGATTTAGCAATCATAATGTACAGTGTTCTCCATGGTTGAGGAATATTCTTGAGATCTACTAAGGAGTGTTTTGTGATAACTCAAGCAGCTTCATCATAGCCGATATCGACCATGAATTGGAGAACGACCTCTTCCGTATGAGTAGCAGAGAACTCAGTAGGCTCAATGGTTGGAAGAAGAAGAACAACCCTTAAATCTGCAGGAGTGATGGTGACTTGTTTGTTGTTAAGCGTCACCATCACAGCACTTTGACCTTTAACCTTTTGTATCGTGTGCCAGAATTGGTGAACATAGATCTCCGGCACAGTAGCAGAATTTGAGAGCAAGTTCTGGTATGGATGAGTCTTCAAAATATCCACTGCAATCTGACAAGAAGACTCAGAACATGTGAAGTTATCGAAATCAACTCTGAGGTTGTTCTTTCCAATCTTCATTGTGTAACCGTCGGGAAGATGTCTTCCATTGAGAGAACATTTGGTGCATCAACATTTTCCATTTGGACGTCCATATCGCGATCTGAAAGATATTTAGCCAAAAGAACCAACATATCGAAAGACATTATGTTAGTCAAAAGCTGATTTTATTGTCTAATTATTGAATATGATATGTTAATGATTGTTACGAGTCCAATGTCACTTGTTAGTCCAATAGTCCAAAGACGTCGTGAAAAGTTTCGTGAGTAGATTAACTTTGAGTTTTAAAGTCAAAGTATTCACTTATTTTCACAACTTATTAAACATTTAAGCTTATTAATGACATTTTGGTTTCGTGACGTTATGATTTATTTATTTACAAGTTTGTATGCGTAACAATTCATAATTTTGGTTAAAATAAGGATTAGGCGTAAAGTTCCAAGCTTATGCCTAAACAGTTGTGGTCATACTCGTAAGCATAAGCTTATGCGTAGGATCTTGACTTACGTGTAAGAAATGTTACGTGTAGGAAAAGAGAGCCTTAGGCATAAAGCTTACGCGTAAGCGTATATGGGAGCTTACGTGTAAGGCTTACTCGTAAGAGTGAACCTTATGCGTAAAGCTTACTGTTTACGCATATCCTTTACACGATACGCGTATTCCCCTTTGTAGAACCTTACGCGTAAAGGTTACGCGTAAGATTTCACTTACGCATAACATTCTACGCTTAAGGTGATCCTTATGCGTAGGAGCTCAGTTAACCTTGATTTTGAATATTTCACGCGTAATAACCTGAACAAATGAATCATAACACTTTCATTAACACAACATTCAATCCCTTTCAGTCTAACATGAAGTCTCAATAAAAAAAAAACTGGTTATGCGTAGGATAAGCTTACGCGTAAAACTTAAACCCTAGGATTCAAAAATTACGAGTAAGAGTTTTAGCCATAGAAATTGCACCAAACTTATTATGGGATATCTAAGAAGCCTAATGAGTAGTTTTATCCCAGTTTTAACATCAAAACCCATGCGAATCAAAAATACCCAATTCCTACGAGTATAAACCCTAGTTTTCAATATCTTAAGATTTCTTTTATGGGTATGTTTCAAGCTTAGATTTATTCAATTAAACATGTCAAAAGCATATCTTAACCGTCTAATTGACCAGAAACTCTCCCAAATGAAAACGCCCAAATCTATGCATAAACCCTAATTTGAAAAATTTATCAATTGATGTTTCTGGGTAGATTTGATTGATAGAAGTGGTTTATGTATGATTATTTAAACATTTTAACACCATTTTTATCATCACAAACACACAAATGATGATCTTGTGTTCATATGCATATGCATAGAACAAAAGAATCATTCAAACCCAAAATCCATCCGTTGGATGTTAATGATTTTAAAACCTATGTTTGTAAACACATTCTGATCATATAATCACTTACAAATCAAGAGTTTAAAGCATGGATTGGATGGTTGATTCTTATGCGTGGATTAGGTTGTTGGAGAAGTAAATGATAGAATTTAATGTTATGGAAAAATTAGGTGAAGTATATTTGGAAAAATTAAGTTTAAGCTTTTAACAACTTTAGTCCCTCCACCTTAGTTATTTTCATCCAACACCCATAACTTCCATTTTGGTTACGTAACACAAGATATTTGAAAAGAAACTTGATGACACTCCCCCTCGACTTAAGAAATAATGAAATTTTACAAATTTGAGTCTGTGGAATGTCAATTAACCATTAATGTGACCACCATTATCAAAGAAACAACCGGGATAAGGTAATATGCAAGTACAAGGTTTTATGAAACCAAAAAATATTTACATTCTCCCCCTCAACAC
This sequence comes from Chrysanthemum lavandulifolium, assembly GCA_022545495.1. Taxonomy (NCBI): domain Eukaryota; kingdom Viridiplantae; phylum Streptophyta; class Magnoliopsida; order Asterales; family Asteraceae; genus Chrysanthemum; species Chrysanthemum lavandulifolium. The sequence goes on from CM040244.1 coordinate 112,421,903, forward strand.
TTGACCAAGAAAATACTGAATTTTGAAAGAGTAAAGTGTTGAGGGAAAAAATTGTACTTGCCATGTTAAAAGAAATATAGATAGAAGAATATTTTTTGTAGTTTTATCAGATTTTATATTTTTGTATTTTTTTTTGAAAAATATTTACAAAAGAGGTTTTGGTGTTTGATTGGTTTTGAGAATGTTTTAAAGTTCATCCGGTTCCTCCGAGTCAAACATCGCATACCAATCCGTGGACCAACTCAAGAAACCTAGTAGGGCCAAGGCTTTGGTGAGAAGATATGCCGGTTGGTATTCGGTACCACAAAGTATAATTCAACGGTACCCTTTTCCAATTGCTCCTTGATGAAATGATATCGAAGATCGATGTGCTTTGATTTTGAATGTTGAGCGAGTTACGAGATCGCAATTGCACTTCGATTGTCGCATTACATCGGATTACATCAAATCGTAACCATAGTCTTTGAGTTGTGTTCTCATCCAAATAACTTGAGCACAACACGTCGACATGGCGCATATTCGCTCGTTGAGGACAATGATGTACGATCCTGCTTCGATTGCCATGACACGGTTTATCACCAAGAAATTGTAGAGCTCACAAGTACTTTTATGAGAATCTAAGCAACTGCGTGATCGGTGTCTCAAAAAGCTATTAGTTCAAAACCGAATCCTTCGGATACGGATCCCCAAGTTAATGGTTCCCTTGATGTATCGGAGATTCTTTTAGCCTCAAAGAGGTGAGTTTCAGATTGGTCTTGACCGATAACGGAGCAAAGATATACAACAAAGACAATATCGGGTCTCTTGGTGTTAGATACATGAGACCCAATGATACTTTGGTATTTGGTAGGGTCAACCAATTTCCCATGCAAATCGTCGCCCGCTTGGTATGTGTCATTGGAGTGGCATAGGTGTCACGCTTATGCATTCCATGTTTGTTTAAGATTTCAAGGGCATATTTGGGTGACTCAAGACAATACCAGGGGTGATTGATGAACTTGCGGTCCTAGAAAGAACGTAAGTTCACCCATCATGGACATTTCAAAATGTTTTTCATAAGTTTTGAAAAAGCGTTTGAGTACTTTAGATGTGCTTGACCCAAAATGATGTCATCCACATAAATTTGAGCGATTAAAATGTGTGCCCGTGATATTGTATGAATAGTGTAGGGTCGACCAACCTTTGACGAAATTATTGGCGATAAGAAAGGATGATAACTTATCATACCACTCCCGAGGGCTTGTTTGAGACCGTAGAGAGCCTTCTTCGGTTGTAGGCGTGATTGGGGAACTCGGATCAATGAATCCTTCGGCTGGCTAACATAGACCGTTTCTTTCGGTTGTCCATTGAGAAAATCCTTTTGACATCCATTTGATAAACGGTGATGTTCATGTGAGCCGCATAACGCTAGGAAAATCCGTATGACCTCAAGACGAGCAACCGGAGCGAATGATTCTTCAAAGTCAATACCTCTTCCCATCTATAACCTTTAGCTACCGGACGTGACTTATTTACGATTACGGTTCCTTCACCATCCAATTTGTTTTCCAAATCCATTTGAGACCATTGACGTAGACCCTGTTGGTCTTTCAACCAATTCCTATACTTCAAGATGTTTAAACCGATTGAGTTCTTCTTGCATGGATTCAATCCGGTTGTCTTTGGTCATTGCATCTTTAATATTTTTAGGTTCGATTGGCGCATGGTGAGTGCATAAATACAATGTTCACCGTCTGTGTGAAGACGTTGTCTAGTTACGACTGGTTGATTCGGGTTACCAATAATGTTTTCAGGAGGATGGTCTTTCATCCAACGATGTGTGGAAGGTTGATGTTGATATACATTCTGCAGATTGGGAGGATTCAAATCACTTATAGATAATTTCGCAACATCAGGTGTGCCAGTTTCATTTGCAAACGGATTGAAGAACGCATTTGGATCATAATCTGCAGGCATAGGTACTTCATTGTTCAAAATATCATCAGCTGGTTCAGCGTCGTTGGATGCGGTTTGTTCAACTGTTGTTGTAGAGTCAATCGGTGGTGCTTCCTCAACAATGAGTTGTTGTGGCGGTGTATCGGTATTGGATTTTGATCGAGTTGAGCAGCGAAACATTGGAGACACCTGGAGCACGTTCATCAATATCATCACTAAACAGAGGAGCAAATAGCTGTTCCAATTGACGTTGAGATAGTTGTAAACTAGGTTCAGCTAATGATGGGGTTTGAGGGAAGTTTAAACAGTTATAACCGGGTTCTAAGCTGTTATGCGCAGAAGCCATCTCAGTAAGCTCATCGAAATTTGCATGAATCGTCTCCATAATCTCCCTTGTACGACGATTCCATATCCGGTATCCTTTAGAATTTTCATAGTATCCAACAAAGACTCCAATGTCAGCTTTAGCCTTGAGCTTTCCAAAGTCATCACGATCATTATTTGGGTAGCAAAGGGATCCAAATACATGAAAGTGTTTGAGATTCGGTTTACGGTTGTGGATAAGCTCAAAAGGTGTTTTGTTGTGGTGTTTAGTAATCATTGAACGATTCTGAGTGTAGCATGCAGTAGACACGGCTTCAGCCCACAAGTAATCTGGAAGTTTTGCATTAATCAACATTGTTCTTGCAGCTTCCACTAACGTACGGTTTCGTCTTTCAACAACTCCGTTTTGTTCTGGTGTATTTGCAATTGATGTTTGATGCTCAATTCCTACTTTCTCATAATATACACGAAGAGTTTGATTCACAAATTCAGTTCCTTTGTCTGTTCAGATTTGTCTGACTGTGTTCCTAAGCTGAACTTGAATTTTCGTGAGAAAGGTGATGATCATCTGTGGAGCTTGATCTTTACTTCGAATAAAATAAACCCAAGTCCATCTTGAGTAGTCATCTACAATTACCAATATGTAGCATTTGCCATTAATCGTCTGCACGCGCATTGGGCCACACAAATCCATGTGAAGAAGATGAAGCAAATGCTGAGAGTTGTGTTCCACCTTTGAAGAAAAATGAGCACGAGTGTTTTTTCCTTGTTCACAAGCTGAGCATAAATGATCTTTGGAATACCGAAATCTTGGAAGACCTTCAACAAGTTTGTAACGTGCAAGATTGGTTATGGTTTGAAAGTTTAAATGTGAGAGACGACGGTGCCATAGCCAGGATTTGGTAGATGTTGCCTTCGAAAGTAGACAGATGGGAGATGAAGCAATCATGTCTTGCATTGATATTGTGTAAAGACTTAATGTGCGTTGACCAGACATAAGATCGTTTCCTTGTAGATCACGAATGAAACAAGTTTCCTCCCTAAAAGGAACTTCCAAATCACCATCACAAAATTGACCGACTGAGAAGAGATTGTGATCGAGGCCTTCCACATAATAAACCCTGCTAATTTCGATGTACCCATTGATGTAATCTCCGAAGCCCATGATAGCCGCGAAGTGATCATTCCCGAATCTGACAGTGCCAATGAATTTTGAAACAAAATTTGATAACAATTTAAGATTGCCTGTCATGTGTCAGGAACATCCGCTATCAACAACCCAGAGGATGATCTGTATCACCTGCATTAAACACAGAAAACACAGATGGAATAGAAGTAGATGTGGAACCCGAAGAGTTAGAGGGTTCCGATGTAGTTGTAGTTGAAACACACATGTCTATGATTTTAGGTATCCATGTAAAGCCAAGTGTATTATGTAACCATTTCTGCCATCTCCAACTAGTCTTAGCTTTGGTCTTAGTAAATGCACTAGGTGATAAGTTCTTCCTAGGAGGTGAAAGGATTACTTTGGGTACATCAATGATCGTAGCCGGAACACTAGATGGTGGTTTACCTAGCACAGACTTAGAAGCTTTAGTGGGCCTAGAGGTATTCCGTGTTTTATTATTCCGTGTTCTATTATTCCGCGTACGAGATAAGATAGCCTTAGCAACACATTTATCATGACAACCAGAAAACATGCTTTTATGACAACCAACACAAGAAGCTTCAAACATAACATTTAAAGTACTTAAAGATTTAGCATTCGTTACAACACTTTTTCTATTACATTTGTCAGACGCAATATCTAAAGTGGGTGCAACTTAAGTTTTATTTAAAGTCCTAAGATGTTCTTCTACTTCAGCATTCTTTATTGTTCTTTTCTTACGTCGCAACTTCCTATTCTTCCTTGTATTGCTCCTAGGCTGTGAAGTGCAGGCATTAGGAAAAGAGGCAACTATTCCTGTTTCTGTAGAGGAAATCACATTAGTTTCTGGTGTTTTGTCATTAGATGTTCTAGGGTCAATTTGAATCTGTCTAGGTGCAGTTACTTCAATGTTACTATCCCTATCTTGATTAAGTTTTACCAACTCTTCATTTAAGTCATGGATAGTGTGTAACAAATCTTGATTTTGAGAACGAATGTTTCCATAAACGTTTTGGACTTCTTTAGTGTATGCAAGATGGTGATCAAGTTCTTGTGATGCTTCATGACGAGTCTTTTTGAGCAAATCAAATATGACACCATATTCCTTTTTAACATTTGAAACTTCTTGTTCATATTTTGAAATTTAACACTTCAAAGATACGTTTTCATCATCCAGTTGCTCTAGTTTTGGATTAAGTGATTTGGTATGCAACTGGTTGATTTTTTTTTTGCAAAGTGAGTTCTCGGTTTTGACAATCTTTTTGACACCATTGAAGACGACGTTTTGCATTTGAAAGCTCGTTTAACAATCGCTCATTTTCAACTTTTAAAGACTTGATTTGAGACACAGTATCAATATTCATAACATTTTCAACAGAATCAACAGAATCAGCAGAAATATAATCAAATGCATATGCAACAGAATGTAATAACACAACATTATGGATATCAGCACAGATAACATCTTCCAAGAGTCGATCAACATCTTTTCGTAACATTTTCTTTTTACGTTTTGTATTTGAAATCGATGTTTCTGTTTGTTCGAAAACTCTTTTCGTAAGTCCAAGTTCCTTGTGAAAATCCCTTTCCCAATATATTGCACAATTTTTCAAATTTCGGACATGAGGTAAAATTCTTTTCTTAAGAATATCTCTTTGTTCTCGCGCAAGAGGCGATTGAAAATGTTCAACTTTTATTTCAGAATGAAATTCAATTTCACGTTCCAAAAGTTTGATGTCCGAAATGAATGTTTCAAAATATTTTAAAACTTTACATTGTTCAGCTAATGGTTTTATTTCATTTAATGAAGGTAAAGGACCATTGACTTGTGCAATATTGGAAAGAGGACCCTCATTAGAAGACTCAGAAGTAGGTGAGAACCCAAGGTGTGTTAGAATTATCCTGTTGTGTAATGAAAGTAAAGGCTTTTGAATAGTTAAATGGTTTATTATAAACAACATTTTCCATTTTTGACCGACTCTCGTCATCTGCATCAAATTCCTCTTGACGATTATATTCAAAAACACTCATAATGGAATCATCAATTCTATGTTCTGCACTGTATACTTCAGGAGTTGGTTTGAATGCTCTATTTGAAAACTTTGGTTTGTAATCAGCAAGATTCGGTCCATATCCATTTGGATTTGGTTTAAAAGTAAACTTTTGAATGGTTGTGATTGACTCACCATGTTTATAAACAACATTTCGAAACTCTTTGATTTTGTTTTGTAAGTCGGCAATTTCTTCAAGATAGTTATCTATTCGTTTTGTTGAATGCTTTTTGTACTCATAGAACTGTTTTTGACAAGTTAACAACTAAGACTTGGCTTTTTGAGTTTCCGAAGTGAGAGTGTTAATTTGTTGTTTATGATCATATTTCAGTTGTTCTATTTGAGACAACAAAGCATTCTTAGATGCAACTAGATCACGTATCTGTTGTTCCAATGATTTTTCGTTTTTGTGAGATTTGGCAAAAGCGACTTCAAAACCTTTTTCACGTTTTTCAAGTGTTCGAAAAATGTTGAGTTGAAATTTTAAGCATTCATTATCTTTAGTTAGCAGTGCATTTTTGTCTTTTAATTGCTTATTGATTTCCTTGCATATTTCCAATCGGGATTCTTGGTCTTTAAGTAAGGTCATGAGCTCAATATCTAGATTAGACGAAAGCTCAGCTTGTTCAACGTGAGTCTCAACATAATCATTATTCAGATCCTCAAGTATAACCACGGAGTCAACTTGATTATCAATGGTAACCGTAAGGTCATCTTGATCGTCAAATATAACTACGGGATCTATTTGATTATCATCAGAATGAGATGTAGACGGCTCATGTTGAACACTCGATCTTGTCGGATGCGATGTTGGCGGAGATATCGATCGATAATGAATATAGTTTGATCCGGTACCTGAGACAAGCCGTCAGTGTCATACACTGGGCCTGTGTCACTCATGTGAAGTTCGTGCATGTTTTCCATCAACATAGCTGCTGCATTAGCCTGCAAGTCCTCCATATCATCATCAGAATCTGCATTTGCCATGAAGCTTTGTTCCTTGTTGGCAAGAGTTCCACTAGCTTCATCCTTAAGAGCCAAGAGTAAAGCCTCTTTGTGATAAGCGCTACCTCTTATCCTTGGCTTTGGGCATGCATTAGCCAGATGACCCTTCTTATTACAGTTATAACAACGAAGACCATTAACCCCATTCTGAGCATTACCCTATTCAACCACTTGAGCCCTTTGTTGTTGTGGAACACCCATTTTATTCCTTCCCATTGGATTAAACCCTTGACCACCTCCCATCTGACGAACATTACCATGATTCTGAACTTCAACACGTCCATTGTTAACAACAGCCTGATTCCTTGTGTTTGATGAGGTACGAATGCTATTGTTGGATTTGTTTGAATATCGGCCGAAGGCACTAGCAATCATGACAAACCCTTGTTGTAATGCATCGAAAGCTTCTGTATTCTCATTGGATTCACTATAAAGTGCTTGATCATAGTTGTTGTTGTATGGAACCAATTAAGTTTCTTGAGATTGGTTCTGTGACGGATCATATGGTGTAATTGTTGCAATTGGTTGTGGAGGATTTTTGAAGACAGTTTGTAATGTCGGGAATTGAGGATAACAAGCTTGAGCCCATAATGCTAATTGTTGATTATCCGAAAGTGAAGGCGAAACAGGTTGTCCACGAATAACCCTTTCTTTGTCAACTTCTTTTTGGTGGGGCTTCAAATAGTCGTACAACAATCCGTATGTAGCATGATGAAGATTCTTTGCTTGACGGATGAAAATAACATACTTTTCCCATTCAGGACCAAGACTAATCAGGAACTTAGTGTTGACAGCAATTCTTGGCATGATGAGGTTATGTTTGTCCAAGTCATTGATGATGTTTGAGAATCGATGATGATATGATTCTAATGTCTCTCCGGGTTAAATCATGAAGTGTTCATAAGCCAAGTAGATTTTGGATTCCATGTCTTCTTGATTGAGTTATGTGCCTTCCATGAGAAGATGCATATACTCCCACATTGCTTTAGCAGTCTTTTGAGCATCAACACTTCGAAGTATCAGATTAGGTAATCCCAAAAGGATGTATTGCATTGCAGTTCATCGGCTTCAAAGTGTAGAAGTTGATCAGTAGTGAGTTCATTAAGACTGACAACGTTGGTGACATCACCTCGACAGATTTACTATTCATTGGTTACTATTCATCATTTTACTGATACTATAGTCCGAACCTCTCATAAATGTTCTCGACAGATTGCTAAGATCTGTGAAGGACTCGATATGAACCACTGATAATCTTATTTGTTGATCATCAAGTGATTAAATGTCAAGTGTTCCTAAGAGATCTTTTGGATGAATCTCGTGGCTCTAGACTCAATGGTGCGTTTTGGTTTTCCTGAGCGGAGACTAGGGAGAGGGTCTCCTTCTTCAATACCAGCGATCTCTAAGAGAAAGCCAATAGTTTACGTAGGGTTCCTGTGAGAATGAAACAAGCTTCATTGAGAGAAACTTGAGTGGCTAAGAAGGTATAGTGCATGCGTCATCGGGTCCATGACGACTTTTAGTCTTCAATACCGGTGTCACTAAGTGACAACCAAGATATATGAATTGAACCCGTGTCATCCTAAGTTGAATAACTGGAGGGCTATTTCTTTTCACCCTTTACTTTACATTTCTTTTGATTCTTCAACTCCTTCTTTCTCCGATTCTCATTTTCTCCTTTTAGAATCATTCCTAAGGACTTCTAACACTAACTAATGGTAGTGTCCTTGGGTAGATCCTCCGACTCTGGCGGATCATAGGACGGTTATTCCTAACCTTAGTCACCTTATAACTCCATGACTAACCTATGTTTGCCATTAAAACCATCAGTATGTTAAAATATCTCTCAAAGGGTTTGTTAATGAAAACATGTTTGAACCACGATGAGAGGTGATGTTTTGCATAAATACTCCCCTCCACATGTGCTTAATAGTTTTCATGGTTAAATGCACAAGTGAGGAAAGAGCGCGCACTTTTGAATTGATCCATCAAGATAGACAATCCCCGCGAGACACGGTTATGTTGCATAGTTAAAGAGTTGCATTGTCGCCTTTTAGGTGACAACTAGCTCTAATAACTATCTTGAAGGTGTAGACAAACCTCGAAAGGTTGTCATACCCGTCGAGTTCATGTCTATCAAAAGTTTCTCGAATGGTACTTTCTACTTGGACAAGTCCTTTGCGAGACACGCTTTACATTACTAGCGAACTAGCTTGAAATTATTACCCGTCCGGACAAGTCTTTTCGAGTTACAAACAGTTTAGTATCGTCAATTCATTGGTTAAGTCCGAGGTACACGATTCATTTGCATGTTTGCACAACATATTTCTTATCACACAATTTTCTCCCCTCAAAAATGGCATATGAAAATGTTATTTTGAAACGTTTGAGAATAAGTATGACCATTTCGAGTGTTGCGGAAGATGACCACTATGAACAATTTGTGAACAAAGTTTTAATTCAAATACTCCCCTCAACTAGTGATATAAACGGTTGAGGTTTTGAAAATTCATATGGGAAGTACTTGTCTTTTTGAGCAAAACCTTGAAAAGTGAAAGGTTTGATAGGTTTTACTCAAAAATAAGAAGCTTCGCTCCTTTTATAAGGATTGTGGCACCGAGGCATACCACGTGGTCCTTTCTTGACAATTACGGGTTGTACATCATTATGTGTGCACAAGCCATAGACATATATAATCACACATCCAAAATTATATGAAGGAAGCAATTCAAGGGTACCGAAGTGCGGTGATGTTCCCGTGAGCGCATGCAGGCGTTGAAAGCCGGTGATGTTTCTCTGGGTCGACCACCAACATAGCTCTCCAATCGTGCGAATCGATCCCTTCGAACAACCGTTCATCAATCATGGTGATGATGCGTCTCACATCCCTCCTTTCACGAGAATTCCGGTAGCTTAGGAGACCCAACTTTCAGTATATCCTTCAACCCAGACGCCAATCCATCCCTAACCGACTTCAAGGTATGATCCCCGAATTTGTGGAGCTCACTACACGCCATTAAGCGGTTTCTATGAAGTTCACTATGGTAAACAACGCCGAAAGGTTTTGATGAGTGTATATTGAGATAGTGGTTGAGATCGGGAAGAGTAAGCGTTGGAGGAGTGAGGTTGACACGCGTCGATAAGATTCAACGACCATCCGGATATCTTCAACACGTTCTTTGATCACGATCGTCTAATGAAGATGAGAACCGACTTGATAAATTCACGTTGAACTTCATCGAGAATTGTCTCATACGACCACATACTTTGGCAAGGTACATGTCTTCGATGTCGTTGAGGACAAGTTCTCAAAGTCACCTCGGAGAATCCATAGTCCGAGTTCATCTTGTCGTTTGACTATGATATTCTTCAAGAATGTGTAGTCCCACTTAGACTTGAGATCAATGTGTTTGATGGCCACGATTTCCTTAGAACTATACACCGCATGTTGAGACTTCAACCAGCAGCTTCAGTAGTAGATTCTTCGCGTTCGGGCCAATGATGAATCCCATACAATGCATCTTGGTCGTATGCTTGCACGTTGTCGAAAACAAGTGATTTGCACGTTCCTCGATAGCTATGCGGTTTGAGTAAATAGTCACTGGAATGGAAGAGTCAATGATGTAGCGTATTTTCGCGAACCATCGCCGCCGTGTAGAGAAAATCCAGGTCTCATTAAAGAAGTATCGGAAGGAATCCGTGGTTCGTCTGTTTGGCCAATGGTCGGTAGGGGTTTGGTCCATCGGTGTAGTATGGAGGTTGTCCCTTGTGTGAAGTCAATGTTTGCTTCGGATTGAGCCAATCCATGTTGTTAGACATAGCTCGGCGATGTTCTCAAGATGATATTCGACCTCGAGGCGCTTTCGAGTTGTCTTGTAGAAGTTGAAATGCTTCATTCTTGATTCGCTTCAACTCGGATATCATCATTTTCTTCACATGGAACTTTTCTTGCGTAAGTTTTGCGTGCTCCAATGTAGAACCATCTACCAAATCTTGACCTTCATCGGGGGGGAGTTTGATTGACAAGTGTGAGAACCATTCAAACTCTTGGTTTTATCGTCATCTAGCCATGATACGACTCGGTGAGTCGTCTTTTTCTTCTTTTGGAAGGCCTTGATGATGATACCGGTTTCGCACTTGTTTGGGTGAGGTGGGTTGTTGTCGGGGATCAAGAACCTCTTCATCGTCACCACCAGTATACTCAAAGTAATCACCGTTTTATGAGTCGGGGTGGTAACTCGGAATCGTCCCGAGGTTTATCAAGAAGACCGAGGTGGAGGAGACTTTGTTGAGAAGAAGTCCGTGGTGGAGGAGGTGGCATCAAGTGGATTTACCGATTGCTTCCGGCGTTTAGGTGCGAGTCCTTGTCCTTATCATCGCCATCTCTTGGTCGTTTGGGTTCCGAGTAAATGTTCCGGATCGCTTTGACATTTGCATCACTAGTTTAGCGATTAACCCGTATTCGGAGAGATCGACTTCTTTGGCCATTGTATGTTTAACCAATGCGACGATGTTAGGGTGAGTTGTCCGGAAAATACTTCTCTAGTCACACCGGGGACAAAGGTCGAAGAAACTTGTGAGTATGATCTCTTGTTGTCTTCTCCAGCCTTTTGGACTTTAGGAACGATATCCTCGAAGGTACTTGTTAGTGTAACCTTCGATCATTTCGCTCAGCCCTCTTTACGATGACTCTTCATGAACTTCGAACAAATTCCTTTCTTTCTCCATCTTGTCTTTCTCATCATTTAAGTCTCGAATCGGTCAAGAAACCAATTCGGTTTTACGTAAAGTATGTCCTTCTTTCGACTTGTTGGACGACTTTCACAATCTTTTCATGAGTCCGAGAAATCCAAGATTTAGGTGGTTTCTTCACCGATTTGGATGATGATCCGTTGACTTCGTTGATGGTGGTGGTGATGAGTGAGATGAAGAGTCGATGATGAGGAGACATGAGGAGACTTCATGTCCTTAGAAGTTTCGAGGTTTTCCTTTGAGTGTGTTGGATTGTCTAGAAGAAACTTTGTATAATCATCCTCGCCATCTCTAGACTTTTCTTTCTCGCCCGCTTCTCAAAATCATACACAATAGTATCCTCTACAGTGCTTTTGTTGTTGCACAAGAGTGGTGGCACCGATCCCTTATCGGTCGATTAACCGCATCGGATCCGAGAGGCGTGGCAAGACCACTTGATCCTCCGGGGCCACCCATTTGATCTTTAGCAAATTCTTGACCTTTTGAAGGTGTCGGCGTTGTGAAACTTCTTCTTGTATGATTGATCCGCTTCTCTTCTTCATCTTCAAAGCTTTCATCATGTGACACAAGTGCAGAGTCTTCCTTTTCCTTTATTAGTTTGAGGACTTGGAGGTTTTGCATCGAGGATTTTCATCCTTGCGCTTCGAGTATGTGATCTCTTCATCCGTGTCGGTAGCATCGAGTCCTCGTCCCTAAGCGTCTTTATGGTTCGGTGAAAGGATTGGAGTGGCTTCCGAGAAGGAACTTTTTCTTAGGGGTAGGTTTCCTCTTTGGAATAGGTTTCTTCTTTGGAACATTCCTCCGACTATCTCGAACTTGTGACACTTCCAAGACTTCCTTTTCGGGTTCTCCTTACAGGTGTTCCAGAGGATTTTTCGTCGAGATGACCAACTTTGCCTTGTCTCGACCGCTTCCGGATACCTTTTATGCGTTTCGAGCTTTCGACATCTTCGCTAAGGAAATCGCAAAGACAAAGACCTTGTTTCTTTGTAGACGCTTTCCTTGATTCCTCGATGGATAGAATAGGTTCCGTCAATATATCGTGATTGTCGGGGTCATTGAGCCTCTTGGGAATATCGGGATGAAGTCCAAGTGCTCTTTGGATCAACAATTTAGTATATCGATGTAGGGAATCTTTGAGCCAAGTTTGTTGAGAAATGACATCATGTCATCCCAAATCGAGCTTCGATAGCGATGTGTTTTTGTTGACCAATGCCCGAATATTTGCGTTCCATGAGCTTAGGGTGCTCATAGCACTGTCACGACCGAAATGACTTGGTGATGATCATGTAGAGAGTTCTCGGGGTTGAGGAATACTCTTAAGCTCTACGTGAGAATGCTTGGTGATTACTCCGTAGCCTCGCCATAACCGATATCGATTAAGAATTGGAGAGTGAGCTCTTCAACAAAGTGTGGCATATAGTTTGGTTGGATCGACATCGAAATTAGGAGAATGACCTTAAGTCTGCAGTGTAATGGTGACTTGTTTGTGATTCGAGTCACAATCACAACAATCGTCGTCTTGACCCTTTCCATAGTGTTCCGTAATCGTTGGATGTAGATCTCGTGAACAGTTGCGAGTGAGTAAGCATGTTCGATATGGATGAGTCCTCGAATATCAATAGCAATTAAACACGAAGATTCGAGCAAGTGAGGGTGTCAAAGTCTACACGGAGATTATTCTTTCCTATCTTCATTGGATAACCATGAGGATAGATATCAAGAATGGAGAGAACTTGGTGCATCCACATTCATTTGTTCACCATGTCGGGATCTCGAAATAACATTAGCCAAAAGAACCAACATATTGAAAGACATAATGTTAGTCAACGTAAGGTCTTATTGTCTAGTTATTGAATGTACAAGTGATAATGATTGTTACGAGTCCTAAGTCACTTGTATGTTCAATAGTTCAATGATGTCGTGAAATGTTTCGTGAGTTAGTTAACTTTAAGTTTTAAAGTTTATTTTATCACTTATTGTTCACAACATATCAAGCGATCTAAGTTTATTAGTGACATTTTGGATTCGTGATGATATGATTAGTTTATTTACAAGTTTGTACACGTAACAATTCATAACGAAGGTATGATCTCGGCTTATGCGTAGGATTGGTAAAGTTATGCGTGAGCAGGAATGATATATGCGTAGGAGTAAACTTACGCGTGGGATCCTAACTTACGCGTGAAGTGTTACGCGTGAAAAGGGAACCTTATGCGTAGAGCTTATGCGTGAGGCATATATTAACCTTACGCGTAAGGCTACTCGTAAGAGTTGACCTTATGCGTAGTGGTCATCGCCACGCATATCCTTCACGTGATACGCGTAGTCCCATATGTAGAACCTTATGCGTAGAAGCTACGCGTAAGACAAATCTTACGCATAACAAGCTACGCGTGGGTGATCCTTATGCGAGATTAACAACAACCTTGATTCTCGAATATTAAGTGTTGCAAGCTCGAAATAAAGCATCATATCATCAATGTTAAACACATAACATTCATTTTATGATGATCAAAACACAATTGCACGCTTTAACGATTCTGAAAAATCTTACGCGTAGTTTTAAAACCCTAAATCTACGCTGTATGAATTTTAGCCATGGATTATGCACCAAAGTTTTTCGGTATATCTTAGATGTTGTGAGAGCATAATGACCAAGTTTTAACACTTAATTTGCAGTGAATCAAAAATACCCAAACTCAAGAACCTTAAACCCTAATTTCAAATTGTTAACCAATTCGTGCCTCTGGGTGGTTAGAGACCTTGGAAATCATCAATTCAATAACACAAGAGCATAACCCAACAATCTTTTTGACCAAAACACTTCACATTTAGAAATACCCAATTCGACTCATAAACCCTAATATTCAAAATTCATCAATTCGTGATTCGGGTTAGTTTGAGGATAGAAAACATATCATAGATGTTTTAAAACATTTTGACATTATCTTTGAGTCACAAACACATAACACATGGTTATGTGTTCTTACGCTGTAGTGAAGAACACAAAATCATCCATATCAAGAGATTTGACCGTTGGATTCATTTGAAAATCAAAACCATTGTTCGTAAACACGTTAGAAACATTAATCCACTTACAAAATGAAGATCCGAAACACGGATTTCTTGAGTGAATTTTGTGCGTAGGATGGTTTTAGGTTTTGTAATAAATGAGAAGTGAAAGTAGGTGGGAGGGTGTTTTATTAAAAGTGAGTTTAACCTTTTGACAGTTTTGGTCCCTCCACCTTTTCCTTTTTCAAACAAAGCCTTTTAACTTCCATTTTGGTTACCAAACAAAGATTTTTAGGAAAGAAACATGACGACACTCCCCCTCGACTTGAGAAAATAATGAAAGGTTATTAATTTAAGTCCGAGGAGTGTCTTTGAACCAGAAAATGTACCACCATTTGTAACAAAATCAACCGAGATATTATAACATGCAAGTACACAGATGTTTTGAAACAGTTAAGAGTTTATTTTCTCCTCCTCAACACTTGATCGGAAAAAATAATGAATTTTGAAAGATTAAAGTGTTGACGGAAGAAATGTACTTGCCATGTGGAAAGAAAGACAGATTAGGAGAATGTTTTTGTTGTTTTATCGGATTTTATATTTTTGTATTTTGTTTTTGAAAATTTATTTACAAAAGATGTTTTGGTGTTTGACAGGTTTTTAAGATCTGCTTTAAGAGGTCATCCAATTCCTCTTGAGTCAACACCACATACCAACTGTGGACCAACTCATTAAACCTAGCGGGAGGCAAGGCTTTGGTGAGCGGATCCGCCAATTGGTATTCGTACCACAAAGTATAATTCAACGGTACTGCTCCACGTGGTCCTTGATGAAATGATAGCGTAGATCGATGTGCTTTGATTTCGAGTCTTTGAACGAGTTGCACGAGATGGCAATGGCACTCCGATTGTCGCAAAGACATCGGGATTCACAAATCGTAACCATAGTCTTTGAGTTGTGTTCTCATCCGGATGACTTGAGCACAACACGCGGACATGGCTACATATTCTCGCTTGGTTGATGACAATGATGTACAATCCTCGCTTCTTTGATTGCCAAGACACCGCTTTATCACCGAAATTGTAGAGCTCTCAAGTACTTTTTCTTGAGTCTAAGCATCCCGCGTGATCGTCCCTAAAAGCGATTAGTTCAAAACCGAATCCTTCTGATACCGGATCCACAAGTTAATGGTTCCTTGATGTATCGGAGGATTCTTTTAGCCTCGAGAGGTGGGTTTCATTGGTCGCGATCGATAACGGGAGCATAGATAAACGGCAAAGACAATATCAGTCTCGCTAGTGTTAGATACATGAGGGACCCAATAATACTTCGGTATTTGGTAGGGTCAACTATTTTCCCATGTAAATCAAAGATCTAATTTCTTGGTATGAGCCATTGGTGTGGCATAAGTGTCACAGTTGTCATTCCAAATTTGTTTAACAGTTCAAGGGCATATTTGGATGACTCAAGAAAATACCACGGGGTGATTGATGAACTTGCGGTCCTAGAAAGAACGTGAGTTCACCCATCATGGACATTTCAAAATTTTTCTTCATTAGTTTTGCAAAAGCGGTTGAAAACTTTTATGTGTTGACCCAAAATGATGTCATCCACGTAAATTTGAACAATTAAGATATGTGCCTCGTGATATTGTATAAAAGAGTTGGGTCAACCGAGCCTTTGGTGAAATTATTGGCAATGAGGAAAGATGATAGCTTATCGTACCATGCCCGAGGGGCTTGTTTGAGACCATAAAGAGCTTTGTTCGGTTTGTAGACATGGTTCGGGAACTCGGGATCAACGAATCCATCCGGTTGGTCGACATAGACCGCTTTTTTAGTTGTCCATTGAGAAACGCTGTTTTGACATCCATCGATGAACCGTCATATTCATATGAGTCGCGAACGCGAGAAATATCCGAACGACCTCAAGACGAGCAACCAAGCAAAAGATTCTTCAAAGTCTATTCCTTCTTCCCGACGATAGCCCTTAGCAACTAGACGTGACTTGTTTCGGATGGCGTTCCTTCAACATCCAATTTGTTTTTCCAATCCATTTTAGACCAATGACGTAGACCCTGTTGGTTTTCAACCGCCCCATACTTCAAGAAGTTTGAATTGGTTGAGTTCTTCCCGCATGGATTCAATCCGATTGTCTTTTGTCATTGCGTCTTTAATGTTTTTAGGCTCAGTTAGCGGTGGTGAGTGCATAAATGCAATGTTCACCATCCGTGTGAAGACGTTGTCTCGTAACGACCGGTTGATTCGGGTTGCCAATAATGTTAGCCGAGGATGGTCTTTAGTCCATCGGTGTGTAGAGGGTTGATGTTGGTATACATTGTGCGATTCGAGGATTCAAATGGTTTGTTGAAGATTCCGCGACATCCGTGCGCGCAGCCTCATTAGCAAACGGGTTGAAGAACGCATTTGGATCAAAATCTGCAGTGGGGTACTTCATTCGAAATATCATCACCGGTTCATCATTGTTGGAAGCGGTGTGTTCAATCTGTTGTGTTGGAGTCAATCGTGTAGGTGCATCTTCAACTATGGTTGTTGTAGCAGTGTATCGTATAGGAATATTATCGGGTTGTGCAATGAAACAGTGGATACACCGAGCACGTTCATCAATATCGTCACGAGCGGAGGAGCAAATAACCTTTCCATTTGTTGACGAGTTAGTCGGGGCTTTCTTCACTGATGATGGGGTTGAGGAAGTTTAAACGGTTGTGACGGGTTCTAAGTCATATACTCGAAGCCATTTCCGTAAGTTCATCGAAATGAGCATGAATCGTTTCCATTACCTCCTTAGTTCGACGATTCCGTTTCGAAACCTTTAGAATTGTCACAAGATCCAATAAAGACTCCAATATCCGCTTTGGCTTTGAGCTTTCCAAAATTATCACGATCATTATTTGGATAGCAAAGGGATCAAATACATGAAAGTGTTTGAGGTTCGGTTTGTAGTTGTGGACAAGCTCGAAAGGTGTTTTGTTGTGGCGTTTGTGATCATAGAACGGTTTTGAGTATAGCATGCAGATGATCGACACGCCCATAAGTAACTGGAAGTTTAGCATTGATTAACATTGTTCTTGCGCTTCCACTAACGCTCGGTTTCGTCTTTCAACAACTCCGCTTTGTTCGGTGTACGTGCAATAGATGTTTGATGTTGAATTCCCACTTTCTCATAAAATTCACGAAGGGTTTGGTTAACAAATTCGGTTCCTTTGTCGGTCCGAATTATCCCGACGGTGTTGCGGAGTCGAACACAGATCTTTGTGAGAAAGGTGATGATCATTTGTGGAGCTTGGTCTTTGCTACGAAGAAAGTAGACCCAAGTCCATCGTGAGTAGTCATCAACAATTACTAAGATGTAGCGTTTTCCATTGATCGTTTGCACGCGCGCATCGGGCCACACAAATCCATGTGAAGAAGATGTAGCACATGCCGAGAGTCGTGTTCCACCTTTGAAGGAAAATGAGCACGAGTGCTTTTCCCTTGTTCACAGTGCTTAGCAAAGGTGATCTTTTGAATACCGGAATCGTGGAGTCCTTCAACTAGTTTGTGTCGAGCAAGGTTGGTGATGGTTTGAAAGTTTAGATGTGAGAGACAGCGGTTGCCATAGCCGTGATTTTGTTGATGTTGCCTTAGAAAGTAAGCGGATGGGAGAGGAAGCAACCATGTCTTGCATAGAGATAGTGTAGAGACTAGAATTACGCGAGCGGACATAAGGTCATTTCCTTGTAGATCACGAATGAAACAAGTTTTCTCCCGAAAGCAACCTCCAAATCTCCATCACAAAATTGACCCATCGAAAGCAGACAGACCGAGGCCTTCCACATAGTAAACCCTGCTGATTTCGATGTTCCCATTCACATAATCTCCGTAGCCAATGATAGTCTGCAAGTGATCGCTCCCGAATCTGACAGTGCCAATGAACTTTGCAATAAAGTTTGATAACAGCTTAAGGTTGCTGTCATGTGTCGGGAACATCCGCTATCAACAATCAGAGAATGATCTCAGATCACCGCATTACACACGCATTTACACGGATGGAATAGAAGTAGATGTGGAACCCGAAATGTTAGAGGGTTCAAGGTGTATGTTAGACATACACATTGATAATTTTAGGCATCCATTTAAATCCTAGTGTGTTATATATCCATTTCGCCATCTATAACTACTCTTTGCTTTAGTCTTAGTGAAAGCACTAGGTGGTACTTCATTCTTAGGAGGTGAAGCGGAGCTACTGTGATAGCAATGGTTGCCTTAGAATCTAAAGAAGGTGGTTTACCAAGCACGGACTTAGAATGATTAGTGGGCCTAGAGGTATTCCGATTCTTAGGATTTCGTAATCGAGAGATTATAGCTTTAGCAACACATTTGTCATGACAATCGAATTCATACTCTTTCGACAAATAACACAAGGTGCATCGATCAATATCAAAAGTACTTAACGGTTTAGCATTCGTTACATCACTATTTCTATTATATTTGCCGACGTAACATCTATAGTGGAAGCAACATGATTTTTATTCGAGTCCTAGGGTGTTCTTCTACTTTAGCATTCCTTATTGATCTTTTCTTAGGTCGCAACTTCCTATTCTTCGATTGAGTGCTCCTAGGTGTGAAGTGCGGACGCTTGGAAAAGACGCAACTATTCTGTTTCAAGAGAGGAAACACATTAGCAACTTGTGATTTGGCGGTGGGAATTCTAGGTTCACGATTACTAAGTGTGACCGGTGCTAATCTCTTAATCACAAGAGGCGGAAGTTGTTCTTACTTTCCTAACATTTCCGTAACTTAGAGATAGTGTGAATCGATCTTGATTTTCGAACGAATATTTCAAAGAAAATTCATGACATCGCTAGTGTGAGCAAGATAGTGATCAAGTTCGTTTGATGCTTCAAGTCGAGTCTTTTGAGTAAATCAAATATGACACCATATTCTGCTTAACTTTTAAAATTTCTTGTTCATATTTTGAGATTTGACTTTTCAAAGACACGCTTTGATCATCCAGCTTGCTCAATTTTAGGATCGAAGATTTTGCACTCAATCGAGCGATTTTCTTTGAAAACTAAGTTGATGGTTGTGAATATCTTTTCACACCAATGAAGACGACGCTTTGCATTGTAAATTTCGGTGAGTAATCGTTTATTTTCACTTTTAAAGACTCGATCCGAAGCACATTATCGGTGTTCTCAACAAGAATAACAGCTTTCAACAATATCGGTGCAGAGATATGATCGGATGCATATGGCAAAGAATAGAATAACACAACATTATGGATATCGGCAAGATAACATCTTCCAAGAGTCGATCAACATCTTTTATCAAGAGTTTCTTTTACGCTTAGTATTAGAGATAGATGTTTCGCTTTCTCGAAAACGTTTTCATTACCCCAAGTTCCTTATGAAAATCCTTTTCCGGCAATTGCACAACTTTTCAAGTTTTTAACATTAGGAAAAGATTTTTCGAAAAATGTCTCTTTCTTCTCGCGCCGAGGCGATTGAAAATGTTCAACTTTGATTTCGGATCGATATTCTATCTCATGTTGTAAAATTTTGAGGTCGACCATGAAAATGTCAAAATATCGAAGAATTTTTCGATTTTCAGTTGTGAGTTTACTTCACTAATGGAAGGTAAAGGACCATAAGTTTGTGCAAAGTCATTTTGGGATTAACTTTAGAAGACTCGGTGTTTTGATGATAACCCTTGGTGTGTTTGAAGAATCCGTTGGTGTGACGAAAGTGATCGCGTTTTATAATTAAAAGGTTTGTTGTAAACAACGTTTTTAATTTTGATCAACTCGCGTCTTACGCATCTAATTCCTCTTGACGATGATATTCAACAACACTCATGACAAGATATCAATTTTGTATTCTCGACCGAAACTTCGGTGTTGGTTTGAATGTTTTAGTGAAAGTTTTGGTTTGTAATCGCCTAGATTTTTCCATATCCTTTTGGATTGGGTTTCAAGGTAAACTTTTCAATAGTCATTCTCGATTCACCATGTTTGTAAACAATGCTTTTAAACTCTTTAAGTTTGTTTTGCAAGCCGATAATTTCTTCAAGAAGGTCATCTACTCGATTCGTTGAATGCTTTTTGTATGCGGAGAACTGTTTTTGACAATTTAACAACTCACCTTATCTTTTGATTTTCCAAGGTGAAACGTTAATTTGCTTTTTATGTTCGTGTTTCATTGTTTTAATTCGCACAACAAAGCATTCTTCGAGGCGGCTAGATCACGATCCGTCTCTAAATATTTTTCGCTTTGATGAGATTTTGCAAAGTGGCTTCAAAACCTTTTTCACTGTTGTCTTGAGTTTTGAAAAAGTTGAGTTGCATTTGTAAACATTCAAAATCCTTGGTTAACAAAGTGCATTTTACTTTTTAAGGACCGATTTAATGCAACACATGCAGAATTTGGGATTGTTGGTCTTTAAGTAATGAACAAGATCCGGATGGGGCAAGGTTCATCTTGTTCAACGTGAGTCACAACATGATCATTATTTAGATCCTCAAGTATAACCACGAAGTCAATTTGATTATCAAGGAAACCATAAGGTCTTCGGATCGTCAAATGTAACTACGGGTTTATTTGAAAATCGCCGAATGAGATATAGATGACTCATTTTGAACATTCGAGCCGTGCGGATTCGAGATATTGACGGAGATATTAGTTCGATATGATGATGGTTTGTTCGGCACCGAGACAAGCCATCGGTGTCATACAATGGGCCTGTTTCACTCATGTGTAACTCTTGCATATTAGCCATCAACATAACAAATGCATTGGCCTCGCAAGTCTTCCATATCATCATCCGAGTCCGCATCCGCCATAAAGCTCGTTCTTTGTCCGTGAGAGATCCACCACTTCATCCTTAAGAGCCAAAAGTAAAGCCTCTTTGAAATAAGCACCGCCCTAGTCCTTGGCTTTGGGCATGCATTAGCCAGTGTCCTTCTCATTGCGGTTGTAGCATTTAAGACCATTTAACCGATTACGAGCATTTCCTGCTCCACCACTTGAGCTCATTGTTATTCCTACCCACAAGATTAAACCCTTGACCACCGCCCATCCGACGATCATAATCACGATTACGAACTTCAACACGTCCATTGTTCACAACACTTGAGTCCGTGTGTTAGATGAGGAACGAATACGATTGTTGGATTTGTTGGTGTAACGCCAAAAGCATTAGCAATCATCACAAATCCTTGTTGCAATGCTTGAACGGATCTGCTTCCTCGCCGCTTCATCGACATATGCTTGAGCATTGTTGCTGTATGGAACCAATTGATTTTGTTGAGGTTGTGGCTGTGAAGGTGTGTTTGAAGCAGTTGGTTGAGTTGCGTGTGCAGTTTTTGTTTGCAGGATGGATGTGTCGGAAGCTTATTGATGGTCAAATGTTTGGAGTTGGATAACTCACATGCTTTCTTTTGACCCAATATGCATATTGCATATTCTATCCCGTGGTATCTTTTAACTATTTCTTTTTCCCATTTTCTTTACTTTGAAGTTCATTTTCATTACATTGAGGACAATGCAAAACTTAAGTATGGGGGAGGGAAGAAAATAGGAAAAATGATGAGCATTTTTAGATAACTTTTGGATGCAAGTGATTAGAAGAAATTCTCCCTTGATTGTCTAGTTGTTTTCACGCATTATTGAAAAAATAATTATAATAACTTGGAATTTCAATGGTAAAATGAGTTTTTTTTGAAATTTTTTGGATTTGAACCAAATTATGGAAGTAATTCATTTTGGATTCGATAGCATTTTCTAGCATACATAATAGCCTTTTTCCACACATTTGTGAGGTTTCTTTTGTATAAAACACATCTTTTGTTTTATATTTTCTATGAGTATGCCGGTGATTATGTCGATTCTAGAACTTGTACTAGTTATGCATTACGGTTAAAATCACTCTCGAGTGATCTAAATATGTTCAAATGATAAGAGGCATCGTAGGATTTAACCCAAATGGCCTTCCATCTTACATCTAATGATATATTAGCTAACCACATCGGTTAGTTAACCACCCTTATATGGACCCATTTATTTTAGTGCTCATTTTTTAGCACTAGATACCCTTAGTACACCCTTCCGAGCCAATCTTTTCGTTTTTGTTTCATCCAGAAAAATACAAAAATATTTTACACTTTAAACTTTAGCCAACCTTTGTCATGTCTATTGGTTTGTTGCTAGTTGTTTGGAATGTTGGATCGTTTTTTATGATTATGAAGAAGCTACACCTTGTTTATAGTGCTGTACCATTCTCCATCTTGGATGAAAGAGACTTCTTTCTCGATTTTTTTTGTATGCTTACACTAAGTGTGGGGGAACTTTGTTATGAGGAAAAAAAATGGTTATAGCCAATGAGCTATATGAAGGATATTGATTAGCGAATGAGCTAAATTGAGTTATACATATTTGCGGAGATCAATATGTGAAGAGGTGAAATAATCATTTTCGGGATTGTGGTTCGTATGATGGCTAGCAACATGGAGGCTTAGACTTGATTTTATTTTTCTTTTAACACCAATTTCATATTCTATCCCATGCCTTATCCATACCTTTTATGAACCCTTAGCCTTAATGTTATAACCCGAATAAAAGCCCTCTTTGATGAATTTATTTTCTTTGTTTTGATACTTGTACAAGCTTATGGTAAAAAAACATTGATCATGACTAGGAATTGAGTGATTTACATATACCCACCAATATATGAGTGTTGAGTGAATTCTTAAATCATTTCGTGAGGTGTTCTAGTTATGTTATCTAAAGTGTTTGGTTCATTTTTTAAAAAATTTCACATATTATAAGCGAACCGATGATTATCTCTTTTGGGATAATTGTTACATTTTTGGAACCATAGTTTCAAGGCCATTGAAATCAATCTTAGCAAATGTTTGACCTACTCGAGGGCGAGTAGAGCTTAAGTGTGGGGGAATTTGATAACGCCTAAAATGAACATGTTTTTAGTAGCGTTATTGTTAGTTTTGTGCATGATAATCGGCTATATTTACTCATAACTGTTGCAAAAGTGCAAAGATGCGTATTGTGTATGTATATGTAGCCAGGTATCACGAATAGTGAAGAAATGAAGTTTTTATGCACATTTGGAAGATTCTCGAGGAAAGAAGTCGAGCTAGGAAGCTTTTGGATTCAATGATTGGGAAGCTCAATGATTTCTAAGTATCTACAAACAAGGAAAGATCAAGTTTTGCCTTGGAAATCATCACGAGAGCAAAGAATGAAGCGTAGTAGGAGAAAAGTCAACAAAAGTCAAAAGCACAAACCCACCGATCGGTCATAACCCGTAACCGGATCCGCTGGGCGATTGGTCAAAATACAACCGATTCGGTTGGAGTCGAAACCGATCCGGTTTCGTGACCGCAGATACACAAAGTTGCATTTATTGTTGCCTTAACTCCCATAATCATGGAGTCCGATCATTTCTTGATATTTACTTGTTGGGGACGTTTTTGGTCAGTTGAGCAAGCACATTTGGCTATATAATGAACCTAGTCCTAGTATACTAGGTGTGACACAACCAAAATTGTATTAGTTTACACCTAAACTAATACCAACCATATTATTCAGCCCAAAAGCTTAGTTCTTACTGAAAAACGTCCAGGATCAAGGAGGGAACAATTCTCATCCATAGTTTTGGTAGTTTAGAGTTGTACGGTGAATCTAGGTGATTGGAGGCGCGTGGTTGCTACAATCCACGAATTCTAATTCTTGTAATCACAAAAGTTTAGGTATTCTATGAACTTTGTTATGGAATTCTATTCTCTTGAATTGTTGGAATTACTTTGTTATGATTTGTGTTTAGTTATTATTATTATTATCATTGAGTAGTTTTGGGATATACTTGTGTGTTGGGATGTAGTTAATCATATTAGTGTTCTCAAAATGTGATGCATGTACATATGATCTTATTTAAATGAGTTTGTTGGAAAAATACTAGTCTTGGTTTGATTTGTTGATAAAACATGTTTTAAGAAAAAGGACCGAAAGGATTTCTCTTGTGTTTTATTCCAAAAGTGAAGTGACAAACTAGTATGGGGATATGGTGATTGACAACCACCATGTTTGCTTATTAAAACAAGACTAGGAACATTTTCATCACGAAAATCGAAAGATTCGTAAGAACAAATTTAATAAGAACATGTTGCAAACAAATGGAATTTCTATAGGATAATCATTGGGATAAGGACCGAAAGGATTACCTAAATGTTTTTGTTCTTTGAATGATTTTTACAAACATATACCATGGTTAGGGAATCATTTGCTTATGATTTGTGCATCATACTAAGAGTATACACCAAACCTTCATGAATACTATTTATGATTGATTATAGACTACACACAAGTATATATATTTCTTATTGAATTTCACTAGAACATAATTATTTGAGGAAGCCTTGACAAGCTTTCTTGTTGGAATCTTTTCTAACAAATAAATTTCAAACACAAAATCCCTTGGGACGATCTCGACTTACCAAACTTTGCTATTACGGACGAGTATACTTGCTCGTATGCATTAATAGGTTAGACGGTTAAATCGTGTTTATAAATTTTTAAAACTTGCACCAATGTAGCACATCACCACCTGTAAAATTTCACTATTTTAATCTTCATATTAATAAACTAGATTATTTATCAACATTTACTTGATCTAAATTGAGCATTTTAGCATGCCATATATCTGCTTTTGGATTAAGCTTTTTGATAAGCTTGGGCATAAGCCCAAAGTGAGGACACCGCCTCGTCCCCAAGCTCAGATCTGTCGAGCTTTCTTAGCTTATGCAAGGTTCCGCACGAGCCCGCTTTAGCTCAGAGGGGTCCGAATTTTGGTTTACAAGCTCTCAACCAGGTCTAGCATAAGTCCCAATTTCTATTTTTCATTTTCAGCTTATTGTATAGCTTATGCTTAGGCTTAGAGTAGCCTATCAAAACCTGTTTTAGCACTTTAAGTGAAATTAACCAAATCTTGATAGTTAGCAATTCAGTAGGTTAGGACAGTTGTTATAAGTCACTTTTGAGTTATCTTAGCAGTTTATAGCTTCGTAAGCAGTTGGAGCTTATTGGACTTGGTTTGGCTTATTCAAGAGCTTATTCATAAGCTCTTTCCATTGCGATTGTAATTCCCTCTACATAAGCTACTGTTTTTCCATTTTCCCAGCTTCTTTACATTATTTTAGAGTTTCGAAATTTCGATTTTCCTAGTTGCTTTACTATTTTTCTTAATTTAATCTAGTTTTTAAGCATTTTTAAATAGCAATTAATACAAAAAATTCAGAAAAGGTTCCAAAAAATAAGTTTTCATTTTTCTTAGGCTAAGATAAATATAAAAAGAGAAAAAAATATTTTTCTAGATTTTTCTTAGTTAAATTTGTATTTTTAAATAATTTAATTAGTTTTAATTAGTTTAAAATCCATAGAAAATAGAAAAATAATCAAAAAATTACAAAAATAGTTTTGAAAATTCTAGTTTGATATTTTAGACTTTTTCATTTCATAATTTTATTTTTCAAGCTTTATTTCCTATTTTCTTTCATTTTAGGTTATTATTAATTAGTTAAAAATAGTTTTTAATTTATAGTAATTAATTTAATAGCTATAAAAATAATTTTCTTTTTCTATAAATTTTCTTTTATCATTAGGATTGTAAAAATGTATTTTTCATATTTTTAGGATTTATCTTGTGTAATTTTCACGCTTTTTATTTGTACGCTTACGTATTTTTAATTTAAACGTAAGTTTTTAGTTTTAAGTTTTAAACGCTCATCATTTTAAATATAGTGATAGCGTTTATTTAATAGGTTTAATCTTTTAATTTCCTTTTATTCTCATTTTAGCCCTTGTAGTTTATGCCCTTTTCCGTAGTTACAATAATTCCAATTCTCTTTTCCGTCCAAATCTCCGATCACTACACGCTTGATAATCCATTGCATGTCACTTGGGACATAACGACCCGGGAGAACCTATACTCCTCCGATCTTCATTGATTTCGTGCTTAAAGCTTTTAAGTTTTCTTACGCCATGTGAGAGAACTTGACGGCTTTGGTACAAGATCAAATTTTTTACGCCACGGGGAGCCGGAGTCATACGATTATCTTACGCCCAGCGATTAGTTATTTGGATATTCACTTTGTCTATACCATCTGTATGTGTTTATATTTTCTTTTCAAAATCCAAAAGACTTTCATTCTTTGTTTGTGCAAAATGTTTTCAAAAATACCAAAAATATTCCTCTTTACCCTCCTACCCCTCGTTTGATTCTTTATCCCTTTACCCTCTATACTTTTGATTCTAACTTCTTCCATTCTCATGGAATCTCTCGAGACAATTCGGGACGGTTGAAAACTTCAGATCGTATCTCAAATGTCAAGAATTCGTGTTATTCGTGATGATCCATTCATTCTGCGTGGGAAATGGAACGAGAACCCGAAAGCACAAAGGACCGTGTACTTCCTTTTGATAATGGGAGTGCTAACACGTCCAACCTACGGTTATCCAAAGTTCTAACCCCTCAATTGCTCCTCACCGCCTAGAATTGATTCTAAACTTTCACGATTCACGGTTAAGAGCAAACATGCGTCAGATCGGACTGACTAGCAAGAATGACTTGCTTAATCTTCACGCTTCTCAAGAACCGAACCGGAGACCATAACGGAAGTGGTGGAAATTGCTAGCTCTCGAGCACACCACTTGTCCCACCTCTAGATTTTTCAAAATGTTCTTCGAGACTTGATAGTCATTCGGATCACCATGTTGGTTTTGTTGATCCTTTGAATAAACCGATTCCTCTTCATAACTCTCAAATGCAATCGTTATTCCTTGTGTCGGTTGTGGTGAGCCTCTATGGTTCACCTCGCCGTTGGTGTACATGTGTACAATGTGGTAATGATATTCATAACGGAGTTGTTTGTTTTGTGGTTCGAGGTATTCATTTGATTATGATCCTAATCCGAACTCATTTAACGACTCTTCAAACTTTTCCAATTACCCACCCCAGCCCGACCTATATTCATATGATCAACATTATCAGTTGTGAATATTGTGAGGTCCTCACCAAGGATTTGAGTGTCAATCCGAAACACGTTTGTCTATGAACAGCTTTTCCAGTGATGCTCGTAACTTTGGGTATGACCAAAATCCATATGATTCACCATTCTGCACTCAGCAGTTTTTTTGTTATGAGTATTAGTGGAGGTCCTCACTCTAGCTCGGATTGTCAAACAAGGAATCCATTTCCTTGTAACGATGACGACTTTTCGATCAAGACCAACCTCCACAAGACCAAATGATTCAAACGACTCCTCATGAAACTACGATGCACCTTCTCATCAAGACTGCGGAGTTATTAGAAGAACTCAAGGAGGAGTCGGCTATGTCCTCCCAAAATAATCCAAATCAAAATCAATTGAAGAATTGTTAGTCAAGAACAGCCGCTAAAGTAGATTCCCATTGCCAAAGGAAAACTCTATTAGGGAATTAATTAAAATACAAAAGCGCCCAAATCTAGCTCTCGATTCCGCTTTCATTCCTCGATGACAAGGATGATGAGGATACACTTGATATCCTTCAATTCTATAAATATTCATCAAGTTCATCGATGATATCCCAGCAGCTTGAGATTTCATCTCAAACAACTCGCTATCACACCCGAGATTCACACTCACTCTTATTATGGGGACGAGCATCTCGACACTGCTCCCTGAAAAGGAATCGACGAATTCATAAAGTCTAGTGTTGAGGACCTTGTCCCAATCCCAAGAGAGTCACAGGAATTCTTGATCATGTGTGATATTCCTCCTCCTGTCTTCCAAATGATCATGTTGAGATGTCCTCCGATTCGATGATGACGATTCGTTATCTTGTGGAGACATCATTTATGTGGAAGATTTACCTTCCGAGCTTGTTAGCTTGAAGAAGAGAATGATGAAGTTATCGACATCGAAATCAAAGATGAAGCTCTTCGAGCAACATTCATCGAATGTCCTTCTCATCTCTAAAATCGAGGCTTTCAAAGAAAACCGATTTCATCTCCTACCCCATTAAGGGTAGTGACGTTCTTCCGATGATTCTATTCCTGAAATGAAAGCCTTCTGCTTTGATACTATGGGAGAGAAGATTAGTGGCGCACCACTGCTCTCATAATTCTCTCCCGATTATGAATCATTTACAGAGAGGAGTTCACCAGGAACTCACTCATATCAATTCTCGAATATGATTCATTCACTTTTGAGGAGTTCTCCGTGAACTCACTCATATCATATCTCCGGAGTATGATAAATTCTACTTTGATCTAGACACTCCGAGATTTGTCTTGATCACATAAGCTTGAATGATGAGATTCATAATCCCGAAATTATGGATCCTCCTATAGATGAAGATGAGTTAGTCATGATGTTTATCATGATTTTCATATCTTCTTCACCTATCCCGTGATTTCTCCTGTTCTTCACTCCTTCGAATGAAGACATTATCTTTGATCCCGCATTTCCATATATCATTTTTTTAGCCGTCTTTCGTGTATATCTCGTCGGTGTGGAACTTTCACGTACTTCAATGTTTATCCAAACATCTTGAATGAAAGTCCGATGGAGATTGTATCTTCCACTTGCTTCCCCATGAACCAATGAATTAGGTCGAGTCAAGCTAGCGACTGGAAATCAAAAATAAGAGCACACCATATGGGTTTTCACCCATATTTCGACTTCTTACCCCTTTCCACCTAAGCGGGGAGAGCCCACATGTTATCTAAAAAAAAAAAAAAAAAAAAAAAAAAAAATCTTTCTAAATAATGGCCGTAGTATTTCCCTTTTACGTTTTTGTTTCGCATAACCGCCGTACTTTGAATATTGAGGGCAATATTCATTTCTATGTGGGGGATTCTCACTTAATTTTATCATGTAATTATACCGCCTAATTCCCCATTTTGGCCAAAATTTTTTTGGAATAAGTGTTTTGCACTTATTTTGGTTATCATCCGCCATGTCTCGAAGACAAAAGGATTATTAATCCAGAGCAAACGGCTCTGGTAAAGATATATCAAACTGCTTATATGGCTTGCAATTTGCCCAAAATTGTATGGTATTCAAATTTCACCATATCCTAAAAGTGAAGAGTTGGCTAGCCCGCAAGATTATGGCTTGTGGTAAAGGCAAGTGGAAAAATCCATAATTGGTAATCACCACCAAAGATAATGTTGATAATTTATCTAAGAGTTGGCTAGTCCGTATGGGATCACGGCTCGTAAAGACAAATCAAATCCGTTGAAGTTGGTGGTTTGCTCAAAATCACATGGTTATCGTTGTACCATGGTTCTTACTTGAACTCAAACATTTGGCTACTCCGTAGTGATGGCTTTTGGTAAAGAGATTAAAATCCATTATGTTTTTCAAATCATTGCTAGGGACTAGCAATATCTCACAGGGGATTGATGAGTGTGTAAATACTCATCATTTTTATACAAAATAAACTGCAAAATCATCTCGAAAACACTTAAACACATCAAAATGATCAAAATATCACAAATCGTTGTTTTATGTGTTTTAAATGGAAAAATATCAAAATCGATGAAAACATATCAAATTTGCAAAATTGCGCTTTAGTCCCCAAGTTTATAAAATTGTCAAAAATAGTCCCTGAGCCAAAACTTCAAAAGAAAAGTCACCAAAGGTCTTTTTAAAATCACAAATTGTCATATTTAGTCCTTTGGTGGAAAACCTAAAAGCTTTGAGAAAATTACAATTTAGTCCCTAAAAATCCAAAATGGTCAGATTTAGTCCTTGGAAATTTTCAAAAGTGTCAAACTAGACCTTGGACTATTAAAAGTTGGCAAAACCAACCCTTTGACCACTTTTCATAAATTACATGTTTGGTCCTCATTTGGAAGTTTTACATACTTGGTCCTTGGAATTATTAACTACAAACCAAATGGACCTTATTATAACCTGTGCCCAAACCCAACACCCTCGCCCAATTAACCTTTACCCGGTCCAAACCATAACCCGACACCCAACCTGTGATTTAAAATAAACAAACCCCCTTTTCCCTGCCACCCGACCAAACTGCTCTGCACTTCCTCCCTCCTCAAACTCCTCCAGCCACCAACAACTTTGCTCCCTACACCACCCTTTGTCCCCCCCCCTCCTCTCCTACCTACCCAAGTGCATTTAATGCATCCCCACTGTCAATATGTCCATTTCCCGCCAAAACAAACTCAACGGCCAAGATCAAAATTTATCATCCAAAGGTTGAGATTAAAAGTGGGATTTGCAGAGAAAGAGAAAGAAGGCAACTTGAGGTATAAAAGAGAGAAAAAGAAGCAGTTTGAGGAGTAGTTAGTTAGTTTTATTATTTCCTTAATGTCGTTTTTTTATTCAAAGTCTTAATTTAGTTTTAAATATGTAATCTTGTGTTGCTATTATTCAAACTCAACTTAATTTAACTCAGAACTGCTTTTAAGAAGTGATTTTAAGGTTTGGTTGAAATTATTGATTCTAGGTATTTGTTGAGATTTTCAATTTTGGAATCTTATGTTTAATCTTTCAATAGCTTGTATTTCACCTCAAACAATCTTGTATAAGCTTATGATAGCTTTGTACAAGCTTGCATTCCATTTAAGTTAATTATTAACCAAATCTTGATAGTTAGCAATTCAAGAGGTTAGGTCAAAGTACAGTTGTTATAAGTCACTTTTGAGTTATCTTAGCAGTTTATAGCTAAGCATAAGTAGCGGTTGGAGCTTATTGGACTTGGTTTGGCTTATTCAAGAGCTTATTCATAAGCTCTTTCCATTGCAGTTGTAATTCCCTCTACATAAGCTACTGTTTTTCCATTTTTCCCAGCTTCTTTACATTATTTTAGAGTTTCCCTGAAATTTTCAGATTTTTCCTAGCTGTTTTACTATTTTTCTTAATTTAATCTAGTTTTTAAGCATTTTTAAATAGCAATTAATACAAAAAATTCAGAAAAGGTTCCAAAAAATAAGTTTTCATTTTTCTTAGGCTAAGATAAATATAAAAAGAGAAAAAAATATTTTCTAGATTTTCTTAGTTAAATTTGTATTTTAAATAATTTAATTAGTTTTAATTAGTTTAAAATCCATAGAAAATAGAAAATAATCAAAAATTACAAAATAGTTTTGAAAATTCTAGTTTGATATTTTAGACTTTTTCATTTCATAATTTTATTTTTCAAGCTTTATTTCCTATTTTCTTTCATTTTAGGTTATTATTAATTAGTTAAAAATAGTTTTTAATTTATAGTAATTAATTTAATAGCTATAAAATAATTTTCTTTTCTATAAATTTTCTTTATCATTAGGATTGTAAAAATGTATTTTCATATTTTTAGGATTTATCTTGTGTAATTTTCACGCTTTTATTTGTACGCTTACGTATTTTTAATTTAAACGTAAGTTTTAGTTTTAAGTTTTAAACGCTCATCATTTTAAATATAGTGATAGCGTTTATTTAATAGTTATGCAAGCATCACATGTACATTTCATTTTCTTGCATAAAATTTATGCCTGTCCGAGTAGTCTTATTTAACTATGCCTAATATTTACTGATAACTCAATCAGTCTCGCAAGAAATTATCTTGTCTTACGAGGCCGCACGCGCACCAGTATAATAAAAGAAAACATGAAAAATAAAAACGAATTAATAAAATCGGAAATTACATCATCATATCAGTTTATTTAAAACGTGTCCAAAAATATAAGTAATATAATTTTTCCGTTTGGAGTTATACGTTTATGAGTAAAACAGCGGGACACAAAATACTCTTAATACCAAATAAAATACACAAAATAACAACTACTACTACATTTTATAAAAATAAAAATAAAATTTTACCTATCCTTATCCCCAAATAACCCCATGCCCCCACTTACCTCATAAAACTTATCATCTCTTTTATGTTTTCCTCAGAACTCACGCCCCACTCCTGCTTCCCTCTCCTCCCAAATCGCCATTCTCTCTCTAACTTCCCAGAACACGCTCCTTCTCCCTCTCCAAAAAGAGAAAACCTCCCAAACAACCTTCCCACCTCAAAGGTCAACCATAACCAAACATTGATCTCACTCTTGGCTTTTCCACATGGAAGAAAGTCAACAAAATCAAAGGTCCCTATTTATTTTCTTGTCTCTAGGGGTCACGAATGAAGATAATATCAAGAAGAGACAAGTGAGAGTCTGAGCATCATGGTGATATTACTCAAGAAAGGCTTGTACCTCATCCCCGAAGTCGAAAGTCAAGGTAAAAGCTTCCCCATCTTCTTCTTTATAAGGGCCACGAATGACCAAGGGTTTCACACAAAATCCACTCACTCACATCATCAAAAAGGGTCCAATTTGGAGAGCTAGCGTCTCGGTTTGAGTTTCGGGTGAAGGTTGTGTGAATCCCTACGTACGGTCTTCGTCGGCTTAGTAAGCTTTCACAAACTCTAATCTTGATATAGATTGATAGAAGCTCTCGACATATACATGTATATCTTTGTTATTCATTTTTTTTCCTGGTCGAATGGTAAATAAATATTAATTATCTCTATGGTTAAGAAGAGCTTGTGTCGTGAGGTTTAATAAAACCAAAAATGTTTATGGAAGTGTAAATTAATCTTCTTGGGATTTAGTTAAATCAATGTTATATGTATGTATTTTTACCGATTTACATTAAGAAATAAGGGTGATTAGAATGAATAATGGTGCAAGTTTATTCCGTCTTTGATTTAGTTTTCGATTTACATATGTACTGTTTCGAATGAACATGTGTTCGGATGGTAGATAATTCTTAGGAAACCAGTTTTGTTATTATAACTTGAAGCTTGTGTAGTATAAATAATTGTTAAACCGAATGGCTTGGAAGTGCCGATATCAGATTTACTCGTGTCCATGTTGTGTCTTGGCTTGGCTAAATTTGTGATAAAGCTGTTAAAAGAGATTTATGGTCATGTATGGTCTTGATGCCTAAATTATACTCCCTCCGTCCCACATTAAGTGTCCACTATTACTTTTTTAAGTCTTTTTTCTTAAACTTTGAATTTAAATATTTTTGTTCGTGTTATATAATATTTGATGCAATATATATGATTGGATTAAGTTTTTAAATGTATTTTCATTTGTATAATTTTTATTAAGTATTATATAACACAAAAAAATATATTTACAGTCAAGTTGAAGAAAAAAGACTTAAAAAAGTCATAGTGGACACTTAATGTGGGACGGAGGTAGTAACAACTAAATTTTTTACTTAAGTAACTCCCAAAGGAGTTTGTTTTGGGTTGTGTTATGGGACTTTTTAGTCAAGTCTAGGCTAGCTCAAATAGGGTGTTTGGTTTTCCTCACTATGGGTCAAAAGGGGGTTAACTTTCGAACTTATTAAATCCAAGTCGAAGTGGGTACAATGGGTCATGCCAAATCAGGTTTTGGTCATCCAAGAGGCTGCTAGAACTCAGCCACATCGCGAGTCCAACTGAAAATAGAGTCCGCCTTCTTGCTCACTGTCGAAAACAAAGTCGATAACTTAAATGGTTAATTTTTGATTCTAAATCTTTGGGGTTATAGCTTGAGTGTGAGATTATTGGGCCGGTCTAACCCACGGCTAATCGGGAGCCCAAGCAGGAATGTAATTTGATCTACTGGTGTCACTTCGGCTTGTTTCCCCTGTCTTATTGATCCTATCAATCGCAACGTAAATTATAACGAGATTCTAAAAATTGTTATGTAATCAAAATTAGTCTAAAAATTAAATAGTAAGTCTTCTTTCACTTGCTTATAAAATTATTAATTTTATAACCTAACTAATATAAACTAGAAACATTTTATAAAAACTTACACGATGTTTTATAAATTGTTAAACGACTACCTACCTAAGCTCACATCTTATAACTTATAGTTACCACCAGGAACCAAAAACGTATACGCGGTTAATGCCTAAATTTTCTAAATTACTACCCTTATAATTTATAAGATTATTTTGTTTTCCTTTTAGACTCTTCTAGTAAACCTACTACCTCCCTCATTTAACTATAAGCGTTAAACGACATCTTTAGAAGTGAAATGCATCTACTATTTGCTTTTGTGTTTTCCGTACATAGTCTTCCGTTTGCGGCACATCGAAGACTCATTCGTTTTAATGCTTTTTATTTTTGTACGTGTATATCTAAGCACTTCCATGAGCCAAGGCTAGCCAATACTTACCAAACTAATTTAAACTTGAATACCACCACACAAGCAACGATAATATAAAACTTTAACTTCTTAACCATTATCGAGTCAAATATAAAAATAGAAACTAAAGTATGGTTATATTAACTATAGGTCGCGTGACGGTACTTCATGCATCTACTACTTGATCTTTACACTACTCGGATACTTTTGCTAAAGTGAGTTCATAGCCTCGCTTTTACTTATTTTTCAACCCCCGCGAGGGAGATGCATGCTATAAACTAGAACACAAGTCTTTTCTTAAAATGTATGCTTGCCTGATTATAATTATTATTGCTTAAGTTTCCTGCCAAAAGTCCCCTTCATCATGAACCATTAATCACTTGCCAGTGAACGCGAATATTGTGAATAGTACTATGGAAATTAACGACCCTGACTCGGTTATCGGAAATAACCGGGTGCACCATATTTGATTATCTCTATGTAATTGGCTATTACATCCGGGGCAATTTTATTACTTACACCAAGAATTAGGTGTATGCGCTAGTTTGGTGTCATGAGCTTAGCGCATAATAATGTCTGTTTTTATGGTAATTGTCTTCAAGCAATTATCATCTCTAACTTGTGTTCAACCATTCATTAAACCTATGAATATCACCAACATTTTGTTGATCTTTTTAAGCATGTTTATCTCGTGTACTAATTAGGAAAATCTTGAAGGTGCGGAGTGTACGGAATGGAATGCTGGAAGTGGTGTTTTAAATAAAGTTATCATTTCTCAAACTTTGAACTATCTTTTGTGTAACTTCAAAACTTGTGGTACTTTCTCTTGTGATCCAAAACATTGAGTTTTTATGAAATGATAACAATCTTTTATTAAAAACGTCTCCTTAGAGTCGTTTTCTATGACTTATGACTGTGATCCTCTAAGTAATACCCCAAGTAGTCTTCCGCTGTCACATTATGATTTTGGGGGTGTTACAGTTTTATAAAAACTTTAGTATGGTTATAGTTGAGCTTTTTATTTTTGAAAAAATGGAATTCTCTATAACCTTAGGCTCTGATACCATTCTGTCACACCCCGTCAATGGCGAAAACAAGAGATGTAACTGAGAAAGGCACATTGCATAATGTTGGAATCACTCCTAAACAGTATTTCAAGTATTTATATTTCATATGTAATAGGTAGCTTTATTATGGCCTTTATGTTTGTTTAAGGTCCAACATGTAGAAGGCCCATAAGTCGAGGCCCAAGCTCAATAAAGAATAGGAAGGAGAGGAGTGTTGCCTAGCTCCTTGCCTATATAACTATTGTAAACCCTCATTCGAGGGTTGGTTGTTCAAGTTATTCTCTCATTCACTCTTTTGCATAACCGCTTCATATTATACGCATGTGTGTGTGTTTAGCTTGTTCATCCGCCTTCATCTCTTTCTCTATAAGCTTGTGTTATAAAACTAGTGACCTAACAAAGGTATCAATCGCCAAATAGTTGGGTGTACACTTTGTTTTGAAGTTTTGGTTTTGGGTCTTACGCGAAAGATAACACAATCTTTGGTTCTCTTAAAACCGATTTTTACACTTTTGAATCCAAGATTCTTGTACTTTCAACGTTATTAGGTGTTAAACTATTGGTTTTGGCAAAAGTTTGGAACTTTACGTGTTTTTCCTTGTTTTAAGCTTGTTTTTGTACGCAAGTGTTATCCTACGCCAGAATCGCTTTTAAGTGCTTTGAATCATCAAGTTTCACACTTTGTGTCATTTTGGTGTTATTGAAGCTATTTCATCACACAAAACCGGTTTAGAAACATCTTTGGACAAAATCATTCTTACGAGTAAGATTACGCGTATCAAAACCCTAGTTTTACGAGTAGTTCTACGCGTAACGTTGTTCTTAGCTTGATCTTCATTTTCCGGTTTATTCCGTGTTTTCTTACTTGGATAAGTCCAAAATACGCCGACTTTGGATATCTCTTGCACCGTGAAGTGTAAAAGATCACTTGGGATAAAACCCAATCTTACGCTTAAGCATAAAGCTTACGCCAGAGAAAATCTTACGCTTAAGATTCATCTTACGCGTAGACCTAGTCCTACGCATAAGGTAATCCTACGCCTAACTTTCTACGCCTAACTTACTGTTTACGCGTAACTTTAGTCCTTTTTCCTACTTACGCGTAAGCTAAATCCTACGCGTAACTATTCTTGATTACGCGTAACTTTTGGTGTTTTTACGCATAAGTGCTACTTGGTTCTTGTCTTTTCTACGCCTAAGGACACTTCATCAACAAAGGTTCATTCGACTACAAAGATCCATTCTTACTACACAAGTTTATCATCATGTCTCAACCTCCATACTCTAACTACTTCCCTCACACTTATAATCATCAACAACAACAACAATTAACTCCACAACATCAACAATGGAATCAACAACAAGCAATTTATCAACAACAATTTAATCAAGAACATACTCCACAACTTGTCGCAATTCCACAACCACAAATGGTTCAACCACCACCAAACCTTCAAGCTCTACCCTACACAAACGATTTCAATCAACATCCATCTCGAAGCACTATGAAGGAACCCACTTGGTTTGCAAAGATGTGTGAAGCTTTAAGCACCCAACAATCAATTCATGAAGTCGGATCACTTGATAGACCTCCAATGCTCACCCAGAAACTACGATCAATGGGTGATAAGGTTCTTTAGGTTCGTGATCCAAGAAGCCACATGGAAAGTTCTTAAAGAAGGTTATCTTGAAGGTCCATTTGAGATGCCTACCGTCATTGTACCGGAGATCCAACTGCTCCACCAAGAGATGAACAAACCAACATTGCTATCATGCAGATTTAAATCCTACGTAACTTCTACACTATGAAGTCGATGAACTTGCAATGGAATACATCCTCTTAGGATTACCAAACCCAATTCTTCGTAGTGTTGATGCTCAAAAGACCGCACAAAAAATGTGGGACCATATTCGCCTTCTTATGGAAGGATCGGTACTCAATCGAGGATTTGGAATCCAAATTTTACTTGGCTTATGAACACTTCATGATTGAACTCGAGAGACACTCGTGTCATATCATCATCGATTTTCGACATCATTAATGATTTGGATAAACACAACATCATCATGCCAAGAATTGCAAAAAATACTAAGTTCCCGAGTAGTCTTGGTCCGTAATGGGAGAAATATGTCATTTTTCTCCGCTGCGAAGAATATGCATCATTCTACTTATGGATTGTTGTACGATTACTTGAAGCCTCATGAGAAGGAAGTTGATCGAAAGGATTCTCCGTGCTCAAATTGCTAAATGTACCACAACCGGACAATCAACAACTTGCCTTATATGCTCAATGTAATTATCCTCTCAACCAAAGAACTCAACCAATCGCTTCCAACACACCTTCACAAAGAACAACCTCAACCTCAACAAAATCAATTGGTTCCATACAAACAATGCTCAAGCATATGTCGTTGAAGCTACCGAGGAAATAGATCCGTTCAAGCATTGCAACAAGGATTTGTGATGATTGCTAATGCTTTTGGTCGTTACACCAACAAATCCAACAATCGATTCGCTCTCATCTAACACACGGACTCAAGTCATGTGAACGATGGACGGTTGAAGTTCGTAATCGTGATTATAGTCGCCGATGGGCGGTGGTCAAGGGTTTAATGTCGGAAGGAATAACAACAGAGCTCAAGTGGTGGAACAGGAAATGCTCGAATCGGTTAAATGGTCTTCGATGCTACAATTGCAATGAGAAGGGACACTGGCTAATGCATGCCCAAAGCCAAGGACTAGGGGCGGGCTTATTTCAAAGAGGCCTTACTTTTGGCTCTTAAGGATGAAGTCGTGGATCTCTCACAAACAAAGAATGAGCTTTATGGCGATGCGCACTCGATGATGATATGGAGGACTTGCGAGGCTAATGCAATGTTATGTTGATGGCTAATATGCATGAGCCGCACATGAGTGATACAGCCCAGTGATGACACCGATGGCTTGTCTCAGTACCCGAACAAACCATCATCATATCCGAACTAATATCTCCGCCAATATCCGAATCCGCACGGATCGATCGCTCAAAATGAGTCTTCTACATCTTCTTCGATGATTTTCAAGTTAACCATGTAGTTACATTTGACCATCAAGATGACCTCATGGTTTCCTTTGATAATCAAATTGACTCGTGGTCGCATTTGAGGATCTAAAGAATGATCATCTTGAGACTCACGCTGAACAAGATGATCTATTGCCTCATCCGGATTTTGCTCGGTTAATTCAAGACCATAAAATCAAAATGGAGGAATGTTATGCATTAAATCAATCCTTAAAAGTAAAATGCACTCGTTAACCAAGGATTTTGAATGTTTACAAATGCAACTCAACTTTTCAAAACTCAAGAAAACTGTGAAAAGGTTTTGAAGCCGCTTTGCAAAATCTCATCAAAACGAAAATATTTAGAGAGACAGATCGTGATCTAGCCGCCTCAAGAATGCTTTATTGTCCGAATTAGAACAATCAAACATGAACATAAAAAGCAAATTAACGCCTCACCTTGGAAAATCAAAATGCTAAGGTGAGTTGTTAAATTGTCAAAACAGCCTCCGTGATACAAAAAGCATTCAACGAATCGGGTAGATGACCTTCTTGCAGAAATTCTCGGTTTGCAAAACAAACTTAAATAGTTTAAAACTGTTGTTTACAAACATGGTGAATCAAGAATGACTATTGAAAAGTTTACCTTAAAACCTAATCCAAATGGATATGGAAAAATCTAGTCGACATAAACCAAAGCTTTCACTAAAAACATTCAAACCAACTCCCAAGTTTCCAAAGTGTAATACAAAATTGATAATATTGTCATGAGTGTTGTTGAATACCATCGTCAAGAGGAATTAGATGCGTAAGACGAGAGTCGATCAAAATTAAAAATGTTGTTTACAACAAACCTTTAATTATAAAACGCGGTCACTTTCACACACCAACGGATTCTTCCAACACACCAAGGGTTATCATCAAACACCCGAGTCTTCTATTGTTAATCCCAAAACAGCCTTTGCACAAACTTATGGTCCTTTACCTTCCATTAGTGAAGTAAACTCAAAACACGAAAATCGAAAAATCCTTCGATATTTTGACATTTTCATGGTCGACCTCAAAATTTTACAACATGAGATAGAATATCGATCCGAAATCAAAGTTGAACATTTTCAATCGCCTCCCGAGAGAACAAAGTGACATCTTTCGAAAAATCTTTACCTAATGTTAAAACTTGAAAAGTTGTGCAATTGCTCGGAAAAGGATTTTCATAAGGAACTTGGGTAATGAAAACGCCGAGAAAATGTAAACATCTATTACTAACACAAAACGCAAAAGAAACTATTGAGAAAAGATGTTGATCGACTCTTGGAAGATGTTATCTGTACGATATCCATAATGTTGTGCTATTCTATTCGCTGCCATATGCATCCGATCATATCTCTCACCGATATTGTTGAAACTGTTGTAATCATGAGAACACCGATAATGTGCTTCAGATCGAGTCTTTAAAAGTCGAAAATAAACGATTACACACGGAAATTAACAATGCAAACGTCGTCTTCATTGGTGTGAAAAGATATTCACAACCATCAACTTAGTTTTCAAAAGAAAATCGCTCAATTGAGTGCAAAATCTTCCGATCCTAAAATTGAGCAACTGGATGATCAAAACGTGTCTTTGAAAAGTCAAATCTCAAAATATGAACAAGAACTTTTAAAAGTTAAACAGAATATGGTGTCATATTTGATTTACTCAAAAGACTCGAGATGAAGCATCAAACGAACTTGATCACTATCTTGCTCACACTAGAGAAGTCATGAATTTTGCCGGTAATCTTCGCTCAAAATCAAAATCGATTCACACCATCTCTAAGTTACGGAAATGTTAGGAAAGTATGAACAACTCCCGCCTAGTGTGATTAAGAGATTAGCACCACCACACTTAGTAATCGTGAACCTAGAATTCCCACGCCAAATCACAAGTTGCTAATGTGTTTCCCTCATCGAAACAGAATAGTTGCATCTTTCCAAACGTCCGCACTTCACAACCTAGAGCACTCAATCAAGAATAGGAAGTTGCGACCTAAGAAAAGATCAATAAGGAATGCTAAAGTAGAAGAACACCCTAGGAATCAAT
This sequence comes from Chrysanthemum lavandulifolium, assembly GCA_022545495.1. Lineage (NCBI taxonomy): Eukaryota > Viridiplantae > Streptophyta > Magnoliopsida > Asterales > Asteraceae > Chrysanthemum > Chrysanthemum lavandulifolium. The sequence continues at coordinate 112,462,513 of CM040244.1, forward strand.
AAAACTCATGTTACTTCCACTATAGATGTTGCGTCGGCAAATGTAATAGAAATAGTGATGTAACGAATGCTAAACCGTTAAGTACCTTTGATATTCAATCGATGCACCTTGTGATAATTATCAAAAGAGTATGAATTCGATTGTCATGACAAATGTGTTGCTAAAGCTATAATCTCTAGATTACGGAATCCTAAGAATCGGAATACCTCTAGGCCCACTAATCATTCTAAGTCCGTGCTTGGTAAACCACCTTCTTTAGATTCTACGGCAACCATTGCTATCACAAGAGCTCCCGCTACACCTCCTAAGAATACAAGACCACCTAGTGTTTTCACTAAGACTAAAGCAAAGAGTAGTTATAGATGGCGTAAATGGATATATAACACACTTGGATTTAAATGGATGCCTAAACTTGTAAATGTGTGTATGTCTAACGATCGCTTGGAACCCTCTAACATTTCGGTTCCACATCTACTTCTATTCCATCCGTGTCATCCGTGTGTAATGCGGTGATACAGATCATTCTCTGATTGTTGATAGCGGATGTTCCCGACACATGACAGCAACCTTAAACTGTTATCAAACTTTATTGCAAAGTTCATTGGCACCGCCGATTCGAACGATCACTTCGCAGCCCATCATGGGCTACGGAGATTATGTTAATGGGAACATCGAAATCAAGACGGTTTACTATGTGGAAGGCCTCGGTTATAACTGCTTTCGAGAGGTCAATTTTGTGATGGAGATTTGGAGGTTGCTTTCAGGGAGAAAACTTGTTTCATTCGTGATCTACAAGGAAACGATCTTATGTCTTGCTCGCGTAATTCTAGTCTCTACACTATCTCTATGCAAGACATGGTTGCTTCCTCTCCCATTTGCTTACTTTCCAAGGCAACATCTACAAAATCCTGGCTATGGCACCGTCGTCTCTCACATCTAAACTTTCAAACCATCACCAACCTTGCCCGACACAAACTAGTTGAAGGACTCCCACGATTCCGTATTCAAAAGATCATCTTTGCTCACCGTGAACAAGGGAAAAGCACTCGTGCTCATTTTCCTTCAAAGGTGGAACACAGCTCTCAAAGATGTGCTTCATCTTCTTCACATGGATTTGTGTGGCCCGATCGCGCTGCAAACGATTAACGGCAAACGCTACATCTTAGTAATTGTTGATGACTTCTCACGATGGACTTGGGTCTACTTTCTTCGTAGCAAAGACCAAGCTCCACAAATGATCATCACCTTTCTCACAAAGATACAGTTCAGCTCCGCAACACCGCCGTAATCATCGTAATGCATAAAGGAACCGAATTTGTTAACAAAACCCTTCGTGAATTTTATGAGAAAGTAGGAATTCAAGATCAAACATCTATTGCACGGACACCGAACAAAACGGAGTTGTTGAAAGACGAAACCGAACGTTAGTGGAAGCCGCAAGAACAATGTTAATCAATGCTAAACTTCCCGATTACTTATGGGCGTGTCGATCCACCGCATGCTATACTCAAACCGCTCTATGATCACAAACGCCACAACAAAACACCTTTTGAGCTTGTCCACAACTATAAACCGAACCTCAAACACTTTCATGTATTTGGATCCCTTTGCTATCCGAATAATGATCGTGATGATTTTGGAAAGCTCAAAGCAAAAGCGATATTGGAGTCTTTATTGATACCGTGACAATTCTAAAGGTTTCAACTGGAATCGTCGAACTAAGGAGGTAATGGAAACGATTCATGCTCATTTCGATGAACTCACGGAAATGGCTTCGAGTATAACGACTTAGAACCCGGTCACAACCGCTTAAACTTCCTCAACCCCATCATCAATCAAGAAAGCCCTCATTAACTCACAACAAATGGAAAGGTTATTTGCTCCTCATCGTGTGATGATATTGATGAACGTGCTCTCGTGTATCCGGCGTCTCCACCGCACAACCCGATCATATTCCTATACCGATACACTGCTACAACAACCATCTTGAAGATGCACCCACACCAATTGACTCCAACACAACAGCTTGAACACACCGCTTCCAACAATGATGAACCAAATTGATGATATTCTCAATGAAGTACCCCACCGCAGATTTTGATCCAAATGCTTCTTCAACCCGTTTGCCAATGAGATCGCCGCACTGATGTCGCGGAATCTTCAACAAACCATTTGAATCCTCAAAATCGCACAATGTATACCAACATCAACCCTCTACACATAGATGGACTAAAGACCATCCTCGCTAACATTATTGGCAACCGAATCAACCAATCGTTACGAGACAACGTCTTCACTCGATGGTGAACATCGATTTATGCACTCACCGCTCGCCAATCAACCTAAAACATTAAGGATGCATTGACAAAAGACAACTGGATTGAATCCATGCAGAAGAACTCAACCAATTCAAACGCCTTGAAGTATGGAACTGGTTGAAAGACCAACAGGGTCTACGCCATTGGTTTAAAATGGATTTGGAAAACAAATTGATGTCAAGGAATGTTATCCAAACAAGTCACGCCTAGTTGCTAAGGGTTATCGCCGTAAGAAGGAATAGACTTTGAAGAATCTTTTGCTCGGTTGCTCGCCTTGAGGTCGTTCGATATTTCTCGCGTTCGCGGCTCATATGAACATGACGGTTCATCGATGGATGTCAAACGGCGCTTCTCAATGGACAACTTAAAGAAATGGTCTATGTCACCAACCGATGGATTCGTTGATCCCGAGTTCCCGAACCATGTCTACAAACCGAACAAAGCTCTATATGGTCTCAAACAAGCCCCTCGGGCATGGTACGATAAGCTATCATCTTTCCTCATTGCCAATAATTTCACCAAAGGCTCGGTTGACCCAACTCTTTTATACAATATCACGGGCACACATCTTAATTGTTCAAATTTACGTGGATGACATCATTTTGGGTCAACACATAAAAGTTTTCAATCGCTTTTGCAAAACTCATGAAGAAAAATTTTGAAATGTCCATGATGGGTGAACTTACGCTCTTTCTAGGACCCAAGTTCATCAATCACCCCGGGTATTTTCTTGAGTCACCCAAATATGCCCTTGAACTGTTAAACAAATTTGGAATGAATACCGTGATACTTATGCCACACCAATGGCTCATACCAAGAAATTAGATGTCGATTTACATGGAAATTGGTTGACCCTACCAAATACCAAGTATTATTGGGTCTCTCATGTATCTAACAAATAGAAGACGACATTGTCTTTGCCGCTTATCTATGCTCCCGTTATCGATCGCGACCAACTGAAACCCACCTCTCGAGGCTAAAAGAATCCTCCGATACATCAAGGGAACCATTAATTTGGGGATCCGTATCCAAGGATTCGGTTTTGAACTAATAGCTTTTTCAGACGCCGATCACGCAGGATGCTTAGACTCAAGGAAAAGTACTTCAGAGCTCTACAATTTCTCTGATAAACCGTGTCTTGGCAATCAAAGAAGGTGATTGTACATCGCCATCAATCAAGCGAGAATATGTAGCCATGTCCGCGTGTTGTGCTCAAGTCATCCGGATGAGAACACAACTCAAAGACTATGGTTATGTATTTGATGAATCCCAATGTATCATGAAAATCGGAGTGCCATTGCAATCTCGCAACTCGCCTCAAAGACTAAATCAAAGCACATCGATCTACGCTATCATTTCATCAAGGACCATGTGGAACAGTGTACCGTTGAATTATACTTTGTGGTACTCGAATACCAATTGGCGATCCGCCACCAAAGCCTTGCCTCCCGCTAGGTTTAATGAGTTGGTCCACCGGATTGGTATGAGGTGTTTGACTCAAGAGGAATTGGATGACCTCTTAAAACAGCCTTAAAACCTCACAAACACCAAAACATCTTTTGTAAATAAAATTTTCAAAACAAAATACAAAAATATAAAATCGATAAAACAACAAAAATATTCTCCCAATCTACATTTCTTTCAACATGGCAAGTACATTTCTTCCGTCAACACTTTTATTTTTCAAAATTCAAGATTTTTCCGATCAAGTGTTGAGGGGAGAAAATAATCCATTAACCGCTTCAAAACATCGTGTACTTGCATGTTATCACATCTCGGTTGATTCTTTTACAAATGGTGGTAAATTTCGGTTCATTGACACCCTCGGACTTTAATTAATAACCTTTCATTATTTTCTCAAGTCGAGGGAAGTGTCGTCAAGTTTTCTAAAATCTTCATTTGGTAACCAAAATTGGAAGTTAAAAGGCTTTGGATGAAAATGGAAAAGTGGAGGGACCAAACCTGTCAAAACTTAAAGTTAATTTAAATAAAACCTCCACCTAACTTAACTCTTCTCATTTATTACTATCAACCAAACATATCCTACGATAAGAATCAATCTTCAAATCTGTTTTGGATCATCATCTTGTAAGTTGTTTCATAATCTTAACATGTTTTCAAACACTAGTCTTGATTTTTACGTGAATCCAACGGTCAAAGATGTATAATCTTGGTTTTGTGTTCTACGATATGCGTATGAACACATAATCAAGATTGTATGTTTGTGGTTAAAAAGATTGTTTCAAAACGTGTTTTAGCATCAATGATAATATCTTTATCCTCAAATCTTACCTAAACATGAATTGATTGATTTTGAAACTTAGGGTTTATGCGTGGATTTGGGTTCTTCCAAATGTGAAGTGTTTTTGGTCTAAATATTGTCTGGGTTATGTTCATATGATGTTGAATTAATCATATCCTTGCTCTATAACTACCCGTAAACACCGATTAATTCGATTTTGAAATTAGGGTTTAAGGTTCATAAGTTTGGGTATTTTTGATTCACCATGAGTTAGATGTTAATACTTGGTATATAAGCTCATACAACTCTCTTGAACTACCGTAATAAGTTTGGTGCAAATCCTATGGTTAGAAAACTTACGCGTAATTCATAACCCTTAGGGTTTTGACTTACGCGTATGACTTTCACGCTTAACGCATATGAATGATTCATACCATGTTTTGTTGATAAAATGAATGATATGTGTTTAACTTTGATGATATGATGTTTTATTTCGTGCTTGCTACACGTAACATTCGTAATCAAGGTGGTTATTAATCTCACGATAAGGATCACCCACGCCGTAGCTTGTTATGCGTAAGACTTGTCTTACGCGTAGCTTCTACGCTAAGGTTCTACAATGGACCACGCGATCCCGTGAAGGATATGCGTGTGAAGGACCTCACGCATAAGGTCAAACTCTTACGAGTAGCCTTACGCGTAAGGTAAATATATGCCTACGCATAAGCTCTCCGCGCATAAGGACTCCTTTTCCTACGCGTAAAATTTCTTACGCCGAAGATAGGATTCTACGCGTAAGTCTACGCCTAAGCATATATCATTCTCGCTCACGCGTATCTTTGCCAAAACTACGCTTAACCCTGGATTGACCTTCATGATGAATTGTTACTTGTACAAACTTGTAAATAAACTAATCATATCATCACGAATCCAAAATATCACTAATAAACTTAAATCGCTTGATATGTTGTGAACAATAAGTGATAAAATAAACTTTAAAACTTAAAGTTAACTAACTCACGAAACATTTCACGATATCATTGATTGAACATACAAGTGACTTAGGACTCGTAACAATCATTATCACCGTGTACATTCAACAACTAGACAATAAGACCTTCGTTGACTAACATTATGTCTTTCGATATGTTGGTTCTTTTGGCTAATGTTATTTCGCATCACGACATGGTCGAACAAATGAATGTGGATGCACCAAGTTCTCTCCATTGTCGATATCTATCCTCATGGCTATCCAATGAAGATAGGAAAGAATAACCTCCGTGTTGACTTTGACACCCTCACTTGCTCAATCTTCATGTCTTATTGCTATTGATATTCGAGAACTCATCCGTGACGTAACATGCTTACACACTCGCAACCATTCCCGAGATCTACATCCAACAGCTCGGAACACTATGGAAAGGGTCAAAGGAAGGATCACGTGACGGTGACTCGAACCACAAACAAGTCACCATTACACCGCAGACTTAAGGGTCGCTCTCCTTATTCCTCAAGTCAATCCAACAAAACTTTATGCCACACCGTCAAGAGCTAACTCTCCAATTCTTAATCAATATCGGTTATGACGAGGCTACAGGAGTAATCTCTAAGCACTCTCATGTAGAGCTTAAGAGTATTACTCAACCATGGAGAACACTCTACATGATCATCACCAAGTCTGCTTACGGTCGTGACAATGCTATGAGCATCCTAAGCTCATAGAACCGCAAATATTTTGGGCATTCGTCAACATGAAACACATCGCTATTGAAGCTCGATTTGGGATGACATGATGTCATTTCTCAACAAACTTGGCTCAAAGATTCCCTACATCGATATACTAAATTGTTGATACAGAGAGCACTTGGACTTCATCCCGATATTCCCAAGAGACTCAATGACCTGCATAATCACGACATGTTGACGGAACCTATTCTATCCGCGGAATCAAGGAGACGCCCACAAAGAAACAAGGTGTCATCTCGCCGATTTCTTCTAATCAAGATGTCGAAAGCTAGAAACGTACAAGAGATATCCGGAAGCGCTTAGACAAGGCAAAGTTGGTCATCTTGATTTAAAAATCTTCGAACACCTGTCAGAGAACCAAAGAGGAAGTGCAGAAGCACAACAAGTTCTCGTGAGTCAAAGGAAGGTTCCTAAAAGGAAAGCTCCTTCTATAAGGATTGTTCCCGTAAAGGAAGCCGAACCTATTCCCACACTTGAACCTCAAAGACAACTTAGGGATGAGAGCTCAAGATACCGAGATGATGAAGAGGTTCATTACTCGCAATCGCAACCAAACACCGCCTCGGTGACAAAACCTCCAAGTCCTCCAAATTGCCCAAGAAAAGGGAAGACTCAAATATTGTACCTTATGATGAGAGCTCAAGAAGAAGAAGAAGAGCAATTGGATAAATCATACAGAAAAAGTTTCACAACGTCCGACACATTCAAAAGGTCACGAATTTGCTAAAGATCTAATGGGTGGCCTGGAGGATCAAGTGGTGCGCCCACTCTCTCCGCATCCCGATGCGGTTAATCAACCCGATAAGGGATCCGTGCCACCACTCTTCGCAACAACAACCTTTGTTGAAGACACTATTGAGTATGATTTTGAGAAACTGTAATCGAGAAAGAGAAGTCTAAGGATGACGAGGATGATTATACAAAGTTTCTTCTCGACGGTCCCCACGCACTCAAAGGAGAAAACCTCGAACTCCTAAGGACATGAAGTCTCCTCATGTCTCCTCATCATCGACTCTTCATCTCATTCATCACCACCACCATCAACAAAGTCAACCGGATCATCATCCAAAGCAAGAAAGAAACCACCAAAGTCTTGGATCTCTTAGTCTCATAAAAGGATTGTAAAAGTCGTCCAACAAATCGAAAAGAAGGACATAACTTACGTAAAATGAATTGGTTTGTCAACCAAATTCATCCTTAAATGATGAGATAGACAAGATGGAGAAAGAAAGGAAATTTGTTCAGATTTCATGAGAAGTCATCGTCGGGAGGAACTGAATGAAATGATTGAAGGTTACACTCAAAAGTTCCTTCGTGATATCGCCCTAAAGTCCAAAAGGAACTGGAGAAGTCGACAAGAGATCAAACTCACAAGTTTCTTCTCGACATTGTCCCCGTGTGACTAGAGAAGTATTCTCCGCATAACTCACCCCTAACATCGCCGCATTGGTTAAACATACAATGGCCAAAGAAGTCGATCTCTCTCGAACTGAAAGTTAATCGCTAAACTAGTGATGCAAATGTCAAAGCGATCTCGAACGCTTACTTCAGATGAAGCTAAATTTTTCAAGGTCTACTTGCTTTTCAACTCGCTTCATCATGCAAGGAGTCACCGATCAACCCAAACGACCAAGAGATGACGATGATAAGGATAAGGACTCGCACCTAAACGCCGAAGCGGCCCGTCAATCTACATCTATGCCACCTCCTCCACATCGGACTTCTTCTCAACATAAGTCTCCATCACCTCGGTCTTCTGGCGATAAACCTCGGGACGATTCCGAGTTACCACCCCGACTCATAAAACAGTGACTACTTTGAGTACACGGGTGGTGACGATGAAGAGGTCCTGAGCCCCGACAACAACCCACCTCACCTAAACAAGTGCGAAACCACAATCATCATCAAAACCTTCAAAAGAAGAAGAAAACGACTCAATGACGCCGTATCATGGCTTGATGACGATAAACCGCTGAATTTGATTGGTTTGCTACTCTTGTTAACGACACTCCCACCCCTCAAGAAGGTCAAGAATTGATAGACGGTAGTACCTTGGAGCATGCAAAATCTTGCAAGAAAGATTCCGTGTGAAGAAGATGACGAACCGAGTTGAAGCGCATCAAGAATGACGATTCCTTCTTTTGAAAACAAATGGAAAGTGCAATCGAGGTTGAATATCACCTTGAAAACATAGCTCGAGCCATGTCTAACAACATGGATTGGCTCAACCTAGAAGCAAACATCGACTTCACTAAACGGAACAACCCTCCATATTACACCGATCGACCAAACCTCTACCAACAATCGCCAACCAGATGAACCAAGGATTCCTTCGATATTTCTTCAACAAAGACCGAATTTCTTCTCCATGGTGGCGATGGTTCACGAAAATACGCTACATCATCGACTCTTCCATTCCCAAACGCTATTTACTCAAACCGCATAGCTATCGAGGAACGTGCAAATCACTTGTTTTCGACAACGCAAGCATACGACCAAGATGAATTGTATGGGATTCATCATTGGCCCGAACGCCAAGAATCTACTACGTGTCGCTCTGTTCAAGTCTCAACATGAAGTGTACCGCTCAAAGGACATCGTGGCCATCAAACACATTGATCTCAAGTCTAAGTGGGACTACACATTCTTGAAGAATATCATAGTCAAACGACAAGATGAACAGACTATGAATTCTCGAGGTGACTTTGAGAACTTGTCCTCAACGACATCAAGACTTGTACCTTGCCAAAGCATGTGGTCGTATGCGACAATTCTCGATCAAGTTCAACGTGAATTTATCAAGTCGGTTCTCATCTTCATTAGACGATTGTGATCAAAGAACGGTCAAGATATCCGGATGGTCGTTGAATCATATCGAAAACGTAAACTTCACTCCACCACGCCTTGATCTTCCCGACATCAACCACTCAAACAACTTACGCCATCAAGAAACCTTTCGGCATTGTTTACCGCAGTGAACTTCAAGAAACCGCTTAATGGCGTAGTGAGCTCCACAAATTCGGGATCATACCTTGAAGATGGTTAGGGATGGATTGGCGTGATTGAAGGATATACCGAAAGTTGGGAATCTAAGCTACTGAACTCTCGTGAAAGGAGGGATGTGAGAAGGATCATCACCATGATTGATGAACGGTTGTTCGAAGGGATCGCCTCGACGCTTGGAGAGCTATGTTGGTGGTCGACCCAGAGAAACATCACCGGCTTTCAACGCCTGCGCGCACTCGGGAACATCACCGCACTTCTGGTACACCTTGAATTGTTTCCTTCATATGATTTTGGATGTATGATTATATATGTGAATGGCTTGTGCACACATAAAGGTACAACCCGTGTCTGTCAAGAAAGGACCCCGTGGTACGCCTCGGTGCCACAATCCTTATAAAAGGAGCGAAAGTTTATTTTTTGAGTAAAACCTATCAAACCTTTCATTTTCAAGGTTTTGCTCAAAAGACAAGTACTTCCCATATGATTTTAAAACCTCAACCGCTTATATCACTAATTGAGGGGAGTATTTGAATTAAAACTTTGTTCACAAATTGTTCACAAGTGGTCACTCTTCCCGCAACACTCAAAATGGTCATATTTATTTCAACCGCTCAAAATAACATTTTTTATGCCATTTTGAGGGGAGAAAATTTGTGTGATAAGAAATATGTTGTCAATGCAAATGAATCCGTGTACCTCGACTTAACCAACGAATTGACGGTACTAAACTGTTAGTAACTCGAAAAGACTTGTCCGGACGGGTAATAATTTCAAGCTAGTTCGCTAGTGATGTAAACGTGTCTCGCAAAGGACTTGTCCAAGTAGAAAGTACCATTCGAGAAACTCTTGATAGACATGAACATCGACGGGTATGACAACCTTCGAGGTTTGTCTACACCTTCAAGATAGTTATTAGAGCTAGTTGTCACCTAAAAGTCGACAATGTATCTCTTTAACTATTCAACGTAACCGTGTCTCGCGGAGATTGTCTATCTTCGAATCAATTCAAAAGTGCGCTCTTTCCTCACCGCGCATTTAACCATTAAAACTATTAAGCACATGTGGAGGGGAGTATTTATGCAAAACTTATCTCTCATCGTGGTTCAAACATGTTTTTCATTTACAAACCCTTTGAGATATATTTTAACTTACAAAGGTTATAATGGCAAACATAGGTTAGTCATGGAGTTATAAGGTGACTAAGGTTAGGAATAACTGTCTATGATCCGCCAGAGTCGGAGGATCTACCCAAGGACACTACCATTAGTTAGTGTTAGAAGTCCTTAGGAATGATTATAAAAAGGAGAAAATGAGAATCGGAGAAAGAAGGAGTTGAAGAATCAAAAAGAAATGTAAAGTAAAGGGTGAAAAGTAATAGCCCTCCGTTATTCAACTTAGGCGACAATCGTTCAATTCATATGCTCTTGGTTGTCACTTAGTGACACCGGTATTGAAGATTAAAAGTCGTCATGGACCCAAAGGACGCATGCACTAAACCTTCTTAGCCACTCAAGTTTCTCTCAACATAAGCTTGTTTCATTCTCACAGGAACCCTACATAATCTATTGGCTTTCTTAGAGATCGCTGGTATTAAAGAAGGAGACCCTCCCTAGTCTCCACTCAGAAAACCAAAACGCACTATTGAGTCTAGAGCCACGAGATTCATCAAAAGATCTCTTAGGAACACTTGACATTTAATCACTTGTTGATCAACAATAAGATCTTCATGATTCAAAGGTTCATATCGAGTCCTTCATGATCTTAGCAATCTGTCGAGAACATTTATGAGAGGTTCACATCCGTGCTCCTCGCTGATTGAATGGAAACTCCCGCCAGGTCAACATCAAACACCGACGAAGAAGTCACTTCGGTAACTCCCGTGGATTACGCGGAGTGTGTCTCAAACGGTCTACATCGTGAGGTGATGCTTCAGTATACCTCAACACTCATCCGAATCAGATGTATTTCGCACATCGCGTTATCTCACTTGTGGGACTCCAGCTCAGAACGGCCTTTGTAAGAATTAGAGTTGTGTTTTCACACTATGTCATTAACACTCTCAAGTTCAAACTTGTAAGTGCCGGAAACCGCTTATTACTAACCGCTTGCAATGTTTTCTTCTTATGGAAGCTCCAGAGCGGGATGATCGTGTTGATTCTTCTCATGCTCACGCCAACATCAACACTAATGGAAGTTCTATTCAAAAGCAACACAACCGTCGAAATGATTCTTCATCAAACCAAAGAATCTACAATGATAAAGATTTAAAGAACTTCATCAAGATTAAATTCCAACGCCATAGAGCGTGTGAGCATGTTGAAGAATGACGTGGAGACACCGGAGCAACAAGCGCACTGAGGCGCATCGATGCGCATAACAACATACTATCACTTTCACCACAAAGAACAATGATCAAAGAACAAAGTTAAAGATGACGCCGAAACATAATCGCTCAAAGATAACGATCTCTACACTTGGGAGATTGTTCGAATCAAGGCAATTCCTCTCACAAGAAAGAAGAATGTCGAAGACGTCACGCCTACTATTACATCAACGCCTTCACCGCTTACATTCATATATACTTGAGGGGAGATTGTTGGAATCACTCCTAAACAAGATTTCAAGTATTTATATTTCATATGTAATAGGTAGCTTTATTATGGCCTTTATGTTTGTTTAAGGTCCAAATTATGTAGAAGGCCCATGTTGAGGCCCAAGCCCAATAAAGAATAGGGAAGGAGAGGAGTGTTGCCTAGCTCCTTGCCTATATAACTATTGTAAACCCTCATTTGAGGGTTGGTTGTTCAAGTTATTCTCTCATTCACTCTTTTGCATAACCGTTTCATATTATACGCATGTGTGTGTGTGTTTAGCTTGTTCATCCGCCTTCATCTCTTTCTCTATAAGCTTGTGTTGTAAAACTAGTGACCTAACACATAACATCATATATTCATACCTTAAAGCTTTTACAACAGTAGTTTACAAAATATTCCTCGGCTAAAAATTTGAAGTGAAACATGTCTCCTTTGAAAGCTTATCGTCTTGAAACATGGTAGTAAAGTATCAAATAGTCTGACTCCAATAAACGTGTCTTCAAATACTTTAATAATGATCACCTGAAAATGTACTAGAAAACATCAACATAGTGTTGGTGAGCTCGTGGGTTTAAGAGATAAACCACGAATCTGTGAAATATAAATCATAGGACAATAGTGAATAAGATATACAAATATAAGCACTTAATGAAACCACGATGCATGCGACAACTGAACCTGCCAAGGTTGCTAATTACGAGTTGCTAACAATGGGGAGCTACCCTGATAGTAATATCAATTGCTTCGGCTCCAAAACAGATTTAAACAATTGCGCATAAATGTCGCATATGATGAAATCACACAACGAGGCACATATTGCAATCAAGACGCACATATTTGTCAAAAAAACATGAAAACAGTAAATCACAGCATAAAATCATTTAGAAAGCATTTGAGTGCATTTCCAAACCAAAGAAAAACGTATTAAAAAGTGGGGCTACGAGAACTCACCTTAAACAAATAGTAATACGATACTAGAAAGTGTGCACGGAAATTGAGGAGCGATGACACTGACCGCAACCTAAAGTAATGATATGTTTTAGGTCGCGCAATAATGTCATGTATGCAATTTATAAAATGTTATATCACCCGTACATGTTTGTATAATAGTTCATTTGGTAAAAATATATTTTTGTCAAGATTTTCCGTTAATAGTCGTAATATATACTTTATGTGACTAAACAAGTATATTTCGTAGTTAAGTTTTAGTCGCCTCATTACTAAGTATTTTGAAAAGTTTCCGACTCGACTAATAAGTATAAACAAAATCCTACAACTTTTATTCAGTCCGTTTTAGCTAGTTCCGACGTTAAGACGCTCAAAACCCACTTCAAAGTTAAAATTCAGCATGTACTAAAAAAACTGTTAAAATAATACGTTTCGTCTAAAACTCCCTCGAGCCATAAATTCTTCGTTATAGATCCATTTTTATCCATTCAAGCGACCACGTTTTCGTTATAAAATCTGTTTTCTATTGTTTTATTCAAATCTTATACAAATGTAAGTCATTTTTCTGTATAAACAAAATAAGGACATCACCTATGTATATATGTATTCAAATCAATTTTCTACACTTTCAAACTTCCAATTCACTTCAATAACAACTCTAAAACTATCCTAATCCCTTCCACAAAATCTTCAACAATTTATATAGTGACTTAACAATATATTAAAAATAATAAAGTTCAAGAAATCACAAAAATTAAGTATCACTTCTAAATAAATATTTACTAGTTTATACCTTGTAAATATATGTTTTTAATAAGAAGTCAAATGCAATAATGACAAGATCATAAAGTAATAAATATTTATTTTTGTTAAACATTTACCAACTTATTTTTAGTAGTGAAAATGTACAAACATGTATATGGTGATATATTTGTGTGAAATAAATGAAATAAGCACTTGTAACTTGAAATAAGACATACATAAGTTGTATAAAAAATATGAAAGAAATTTTTATAGCTTACTTGTAAATTTTATGAACATGTGATGCTAAGAACACAAGTGTACCCAATCCAATACTCCAAAACATTTGTTTACTAATTATTATACCAAAATAAGCACTAAATAAGCACTTTTAAGCATAAACCAATCTTTCTTCCTTGTTTTTCTCACTTGGCCGAACACCACAACAATTGTAGGAGAGTTTTTTGTATTTTTTTTGTTAAACAAATGAGCTAGATCACTCCTTAAATAATAGAGCAATGTATGGCATTCATATTATAAAAATAAGTTAGTACATAAGCATCAATAAGCTAGAAAGTTTTCTCAAAAAAGTATGATGGTGGGGATGGTTTGATTTGACTGAAAATGGGGGAGGGCATGGGTTACCATGCTTCATTAATTAAATGTCTAGATAATGTCTCAAAATATCTAGTTTTAGATCTATTTAAATATATTTAGGTATTAAGTTAGCTAGAAATAAATTATAGTGGAGCAAAATAGAGTGTCTAAATGATAGAATAGGGTGTAAAAATTATGTATATGTTATTTATGTAAGTATTGGGTGTCTAAAATAGGTATTGTCTAGTAAATAATTAACTTAAAGTAATTATATATAGTTTTACATATATATATAATTGAAGAAGTTAAAATGTAAAAGAAAATAATAATTCAATTTTTGTAGCACTTTATTACATGTAAGAACGTATAAAAATAATTATATAGAGTATTGGGTACATTGTGCATGCATACAAAATGTGATATGTGTTTATTTATTTAATTAATTTAAATAAATAAAAAATGTAAATATAATTAAGACAAAAAAATGAGAACTGTATTATTGGCAATGTTCTAGCAATATGTAAACTAACTTTAGTCCATTTGTTGTGCATAAGTGTTGATCTTTGATTGTGCGATTTAACTTATAATGTTATACGAAATAGTGAAATTTCAAATATTTGTAATAAATTGTTTTGAGTTTGAGACAATTATTGACCTGAAAAAAATACGAGTTGTTAAAAGTATTAACCAAAAATGCCAGTTGTCACCACATGAGTTGGGGTTGGAGGAAGCTACTATAAATTCGAAGCACTATTAAACCCATGCCCTCCCCCATTTGGTATAAGTTGCGAAATGGCAAGTTAGTTTATGTTTGGTTTGATAGTTGGTGTGTCCAAAGCCCTATTAAACGCATGCTTACAGTTAGAGACATAACAAGATCGGGTTTCTCTTTATGTGACGCGGTTTTTGATTTGATACTAGATGAGGTATGGTGATGACCAAATGATTGGTATACTAGGTTTTCGGATCTAGCGCAAGTCCAAGTTCTGTTGTTACAAGCTGATGTGAATAATGAGCTAATTTAGCGTGACTTGAATGGCCAAATGAAGTATTTTTTTAGTTTAGCATGGTAATCAATTCGTATGAGGGACGTGAAAGTTCCTTTGTTCTATATTGTATGGTTTCCACATTGTATACCTACGCATGCGTTCCACCTTTGGCTTGTTGTTAATTGTAAACTAAAAAACGCAATATCGACTGAGGAAATGGGATGTTGGTCCGAAGACCGACTTAAACTTGTTTCGGTGTCCTTTGTATGATAATCAACCTTGATTAGGGATTGGATTTGGTTCCTCCTAGATTGGATGTTGCAATGATGTTTATACTCTTGAAAACTTCCTCTTGCCAACCCGGGTTCAGTAGGAAAGCCCGAGTGATAAGGCGAAGGGTCTTCAACTCGTAGTATTATTGCTTATAACAACATGAAATACGGAAACGATATTTGAAAATTTGAACATGAATAAAACCTAAAGTGAATTATCTATACTACTTATAATGCATTTAAGCACTTCCCTCCTATTAAATTTTTAAGATTTCCTAATATAGATTTTAAGCAAATACAAGTAAAGAAGCATCATTTACAAGTATTTGAAGCACAAATAAAACTAAAAAAAATACTATTGAACACATACAATTAATACACAATTAAACTTACCCCTTCACTAAAATATACATTATTTAACTACAATGTACAATCTGATTAAGCTTACAAAACAAAAATCTAAAATCCATCAGCCCAAAACATAAATCTTCGATCCATCAGCCATATTAAGATTAGGGGTGTTCACGGGGCGGTTCGGCTCGGTTCAATTAGAGATTTTTAACTATCCATCGCAGAGTGGGTAGTTCATTTTACTATCCAAAACCGAACCATACTAGGCGGGTAACCGGACATGCGGGTACCCGAAATGAGCGGTTACCCACGGTTCGAGTCACGGTTAACCATTTTAAAAAATTAATCGAATCAAATCGGGAAAACAATAACATAAATTAGAACGTAATATGTCATTTTAGTAAGATTAAATAACATTGAAAAGATTAGAGTAATAGTAGTGTTGTTCTGTCACAATAAAAACACTCAAATTATCATATGTAACAAAAGAACTAATACTAATTATTTGACGTTTATATATTACGATCATATTAATCATATGTAATCCATGAACGTTAGTAAATGATCATATTAGATAAGTAAAAATGCGTTATATGATAAAAATAGTGCAATAATATAGTTAATACTTGTACATCTTTATGAATGGTTTGTTAAAACCTTCATGTATATTATACACGGTTCGGTTCGGGTAACCACGAATAACTAAAAGTAAATACCGAAACCGAACCGTGATAAGCGGGTTTTTTTTTGGTTTCGGGTTTTCTCGGTTTCGATTTCTTCGGTTATCTGTTTTTTGCGGTTTCGGATTGATCGGATTAGCTTGGTTCGGCGGTTTCTCGGATTTTTTGAACACCCTTAATTAAGATAGCTTAGTTCATTATAAGCTTACATGGCAAACTATTGCTCTATTAGCTTAAAAAGACCCACCATCATCACTGCAAAACCATGACTCAGATATCTCTGCCCCATATCCATTAGATGCAAATCGGGTATAGTGGCAAAGTAGCTCACTGTTTCACACGTGGAACCCCGTCAACTCTCGTTATCAGCTCGCCACGACACCACAGATGCTCGCCGTTTTGGTTCTCTCCGGCGAAGTGACGAAGAAAACGACAAACAACTTTTTAAAACTATCTGTTTCCAAACGTTTAACTTTTGAATTTATTTTTGTAATTAAACCCCTTTTTGTGTGTTGTGTGTGTTTGAGGTTGAAGCTGAGGAAAACGATTTACTGGTAGTGTTGGTGAGATTCGTAGATGAAAGTAAAAGTGAAAGAGGTTGGTTTATATGTGTGTGTGACTGCACATAGAGAGGCGTGGGATTAGGTTAATTGAATTAGGGTTGTGAAAGAAAGTGATTATATAATTCATTTGATTAAGGGTTAGTTGGGCCTAGACTATGTTTTATACGAAAATAAGAGTTGGGTTGGTGTTGAACTTAGCTAAAATTTGGTTTATTAAATGGTTCTATCCAAATTTTTGACTATTGATAGGCTTACACCAAAAAATAAATGGTAAAAAGGTTGTTAAGGCTTAATTTTTGGTTTATTATTAGACTATTGTTAAGGTTTAAATTTTTTCGTACGTTTTTTTCCTTATTATTTGGTTGTTTTGTATTGTAATTTTATTTTAAAGAATGATATTTAGAGTATTTTATATGTTTCGTAATGTATTTTTTTATCAAATGGTATTGTCGAATAACATCACATCGCTGTAAAATTTAGTTACTGTGGTTCCCGCCACACATCACATGCAGCACCTCGCTAAGAAGTTATGAAGTAAACTACGATGTACGAATTTATAATTTAAGACTTCATGCAATTCGGTGCAATACATTTAAAATCACAAGTACGAAATATATTAACCTAACTAAGACTACATACAAATTGGCATCCTAATTCCTATTACATAATTATTACCACACGTTAGCCATATTCAAGGGACCAAGATATATTTATTTTATTGTCACATGCGATTATATAAGGAATACAAATTTTTGGGAAGTTTTGAAAGAGGATTGGGTCCACTAACTGCCCATGATACTTGGCTATCACCCCAAAATATCTCACCCCATTCATTGCCTATATCAAACCGTATCGCACGTTTTTACTTCACACGCAAAACCCTAAGACGGCAGCTCATTGTTTTCTTCAAGTAATTCTGGTACGAAGGTCCTAGCTAAAGATTGGTGATCGGTTCTTCTTGGCATTCGAGTTTCGTTGTGATCATGGTGTTGGTGATCGGGGGTAGTGATTCGTTGGTGTTCTTCAATCTGTTTTGAATCCGACCAAAGGTACTCCATATCATCTATGTGTTTTCTTGTTCGATCGAATCACTAACATACGCATATGTATAAATTATGAAGACTTAATACAACAGGTTATCATCCGGCTAATATGATCTTGATTTCCATTCAAATACTTATATGATATATTAAGATGAAAACAATAAATATTGGGTAACCTACATGTCGATCTTATAACCCTATTTGTGTCGTTGGAATCAGTTTAGAGATCACTTGTTGTTCGAAGAGATGAACTCGTTATTTCTAATCACTAGTATATGTCCTGTGGAAAACTAGAAGGGGGGTTGAATAGTTTTACCAATTTAAAACTTACTTTTAAAATATTTAGATCAACTTATGTTAATCTATTTAGATGTGTATGTTGGACGTTGATAGATAGATATATAAAAGTGTAATGAAAGATAAAGAGTAAGAGGCACATAACCACACGACACGATTTTTATAGTGGTTCGCCACAAGGACACCTTCCTCGCCTCTACTCCACTCCCCGAGTCACCTACTCGAGAGTTCGTAATCACTACACGACACCAACTCCTTATGGCGGAGAAGCCTTCACAACGTCGCCTACTCTTTTTCCGGTACTAGGCTAACCACCGGGTTTGTAAGATATTGGTTTTCATAAACACATAATCAAGCACTAGTATGGATCGAATGGTTTGAGGTTTTAGGGAGAGAAAGTGGAAGATGGAATCATTTCTAGAGAGAGAAAGTAAACAAAAGAAAGAAATGTTAGATTAAGTGAAATGTCCAACCCTCTACCTTGGGAGGTAGAGGGTATTTATAGTTACATACTACACGTCCTCCTTCGGACTGTGGATCAAGCATACAGTGGGTAAAGACCCATCCTTCCTCCACGGTGTTGCACTAAGCTAATAACTAAGCTAATAAATAGTAAATAACGATATGTCTACGAGCTAACTTGTGCTAGACTATAGTTGGGGTGACCGACACTTCACCATGGAATTTCTAATTCCTAACAATCTCCCCCTAAGGGAGGTCACCCCATGATTTACATTTTGATTCCTAGCATTCTATTTTATCTTCAGTCTTGAGCTCGTAGACTTTAATTCTTCAACTTCCGCAATCTTTGTGCTTGAGTAGTGACTCTTCATAGTCCGATTACATTGTACTTTCGGTGTAGGTCTTTGAACTGATCCACATCTTGATGATCTTCGAGCTTTCTTTGAGATCATCAGCCACAGTAAATCTCTGGATCACCCTTTATTTTGTTGCCTTCATGTGATGTTGTGACTTTTGGACCGGCATGCTCACATTTTGATCATGATATTTTCTCATCAGAGTAGCGGAAGCTTTGTTGATTCATGATATTTGCAGCAACGTAGCAGAAGCATGGATTGAAACTATAAGAGCCAGTTGATGAAGATATTCACTTATCATGATTTCTTTAGACGTGAATGTGATTTGTGAGCATGCGTCTATGGAATGACTCCTCAATTCTGATCAGCTGCAACCTTCAACAGTTCCTGCAAACAACAGTTAGCACTAAAACACACGAAAGTGTCTTTGTTCACTTTCGATGAATATAGTTGCAAGAACCACGGTTCCCCGTTGATCAGTATAAATACTGCATGTGATCAGGTAGAATTCCGAAGAATCTCCTTGACAGGGTTTCACAGCTAATCAAGCCATTTTCAAACTAGAGCGTCTCAAAGTAGACAACATGGAGTGAGTGAACCAGCGAATTGAGATTCACTGATTGATTAAAAATGATTTGAAAACAATCGCGTATTGCTTGAAGAAAGAGTTTTGCAATAAGACGAAGGTTTTATGGGAAATATCAATTTTAAATCATAAATACCTTTTATTTTGAAACATTAATACATAGTCGATGTGCTATAGAAAAGAATTTTTAAGCACAACAACCGGTTTTTCAAAGGTATCCGTCAATCCATTTCCTGGACCAAGGTTGATTCAAGATTGAATCGCCCCATCGTTTCTATCCAGTTGTCACAAGCTTGATCTTATGAAAAGATCTCACATGTCACCAACCAAGAGCTTGTTTGATGTTGGCTCTAGAAGGATTTCCATCTTCATTGTGAATATCTAACATATCACTCGGATGTTCTGCCAATACCACAAGGATAATGCGTAGGACTCTTAATATATTCTTACTTTCCACATTGTGTGAAACAGTGAAGTCTTCAATAATTCGTGTCCTAATGAGATATTGTGGATGATCTCTTGGCTCTAGACTCAATTGTGCATTTTGGTTTCCTATGCCGAGACTAGGAGAGGGTCTCCTTCTTCAATATCAACAATCTCTAAGAGAAAGTCGATAAATTATGTAGGTTCCCGTGAGAATGAAACAAGTCCTTTTAAGAGGAACTTGAGTAGCTTGGGAAGTTAGGTGCGAGATTCACCGGGTCCATGACGCCTTGTCTTCACAACCAGTGTTACCTTAGTAACAACCAAGAGCATATGAATTGAACCCGGTTTCGCCTAAGGTTGAATTATTGGAGGGCTATTTCTTTTCACTTTTTCACATTCAATTCTTTTCATTCTTCAACCCTTCGGTGCGTGCATCGAGACTTCATAACTAGAACCTTGTTGGGTTTATTCCAAGACTAGCTCGTCTCGATCCGCACTCTTCCCGTATTCTCATTTTGTCCTTTTTCATCATACCTAAAGACTTCTACACTATCTAGTGGATTGTCCTCGGTAGATCCCTCCGT
The DNA here is from genome assembly GCA_022545495.1 of Chrysanthemum lavandulifolium. Classification (NCBI taxonomy): domain Eukaryota; kingdom Viridiplantae; phylum Streptophyta; class Magnoliopsida; order Asterales; family Asteraceae; genus Chrysanthemum; species Chrysanthemum lavandulifolium. The sequence continues at coordinate 112,483,314 of CM040244.1, forward strand.
TCGGGTCGATCGTGGAACTAATACCTAACCTAACCATCCATATAACACCATGCATAAAGTAAATTGGTCGGTCTTTTGGTATAGTTCATTCCTTCTTGAAATCAATTTTAAAAACAATCAAGGTACTTGTGATATAAAATCAAAATATTTTGTACCTTAATTGTTTTGATCATTTAGAAATGCTCCCCCTCAACATGTGCATATGATTTGAAATTGTTTAGCACATGGAGGCAAGAGTTCTTTGAAATAATTGTTGATCACAATTTTCGTGGAAAAAGCCATTTGATTTTCTTGGTAAATTCTCCCCCTCAAAATGTGCGTTGGTTATTTAAAATAATTAGCACATAGAGGAAAGAGTTCTTTGAAGTACTTTCATGATCATATTTCCATACAGAAAACCATTAGAAAATCATTCAAGGTACTTTATGTTGTAACATAGAAATCTTTGTACCTTGATAGTTTATTTTCTTTTGAAATGCTCCCCCTCAATATGCGCTTCGAGATTCGAAAGCCTTTAGCACATATTAGAGAGAACTTGCACTTTGAATCAAAATGATCATCTTTTATCAAATTTCATATTAAATCATAAATTCTCCCCCGATCAAAAATATCAAACCCTTTGAGATTTTGGATCCCAAGTGATTTAATAAGGTTTGGAAAACATGGGAGAATATGTGGCCTTGTTTAAATACTCTTCTGGTTTTTGGTTAAATGCTCCTCCTCAATCATGTGTATTATGTATTTGAAATCATTTGGCACATGAAGGAATGAGTGCTTTTGAAACAATTACCCTTTAAACAGATTTGAGATTTAAATCACGATCTCTCTCCCGATCAAAAATTTCAAACCTTTTGAGATTTGTGATCCCAATTGATTTAAATCATTTAAAAGATTTTGAGGAAAGACGTGGCATGATTTACTTTTGAAATAGACTGATAAGGATCAATTTAAGACATTAAAGATTGTTAGTGTCAGGTATGATAGTTTTTAAGAGATCTTTAATCAAAATAAAACAATTTCACAATCAAACAAGAACAGAAAGAATTTCATTTTGTACGATCTTTGAGATTTAAAGAAAATCATACCATGACATAACATTAAATCTTTAGATCACCACTTATTATTGTACAAACCGGACTTTTATGAAGAAATATCGTTTGAAAATATTTAGTTTGAAATCACTCTCCCCCTCAATCAATGACCGTAGTCGTTGATTGAGTGACTTATGTTTAAAATGAAGTCCGGTTGATTTCCAAAATTTAGTCCAATTTATTTTCAAAACAATATTTTTATCATTTTCAAAACAATATTATCAAAATTGTTTATAAATGATATCATTCACAACTTGACCTGCACAAAGATACGTTAGGTGGTTGAGCTGCTTTTGTTGTTGTTGTTGAAGGTTGGAAGAAAAGCATCTGCAGATGCAGTGAGACCTCTGAAGTTGCATCTAACGTGCCAACTATCCATGGAGAGATCCAATTAAGCTCCGTTTCTTCATTTATCGACAAAGAAATAGTTACCCTTTCCTTTCGGCATCCAATCTTCTTCATTTGTGGGATCCGGATCGTGAACATTCTTATGAACCATGATATCTGCATACGTTAGTCAACACAAACAGATATATGGTGGTCGACAACACCCAAACAGCAATCGACTAATAAAAGTCAATCTAACATATCAATCAGATCATATAAAGGCATGGGAATAATGTGTTTATCAAGCTCTAATCATCTAAACCTAATACAGTAAAACCTCTATAAATTAATAGTGTTGGGACCGGAATATTTTATTAATTTAGTGAGATATTATTATATCGATAAATTAATAATTTATTAATTTAAAGAGATTTTACGTATGGCTTTTAAATTTTCAACTCTAATATAATAGCTAGTTACAATATATATTCATTAGAGACGAAAAATAAATCTGAAAGTCAAATTTCAATTAACACTTTATTCATTCACATTTATATTTTATGAAAATAAAATTAACACCTTTTGTTGCAATACGAGAAGACAACGCACTAACTATTTAGTGCAATAAGAAGATTTCAAGATAAACTCAATATAGATTTGAAGTTAAACAAAAAACAAGTGACTATGGATTCATTTTTTACTAAACAATCTTAGGATTTTGAAGTGTATCTCTCACACACACACACATATACATATATATGTTATTTTTAGTAGTTATTAATTTATAGTTTCGTTGGGACTAATATATATACATTGGGGTTTCAAAAAAATTATTATCTTATTATTATATCGATTGGTGTCCAAATTTGCACTGGTCCCAAGTTGGGACTGGACAAATTATTAATTTTATCGAGGTTATTAATTTATCGAGTATTAATTTATAGAGGTTTTACTGTAATCATAACCTAGATTCCTAGTCCTTCAACATAGGCAAATATATTTTTCAGTTAAGCACGTAGGATGATTATATAAGCCCTGTTAGATGATATAAATTTGAAAACATTCTCCCCCTCAATCAATGACTCATTTCAATGAAAAGTTTTAAATAATCTGAAGTCATTGAGTGGGTTTTGATAATTTATGAAAACTACTGATTCTGATAGATTTTCAAGCAACTCATTTTCCACCCTTTTTTTAACAACAAATATTTTTCTGAAGAATTTTAGATGGAAAAACATTTATGTAGGAACAGCAGTCCTTCGACATACTTTCCTCATTAAGTTTTAGGATAAGTGAACTATATTTTTGAAAATCGATTTAGCGCAGCACTTTCCTCTTTTTTTTAAGAGCGGGTTGCTATCTGAAATAATAGAAAACCATTGTTTAAGCACGGGTTACAGTCTGAAATAACTGCAAGCCATATTTTTAGACATGTTTTGGAAAAAGAATATTTACACCTCCTGCTCGAACTTCATCTATGGTCCCGTGCCATTATTGAATGACATTTCTAAAACCGTAGATGTTATCGATATCAGGAGACATGTCATGAGAAAACAATTTTTTTTTGTCTTTTTCAAATTTTCTGATTTTTATGGATTTTTGTAGGTTTTATATTTTTCTATTTTCTTATTGTTGGTTTTATATTTTTTATTTGGTTTTTGATAAATATTTACAGATAGATTAGATGATATAATTTAAGAGGATGATGATACGAGTACCGAGATAAGGATATCGAACAACACGTCGTAGAAGATAGAATTCGTCATCTCTTAAACTTCCACCACCAAAGCTTCCAAGGCTCCTGAATTGAAAGAAATTGAACCATCTGAAAGTGACACTTTGGCAGCTTCCCCCTAAACCGAAAATCCTTTTGTTGAGCAGATTCAAAGCTTTCTTTCAAGCTTGTCTTAGCCAGGTGTACAGAGGAGCACACCATTATTGTCGATCTTGCTGCTTCTTTTAAGAATGATCTTTGTGATTCTTCGTTTGAGGTTATATCATCCAATAGAAGAACAGCAACGTATCATCCCACGTTTAAATAATCTTCTCAAATTCCTTTTCCACTTTGAAGTCCGCCTCTTAGACTAGGCGATCCATACCAAAAGTTGTCAAGAGACCACTTTCCCAAGTAGATGAATTGATGCGAGAGAATAACCTCTTAGACTAGAGCTCACGAACCCGAATACACATATCACTCAAGTGAAATAGTGAGCATCCCCAATGTACACAAGACGAGAGAAACTTATATCATCAAGTAGTAGATTAAGTCCAATAGCCAAAGAATAACCCCGATGTATACTTTTCTCTCCCTAAAGAAAGTGTATGAAGCTCAAGAACCCGCTTAAATGCAAATTAAAGACCGAATGCCCAAAGAGAGAATAACCGATAACATTGAAGAAGTAGGTGAATCAAGATATAAAAGATTATCTCTGCGGATGACTATCTCTACGGATGTCAACTCGGAATAAGTGATTATATCTAAAATCAACGATTAATCACACAAGTGAAATAGTGAGCATCCCCAATGTACACAATCTCTCCCCGATGATTGCGATAGCATCAAATCATCACACACTTGTACCTCTTTTATCACCGAAAACTAACTCTTCCATCTCTTCCCACATAGTTGAAATAAGAACACTAAACGCCATGAGTCAAACCTTGAGTTTCTGCTGCGGTAATGACATTAGTCTTCCCGGGATATCTTCAATCACTTAGAAGTATTAAGTTCATCAATGTTTACTCGCGTTTAGATCGTGTCTCCTTCCCCTTGCTTTGGTTTTGATGCTTCAAAATCAAAGAACACATAATAATCCCGTATACAAGAAATATGTTGAAGAACACTTGAACTCTTGTGAGAATAAACTTCTTTGAAGAATATGAGCAAGTCTAATTGGGATTGAATCTGATTTCACTCTCCCCCAATTAGTGCTCTCCCCTAAACCGACAATCTTTATGATGAATGCTTGAATTAAGAAGAAGTCTTTAGATCATTAAATGCAATTCGTCTTTAGTCTTCTAACATGTAGCAGAAAATATAAAACCGAACTGTAGACTCGACCTTCTTCTAGATTGTCCATTTGGGGAATAGAAAGTTAACATCTTCATCTCACCAAATGCGTTCCAATTACCTTATATGTAGCAAATCTCCTTAACTAAGATCCCTCCCAATCAAACAAGAACAGAAAGATGTTCATCAAGGAAAGCAACCCCGCAACTAGAAGCACTTTGTCATTAATCAAATCAGCCCATGTAAAGATGTTAACCAACGACTCTTAGAAGAAAACTCCATGTTAAGATGAACCGATAAGAAGAATCTCGGTTCTTACATGAGTTTGGAGCCGTTTGACCATTTATTCTCGGATATCGACCAACCATGCGATAATTCACACTTTTCTCCCCTCAAGAATTGCATACGGAGTTGCCATTCTTGATTGAATAAGTGAAAATCATCCAAATGTATTCTATTCACACTTCTCCCTCAAAGGTAGCATATGATGTCGCCATCGTCATTATAATTGAGCAAGTGGAATAAGAAAACAATCAACAGTAGTTCGGTTCACTATGACGGAAAGCCCATGGAAAAAGTATGAAGCATGTTGTTGAGAATGGTCATAATAAGAAGATTTCTCTTCTTCCGAAGATAATGCGCACTGAAGCATACACATTTCTTTTCTATAGAGAACGAGGCTTGAATTGTTGTGTTCAAACGTCATAAGAAGATTTCTCTTCTTTCGAAGATAATGCGCACTGAAACGTACACATTTCTTTTCTTTAGAGTACGAGTCTTGAACTGTTGTGTTCAAACGTCATAATGCATGTACATCATCTTTGACTAGCCTGACCTCCTGAATCAGGAGATATACGTCCTTTATTCATCCAGGCTTTGAATCTTGTTAGGAATTGGAAATTCCATGTGAAATTGTCGGTCACCCCAATTATGGTCTAGCATATGTTAGCTCGTAGACTTGTAGTTATTTACGTTGTTTAGTAGTTAATTAGTTAATTAGTAGCGTAGATTAGTTTAGAGTAACACCGTGGAGGAAGGACGGGTCTTTACCCACTGTATGCCTGATCCACAGCCCGTCAGGAGGGCGTATTGTTTGTAACTATAAATACCCATTCCATCCTTGGAAGGGGTGTTGCTTCTTGGAATCTAATCTTACATTTGTTGTTTTACAACTCTCTTTCAAGAACATCCTCTCTACTCTCTTCATCTCTCTAACACTGGCTTTCTTGTATCATCATAATCCTAGACCACCCGAATCATTAAACAACACAATATTTACGATCCTACATTTGGTACCAGAGCCCAGGTTATTGTGTGTTTGATGATTTATTGTGCTTTGTATCGTGTTTAAACTGTTTCTGTACCAGTTTTATTGGCTGGAAAATTTGTTTTCCTATCTTTGTGGAAAAACAGTTTCTACATATTCTTTGTATCCTTTTTTGGCCAAAAGTCTACTAATCTATACAAAGTTTTTACATCTGTTCTGTGTCAATATTTTTGTCCAAACAGATTTGTAATTTACCTCACTTTTTAGATTTTTTGGTACCAATCTGTGATGGTTTATCGTGGTCAAATTGGTCTGATTCTTGTGGTCAAACATGGTCAAAACGGGTCTTACTTGGTTTCTTTATGCTGTTTTTCTGGGTTTATATGAAGATGAACAGAAAAAGTGGTCAGGAAATTCTTGGATGCGATTTAACACGCATTTTTGAATGCGAGCTGTCATAATGTCCATATTCTATGAACCCTATGCGAGTTGCAGCTTGCTTTTGAGTGGTTTGTCTACTCTCTGTCCAGATACAACGTATCTGAAGCGAGTTGTGTAAATAATGCGAGTTGACTTTTGAGTCAACTCAAGTTAAATGCGACTTGTGTCAATAACAAATGCGATTTGTGTTTGAAAAATAAACTATGAGGTTTGGTTTGTAAAAAAGGTATGCGATTTGTGATGAAAGGAAATGTAAAGCGAGTTGTTGACTCGTGAAGATATATTAAGCGGTTTGTTAACCTTTCAATACCAATTATCAATTCTCAAGCAAGACCTCAGTAACATACATCATTGGTACATGGTTTTAACACCACATCAATCAAGACTCACTCTTTTTAACACCAAGAATAACCTACGAGACCTCAGTTTACTTAACCATTCGTCACCAAAGAAATCAATAATAATATAAAAGATCTCAGTATAATCGTGGCTACTCATGGTAAAACATCTAGACATCATTGGTCATACTCACGATATATTCATCACATATCTATAACTGTTAGAAGTCTTGCTTCATTTTTCTATTCGAACATGATAAAAGATTATAACAAGAATGTTATTTCTTTGGTCTCAATTCGTTTCAAACATGTGATAGACTCTTTTAATGACCTTATGAGATAAATCATGACTCTAGCACAATGTTTATATCCGAACTTCAAGAAAAAGGGTTATAACAATTATGTTATCCCCTTTAGACTAGTTCGTTCAAATTAAATCATGACATATGCAAGTGAAACCTACCTTTGAACATGTTCGATGATCTCATGGCTGTCACAAGTGTCTCAAAGCCATCCCTGTGGCGATACTTGTATATCTTTAAGGTCAAGGTGTATTTATGCAAGGATGATTGATGTTTGGTTGACAAATGTTTGAGATGATGGAGATGCGTATTGCTTCTTTTTGTTCGGATTTGTGTGAATGTATTATGAGGTGGCTGCGTTTTTTGTTGAGAGTTGTATTAGGGTTTGGTAACTGAGTTTGGGGGGCGTCTTGTGTAAGAGGATTTTTAGGGTATAGTGTGTGAGAAGGGAGTGTTAAATACCAATATAGTTAGGGTTGGGTGTGTTTTGGATTTCACATGGGCCGACCGGTTAAGATGTGAGACATGGGCCGAATTGTTACAGTTTAGAGTTGGGAATTATGTTGGACTCAAACATGGGCTTGAGTGAATCTAGATTGGGTTAGTGCAAGTTTGATCAAGGAGTGGTAACCGCATATATCATTCATAAATGCAAATTGAAATCGCTTAGCCAAATATCTCTTATTATGACTAAAGTATTTGTCACACCCCCAAATTACTTGTTTTGCAACGGAATGGAATTCCTGGGGGATGACTGTCATAGCATCACAATCACAGTTATATTGAACGACCTAAAGTGTCGTTTGAAAAGAACATCGTTTGATATATTAAAAACATTCAGAGTTTACAAAAGATAGGTCCCAAATGAAAATCAACATGTGCGGAAATAAGTTTGCTACAATCCAAACGATGCTTAAAAGTGCATAAAACCCATGTGAGACGCGTCGACACCGCGACTCTATGATAAGTCCACATGCATGCCATGAAGTATATGCCTTAGATACCTGAAAATACATTGCTAAAAGTGTCAACACAAAGGTTGAGTGAGTTCATAGAGTTTATGAAAATGTTTTATACGACCAACGCAAGTATAAGTTATGTATGACAAATATGTCACATAAAAAAAATGATACAATTGCTATAAGCACATGACACCGAAGCTAGACTGTTTCACGATGTTACGCAGAGTGTTTTGCCAAACAACTCAAATAATGATAAAATGAAATGCATCCGTTTGACCAGTTGGGACCACCAACCCGCATAGAGGAGTCACCCTCAATAGATCTATTCACTCACCCTCGCTTCTTCCGGGATTAACAGTTCATGATTATGAAATGGGGACAATCAATTGGCAATGAAGTAACTTAAGCAATGTAAATGAATTTGAATATACTTGGGCTCGTATAAAAATGATGTGCAATGTATTCTCCCTCGTAGGATTGAAATAATGTATAAACTTGTAAAACGGAGCTATGAAAACTCACCTGATGCAATGATTATGATGACAAAAGTGGATACACTGAAACGAGGCGCAACCTCTAACCGCGACCTATTATGAATGATATGATCTATTATAATTCATGAATTTATATCGTACATGCAAATCCACATGTAATCTATACCACTTGTGCAGTTTTGAAAATAAAGTTTATTGTCGAAAAATAATCTTATAACGTCTTAACAATTTATAAATTACTTTACAAGTATTTTCGTTGAAATGATATCCTACGATAATCATTTAGTGATTTATTATGAAATTATAGTTTTTCGTCACAAAATAATATAATTTGACAATTCATGAAAGTGACTAAATGGCCTCGAAAAGCTAGTCGTAAAATGGTGCATATCGAGTGTTAGGAAGCAAACTCAACGGTTTTTGAAAGCTTGTATCATTATCTCAAAGTTTTAGCTTTTAAATTTTCATCTTAGATATCTCGATCATGGAGAAAAACATAGGTAAAGTAGGGTACTTGTACCAAAAATATTGTTTAAGGGTAGTTTTCGGCAAAGTTTGAGTGACCGTATTTTATTTGTTACAACTCCGTTTGACGAACGGTTGAACATTTTGGAAAATAGGCTAGGTGAACTTACTTTTACTAGAAGACATCGTTTTCTAAAAAGTACTCCATCGATGTTAAAAACGACTCTCAACATAGTCACTAGCGACAACTAGTTTTTGCTAATAGGAAATATATATGTATTATACTTGTGAAAATAGTTACGTCAACCTTATTTAAACACGTGTAATTTAGTCGTTATAAGTCCGTTTTATACGTTTTATATATCCTTAACTTCGTGTTAAAGTATACTAATATATTTTTGATAAATCGACTCATTTAGATAACGCTTAAGACTCATTTTTTACCCTTAAAAATCGGGACAGCATGCTGATTTTTCCGGAAAAATATAGTTTTCGTCGTTAAACTTGAAAATAGCATAACTTCTTCGTTATAAATCCGTTTTAACCCATTCAAGCGACCACGGTTTCGTTTTAAAGTATATTTTCTGAATATCTAGCCCAAAATATTTTGTAAACTGTCGAAATTTCCAGACTTAGCAAAAATGATCAGACCTTATTTTATAGTTGTCGAAATTGATTTTTCTCGCGTAATACTTATTCTAACCACTTCAAATCAATACCAAAGCTATTCTAAACCTACCATACACCTTATTAGGGTGTCATGGGTTCATAGACATCATCAAAAATGATATGTTTCAAGGGATTAATTATAGGATAGTATATACTAATTATAAGTACTAAAAACATTAAAAGTGGTATAGATACTCATATAACTTGCATGTTTTCTTCAAGCATGATTAAAATAACCAAAGTATGAATATGATAGATTAAAAATGATCATGAAATGATTAATAGTGTAGCGATGAGGTTTATAGAACAAGGTTTTTCCTAAATACCCTAGGTTTTTTATTTCAAAACCTTAATTAAGAGTATACTAGAGTGTATAAAATAGTTTGATCCTTGAAAATTTTGGCTTCCTTGTTGCTCTTCTTCCTTGGCCGGTTATGGTGTAGAAAATGGGAGAGTGATATATTTTTTTTTCACCTTTGTATTGTAAGTATGTATGTGTTATATTGAGTATATAACTAAAATATACTAGCAAGTGTAGGTCTAGTTGAATATGTGTATTGGCTAGGTAAGATATTTTTACATCAAAGGTGTTGAGTCATGTATTTTGGTCGACAAGAAGGCAAAAGAAAATGAGGTGATGTATTTTGTTGAGTAAGTGTAGAAATGTGTAAGATTAGTTTGTAAGTTGTAAGTTAAAATATGTATTTGGGGTAGCGTTAGCTAGAAATAAATTTTAACGGAACAAAATAAAATATATTGATGTCATAAAAATTATAAAAATACATTTATTACACAAATTGAGTGAAATAATAATTATCGAGTAGTATTTACGAAAAACGTCATATATATATATATATATATATATATATATATATATATATATATATATATATATATATATATATATATATATATATATATATATATATATATATATATATATATATATATATATATATATATATATATATATATATATATATATATATATATATATGTGTATATATATATATATATATATGTGTATATATATATATGTATGTATATATATATATATATATATATATATATATATATGTATACTAAGCGATACCCGTGCCTAGCGGCATCGATTTCTAGCGGCGGTTTCTAGCCGAGTGTCCGCGCAGAGCGGCAATGATATCTAGCGAGTAGCCATGTCTTGCGGCGGTGGTATCTAGCAGTACCGCGCCTAGCGGCGGCGGTGTTTAGTTTTCGACAAAATTCTGCGGCGAATAATTATTTTTTCAAAAATTGTATATGTATCGCTCGGGAATCCTTTTCAAGAGCACTTTTACGAAGGCATGATTGCACAACAACGACAATAGATTATTGTGTTTTTATGAAGGTATAGGGGTGGCGACGATTATCTAGCCGAGTACCCGTGCCTAGCGGCAGCGGTATCTAGTCGAGTACTTGCTCCTAGCGGCAGATGTATCTAGCCAAGTACTGCGCCTAGCGGCGGGATATCTATTTTGACCAAATGCGACGACAAATAATTTTTTCCACAAATTGTTTTTTTAGCGTAATGGAATCATTTTTTGGTAATATTGTTTTAAGTTGCATTGTTTTTCTATTACCGTTGTTTTAAGTTGCAGTAGTCAATTAAATATGTAATAACATATTTGAGCATTGTATTAAATAATCGAGTACCCGTGCGGTCATGCGGTAGTCGTGTATTGTATTAAAGTTCATAAGACCAATACGATAAGCTCATAAGCCATAAAATAATGAGCTTATGAGCTTATCAAATTTCAATAAGCCGTCAAATAAGCCAAGACAACGACCCCCTATAATATTGTGTATAATCAAAATAATTCATGCTTATATGGTACTAACAAGGACTTCGGTGCCCACCGCGCTTTTTATGATGTTTTTTATTTTCTCGTTATTGTTTGGGTATCACAATTGTACTACTATCTTATTTTGGGATGCTATAATGTTTGTAAATCTAAATCAGAGAATGCTAGTCCAAATATTTTCTAACAACAGGTAATTTGAGAGTTTCATATATATGTTTTTTTTACAGATTTGTAGGAAGTAGTGAATGACTATACTTATTATTTTAAATTTTTGGGCTCGAGGATTCGTCGGTGGGCTTTGATGTTTAGATTTTATTATTGCTCGATTGGTTGTGTCCTCTTTTTTATTTTGGGTCCATTGTTTGCTTTGTTATAATGTTGGTTAAACACTATATAGGATTGTCATCAAGGATCCTGTGTGATTATAAGATTGTCATCAATGTATCAAGACCCTTTTCATTGCTTCCATATCATTACGTCCGTGTATTGGTTTTGCTGCTTCATGTTCATTTACGTTTGTGAGGTTTTTTTTGCACTCAATATATTAACGATCAACCATGTGTGGTTCATAGTGGCTATTTAAGGCGACCTTCGCTCTCGTCTTTAGGGACTGCCTTTGTTTAGTTCTCATATTATGAAAGCAAACGTAAACAACAGAATATGCAAGTATGCAACACAAATACTGAAGTTTTGAAAAGAACATCAAGATTTTACTGATCACGATATAAAATGAATGGGCACATATTGCATATGACCAAAAGGAGCCCATGGGAAAACTCAAGTATATGCCTTATTTCGATACCCAATCCTACCCAAGTCGGCCCAGACGCCCGTTCTTGTCCCTATTTCAACCCCAAATTCCACACCTATTTAGGTCTCAAGCGGCCTGTTTTAGCCTCAACGCCAAACCCATAAACACGTTTATTTATGCCTTATTTCAATACCCAATCCTACCCAAGTCATTTGAACCACGGTAGTTCGACTCCTCTCACACCATTCAAACAGACCCATGTTGGCCTCCACTCCAGGGCTGTCTTGGTGACCAAGATCTTGCATTTATTGACAACAAAAAAATAACATAAATCCGAACCTCAAATTAACAACATATCCAGAACCCCAAAATCTGTAAATGAATTTTTTTCTTAGAAACTCCATACTCCATAGAATAGAAATGTAAAGCTCATCATCACGTTGAATAAATCACATAGCGAACTGGTATGATTACATGTATGTTCTCTCATTTGTACGATTGCACATTCGCATTAATCGAGTATATACACACAAAAAAAACTTACCACAAGATGATAGAGATATACACTCACGAAAACTCCAAGATCTGAATTTGCAAATTCCACGGCGATCTTCTCAAAGAGATTCAAGTGTGGATTGAACCAGAGAAATAACAGCAGAAACACGTGACAAGTCTTCATGTTGTCCCTGCATAATTTAAGTTGCAAAACATAAAGATGTGTTGTTTCAGTGAACATCAACAACTTTGCGAGAATTTGCAAAAAGAAAATCATATTACCACTTTAACATTATAACCAAATTTAACAACTATTATACAAAAGAAACAGTCTAGTAGGGCGGTAGAACCAGAGTTAGGTGTAAGCAACGGAGGCGGAGCAGGCCGACAGTAGCAGCGGTGGTTTCCGGCTACAGCAGCGCAGCAAATCCATGGTGGTAGCGACTGAAATAAACAAAAAAAAAATATAGCAACTCAGATCTGAAAGAAAAAAAACTACAGATTAAAAAAAATAATAATAAAAAATAAATAATAAAAAAACTTCAAAACATGTTAAATTTAAATAGATCTAAAACAAAAAAACCTTCAAAACTTGTTTAGAAACCTTCAAAAAATAACTTTCGGATCTTCATTAAAACTCTTGTGACGGTGGGTTCACTGTGATTGGTCACGGTGGTAAAGCGAGTTTTCGGTGGCGAAAACTAAGACACAACGACGGTGCCAACAATGGATCTACAAAAGTTTAAAAATGTTATTACAACTCGATTAAAAAAGGATCATGCCAAAATAAAAACTTCAAAAACCTAAAGAATTCATATGTTGAAGAATACATAGATTTATAGAAAATAAAATAAAATGTTACCCCAAAATTGAAAAAGACTTCAGAGAAGTAGATTTTCAGTGGTGTCGGGTCACGGTGGTGGGAGCCACGATGCTGGTTGTTTCATTGAGGTAACATGGTGGCGGCGGCTGTTATTGTTAAGTGAGATCCGATGTGTTTTAGGTTAAGAGAAGAGAGAAGAAAGAAAAGTAAATATGTGGTGTGTGTGTGTGTGTGTTTGTTGTTTTTATATGAAGTAGGATTGAGTGGTTGAGTGTTACAATTTAGGTTCGGGATTTGGCTTGATTTTAGGAAGGGAGTATGCATGTGAGTATAGATTTGAGGCTCGGGTGGCTGAATCTTAAATTTAGGTTCGGAGTGAGGTTCGGTTTTAGGTTGTGTTTATTGCTCCATTTAAGAGAGTATAGATTATGATGACAAAAGTGGATACATTAAAGTTATAAATTCTTGAACGAGTAACCTCTAACCGTCACAATTATGATTTTGGTGCATGACCTATTTTTAGCGACCTATTATGAATGATATGATCTATTATAATTCATGAATTTATATCGTACATGCAAATCCACATGTAATCTATACCACTTGTGCAGTTTTGAAAATAAAGTTTATTGTCGAAAAATAATCTTATAACGTCTTAACAATTTATAAATTACTTTACAAGTATTTTCGTTGAAATGATATCCTACGATAATCATTTAGTGATTTATTATGAAATTATAGTTTTTCGTCGCAAAATAATATAATTTGACAATTCATGAAAGTGACTAAATGGCCTCGAAAAGCTAGTCGTAAAATGGTGCATATCGAGTGTTAGGAAGCAAACTCAACGGTTTTTGAAAGCTTGTATCATTATCTCAAAGTTTTAGCTTTTAAATTTTCATCTTAGATATCTCGATCATGGAGAAAAACATAGGTAAAGTAGGGTACTTGTACCAAAAATATTGTTTAAGGGTAGTTTTCGGCAAAGTTTGAGTGACCGTATTTTATTTGTTACAACTCCGTTTGACGAAGTAGAGAAAATATTGGAAGAATATCGGTTGAACATTTTGGAAAATAGGCTAGGTGAACTTACTTTTACTAGAAGACATCGTTTTCTAAAAGTACTCCATCGATGTTAAAAGCGACTCTCAACATAGTCACTAGCGACAACTAGTTTTTGCTGATAGGAAATATATATGTATTATACTTGTGACAAATTACCTGTTTTGAGTCACACCCCCAAAATGGTTGCGCCTCGTTTCAATCATCACACCCCAAATTACATGTTTTGCGGTGGAATGGAATTCACGGGGATGAATTTTGATGAGTTTCTGTCATAACATCACAATCACAGTTATATTGAGCGACCTAAAGTGTCGTTTGAAAAGCACATCGTTTGATATATTAAAACATTCGAGTTTACAAAAGATAGGTCCCAAATGAAAATCAACATGTGCGGAAATAAGTTTGCTACAATCAAGCGATGTTTTAAAGTGCATAAAACCCATGTGAGGCAGCGTCGACACCGCGACTCTATGATAAGTCCATATGCATGCCATGAAGTATATGCCTTAGATACACGAAAATACATTGCTAAAAGTGTCAACACAAAGGTTGAGTGAGTTCATAGAGTTTATGAAAATGTTTTATCGACCAACGCAAGTATAAGTTATGTATGACAAATATGTCACATAAAAAAATGATACAATTGCTATAAGCACATGACACAAGCTAGATCGTTCACGATGTTACTAATGATTTTTTGCCAAACAACTCAAATAATGATAAAATGGAATGCATCCGTTTGACCGATTGGGACCACCAACCCGGATGGAGGAGTCACCTCGATAGATCAATTCACTCACCCTCGCTTCTTCCGGAATTAACGGTTCATGATTATGAAATGGGGACATTCAATTGGCAATGAAGTAAGTTAAGCAATGTAAATGAATTTGAATATACTTGGGCTCGTATAAAAATGATGTGCAATGTATTCTCCCCTGTAGGATTGAAATAATGTATAAACTTTTAAAACGGGGCTATGAAAACTCACCTAATGCAATGATTATGATGACAAAAGTGGATATACTGAAACGAGGCGCAACCTCTAACCGCGACCTATTATGAATGATATGATCTATTATAATTCATGAATTTATATCGTACATGCAAATCCACATGTAATCTATACCACTTGTGCAGTTTTGAAAATAAAGTTTATTGTCGAAAAATAATCTTATAACGTCTTAACAATTTATAAATTACTTTACCAAGATTTTCGTTGAAATGATATCCTCGATAATCATTTAGTGATTTATTATGAAATTATAGGTTTTCGTCGCAAAATAATATAATTTGACAATTCATGAAAGTGACTAAATGGCCTCGAAAAGCTAGTCGTAAAATGGTGCATATCGAGTGTTAGGAAGCAAACTCAACGGTTTTGGAAAGCTTGTATCATTATCTCAAAGTTTTAGCTTTTAAATTTTCATCATAGAGGTCTCGATCATGGAGAAAAACATAGGTAAAGTAGGGTACTTGTACCAAAAATATTGTTTAAGGGTAGTTTTCGGCAAAGTTTGAGTGACCGTATTTTATTCGTTACAACTCCGTTTGACGAACGGTTGAACATTTTGGAAAATAGGCTTGGTGAACTTACTTTTACTAGAAGACATCGTTTTCTAAAAAGTACTCCATCGATGTTAAAAACGACTCTCAACATAGTCACTAGCGACAACTAGTTTTTGCTAATAGGAAATATATGTATTATACTTGTGAAAATAGTTACGTCAACCTTATTTAAACACGTGTAATTTAGTCGTTATAAGTCCGTTTTCTACGTTTTATATATCCGTAACTTCGTGTTAAAGTATACTAATATATTTTTGATAAATCGACTCATTTAGATAACGCTTAAGACTCATTTTTTACCCTTAAAAATCTGGACAGCATGCTGATTTTTCGGGAAAAAATATAGTTTTCTTCGTTAAACTTGAAAATAGCATAACTTCTTCGTTATAAATCCGTTTTAACCCGTTCAAGCGACCACGGTTTCGTTTTAAAGTATATTTTCTGAATATCTAGCCCAAAATATTTTTGTAAACTATCGAAATTTCCAGTTAGCCCAAAAATGATCAGACCTTATTTTATAGTTGTCGAAATTGATTTTTCTCGCGTAATACTTATTCTAACCACTTCAAATCAACACCAAAGCTATTCTAAACCTACCATACACCTTCTTAGGGTGTAATGGGTTCCTAGACATCATCAAAAATAATATGTTTCAAGGGATTAATTATAGGATAGTATATACTAATTATAAGTACTAAAAACATTAAAAGTGGTATAGATACTCATATAACTTGCATGTATTCTTCAAGCATGATAAAAATAACCAAAGTATGAATATGATAGATTAAAAATGATCATGAGATGCTTACTAGTGTAGTGATGAGGTTTATAGAACAAGGTTTTTCCTAAATACCCTAGGTTTTTATTTCAAAACCTTAATTAAGAGTATACTAGAGTGTATAAAA
The DNA here is from genome assembly GCA_022545495.1 of Chrysanthemum lavandulifolium. Lineage (NCBI taxonomy): Eukaryota > Viridiplantae > Streptophyta > Magnoliopsida > Asterales > Asteraceae > Chrysanthemum > Chrysanthemum lavandulifolium. The sequence continues at coordinate 112,500,105 of CM040244.1, forward strand.
TAGTTTGATCCTTGAAAATTTTGGCTTCCTTGTTGCTCTTCTTCCTTGGCCGGTTATGGTGTAGAAAATGGGAGAGTGATATATATTTTTTTTCACCTTTGTATTGTAAGTATGTATGTGTTGTATTGAGTATATAATTAATAGGAGAGTTATTTTACATACCAAACTTTTCTCACATACCAAGGGACTCATCTCCACCATCTATTTAAAAAGAAATCAATGGCTGAGATTAAAAGCATTTTATTATTTCACATATTTTTTATAATTTAAATATCTTTTAAACCATTAATCGTTAAGCGAAAATATTTACACCGTCGCGACGAGCATTTAATTATCTTTCTATAGACGGTCACTTTAATATAATTTGAAAAAGAAAAAATCGTTTTTTCACGTTTTTAGATTTTTTTCGTTTTTTACGTTCTTGAAATTTGCATGAAAAAATCATATATGATAAAAACACTAAGTTGATTATCACATGTGATATTGGTGTTAAATCATATATGATATTACACTAATATCACATGTGATATTACATATCATATATGATTTAACACTAATATCACATGTGATATTCAAATTATTGTTTTATCATATATGATTTTTAATGCAAATTCGATAACGTAAAAAACGAAAAACTTAAAAAAAATGTGAAAAATACGAAAAAAAAATGTCGAAAGTATATCAAAGTGCCTATCTATAGAAAGATAATTAAATGCTCGTCGCAATGATAATTTTTTTTCGCTTAACGATTAACGGTTTGAAAGATATTAATATTTGAAAAAAAAGAATGAAAGTGGGTTTTTTAAATTATTGAGATTAATCTCATCCATTAGATCAAATAAAAATGAAGGGTGGAGATTGATCCCTTGGTATGTAAACAATCTTTTGTCCTCAAATGATCTTAAATCTATAACTAAAATATACTACAAGTGTAGGTCTAGTTGAATATGTGTATTGGCTAGGTAAGATATTTTTACATCAAAGGTGTTGATTCATGTATTTTGGTCGACAAGAAGGCAAAAGAAAATGAGGTGATGTATTTTGTTGAGTAAGTGTAGAAATGTGTAAGATTAGTTTGTAAGTTGCAAGTTAAAATAGGTATTTGTGGTAGCGTTAGCTAGAAATAAATTTTAACAGAACAAAATAAAATATATCGATGTCATAAAAATTATAAAAATACATTTCTTACACAAATTGAGTGAAATAATAATTATCGAGTAGTATTTACGAAAAACGTCGTAATATATATATATATATATATATATATATATATATATATATATATATATATATATATATATATATATATATATATAGGCACTTTATTTTCATAACCTAGTTTAAATGCGAGAACTGCGAAACCACATTTTACAACTAATAATACACAATGTACATCATTTAATGCTCCATAGCATTTTGTTATTTTATTTAATTCAAAAGGGTATAATAGTAAAATACATTTTCATATTATTTTTGTTTTTTTTTATAATTCCGTTTTTTATAAACCTTAAAATTAGGATTTTTTTTTTTTTTTTTTTTTTTTTTAATAATTCCGTTTTTTATAAACCTTAAAATAGTCATGGTGCATACATGTTTTTTAACCTAATCATTATTTAATTGAAATCTCAAGGAGCATGCATGTTTTTTTTTCAAATCGGCAAAGGTGCATACATGTTTTTTTTCCCCAAATAGTCAAGGTGCATACACGTTTTCAATTAGTCAAAGTACATACATGTTTTTTTTAGCTAACATTTTTTTTTATCAACCTACCAATATTTTTACATGATCATTATTTTTTTGAAAGTTTGAAACACAAATTAAAGAACATAAATCATTATGAAAAGAAAAACAAGATTGATATACTTAAATGTTACATTTCACTTGATTACAAGTACAAAAACACATGCAATAATCATATATCTCCAAATGGCGCAAATTATCTTCATGTATAATCGTGTTCATCCACTTCCCGGTCTTAAATGATATCATCATCTTCATCAATCAATCTGAAACAAGCATGCACGAAAACAATTAAACCACATGCAAATAAAAAACGAAAATTAATCATAACAACTAGCATAACGCATATGCACAAAACATATATGTTTTATAATCCAAAACACAAAACATATATGTTTTATACTAAATAAACATACATGTTCACCCATCACACAAAAAAAAATGTTTTATACTAAATAACATACATGTTTTAATCCTTGAATCTATATTAACCTTAAAACTATTTGAAAGTATTACTTGTCGACGAAACTACTGATTAGATGAAAATAAGTGAATCCTTATTATATGAATCGTAACAAAAAAGGCTATGACCGAATCTGTTTACTCCTATAACATATTCAAACAACAAAGGATAAAAAAGCAAGTCTGAAACATGAAATGAATAGAGAAAGATAATACCAACAAAAAATATTAAACAACTTTTAGCTAACTAGACATAAAAGATGTGTTTTGTGATATGATTATTAATTAGCTCAACAAGATTTACTTTCACCATCGGTTAAATATAAACAAATAATTCGTAATTCTATAACAAAAAAGTTACCCCTTATTTGTTACATATGTCACATAGAAAAAAAGAAAAGGGTATTACCCCATACTTTATACCATTCGACACAAGAGGACTATTCACTGCCAATCCATTAAATCAACAAAGTAAATATTACCTTATAATTTTCATGTTTAGCTAAACAAAAAGCGATTTTAATGTTTTTATGAAAAGAATAAGAGGAGTGTGTTTCTTTTCGGGTTCACAAGGACCGGATCAACTAGACCCGAGAGCCATCGATGGAGCCCATGAAACAAAGGTTTTCTTTTTGTGTGTATGTGAGATCCAATAATGAGAATAGGTTATGTGACAAAATTCAATGATGGTTGGTTGTATAAAACACGATTATGGTGATGAATAACTAAAGGGCTAGGGTTTTGGGGTGAAGAAGAAAGAGATTAAAAGCGAAATGTTAAATCGGATCTTTAGATCAAATGGTGGGACATTTTCTATAAGACGGTTTTTGAATAAAGTTTAACAAGAAATTCCTATACTACCCTTTTAGATTTATAAATAATGACTTATTCTTTCAATTAATTACACTAATGGCACAATTAATTATAGCCATTGATCAAACAATCTAATGGTGTATATGAGTTCTCGCAGTTCTCGCATTTAAAGTGGGTTACGAAAATAAAGTTTCACTATATATATATATATATATATATATATATATATATCAATTTATATACAAAATAAATTGAAAACATCGGGTAAACTAATAATATAATTTTTATAGTCTTAAAATGAGTATAAAAATATATTAGGATTATTTTTGGAAGTGTCGGATCAATTTTCAACAATAAATGATTACGCGATAGCGTTTATTTAATAGGAAAATAAACGTTTAATGAAATATGCAAAACCATGCATGAACTAATATGATGATGACGTTACTAATGATATGTGGACTAAATCTAGTCTATATGAAATGTCCTCAATGATTTTTCATGAATACGCAGCTAAACCCTCAAGGTTACGCGTATTTGATACTCGTAAACCTAGTTTACGATAAATGATGAATAGTGAATCATGAATAGTGATTTTCTCCGGGAATGAATAGTGTTTCGTGAATAGTAAAATTTTGAAATACATTCTCAGAATATCAAATCGACTTCAAAAACGATGAATAGTAAAATAATGAATAGTAACTGATGAATAGTAAATTCCCGAGATGAATAGTAAAATTTTTAAAGTTTGTAAAATGACCTGAAATTACGAATTGTCATAGTATTGATACCCTTTGATTGATGGATCGTATTTAAAAGTCTTAAATGGAACGGGTGCTATGACTGAATTGGGCCAAGTGATTTTTTTTAATGAGTTAATGTTAAACAATTATTGGATCGGGTTGGAATCAACATGGACTTGTTTTGATATGTGTGAATTTGGAGCAATTTGGATTATTGAATGTTAGTGAAATTGCTATGAGTATGTGAGCTTTGACTTGATCCGAATTATTGTGGTGAACCGGATATAATTCTACTTCATGATCAAATTTGGTATATCAGATTTACTCCTCCATGTGGTCACATCAATAGCCGACAGAAATTGTGGATGATGTGTTTACCAAATGGCTAAATTGTTGAGATGTGATCAGCAATTTCCATAGAATATTCGATGCCACTAAATGCTAATGATACTTCATAGTCTAAGCAATATCTTTCTAAAATCTTCAACGTCAGCCATGATTCTTCAAGATGTTTGCTTATGACAAGAAATTTTTGTGCAAATGATCGCACACGTTAATGACGCTTCCGAAATTTCGAAACCATCATGAGGGAGAAATGTGTACTTTGATGTTTTACGGTCGACCTCCAGGGGGAAGTAGTGAATACTACTTGACTTAGTATGGTTTGTGAAGTTGTCTACACATGGGTTAAGAATTGTTGATGATATTGTTGAAGATGGTGAATGAACCGTTGATGAACCGCTGCATGTTCCCCTAAAACTGATATTCACCAAAACCAAAGTTGTCATAACACATTCAAGCTCACATTGTTTATGGTTTTGTCTTGATTTTGCAAAATCCCGCGAAAGAATTTATTTCTCGGTTTAAATCATAGACTTGTAAAATCCCGTGACAATGGAAACATCTTGGTAATAATAAAGTGCATTTCCGGATCTATCTTATGGTTTACTCTTGGTTTTGTAAAATCCCGTGAAAGAAATTATTTCTCTGTTTAAACCATAGAATTGTAAAATCCCGTAATGATGGAACCATCCTGGAGAAAAGGAAAGTATAATTCTGGATCTTATCTGATGCTGATGCTACGGTTTCTTCTTCGAAGAAGGGATAAAAGGGTGTACTTCATGAATTGGATGTGTGTTTGGATATTCGTCATGCCAGTTTGGTTATTACTTGGTTATACGAGGTTATGTGCTTTTAGCCATGGTCAGGATGAAAATCATTATCATAGTTCACTCAAAACGTCAAAGGAGGCTAGATGTAAGCTTTTAACCAGAAGATGTGACAACGGGGTTAATTCACTATTATTTATTTGAGATTGAAGTGAAATATCACGGGCGAGTGTACTTAGTATCTGAAGGTATCGGGGATGGTTGGATGAAGATTCTTCATGATCCTTGTTTGAGCTTATTATCAAAAATGAAGACTTGAAAATCTAGTTATTGTTGGGTGACTTTTTCCTTTTTCTTTTACCACTTGGGGGAATTGTGCTCTTAGCACCACAAAATAACTATCACTTTAAGGAGTTACGTTGTAGTGCTCAGTGTCACATTCAATTGTGGATTTTCAAGAGGTGATGTACGTCTTATACTTGATGGTTGGTTGGTTGAAGAGTATAGAGTACTTAGAGAGTACTTAGAGATTCTAATGGAAATCGGTACCGCTCTTTGTTACATATGTGCAAGTTTAAGTCACTAGCTCGGGTTAGTTTACTTCAGGGTCAAATTCATCATATTGGGTTTTCTCCATCAGTTGTCACGACAAAGAGCCTACTGAATAATAATGGGGTTGATTATAAGTTTGGCAAGAGAGGTTGAAAAGAGAGAGATTATGACGTTTGAACACAACAGTTCAAGCCTCGTTCTCTAAAGAAAAGAAATATGTACGCTTCAGTGCGCATTTTCTTCGAAAGAAGAGAAATCTTCTTATGATGTTTGAACACAACAGTTCAAGCCTCGTTCTCTAAAGAAAAGAAATGTGTACTCTTCAGTGCGCATTATCTTCTGAAGAAGAGAAATCTTCTCAATTATGACCATTCTCGTCAACATGCTTCATGCTTTTTCCATGCGCTTTAAATTATCAAGTGAACCGGACTACCGTTGGTTGTTTTCTTATTCCACTTGCTTAATTATAATGACGATGGCGACATCATCTGCTACCTTTGAGGGGGAGAAGTGTGAATAGACTACATTTGTTGAAGATATTCACTTGTCTAATCAAGAATATGCAATTCTTGAGGGGGACAAGAAGTGTGAATTTACAGCATGTTGATTGACTTCGGTGTATAAATGATCATACGGCTCCTAACTCATGTAAGAACCGAGCTTCTTCTTATCGGGTCATCTTTACATGGAGTTTCTTCCTAGAGCCATTGGTTGACATCTTCTCACGGGCTGATATGATTAATGACAAAATGCTTCCTGTTGCGGGGCTGATTTCCTTGATGAACATCTTTATGTTCTTGTTTGATTGGGAGGGATTTGATTTAAGGGGATTTGCTATATACAAGTTAATGGGAATGCATGTGGTGAGAAGAAGATGTTAATTTTCTATTCCCCAAACGGATAATCTTGAAGAAGGTCGAGTCTAGAGTCGGTTCTACATTTTCTGCTACATGTTAGAAGACTAAAGACGAGTTGCATTTAACAATCTAAAGACTTCTTCTTAATCTGGGCATTTATCAAACAGATTGTCGGTTTAGGGGAGAGCACTAATTGGGGGTGAGTGAAAAGTCAGATTTAATCCCCAATTAGACTTGCTCACATTCATCAGCAAGTTGATTCTCACAGATACATCTGAGCTAATGATGTTCTTCTCAAAAGATTTCCGATATCACGAATTGTATAATGTGTTCTTGATTAAAAGCATCAAAACCGACAGGGGAAGGAGACACGTATCTAAAAGCGAGTAAACTTGATGAACTTAATACTTCTAAGTGATTGAAGATATCCGGGAAGACAAATGTCATTACCGTAGAGACACTCAAGGTTTGACTCATGGCGTTTAGTGTTCTTATTCCAACTATGTGGGGAAGAGATGGAAGAGTTAGTTTACGGTGATAAAGAGGTACACAAGATCGGGGAGAGATTGTGTACATTGGGGACCTTCAATTGTTTCACTTGAGTGCTTCGGTGATTCGAGAGATATAATCACGTATTCGGAGTTGACATCCGAGAAATAGTCATCCGCAGAGATAATTAGTGATTCGGCATGCTTCTTCAATGTTATCGGTTATTCTCTCTTTGGGCATTCGGGTGCCGGGTTCTTGAGCTTCATACACTTTCTTGGGGAAGAAAAGTATACATCGGGGTTATTCTTTGGGTATTGGACTTAGTATGCTACTTGATGGTATAAGTTTCTCGTCTTGGGTATATGTGTATTCGGGTTCGTGAGCTCTAGTCTAAGAGACTGACTGCATCAATTCATCTACTTGGGGGAATTGTTCTCTTAACACCTTTTGGAAAGGATCGCTTCAGACTTCAGTGGAAAAGGAATTTGAGAAGAGTCATTCAAGCGTGGGATGATACGTTGTTGTTCTAGTGGATGATATAACCTCGAACGAAGAATCACAAAGATCATTCTTGAAAGGAGCAGCAAGATCGATGATAATGGTGTGCTTCTCTGTGCACCTGGCTAAGGCAAGCTTGAAATAGAGCTTCGAATATGCTCATCTAATGGATTTTCGGTTTGTGGGGAAGCGCCAAAGTCTCTCTTTCTCAAAGGCTCATGTTCTATCTTCTATACGAGCCTCGAAGCTTTGGTGGTGGAAGTTTAAGAGATGACGAATTCTATCTTCTACGACGTGTTGCTCGATATCCTTATCTCGGTACTCGTATCATCATCTTCTTAAACTATATCATCTTCTCTATCTGTAAATATTTATCAAAAACAAAATACAAAAATATAAAACCAACAAAAAGAAAATAGAAAAATATAAAATTTCAAAAACCCATAAAAATCAGAAAATTTGAAAAAATACCAAAAATATGTTTTCTCAAGACATGTCTTCTGGTATCGATAACATCTACGGTCTTAGAAATGTCATTCAATAATGACACGTGACCATAGATGAAGTTCGAGCAGAAGGTGTAAATATTCTTTTCCAAAACATGTCTCAAAATATGGCTTGCAGTTACTGCAGACTGTAACCCGCGCTAAACCAATTTTCAAAATTTCATGTACTTATCCTAAAACAAAATGAGGAAAGTATGTCGAAGGACTGCTGTTCCTACTCAAATATTTTTCCTTCTAAAATTCTTCAGAAAAATATTTGTTTTCAAAAATGGTGGTAAATGAGTTGCTTGTAAATCAATCAGATTCAGAGTTTTCGTAAAAATTGAAAACTCAATCAATGACTTCAGCGCTTTTAAAAATTTTCAGAAAAATAAGTCATTGATTGAGGAGGAGAATGTTTTCAAATCTATATCATCTAACGAGCTAATCTAATTATCCTCTATACTTAAACGTAAAACATGTTAACCTATGTTGAAGGACTAGGTGCCTAGGATATGATTGTTAGGATTAGATGATTAGAGTTTGATAAACACATAATTCCCATGCATTTGTATGATCTGATTGATATGTTGGATTGACTTTTATTAGTCGATTACTGTTTGGGTGATGTCGACCACCATATATCTGTAGGTGTGTTCATTAACGTATGCAGGTATATTGGTATATAAGAATGTTCCCTATCCGGATCCCACATAAGAAAATTGGATGCCGAAAGGAAAGGGTAACTATATCTTGGGTCGACAAAAGAAGAAACGGAGCTTAATCAGATCTCTCCATGGATAGTTGGCATGATAGATGAAACTTCAGAGGTCTCACTGCATCTGCAGATTGTTTTCTTCCAACCTTCAGCAACAACAACAAAATCAGCTCAACAACCTAACGTATCTTTGTGCAGGACAAGTTGTGAATGATATCATTTATAAACAATTTTGAAAATATTGTTTTGAAAATGATAAAAAAATATTATTTTGAAAATAAATTGGACTAAATTTTGGAAATCACCGGACTTCATTTTATCAAAACTTAAGTCACTCAATCATCGACTACGGTCATCGATTGAGGGGGAGAGTGATTTAAAATAAAATATTTTCAAACGATATTTCTTCATAAAAGTCCGGTTTGTACAATAATAAGTGGTAATCTAAAGATTTAATTTTATGTCATGGTATGATTTTCTTTAAAACCCAAAGATCTTTCAAAATGAAATATTTTTCTGTTTTTGTTTGATTGTGAAATTGTTTTATTTTACTTAAAGATCTCTTAAAAACTATCATACCTGACACTAACAATCTTTAATGTCTATAATGGGTCCTCATCAGTCAATTTCAAAAATTAAATCTTGCCACGTCTTTCCCCTAAAATTTTTAAATGATTTAAATCAATTGGGATCACAAATCTCAAAAGGTTTGAAATTTTTGATCGGGGGAGAGATCGTGATTTAAATCTCAAATCGGTTTTAAAGGGTGATTGTTTGAAAAGCACTCCTTCCTTCATGTGCCAAACGCTTTTGAAATACATAATGCACATGATTGTGGAGGAGAATTTAACCAAAAAACCAGAAGAGCTTTTAAATCAGCCACATATTCTCCCATGTTTTCCAAACCTTATTAAATCACTTGGGATCCAAAATCTCAAAGGGTTTGATATTTTGATCGGGAGAATTTGTGATTTAATATGAAATTTGATAAAGATGATCGTTTGATTCAAAGTGCAGTTCTCTCTAATATGTGCCAAACTCTTTCATATATCGATGCACATATTGAGGGGGAGCGAATGGTTTCTATTGGCAATCATGAAAAGTACTTCAAAAGAACTCTTTCCTCTATGTGATAAAATGATTTCAAATATCCTACGCACATATTGAGGGGGAGAATTTACCAAAGAAATTCAAATGTCTTTTTCTAAGGAAATTGTGATCAAGAAATTATTTCAAATAACTCTTGCCTCCATGTGCTAAACAATTTCAAGATAATATGCACATGTTGAGGGGGAGCATTTCTAAATGATCAAAACAATTAAGGTACAAAATGCTTTAATATTATATCACAAGTACCTTGATTGATTTTTCAAATGATTTTTCAAGTAGTTTCATGAAGGAAAGAACTGTACCAAAAAGACTGACCAATTTACTTTATGCATGGTGTTATAAGGATGGTTACGCTAGGTATTCATTCCCACGATCCCGCCAGAGCCGGAGGGATCTACCCAGGGACAATCCACTAGATAGTGTAGAGTCCTTAGGTATGATGAAAAAAAAGAGAAAAATGAGAATACGGGAAGAGTGCGGACTGAGACAGAGCTAGTACTGGAATAAACCCAACAAGGTTCTAGTTATGTGTTAGGAATTAGAAATTCCATAGTGAAGAGTCGGTCACCCCAAATATAATCTAGCATAAGTTAGCTCGTAGACATTACGTTATTTACTAGTTATTTAGTTTAGTGCAACACCGTGGAGGACGGACGAGTCTTTACCCACTGTATGCCTGATCCACAGTCCGTAGGAGGACGTGTAGTATGTAACTATAAATACCCTCTACCTCCCAAGGTAGAGGGTTGGACAATTCACTCAATCTAACCTTCTTTCTTTTGTTTACTCTCTCTCTCTAGAAAGGCTCCCATCTTCTACTTTCTCTCTCTAAAACTCTAAACCATACGCCTATATTTGATATGTTATGATGTGTTTATGAAATCCAATATGTTTCAAATGGTATCAAGATCCATGGTTTGATCATCTCTCTTACATATCCTTGGATTTCTAGTGGTTTTAGATGGTTTTTGAGTTTGAAAAAGTTTAGTGGTTTTTGCCTCATTTGGATCATTTCTTGTGTTAAAGTTTGAATTTTGAGTGTACTTTTGTGTTTAGAATCATTGTAAGTGCTTGGGTTTTGATTTGGAAAGCTTGAATCACTGGGCTTGTTTTGGATTGAAAGTGTGTTTTTGAAGTTTTTCTTGCTAGCGACTTGACTCTCGTAGTGTTTTTCTTCGTAGCGACTTGCTTCAGTAATTGTTAGCGAGTTGTAGTGTTAATTGTTAGCGACTTGAGCCTAGCGACTTGTCTATTGAGACAAGCCGACAAACAGTACAAGTTAGTGGATTCTCCACTACGGCTAGCGACTTAGTTGGGTTAGCGACTTGCTTTCAATTTTGTTAGCGACTTGTACTTTGTATTCTCGTGACTTGGTGTTAGCGACTTGGATCTTAGCGAGTTGTTCTTTAGCAACTTGACGTGTCTTAGCGACTTGGCATTATAGCGACTTGGTTCTTAGCGACTTGTGCTAGCGACTTGATTCACAGACGACTTGAGGTTTAGCGAGTTGTTACTTAGCGACTTGGTGACTTAGCGACTTGTCTCTACTAGCGACTTGATTCACCGTAACTCCGTTTTCAGCGTTCTACCCATCAAAATGACCGTGAGTACAAGGAGAATGGCATGCTGAATTAACTAGGGTTTATTCGAGTCAACCTTCGAGGCCTAAATCCGCTCTGAACAGAAGTTATTGAGGTTTTTATGTTTTTAGACCTAAATTTCTCCTTAAAAACGGGCATAAACCAATCCAAATCTCAACCAAATAACACTTCAGCTAATCCTTTAAACAATCATCACTCCTAACACATAATCCTCTATCATTATGTGGGTCCCATCAGTTATCTTAACACGTTCTATTAGTCATTGTATCACGGTTTCTTCTTGATTTTGTAAAATCCCGCGAAAGAATCTATTTCTCGGTTTAAATCATAGACTTGTAAAATCCCATGTATACTACAACATCATATCTTACACTCTTGACCCGGTGATTTGGAAGTACTTAAAGCGTATGATCTTGTGGACAACAATGATAATGTATGCTACATCGAGCGATTAAAGATGATTGAATCAATCAATAATGATTTGAGTTCTTCATGCTCGAGTCCAATGAGAAAGATTTTGCACACTCATACTGAGAATGCCATGCAAAAAAAATGTTGCATTGTGCCCTTTCAGTAACTTCACTCACACCTTATGTTACTCACATCGATTGGAATGGAACGAACATGCAATGCCCTTTTCCGTCAAGATTTATCCACATTAACGAGAACATTACTATTGAACTTAGAACAATTGGAACAACAACTTGATAAAGAAAAGGTTCATAAGGATACTTCCAGTGCTGCACTTCAAGTGATCCACAACCAATTTTAGTCATTCTTCCGTAGGGAATTTACATCAGATTATGATCAAGACATGACTGAAATGTCTTTCAAGAGACACACTGGAGTGGAAATTAGCGTGTTCATAGAGACACTTATCCATCTTATGAATAATGTGGAAAAGTATATTGCGGAAGTTACTCAGAAAGATGAAAAAGTGGATGAGAGTCTGGTGCAGTTGAGAGAAAGTTGTGATGAGTTGGGTAATGTATCAGTTGAAGAATCGGGGTTGCTGAATGCAGAATATCATAGACAACAAAGAATGATGTATCCAGCTTCTCAGTACAATCAATAAATCGTAGTGTTGAGACCAGTAAGACATCGGATGATGGATCAGTTGACACTGAATACAGAGGCTCAGAAATAGATAAGCTTGACACACCCGGCCGGCTTCGGTGACTCTTGTTACACATGATGTGGATGCGGATATCGGACGAGAAATTGAGCAGGTGTCATGTAATGAGGTACCCTTCTTTATTCAATATAGTGCATCCGCTAAAGTACTTAAACAAGCGATCATGATGTTGAACATGACTCGATAAATGTCACATGGCGAGGTGAGTGCGAGATTAAGTGTTTCAAAACAAACAATATGGTTGATAAAAGGCTTTTGATGAACTTTCAAACAAATTCTCAAATCTTGAAAACATTGCATTTAAGCTTGAAATTGTGATACAAAGTAAAGAAGAAAGTTTCCAAATTAACAAACCATGTAAAAATCCGGAACTTCACGAATTCCGTGAACTTTTGAAATGAACACTTTGAAAGCTCGACTTCAAGACAAAGACTCAACCATCAACAATTTGAAGAAACATATTTACGGTATGCATGTGAAAAGTATTTTAGTTACAAGTAATTACGATGTTCTGCTATTAATGATATTCAAATAAGAAATGATGAATTAGCGATTTGTGTGGCCAAATTACTAAAGGAAAATGAGTCTTTGAGAAAGCATCACATAGAACTAAGTGACTCATCAAAGAAGCTAGAACTACATCAATGGAACAAACAAACTCTTTGATAGCAAAATTGATGAACTCAAAGCTCATCTTCGGAAAAGAGTTTCGCTATTGTTGCCTTAAAAATGAGCTTAGGAAAAGCAGTGAGGAAAAGTGTGAACACTAAGTTTACAAAACCATCAACCTTGGGAAACCGGTTTCTCATCCCATTAGCAACGGTCCGTTGTTAGGCGACCTTCTGCGTTTATATCCGAAAAGCCAAAATTTTCAAAAACACGGTTTGCCTCCCAAGTTGATGAGAAACAAGTTTTGTCAAAACCGGTCACTTCACACAGTTACCTAAGAGTTATGTTTACGGTTCCTCTAAACCTCAACATCTGACTACTTTTACTCCCGGCACCTCTAGGATTAGTTCAAAAGCGATTGTCAAAACCATGCATTAAAATCCGAATTCATATGATATGAATGACTTGTGGAAGAACTATTATCTAGAAGAAGCTAGGAAAAAGGCACATATTCGAAAAGATGGAATTTTAGGTGCAAGACCTAGGGTGATGCATTCCACGAGATTTCAAGGCACTGCTAGTAGTAGTAAACCATTACCTAGGAACTCTCAAAAGACTAGGGGTTGGCTTGCATCTAAGAGTAGTTATATGAAGAAGAATGCTAAGCATGTAGAAAATGAAACTAGAAATTCTGAGTCTTTTTCGAATAAGAAAAAAATTTCTAATTCACATGCTAAGGTACAATCCACTAAGACTACCTTCATGGCTAAGGTTCAACATGTTATGAAGCAAAACAAGTCCAAAACTTCGCCTAGATGGATCCCAACTGCTAAATCTTTGGAGTCTAGGAATAACGATAAGTCTTCCACATGCATAAGAATGTCACTAATCCTAGACCTTGCCATAAGTGGATTCCGTCGGTAAAATGTTTAAGGATGTTGGACTTGGGTGGATGCCTACCGGAAAGTCATTTCTGATGACAAAATCAAGATTGATTGTGAAAACCCAAAGGGTTTGGATACTAATGTCACTAACCAAAATATATGCAATCAAGTTTGTAAAATTAGTGCATGTAGTCCTTACTCGATTCGAGATACTTTGATCCTTCACTACATGGGTGGCTTAAGTATGGATTACAAATGGATTGATATCTCATAACTCACGGGTTCAAGTAACTCAATCTTGATATTCATTCGGCTATGACATCTGTTCACATTAGTTCAGCCTCGTACTTCATCATTATGGCGTCAGAGATAACACTTGAGCCCGTTCCTCAAAGAAAAGAAAAGTGTACGCCTCGATTAAGCTTTATCTTGAGAAAAAGAGAAATCTTCATTTTTATGACCATTCTCATCGACATTCTTCATCAACAAGCTTCATGTTTTTCAATGTTCATTCAATCCTCAAATGGATCTTCGTTCATTGGTATATATCCTTATTCACTTGCTCAATCAAAAATGGAAAACTTCATTTGCAATTCTTGAGGGGGAGAAGAGTGAATATACTACATGTTGATGGATGCTTGAGTCATGGTCATATGACTCTCCAACGCCTAATGTCTTCACTCACTAAAGGTAACTGGGATTTACTATTTGGGATTCATTGTTTTTCAAGATATGTTTGATGAGTACTTCCAACCTCCAACATTGTTGATCATCCAGTTTAAAGCTCATGCTCCGGTTCCCTTGACTCAACTAGTTCACCATCTAAGAAGTACTTCTCGAATTCTCAAAACAATCTCCGTTATTCCTCGAGGCATTGATAATGACTATCATAATATTGCTGTTGCACTCTAGAATAATGATCCGCTCTTTGGTACTCCTTTGCGAAATCTTCACGGATTATTGTTCCTCTCATTGTGCATGCTATAAATCAACCACATGAACATTAAAGAAAATGACTTTGGAGTTAATCATTTATCACTTATTTGAGATTGAAGTTGACTTTCAATAAAGGCATGTTCTTATTTGATAACTTGCTTGGGCTTAAGAATTTGAGTTGAAGACTTGGTTTATCTAGTTACCGTGATCGGGGTGGATGGTTGAAGACACAGTTAACTATCACTATTAGGAGTTACGTTGTTTTACTCGATGTCACATCACGAGATGACAATGTGGATAATCTCAAGAGGTGTTAATGTCTCATACTTTGTTTGAGTAGTGAGTACTTAGAGATTTGCTTGAGGCATAAATTCTTGACACCGTTCTTCCATCATTAAGTGCAAGCTTAGAACACATGCGGAGAATTCTACTTGATTTCAAGTTTGGTATATCGGGTTTTCTTCTTGATGGTCACTTCAAATTGTCTTCATATGGGTTGATAAGGATAGTCGAGAGAGTTTACAGTGATTGATTCTCACAAGATTTATTTGAGCTAATTGTGTTCTTCTCTATTTCAAGTATATGAGTGTATTATGTTTCTTGATTTTGAGGTATCAAAACCAGCAAGGGGAAGAGACATTCATCTAAACACAACGAGTACATGGGCTGAACTAAATACTTCTTCTATATTGAAGTTATTCCGGGAGACAAATGTCATAACCATGAGAGAAACTCGAGTGTTTAACTCGTGGCTTCGGTGTATTCCAACTATTTGGGGAAGGATATATTATTCCAACTATTTGGGGGAAGGATGTATTATTCCAACTATTTGGGGAAGTGGTCTCGGAGACTTTTGGTATGTGTTACTTGAGTGTTCGGTTGGAAGAAATATGAGAAGAATATTTGGAGCGTGAGATGATATTGCTTATCGACATCTTCGATATGGTTATGATAAATTGCTTCGGTTATTGCATCATTATGGGTGATTGGTTATATGGAAGATAAGCTGGAATGCACTTGGTGAAATGAAGATGTTGATATATGGTTCCCCGAATAGAAAACCGCTCAATCTCGAAGAGTAATGTGTACATCGGGATGCACAACAAGTTCATGTGATCTCAAACTTAATCATTTATTCCGGGTTTGATAACCGCAGCAATGATCCATGTTTCAACTTGTTACTTCGTTGTTTTCGTCTTCTTTGGGGTGTTGAGCTTCATTCAATGAGACCGCTTTGTCTTCAACTCTAATTCTTAGGAAAATGGTCTTTATTCGATGTTTGTCGGTTTGGGGGGAAGCTACCAAAGATTCAAATTGAGAAGGCTCATGTTCAGACGATTTTCTTAGAAGCCTCGAATACTTTGGTGGTGAAAGTTTAAGAGATGTTGATTTCTTTCTTCTACAAAGTGTTGAACGATTTCCCTATCTCGGTACTTGTATCATCATCTTCTTAAACTATTATTCTATCTGTACATATTTTTCGTAAAACAAAATACAAAAATATAAAACCAACAAAATCAAAATAGAAAAATATAAAATCAACAAAACCCATAAAAATCGAAAATTTAAAAATACCAAAAATATTGTTTTCTCATGACATGTCTTACGTATCGATAACATCTACGGTCTTAGAAATGTCATTCAATAATGGCACGGACTTTAGATGAAGTTCGAAAGGGAGGTGTAAATATTTCTTTCTAAACATGTCTCAAAATATGGCTTGCGATTACTTGATTGTGACCGCTTAAACCATGGTTTGCTATTATTTCGATAGCAACCCGCTCTTCAAGGAAGGAAAGTGTTGCGCTAAACCAATTTTCAAATATTTTGTGCACTTATCCTAAAACAAAATGAGGAAAGTATGTCAAAGGATCTTTGTTCTACTCAAATATTTTTCTTTCTAAAATTCTTTAGAAAAATATTTGTTTTAACAAAATGGTGGAAAATAAGTTGCTTGAAAAATCAATTAGAATCAGAGTTTTTATAAATTGAAAACTCAATCAATGACTTCAGCGCTTTTAAATTTTTTAGAAAATGAGTCATTGATTGAGGGGGAGAATGTTTTTCAAATTTATATCATCTATCGGACTTATCTAATTATCCTAATTGCTTAACTGAAAAATGATGTTAACCTACGTTGAAGGACTAGGTGCTTAGGATATGATTGTTAGGATTAGATGATTAAAGTTTGATAAACACATTATTCCCATACCTTTTATGATATGATTGATATGTTGGATTGACTTTTATTAGTCGATTGCTGTTTGGGTGATGTCGACCACCATATATATGTATGTGTGTTCACTAACGTATGCAGGTATATTGGTATATAAGAATGTTCTCGATCTGGATCCCACAATTGAAGATGATTGGATGCCGAAAGGAAAGGGTAACTATATCTTGGGTTGACAAATTAAGAAACGGAGCTTAATAGGACTTCTATGGAGTGTTGGCATGAAAAATGCAACGTAAGAGGTCTCACTGCATCAGCAGATGGTTTTCTTCTAAGTGATTGAAGAAACGGAGCTTAATTTGACCTCAGTTGGCATTAAAATGCAACGTAAGAAGTCTCACTGCATCAGAGACGGTTTTCTTCACGCCTAGAGCATCAACGAAGCTTCTCAACCACCTAACGTATCTTTGTGCGGATACCATTTTAAACAATTTTGAAAATTTTGATTAAAATTGTTTTGAAAATGGAAAAATATTGTTTTGAAAATAAATTGGACTAAATTTTGAAAATCACGGACTTCATTTTATCAAAATATAAGTCACTCAATCATCGACTACGGTCATCGATTGAGGGAGAGTGATTTAAAATAAATTATTTTCAAACAATATTTCTTCATAAAAGTTTGTTTATGCGTTAAAATGTGGTGATCTAAAGATTTAATGTTATGTCATGGTATGATTTTCTTTAAAACTCAAAGATCTATCAAAATGAAATTTTTACATTCTTGTTTGATTGTGAAATTGTTTTATTTTACTAAAAGATCTCTTAAAACAATCATACGACACTAACAATCTTTAATGTCTAAAATGGTCCTTATCATCATTTTTCAAAATCAAATCGTATACGTCTTTCCCAAAATTTTCTAAATGATTTAAATAAATCGGGATCCAAAATCTTAGTTGGTTTGAAATTTTGATCGGGGAGAGATCGTGATTTAAATCTCAAATCAGGTTTTAAAGGGTAATTGTTTCAAAACACTCCACGCCTCCATGTGCCAAACGATTTCAAATATACAATGCACATGTTGAGGAGGAGCATTTAACCAAAACCATGAGAGTATTTAAACCAAGCGCATTTTCTCCCATGTTTTCTAAACCTTATTAAATCACTTGGGATCCAAAATCTCAAAGGGTTTGATATTTTTGATCAGGGGAGAATTTATGATTTAATAATGAAATTTGATAAATGGTGATCGTTTTGATTCAAAGTGCAAGTTCTCTCTAATATGTGTTAAACATTTTCGTTTATTGATGCACATATTGAGGGGGAGCAAATGGTTTATTAATGCCTTTTGTGATCGTGAATGTACTTCAAAAACCTCTTGCCTCTATGTGCAAAATGCTTTTCAAATATCCAACGCACATATTGAGGGGGAGAATTTACCAAAGAAAATCAAAAGGCTTTTTCTAAGGAAATTGTGATCAAAGAAATTATTTCTAAAGAACTCTTGCCTCCATGTTCTAAACAATTTCATAATCTTATGCACATGTTGAGGGGGAGCATTTCTAAATGATCAAAACAATTAAGGTACAAAATGCTTTGATATTATATCACAAGTACCTTGATTGATTTTTCAAATGATTTTTCAATTGGTTTCACGGAAGAATGAACTGTACCAAAAGACCGACCATTTTACTTTATGCATGGAGTTATAAGGATGGTTAGGTTAGGTATTCGTTCCCACGATCCCGCCAGTGCCGGAGGGATCTACCCAGGGACAATCCACTAGATAGTGTAGAAGTCCTTAGGTATGATGAAAAAAGGAGAAAAGTGAGATATGGGAAGAGTGCGGACTGAGATAGAGCTAGAACTGGAATAAACCCAACAAGGTTCTAGTTATGAAATCTCGGTAAGCTCTGAAGAGGTTGAAGAATGAAAAGAATTGAATGTGAAAAGGGTGAAAAGAAATAGCCTCCAATAATTCAACCTTAGGGCGATGCTAGGGTTCAATACATATGCTCTTGGTGTTTACTAAGGTAACATCGGTATTAAAGACAAGGCGTCATGGACCCGAAGGACGACTTTTCTACAACTTCCCAAACCACTCAAGTTCCTCTTAAAAGGGCTTGTTTCATTCTCACGGGAACCGACATTATCTATCGACTTTCTCTAGAGATTGTTGATATTGAAGAAGAGACCCTCTCCCTAGTCTCCGGCATAGGAACCAAAAATGTGCACTATTGAGTCTAGAGCCAAGAGATCATCCACAATATCTCATTAGGACACTAAATTAATGAAGACTTGTTGTTTCACACAATGTGGAAAGTAAGAATATATTAAGAGTCCTACGCATTATCCTTGTGGTATTGCCAGAACATCCGAGTGATATGTAAAAGTATTCACGATGAAGATGGAAATCCTTCTAGAGCAAACATCAAACAAGCTCTTGGTGGGTGACATGTGAGATCTTTTCTAAAGATCAAACTTGTGACAACTGGATAGAAACGATGGGGCGATTCACTCTTGAATCAACCTTGGTCTAGGAAATATATTGACGGATACCTTTGAAAAACTGGTTGGTGTGCTCAAACTCTTTTCTATTGCACATCGACTGTGTATTAAGTTTCAAATTTAAAAAAGGTATTTATGATTGAAATTTGATTTTTCTTTTAAATCCTTTGTCGTATTGCAAAAATCTTTCTTCAAGCAATACGCGATTGTTTTCAAATCTATTTTAATCAATCAGTAAAATCTTAATTTGTTGGTTCACTCACTCTGTGTTGTCTTCTTTGAGATGTTCGGTTTGAGAACGGCTAGAACAGTACGAAACCACATCAAGGAGATTCTTGAATTATACGATCACGAAGGTACTTGTCTTGATCAGCGGGGAACCGTAGCCATGTACCTCAATTCAACGAAAGTGATCAAAGACACTTTCTTGTGTTTTATTGCTAACTGTTGTTTGCAAGTACATTTGGATCATTGCGGTGATCGAATTGAGGAGTCAATCCATAGCCGCATGCTCACACATCGCTTTCACAATCTAAAGAAATCATGATAAGTGCATATCTTCATCAACTGACTCTGATATTTTCAATCCATGCTTCTGCTACACTGCTGGAAATATTATGAATCAACAAAAGCTTCCACAACTCTGATGAGAAGATATCATGATCCAAAATGTGAGCATGTCGGTCCAAACGTTACAACATCACATGATGGTAACACAATAAAGGGTGATCCAGAGATTTATTGTGGCTGATGATCTAAAAGAAAGCTCAAAGATCATTAAGATGTGGATCAGACCAAAGGCCTCCACTTAAAGTACAAAGTAATCGGACTTTGAAGAATCACTACTAAAGCACAAAGATGCATATGTTGAAGAATTGAAGTCTACGAGCTCAAGACTAAAGATATAATAGAATGCTAGGATTCGAAATGTAAAACATGGGGTGACCTCCCTTAGGTGGAGATTGTTAGGAATTAGAAATTCCATAGTGAAGAGTCGGTCACCCCAAATATAATCTAGCATAAGTTAGCTCGTAGACATTACGTTATTTACTAGTTATTTAGTTTAGTGCAACACCGTGGAGGACGGACGGGTCTTTACCCACTGTATGCCTGATCCACAGTCCGTAGGAGGACGTGTAGTATGTAACTATAAATACCCTCTACCTCCGGTAGAGGGTTGGACCTTTCACTCAATCTAACCTTCTTTCTTTTGTTTACTCACTCTCTCTAGAAAGGCTCCCATCTTCTACTTTCTCTCTCTAAAACTCTAAACCATACGCCTATATTTGATATGTTATGATGTGTTTATGAAATCCAATATGTTTCATTATGAAGTCTCGGTAAGCACTGAAGGGGTTGAAGAAGGAAAAAGAATTGAATATGAAAAGGGTGAAAAGAAATAGTCCTCCAATAATTCAACCTTAGGGCAGAAACCGGGTTCAATTCATATGTTACTTGTTGTTAATAAGGTAACACTGGTATTGAATACAAGACATCATGGAGCCAGTGACGCACTGCACTAAACTTCCCAAGCTACTCAAGTTCCTCTTAAAAGGACTTGTTTCATTCTCACAGGGAACCTACGTAATCTATCGACTTTCTCTTATAGATTGTTGATATTGAAGAAGGAGACCCTCTCCCTAGTCTCCGGCATAGGAAACCAAAGTTCACAATTGAGTCTAGAGCCAAGAGATCATCGACAATATCTCATTAGGACACATAATTAATGAAGACTTGTTGTTTCACACAATGTGGAAAGTAAGTATATATTGAGAGTCCTACGCATTATCCTTGTGGTATTGCCAGAACATCCGAGTGATATGTAACAATATTCACGATGACGATGGAAATCCTTCTAGAGCCAACATGAAACAAGCTCTTGGTGGGTGACATGTGAGATCTTTTCTAAAGATCAAACTTGTGACAACTGGATTGAAACAATGGGGCAATTCACTCTTGAATCAACCTTGGTCTAGGAATTGAATTGACGAATACTTTTGGAAAAACCGTTTGATGTGCAAATATTCTTTTCTCTAGCACATCGAATGTGTATTCATTTTCAAACACAAAAAGTATCTCTGATTGAAAAAAATACTTTTGGAAAAACCGTTCGATGTGTGAATCTCTTCTTTTCTCTAGAACATCAAATGTGTACTCTTTTCAAATACAAAAAGTATTTATGATTGAAAATTGATCATTCTTATAAAACCTTCGTCGTATTGCCAAACTCTTTCTTCAAGCAATACGCGATTGTTTTCAAATCAATTTTTCATCAATCAGTGAATCTCAATTATTTGGTTCACTCACTCCATGTTGTCTTCTTTGAGGCGTTACGGTTTGAGAACGGCTAGAGCATTGCGAAACCACGCAAGGAGATTCTTGAATTATACCGATCACGGTAGTACTTGTCTTGATCAACGGGAACCGTGGGCGTTTACCTCAATTCAACGAAAGGGATCAAAGACACTTTCGTTTATTGCTAACTTGTTGTTTGCGGTACATTTGACGGTTGCGGTGATCAAAGTTGAGAAGTCAATCCAAAGCCGCATGCTCACAACATCCATACTTAATTGAAGAAATCATGACTATTGCATATCTACATAACACGGCTCGATATTTTTACACTATGCTTCGCTCTGCCTTGCAAATATCATGAACCAGTAAAGCTTCCGCTACTTTGATGGAAAGATGTCATGATCTAGAAAGTGTGAGCATGTCTGTCCAAAAGTCACAACATCACATGAAGGCAACGCTACAAAGGGTGATCCAGAGATTTGTTGTGGCTGATGATCTCAAAGAAAGCTCAAAGATCATCATGATGTGGATCAGCTCAAAGACCTCCACTGAAAGTAAACAATAATCAGACTTTGAAGAATCGCTACTAAAGCACAAAGATTACGGAAATTGAAGAATTGAAGTCTACAAGCTCAGAACTAAAGACAAAGATAGAATGCTAGGATGCAAAATTTATTTCATGGGGTGACCTCCCTTAGGGGGAGATTGTTAGGAATTGGAAATTCCATGTGAAAGTGTCGGTTACCCCAATTATGGTCTAGCATATGTTAGCTCGTAGACTTGTAGTTATTTATGTTGTTTAGAAGTTAATTAGTTAATTAGTAATGTAGATTAGTTTAGAGTAACACCGTGGAGGAAGGACGGGTCTTTACCCACTGTATGCCTGATCTACAGCCCGTTAGGAGGGCGTATTGTTTGTAACTATAAATACCCCTTCCATCCTTGGAAGGGGTGTTGCTTCTTGGAATCTAACCTTACATTTGTTGTTTTACAACTCTCTTTCAAGAACATCCTCTCTACTCTCTTCATCTCTCTAACAATGGCTTTCTTGTATCATCATAATCCTAGACCACCCGAATCATTAAACAACACAATATTTACGATCCTACAAATCTTCCCATGTAGTGGTTGATCGATGTACCTACAACTGAGTCAGTACTACCTGCACTAACATTACAAACTTGATTGCATATATTTTGATTAGTGACATTAGTATCCAAACCCTTTGGGGTTTCACGGTCAACCTTGAGTTTGCCATCGGTAAACCGCCTTCCGGTAGGTATCCACTTATGGCAAGGTCTAGGATTGTTAGGCTTCTTATGCATAGTGGAAGACTTATGGCTATTCCTAGTTTCTAAAGATTTAGCAGTTGGTAACCATCTAGGCAAAGTTTTTGGTTCGTTTTGCTTCATATGCACTGAAGATGACTTAGTGTAAATCCTAGACTTAACAGGTTGAACCTTTTCACGAGCATTAACATTATTCAGGATTTTGTGAAACAATTATCATGATTTGCATTAAAGATACATTTCAGACACTTTGAGCAAACAGCTTGTTTGGATTCATAAATAGATCTAGATTTGTTAGAGTGATTTGCTATGGGAATAGCTTTAATCGAAATGCAACTACTCTTAGATCCAGTCCAATCCATAGTCTTTAGTTTAGTGTTCCTAGGTAATGGTTTAGAACTACTAGCAGTGCCTTGAAATCTCGAAGAATTCATCACCCTAGGTCTTGCACCTAAAATTCCGTCTTTTCGAATCTGTGCCTTCTTTCTAGCCATTTCTAGATAAGAGTTCTTATACAAGTCATTCATAGCATTTTTCCTAGGCAAGTAAGGTGAAGTGAGTGGTTTTGTCAAAACTTGTTTCGCATCAACTTGGGAGGCAAACCGCGTTTTTGAAACTTTTGGTCGTTCAGATCTAAACGCATTCGGTTGTCTAATAATTGGTTTCCACAAGATTGATGGTTTTGCAAACTTAGAGTTCACACTATTCCCTGTTGTTTTTCTGATCTCATTTTTTAAGGCAACAATTGCGAAACTTTTTTTCTGAAGTTGAGCTTCGAGTTCATCAATTTTGGCTATCAAAGAGTTTGTTTGTTCCAAAGACTCAGTTCTAGCATCTTTGACAGAGTCACTTGGGTCTATGTGATGCTTTCTCAAAGACTCATTTTCCTTTAGTAATTTGGCTACACAAATTGCTAATTCATCATTTCTCATTTTAATATCATTAGTAGCATTAACATCAGAATTACTTGTAACCAAATTGCTTTTCACATGCATATCAGAAATATGTTTCTTCAAATTGCAGTTATCGAGTTTTTATCCCAAGTGAGCTTGTAAATCATTTATTTCAAAAAATCACGAAATTCGAGGAATTCGGGTTGTTGCAAGGTTTCATAGTTTGAAAACATTCTTCTTTTCTTTGGATTGCAATTTCAAGTGAAATGCAATGTTGTTCAAGTTCTGAGAATTTATTTGAAAGTTCATCAAAAGTTATCCTATCAACCATATCATTAGTTTCGAAACACTTTATCTCAGACTCAGCTTCAGTTACAGAACATGTATCAAGAACATGTTATGTGATGTGATTAATTTGCACAAGAGTATTTTCAGATGCATTATGTTGAACAGTTAAGGGTACCTCATCACTTGACACATGTTCATTTATCGGTCTGACATCTGCATCCTCATCATGCGTAGCAAGAGTCACTGAACTACTGGTTGTTTTAAGCTTATTTGCCTCTGAGACCATGTATTTAGTGCCAACTGATCCATTATCTGGTGCTTTACCCATCTCAACACAACAATCTCTTGATTGCACTCGACATTCATTCACCCTTCTGAATTCTGTATCCACATCTTGTCTAACAGGAGTTACTGAATAGCTGGTTACATCATTCTTTGTTGTCTCTGTTATTCTGCATTCAGCAACACCCGATCTTTCAATTGATACATTACCCGATTCATCACAACTATCTCTCAACTGCACCCGACACTCATCCACTTTTTTATCTTTCTGAACACCTTCCTCAATATACTTCTCCACATTATCCATGAGTTGGATTAATCTCTCTCTGAACACATTATCTTTCATCCCAGTGTGATTCTTAAAGCACATTTCAGTCCCCAGATGATCATAATCTTAAGTGTATTCCCTTTTGATGAATGACTGAAGTTGTTTGTTGATCACTGAAGTGCAGCTTTAGAACTAGTTTCTTGAACCTTTTTCCTGTTAAGTTGTTGTTCTAATTGTTCCAAGTTCAAAAACAATTTGCTTGTGAACGTTGATAATTCTTGACGGAAAAGTGCAGTAAATGTTCGTTCAATTCCCATAGATAGAACTAACGTGAGGTGTGAATGAAGTTGTCGATAAGGTTCAATGCAACTTTCCTTATCCTTTGCACAAGCATACTGTAACCTAAACTGGTGCAATTCGCTCTCTTCGGACTCTGAGCATGAAGATCTCACATCTTCATTGATTGATTCCATCATCTATAACTGATCAGTATAGCTAATATTCTGATGGTTGTCTACAGCATCGTACAGTTTGAGTACTTCCGAAATCACTGAATCAGTAGGGTAAGACATGATGTTGTTGTATACACGGGATTTTACAAGTCTCTGATTTAAATCGAGAAATAGAATCATTCGCGGGATTTTACAAAAATCAAGACCAAACCGTAAGAGAGTGAGAAGTAGATTGTAGAAAAGGAACTAAAAGATGATAAGGAAGTGAAGATAAATTGGTGTTATGGTTGAGTTTGTGATATTCCCTAATTCTTTATATATATACCCCCTGTTCCACGCACCTCCGAAGGATTTTTCGGAAAATTAGGGTTTGAAAACAAGGGTTTTGTATGTTGAGTATACTTACGCGTAGAAACCAGGCTTAGGTGTAGACAGCAAATCTTACGCGTAACTTCCCTTCTTACGCGTAGTCAGGAGTGTAGGCGTAATTACTTCTTACGTGTAAGCTTTAGGAAAATCGTAAGCTTATGCGTAGACTTAATGTTTATAAGTAAGAACTTTAGGCGTAAGATTACCTTAGGCGTAAGAATTAACTTAAGCGTAAGAATAACTTAGGCATAAACTTTTACTCGTAAGCAATTAAGCTTATGCGTAAGTTTAGGGTTTTGCCCAAAAATCCTTTACACTTATCCAAGTGTAAAAGATATCCACAAGTCGAAGTGTTTTCAGGCTTATCCAAGCAAGAAAAACACTGAGTAACCGTTGTTGCGCGAAGATTCTTCACCAAATGCTTAAGCGTAGACCTTAGGCATAGATTTCACTTCTTACGCGTAGACCTTAAGCGTAGGAATAGGTTTTTGACTTTTCCTTATGCGTAAAACTAGGGTTTTGACTTTCTGTCCTTGAACACCTTACGCGTAAATTGCCCAGATTTTTGCAAAAACACTAATTTTCACCCAAAAACACGAGTCCAAATGATTTCTTTTGCACAAACTTCTTCCAAAACACTCAAATGACAAGAAAGTTTTGAACTTTATCAACCAAAGTGACTTTTAAGCTTAAGCGTAAACTAGATGCACAAAACAAAAACGAGTTTAAAAGCGACTTAAAACACGTAAAAATTCAAACTTTTTGCCAAAACTAGGATTCTAAACACAATATAAACCTTAAAACATAAGAATCTTGAAGATTTTAGTGCAAAGAATGAAAGTTTTAAGCGTGATAAAGGTGTAGAACGTGATATTATACGCGTAGACAACAAAGACCTCAAAACCAAAAGATTTCACCCATACCACTAGAAATCCAAGAACATGAAAGATGAATGATCAAACCATGGCTCTTGATACCATTTGTAAGATATTGGTTTTCATAAACACATAATCAAGCACTAGTATGGATCAAATGGTTTGAGGTTTTAGAGAGAGAAAGTAGAAGATGAGATCCTTTCTAGAGAGAGAAAGTAAACAAAAGAAAGAAAGGTTAGATTAAGTGAAAGGTCCAACCCTCTACCTTGGGAGGTAGAGGGTATTTATAGTTACATACTACACGTCCTCCTTTGGACTGTGGATCAGGCATACAGTGGGTAAAGACTCATCCTTCCTCCACGGTGTTGCACTAAGCTAATAAACAGTAAATAACGATATGTCTACGAGCTAACTTGTGCTAGACTATAGTTGGGGTGACCGACACTTCACCATGGAATTTCTAATTCCTAACAGGGTTCTTTACACCAAGGTGAACCACACCTATTACAACGTCATCTACCCTTTATCTGGTACTAGGCTAAGTACCGAGTTCAATTACAATGGACGAACACTACCCAACACTACACAACACCTAATCCCAAAGGAGACCCACTCCTTATTACAACACCATCAAGGATATCAACATCCTTGGAAACCAACTATCACTATATGTATAACGATGCACCTCATCGATTATACGACCTTGGCATTCTTCACTAATGCCATTTTATTTGATTTCTAGGCATCCTTCACCAATGCCTTTGACACAACACTTGGCACCTTTCACTAATGCCTTCGTCTTGACACCTTTAGCATTCTTCACTAATGCTTTTGACACGGACGTTAAGCACCTTTCACTAATGCTTTCGTCTTGACTCTTTCAACATTCTTCACTAATGCCTTCAACACAACTCATCTACGGGGGAAGAAAGAACTATCAACAAGAGAACCTCAGTAGTCTTGATGATGACGAAGCATGGCAACTCATGGACTTGAGCTTTCTCGACTTTAAGAAGTGGTGATCTCGCCTTTAAGAGGAACCTAGAGAATCAAACAAAACAAAAGACAAACTACATAGAAAGATCCCTTAGGATCAGTGGTTAGAGAGTTACAATACTTGGGGAAATTATGTGTGAGAGTGGCAAGCTAAAAGGAAGAAATGGCTCACTATTTATAGAGGAGAAATGCTTACTGTTCCACGGATCCCACGGATCCCTCCCTCAAGGGATCCGTCTAGTGTAAAACTAAGGATCCGTGGGACGCTCCTCTTTGCCCATGGGTATTTTGGTTGTGGGTCATGGATCATGGGTTATGGTTTAATCCATGGGTATTTCTTTAGATACAATGTATCTAAATGAGTGCAATGTACCTAGTCAAATGGGTATGGGTCAATACCATGGGTTGTAGTTTTTACCCATTTATAATACATTCTAGTTATGTATATATTTGCCCAATATGTAAACACTAGTTGTTGTACATATGTATTACTTAAATTATAAAATCACTTATACTTGTTTTAGAATTTTATGTGAAAACGTAAGTGTGTTAGAAGACTATTGGCTCAAACCATTTACGTATTTTATTTGTTTCGTTAAAATGATTTTACGTTTGTTATCGACAAAACATTAGAAGATCGTAAAATATAAATAAACGTTTTTACGGCTTATTTGTATTAAAATGTCACATAAAATCATATGTTTAGTATGTTGGTGTCGTGAGCCCAGTAGCAGGGTTAGATAATCAATTCAGCAGAAACAAATACCACTAGGTGGTTACCGGATATCACTTGGAATCGTGTGATCACTTTCCAAAGTAAACTATTTGACCCTAATGCATGGGTTACACGAATATCTACTTGGGATAAGACCAAATGCAGTTATAGAATTAGGCACAATTCAATAACCCTTTCGCTTATAAGTGTTTAGTGTTTTCTGTGTGTCCTTCATGCATAATCAGATATCCTATTTATAGGATATTACTCTCAGCCGTTCAAATGGAATTATGAGGATTAATCGGCCCATTAATCACCTCATAACTATCCCCATTATAGCTATTAGTGGTTACATGACCAATTAAACGTGGTCATTAAGCGGTTATAATCGCCATTTAGCGATGACTTTAACACTAGCGATACTTTCATACCTCTAGCGGTACTTTCACAAGACTTGTGGAAACATTGCTTATCGGTGGAAACCACAAGCGGTACTTTCCACAAGCGGTACTTTCACAAGATGCCGGTGGAAACACTGCTTATCGCTGGAACATCTCTTGCTTATCGATGGAAACCACAAGCGATACTTTCCACAAGCGAGAATTTCACAAGCAGTACTTTCTACTAGCACTACCAATACAAACCACTATAAGAGTCAGGGTGTTCATGGACCTTATGGGTGTACACTCCGTACCTCCTAACCCATTACAAGGTGTGAACTAATCCCACACGTGCACTAAATTTTCCAACAATCCTCCCCAAATTTAGTTCACTTCCTTTGCATTAAAACCAAACATTAAACAAAACATGTGCATAAATGAAAATGTCCTTAGGATTGAATTTCCATCTTAGTAAATTACACGTTCAAATATTCGAGAATCAGGGTGTTCTAAGAATTGAACCCTTCAACCTATTTGAATACCTGAAGATAAAATACACACAAATTTTCAAACACTTAACAACTCCTGACACTATACAAGCCATGTGTCCATATCCAAATTCATAAATGTTGTAAAAGCTAAAAGTCCAAAGCTTCACAAGCGGCAAAACTTCAACATTTACATAGGTGGTTCCTCTTTAGTCATGCTCCTGCCAAGCACTTTTTCAAAGAAAATTAACCATTAAGAAGTAAAGACTTCATCCTCCTTTAAGCGTGTTACGAGCACAACCTTGGGATGTAAATAAACATGTGCTCCAGTCCATCGAATGTTTAGCTTTCCACATTGAACTCGGCTCCCAAGTTTCCTCGGAGGAGTTGGGTGTCCTAGCATTCGATGACTAAGTTGGACTTAAACCCATCCCTTTAGCGGACTTTATAACCAAGTCTCTAGCCAAACCCTTCACAAGTGATCGCCTAAATTTTGTTGAGATCTAACAACCTCTATAGATACCACCCCATTCATGATAAGCTCACGAATCATGCTATGTCCGACACCTAAGTGTCTAGACTTACCATTGTACATTTGGCTATAAGCCTTAGCCAATGTAGTTGCACTATCACAACGGATAAAAATATGTGCTATAGGTTTAGCCACAATGGAATCTCAAGAAGCAAGTTTTCAACCATTCAAACTTCTTTACCAAAGAAATGCTAGAGCCACAAATTCATATTCCATTGTTGAACTGGTGATGCAAGTTTGCTTCTTGGATGCCCAAGAAATTGCACCTCCACCAAGTAGGAATACCCAGCCACCGGTAGACTAATTGTCTTGATTTATTGATCCAACTTGCATCGGTGTATCCTTCCAACAACGATGGGTAACCAATATATGAGAGACTATAATCCATAGTTCTCTTCAAATACTTCAAGACTCGTGAACTGCTTGCCGATGATGAGCACTAGGATTACTAGTATACCGCTCAATTTTCCCACTACAAAACCAATATCGGTCTTGTACAAGTCATGGCATACATCGTGCACCAATTACCCTAGAATACTCAAGTTGAGATACGACCTTGCCATTATTAGGCATCGACTTCTCACAGTATCCATAGGTGTACTCACAGAGTACAATCAAAGTAATTGAATTTCCTCGATACCTTCTCAATATAATGAGACCGAGAGATAGAAATTCTATTACTTTCATGTTTAATCCTTATGCCAAGGATAACATCGCCTCCCCATGTCCTTCATGGAGAACCTTGATGACAAAATCCCTTTGTCAAGTCCACGATTTTGGTCGGTGCCAAAATCAACATGTCATCAACATATAGACAATTGATGACTCCTTTACCGATTCATTAAATTTGCTATATACACATTTGTCGACTTGGTTAAGAACATAACCACTAGACAAAACCACTTCATCAAATTTTTGATGCCATTGTTAGGTGCTGCTTAAGTCCATAAAGAGACTTAATCAATTTACACACCTTGTTTTCATTTCGGGCATGATGAAACCCCGAGGTTGGTTCATATAAACCTCCTCTTCCAATTCACCATTCAAGAAAGCTATCTTCACATCCATCGATGAATAACCAGATTGTGAATAGATGCCAAAGCAATCGCTAGCCTTATGGTGCGATACGAGCCACGGGGCATAAGTATCAAAATAGTATATTCGACTTTTGTTTAAAGCCACGAATGACTAGTCTAGCCTTGAACTTTTCAATAGTTCCATCTACCTTCATTTTCCTTTTGAAAATCCATTTGCAACCCGTGAGGTTTGCAACGTGAGGTAGATCAACCAACACCCAAGTGTTGTTGCCCATGATGGAATCCATCTCATCATTGATTGCTTCTTTCCGAGCAATGTCACGGGACTTCATTGCTTCTTCAAATATCTTGGGATCATCCTCAACAATGAAGCAATAGGAGTATTGGTCGAGACCTCATCCCTAGTTCCTTTAACTAAGTATAGTTGAAACTCATGTCCAAATGACTTTGGAGTCCCGACCCTTTGCTCTTCCCGAGCACGTGTTCGAGTTGTTGAACCACAACCTCATCGGGGACCACCGATGGTTCACCATCGAGGACCTCGATACACCGATGTCATGAGTTCCATTAGGAATCCTCGACTTGGTAATCGATGAGAATCTATTCTCATCAAAGTCCGCATCCCTTGATTCAATAATGGAGTTAATCGAAACATATTCATTAGGTTCAATAACATAGAACCTAAAAGCCTTGGAATGTTCAAGATATCCAACAAAGATGCGATCAATGCCTCTTTCACCCAAAGTCTTTAGCTTTGGATCGTGAGTCTTACAATGACCTACAACCCCGCACCACGAGATAGTTCAGTTGGGTTTCCTTTTAGTCCGAGTTCATAAGGGTAACCTTGTTCCTTTTATTGGGAACCCTATTTAATAAATAGCAAGTCGTTAACATAGCTTCACCTAGAACCCTTGACTCGATCCTGAATAGGACAACATGGAATTAACCATCTCCTTCATTACCTATTTTTCCTTTCGAAATACCATTTTGTTTAGGAGTATAGGGAGTAGTAGTTTCATGGATAATACCAACAGATTGAAAGTCTTGAGTATCCATGTACTCACCTCCCTATCGCCTTAATCTTTTGATCAAAGACCCAGTTGTAATTCAACTTTAGTTTTAAACACTTTGAATTTATCTAATGCTTCATCCTTGGTATGTAACGATAGATGAACAAAATCTAGAAGCATCATCAATAAATGTCACAAAGTACTTCTTATTTCCCAAAGAAGGAGTGGCATGCAAATCACACAGTCACTTGTGAATAAGTTCAAGATCTTTGTCTCACGACTAACACCACGAAAGGG
The DNA here is from genome assembly GCA_022545495.1 of Chrysanthemum lavandulifolium. Taxonomy (NCBI): domain Eukaryota; kingdom Viridiplantae; phylum Streptophyta; class Magnoliopsida; order Asterales; family Asteraceae; genus Chrysanthemum; species Chrysanthemum lavandulifolium. The sequence goes on from CM040244.1 coordinate 112,531,996, forward strand.
TTTCTTGGTTATCTTGGTCAACATGCAAGTTTTACACTTTTCGGTGTCCATGTCAAAAGCGAGGATTAAACCATCCCTAGACATATCTTGCATCCTTTTATAGTGAACATGGCCAAGTCTAGCATGCCAAAGGGTAGAGTCGGTCCGGTCATATGTGGTCACAAAAGTCGAAATAACACTATCGGTGGTAACATTAAGCTGAACATTTGATTACATAAATAACCAAAACCAATAAAACACCATTCTTAGAAAGAACAAATTTATCGATTCAATAACTTGTTTATATCCATGATTATTCAAAACACTACTTGAAACCAAGTTCTTCCTTATATCGAAACATGAATAACATTAAACAAAGTTACAATCTTTCCGAACTAAACCTAAGATCTACACAACCATGACCATGCACCAAGGTCATTGACTCATTTCCCATGTGAAGAATAGAACCATCATTCGGTGACTCATAAGTCTTGAACCGCTTCTATCTTTGCACATGAACTGTTGCACCGAGTCAACCCACCACGCAACATCATCATCCTGCACATAAAAGATTCAGATACATATGTAACATAATAAATCGAAAAGACTTATTAAACATATTTTGACCTTTCAAAGAGTTGGTGAACCACCACTCCCTGAACCATTAGTGCTGATCCATTGGCTTTACCACCAATTTTAACACCTTTGCGGTCCCTTTTAATGTGACCGGTCTTGCCACATTTCCAACAAGTAGGAGTTGCCTTCTTGTTAAGATCTACCTTTGTGTTATCATGATATTTGCGTTTGCCTTTGTTATCATTGTACACGGTGGAGTTGTTATGCTCCACCATATTGACAACAGATGGTCCAAGAGCATTGCTACTCTTTGGCTTGTCATTATCCCGCACCTTGAGAGATTCCTCAATGTGCGAGATGACTACCCAACTCAACAAGAGTTAACTCCTCCTTCATATGTTTCAAGGTATGCTTGAAATCTTTCCATGAAGGAGGAGTTTGTCAATGACACAAGAGACTTTGATAGCCTCATCCATGTTCATATGGTGTTGTGTAAACCTTCCAATTATTCTAAGAAGTTCATTGTATTGTTTCATAACGGTCTTGAATCGGTCATTTTGTAATTTTGAAATTACTAACAAGGAACTTCTTACTTGATGCATCCTCGACCATATATTTGGCATCCAAGGAATCCACAGTTCTTTGGAAGATTCAAAGTTCGATAAATATCAAACAGAGAATCGAGACATACCATTGAGAATAAGACCTCTGCATATGTAGTCATCATTCTCCATTTGCTCCTCCTTCCGATCCGCTCCATTTGTAGCCATCATCCCCATCATCGGAATAGGTGTAGTAAGCACATATACCACACTCATGCTTGACACAAGAAGTGCATCTTCTTCGCCACCTCCTAAAGTCCACCCTTCAAACTTATCAAGCTTGGCAACGTTTGAAGCCATATGTTTCATTGCAACAAAGACCATTGATTATCACAAAATAGTTTACTTTGATTGTTGGTGTCGTGAGCCCGATGGCGAGGTTAGATAATCAATTCGGATAAACAAATACCACTAGGTGGTTACCGGATATCACTTGGAATCGTGTGATCACTTTCCAAAGTAAACTATTCGACCCTAATGCAGGTTACACGAATATCTACTTGGGATAAGACCAAATGCGCTTATAGAATTAGGCACAATTCAATAACCCTTTCGCTTATAAGTGTTTAGTGTTTTACGTGTGTCCTTCATGCATAATCGATATCCTATTTATATGACATTACTCTCACCGTTCAAATGGAATTATGAGGATTAATCGGCCTATTAATCACCTCATAACTATCCCCATTATAGCTATTAGTGGTTACATGACCAATTAAGCGTGGTCATTAGCGATTATAATCGCCATTTAGCGATGCTTTAACACTAGCGATGCTTTCATACCTCTAGCGGTACTTTCACAAGACTTGATGGAAACATTGCTTATCGGTGGAAACCACAAGCGGTACTTTCCACAAGCGGTACTTCACGGTGACTTCGGTGGAAAAGCGCTTATCGGTGGAAACTCTTGCTTATCGATGGAAACCACAAGCGGTACTTTCCACAAACAGTAATTTCACAAGCAGTACTTTCTACTAGCACTACCAATACAAACCACTATAAGAGTCAGGGTGTTCATGGACCTTATGGATGTACACTCCATACCTCCTAACCCATTACAAGGTGTGAACTAATCCCACACGTGCACTAAATTTTCCAACATCGTAAAACATGTTATGTCGAATTCATTTTGTTCCTAACATAATCGTTTCGATAAGTTGATATACGTTATAATGTTAATGAGGGCTTTGTTTTGTACTAATGGTTAGAGTTGTCTGATTTTAGGTATATGTATGATTGCATGCATGGTTCGATTCTCTTCTGTTGTGTGTAAAGCCGTGAAGGGTTATATCAGGTTAAGTGGTGGATACATAATCATACGTGGAGTTGTGTGCATGTTATCTTGACATAAAAAATGGTATTCGAAATACGAGTATGTATGGGTTAAATGTAGATACTCGTGTCGCATGCATATTATTAATTGATTCGAATATTGTGCGTATGGGGTTAGATTGTCTTGTGCTAAATGGAATGGGTCATGTTAATACAAATAAGCCGTAAAAACGTTTATTTATATTTTACGATCTTCTAATGTTTTGTCGATAATAAACATAAAATCATTTTAACGAAACAAATAAAATACGTAATTAGTTTGAGCAAATAGTTTACTAACACATTTATATTTTCATATAAATCACTAAACAAGTAATAGTGTTTTTTATGTTATAATAGTGCATATGTATAACAACTAGCGATTACATATTGGGTAAATATATACATACTTAGTATGTATTATAATGGGCAATAGAATGGGTAGAAGTCTAAGCATTTGACCCATTGACTTAATACATTGAATGTAGTTGTGTAAACCCAAAGTCCATGACCCATACCCATGGAGCATAGCCCATGACCCATTGACTTAATACATTGAATGTAGTTGAACTAGACGGATCCCTCCACTTAGGGAACCGTGGGATCCTGGCAAACAGAAATGCAATGCAGACCTCCACACATCAAACCAGCCCACTAGACCACTTCACACTAGCTAAACATAATGCCTTAAGACCACTTAAGTCTTTCTCAAGCTCATTAAGTGTCACACTCACTCATAACTCATATAGGATCACACTCAAGGTACTTTTTGATTTTTCATTCACCAAAACTCATCATCCTTCCGCTCCAATACTCATACCTCATTGCTCACATGTTAACACATCTAGTCCTATAATTCTATCAATTTTAGAAAATTGATATTAATCACCCTTAACCCAAAATGGGCCAAATACTAGTTTTTCATTTCTTATAATTTTTAAGGTATTTTCCAAAATTATCTTAAGTTACTATCTGGTCTCTAGGATCATTTAGCACCACTTGATACTCTCAAATTTTCTAGTGTCATCTTTGGTCATTCATTGGTACTCATAAAGTCACATTTTCTTCAATAAAAGGCAATCATTAGCTACCATCACTCATTGCCCTTGATCATTTAAGTTCCCCTTTCATTTAAGACACTTAGGAAGACTGAAACACTCAAGATGTATAGGTATTAGACCTTACAAACATCATTTTTCCTCTTCTCTTGACTGCTGAGAGCCGGATCCCTAGGATTAGCCTAGACGGATCCCTCAGTGGAGGGAACCGTGAGATCCGGGTAACAGATTCAGCTAAACTCTAGCTAAAACAATCATTTCAAGCTCTTCTTTCTAACTTGAACACTCCATCTTGTTTTAATTAAACTCCTATATCAGTGCAACTCTGAAGATTGACTCTTGTGCATGCAAATCGTCACATTCTAAAGGATCTTAGTGGCTTAAGTCTTGAATGCACTTGCCAAATCCTTCCCTTTATAAACCATCTTGTTAAGACTCCTAAAGTCATCATCTACATCCTCATTCTCAGCATTTAAAAACCTCTACAAACACTAATTTTAATCATCTCATCATGAGGAAAGCTCTTAGTGGTAACTCATCCACCAAAGGACCACCCAAGAAACTTGCTCGTGTGGTTCAAGAAATTTCTTCAACCGAATCATCTCCCATTAAATCCACAAATGCTAGTATCTCCCCTCCACCTATCAAACCAATCCCCAAAAGGATTGTTCCCACAAAACTACCAATGCCAAACACCACTATACCCCCTAAACCAAACACTCCTATTTCCACTAAACCATCACCCTTAGTGCCTAGAGCCATATCATTCACCACTCCACTCTCATCACCACACCTCTACAATCTGTAAGACTTGCCTCCTAGGCCATCTCATCCTCTACAAACACTCCTATTGGTTATGTGGTTTGTCATGACCCGAGGCAAAATATGATGACAATAAGAACTTGTTATGTGATGCAAGTATTATGACGCCTCATCAACGTGATAATACCGAGATTATATAATCTGAACTTATTGAAGTCATACGACGTCTTGGGAAATTCCTGGGGTAGGTACGTGAATAGACTAGGGCTTATATCCATTATTTGTCAATCCTCATGTTCGTTTGGAATTTTGTACCTCTTTGCGAGATTCTCACCGACATCTGCTACGTGTAAATTTTGGTACGCTTTGGAACCGAAATCGTTATGATCTGTGTGGAACTATGGATTGCTACGTCTACCTTAGATTTGTACGCCTCCGTGTACCTCTGCGACTTCAATTTTCGAGGACGAAAATTTTCTTTTAGAGGAGAAGAGTTGTAAAACCTTAAAAATCGTAAACGTGTTAAATGACTATTTTGCCCTCTAGTTAATGTTTATAAAATACGTAAAATTCATCAAGCTCATTAAATGTAAAATTTAACCTAACTTGTAAAAGATTGTCAAACCTAATGTACAAAATAAATGAAATCTTTCGACACTTTACGTCTATACATATTACACGTTTATATATTACATGAACCGAAAATTTCATAAGTTACAAAGCACATATTAACTTAAATGTAAAAGCTCATCTAATTTATAAATTGGAATTTGGACCTGGCCCATTGTTTTTCCCCTTTGGCTCGTCAAAAAAATGAACCGTATATCCCTTCCTTCCCTTTTTTTATACGCTCCACAAGAAAAGAATTCACAAGAAAACCCTAGCTTCTTTTCATCAAAAGTGATGACACACATGTTTTTCTATTGTTTGGTGGCTGAAAATCAAGTAGAAGGACGAAGGTTTTGAGTATTGAATCTCTTGCAAACTCGTTGGTGGTCCTTGGATTTGTTAGTATTCTTTCCTAGTCGATTTGGTACACACATCTTTTTCCCTTTAATTCATACGCCTCATATGATCATAATATAAATGATATAACATGTAATTATTGGCTAAAAAAATGGTGTTTGATAATTAATGCTAATCGGCTAAAGAAAATGGATGAGAAACATGTGATTCTATGGTCTTTAATTAACCCTAAATTATGGACAGCATAATATGATGAATTTGTGTGTGTTATATGTCGAATTTCATAAGTGCAATATTATGGGTTTTTGTTGGGAAAACTTATTTTATGTCTTAGTTAAGTTTTCCAAGTGGTTTGGTCGAATTTGAGTTGTCTAAGTCGTATTTTTGAATTTTACAAGATCAAGTGTCAAAGCTGGGAAAACGGGTCGGAAATTTAGGTTGGATTCATCTAGGTGTTATCTGATGATACTTGCATGTTCTTGCATGATTCTTGAGCCTAAATTGTAGTACTTTGAAATAGCTTTCTTGAAATATAATTCTTGTAGCATTTGCATTCTGGAAGTATGATTTTAAAATTTTGGAGTTAAAGTGTTTGAATCTAATTTTCTGAGTTTAAATTTGTGTTGTAGTATTTTATTTTTAGTATTAAATCCATGAGGTTCTAGAACTTTTCCTTTGGTAGCTATGATGTTTATATATTATGTGACACCTTTAATTTTTGGTTTGATGTGTGGAGTAGGGTGAGTGTGTTTGTTTGGGCTATACTTTCGGTGTTTGTAAATCTAGGTGAGTTTTGGATAGGTCTGCACTTATGATTTTCCATAGGCCATTTTACTTGGAAATATAATCCTCCAATTTTTTGAGAGTCTCTTAACTCATATGGGAACCCCTGGAAATTTCCTTGATTTTCGTTGAGCTAAGTAAGTATTTTATAAAAATCTCTAAATTCTGGTCCAGATTCGAAATACTAAAAGATAGAAACTTATGAACTTGAAACTAAATATAAATGGGAGATAAGTTAAACATGATTTATAAATAGAACACATATATGATTTATGATATTTCCTAATGTAGATTTAATGAAGCAGAAATGTCAAACTTGGTTGTGTACCTTACTCTTACGCACACACATTTGAGGTTCAGATATTCTGACCTTTCTTATAAGGTTTCTCATGATCTCTTTGCATCTTTGATCTCTTTCCATTTTGATATTGAACCATTGCTATTAACCCTCTGTTATTGAACCTCTGTTACTGAACCATTGGTATTGAACCTCTGTTATTGAACCACTGTTACTGAAACTTTGATACTGAACTTTGATATTGAACTGTTGCTACTAAACTTTGATATTGAACTGTTGCTACTGAACTTTGATATTGGACTGTTGCTATGAACCTCTGAATTGTTAACCTTTGATTGTGAAGACTTATATATTGCTACACTTTGAACCTTTGTTTGACCCTTCAGATTGATACCCGAGCCAAATATTGTTATCCTAGCCATGAAGGTAACATGGCCGTGTCATTGATGCACCAATGGCATGACTCTAGTGTGGTTGAGTGATGCTCCACACCGTCCCTATATTGTATTGATTATGCGCATTTCATTGTTATTGTTATGGCCATTATTGTTCTGCAGGGGCGTATGGATGCATCCTAGATTTGTACTGTATTGTTATTGATATTGATTTATCTGTTCTGGTGATGTGGTGCGTGTGTACAATAAACCCCCTCACAGTCTGGGAGCTAGCTACTCCATTGGTTACCGAGGTCTCCTCCTATTGGTTTGGTATTCGAGGTCACCCTCCGAATCGATGGTCGCTATTGGATACTAGGCTGCTAATGCCACTTTTGATTGTATTGTATTGTATTGTTGGCTTGGGATAGATTTCTGACAACCCTTACACTTCTGATATACCTATAATGTACCTTCTGTATTCCCCAACGCACCATATTCTGTATTGATTGTCCATTACTCAGTACCCTTATGTGACTCACTCTACTACCATGATATATATATATCCCACTTCATTGATCTGTCATACTCTTATTCTGTTACTTCAGACTATCATTTCATTCACGTACTGGGTTGTTATATGATTATTGAATTTGATTATGCTATTCATGTTTTATGTGGCTACCCCCGTTTACCCTGCGATGATATGATTAATATGCGATTATATGATTCAACTGTTGTTATCTGACTATACGTTATCTTACTGTTATGTGACCCTTTGATTTGTCTGGTGATCATGTTTGAGTGTAATCAGTTGATTTATCTGTTTATCATGGATACCTTCGTTTAATTATGTTCATGGGCTATGATTATCTGTTAGTGTTCTTATTGCTAATTGTTGACATGCCATGCTTATATATCTGTTATGATACTGTCATGTTATTAACTGTGGGTTATTTGACTTGTGTGATTGCCATGCTCACTTCCTAATTGATTGCTTCCGTTTGCTTTTAGTTTTCCGTTTGGCTTATATGTATTCTGATTTCCTAATTTGATTGCATGCTATTCTTATGTTGAGTGGATGCGACGTCTGCTATGCTTGCTTATGTTTCGGTGCTTGTATGTCTGCTTGTTTATGTGTGATAATCCATATGTCGTGGATGCGTTGCTTTGTTGTGTTCTCCTTTGATTGTTGTTCTTTCCGGATATTTGTTACTATCTTATCATGCAGGTTTCTCATTGACTCATTGTTTCCTTTCCGTTGCGACCGTGTTACTGTTTCCTTTGTTTCAATTTGTATTCTGATTTTGTTTAGCTTTCATTTTGTTATATTTGTTCACTTGGCTTTTTAAGCTCAGCCGCATTTCTTTTCCTGCAGCAGGTTTTAGGTTGGTAGATAGGCTTTGTCGGGCTGAGAGTTGGATTATCTGAGTGGACCAACCCTAGTTACCTTATTATTTTGGACTTATTTTGATGGGCTATTGTTTTGATATTTCATTTTATTTTAGACATTTTGGATTTTGTAATTTTCCTTGTAAGTCATTTGTTTATATGACTTGGAACGTTATTCTTTAAGACTTCCGCTTGTAAAATTTTATATTGTATGTTCTGATATGACACCAGAATGTGACACTTCTACCCTTGCCGGGTTGGGGTGTTACAATTATGGTATCAGAACCAGGTTTCGTCTTGTTGATAAATGATGATCGGGGGAGAGCAGCATGCACTTTTGAATCAAATCGATCATCATTTATCAGATTTCTTTATTAAATCACAAATTCTCCCCCGATCAAAAATATCAAATACTTTGAGATTTTGGATCCCAAGTGATTTAACAAGGTTTGGAAAACATGGGAGAATATATGCCTAATTTAAAAGCTCTTCTGGTTTTTGGAACAATCCTCCTCCTCAACATGTGCATCGTGTATTTGAAATTGTTTGGCACATGGAGGCAGGAGTGCCTTTAAAGGACTAAAACAGATTTGAGATTTAAATCACGATCTCTCCCCCGATCAAAAATATCAAACCATTTGAGATTTGTGATCCCAACTGATTTAAATCATTTAGAAAAGTTTGGGGAAAGACGTGGCAAGATTTAATTTTTGAAATAGACTGATAAGGATCAATTTAAGACATTAAAGATTGTTAGTGTCAGGTATGATAGTTTTTAAGAGATCTTTAAGTAAAATAAAACAATTTCACAATCAAACAAGAACAAAAAAAATTCATTTTGAAAGATCTTTGAGTTTTAAAGAGAATCATACCATGACATAACATTAAATCTTTAGATCACCACTTATTTTGTACAAACCGGACTTTTTATGAAGAAATATCATTTGAAAATATTTTGTTTTAAATCACTCTCCCCATCAATCGATGACCGTAGTCGATGATTGAGTGACTAAAGTTTAGATACAATGAAGTCCAGTGATTTTCAAAATTAAGTCCAATTTATTTTCAAAACCAATATTTTTCCATTTTTCAAAACAATATTAATCAAAATTTGTTTTAAAAAAAATGGCATCGTCACTATTATCCTGCACAAAGATACGTTAGGTGGAGAGAATCATAAGTTGCTTCTGTTATTGCTGAAAGGATGAAAGAAAACCGTCTGTTGAAGCAGTGAGACCTCTGAAGTTGCATCTAACGTGGCAACTATCCATGGAGAGATCTAATTAAGCTCCGTTTCTTTATTTTTCGACCCAAGAGATAGTTTCCCTTTCCATTCGGCATCCAATCATATTAATTTGTGGGATCCGGATCGGGAACATTCTTATATGCCAGTATACCTACATGAGTTAGTAGACATACAAACAGATATATGGTGGTCGACATCACCTAACCAGCAATCGACTAATACAAGTCAATCCAACATATCAATCAGCTCATAGAAGGCATGGGATTTATTTGTTCATCAAACTCTAATCATCTAATCCTAACAATCATATCCTTGGCATCTAGTCCTTCAACATAGGTTAACATGTTTTTCAGTTAAGTATATAGGATAATTAGATAAGCTCGTTAGATGATATAGATTTGAAAACATTCATCCCCTCAATCAATGACTTATTTTTATGAAAAGTTTAAAAGCGCTGAAGTCATTGATTGAGTTTTCAATTTTTACGAAAACTCTGAATCTGATTGATTTACAAGCAACTCATTTACCACCATTTTTGAAAACAACAAATATTTTTCTGAAGAATTTATAGAAGGAAAAATATTTGAGTAGGAACAGCAGTCCTTCAACATACTTTCCTCATTTAGTTTTAGGATAAGTGCACGAAATATTTGAAAATTGATTTAACGCAACACTTTCCTTTCTTGAAGAACGGGTTGCTATTTGAAATAATAGCAAGCCATAGTTTAAGCACGGGTTACAGTCTGAAATAACTGCAAGCCATTTTATTTTTTTTGACATGTTTTGAAAAGAAATATTTACACCTCCTGCTCGAACTTCATCTAAAGTCCCGTACCATTATTGAATGACATTTCTAAGACCGTAGATGTTATCGATACCAGAAGACATGTCTTGAAAAACAAAATTTTTTTTTAATGGATTTTTGTTGATTTTATATTTTTGTATTTTGCTTTTTGATAAATATTTACAGATAGAGTAATAGTTTAAGAAGATGATGATACAAGTACCGAGATAAGGAAATCGATCAGCACTTTGTAGAAGATAGAAGTCATCATCTCTTAAACTTTCACCACCAAAGCATTCGAGGCTCTTGAATCGTCGCAAGTACTTGAGCCTTCTAAAAGTGAATCTTTGGCAGCTTCCCCCCAAACCAACAATCCTCGAAAAAAAAAAAAAAAAAAAAAAAAAAAAAAAACCCATTTTCCTCAAGAAGAAGAAGTGAAGCAAACAGTCTCATTGAATGAAGCTCAACACCCCAAGAAGACGAGAACACAAGTAACAAGATAACATGGATCATCTTTTCGTTTATCAAACCCGGAATAAATGATTAAGCCCGATCACATGATCTGTTAGCGTCCTCGATAAGGTTTTAAAGGTACCTTTTAAGGGTCATTTAAGCCCTTATTCGATCACTTCAGATCCGTTATTGCTTAATATCGTTCCTTTTCACTTTTAGGTCTCTTGAAGGCAAAATGTGGAATGATGCTTATTTGGACGAAAAGGCGAATATCTGAAGAAAATGGCCAAAGTCGAATCGAGACACTCAAAGTCTTTGAAACATAAGGCGACGGCGTCATCAAGATATCTGCGACGCCGTCGGGAAGGAATTTTGCGACGGGTCGAGCGAAATTGCATGTTTTCAAGGGACGACGTCGGTTCTAAAGGAGTAGGCCGTCGTTACTCGACGGCCTAGATGCGCCAAAGACGGCGTCGAGTCAAGAAGACGCGGCGTCACGGTCATAAGGTGACGCCGTCACAAGGTTTACGTGGCAAGACGAAACCCTAATGACGGCGACACGACGCGGCGCCACGAAACATAAGGTGACGCCGTCGCAGATGTAATCTTATATATAGAATCCGAATTTTTCGGTTTTGTGTGTAGTCTTTGGAGTAAAACCTAAAACCGAACCAAGGCTTTCTTGTGCGATATTTTAGGGTTCTAAACCCTATTATACATCAAGATAAGTATTTACTTCATTAATGTAATTATATCTTTGATTATTTGTGTGTATGCTTGCATGTTCTCCATGTCCGGCTAATTTATTTGTGTGTTTGCTTAGGGAATATGTAACTTAATTATTGAATATTGATTGGTTGATACTTATCTTAGTTGACTAATGATCTAGAGTGCGCTAGATTATTCGTTGTGTACTTAATGCTTGACTTTTCTTTGTGAACTTTAGAATATAATTATCTAGGTAATTGTAGGATAAAGTATTCAAGGACAACCGTAGAGTAGGCGTCTATAAATCACTAGAGGATTTGTAAACAAGACCCTTTGGTAATTTCAAAGAGTTAGAAACAAGCACGCCCTATAGCCTTAGAATCACAACGCAACTAGGAATAAGGACGTGACAAATCAACCATCAATAGGAGATAATTAAGGAGTAGTAAAACCTAAGTAAACACATCTTTAAACTATCATACGAGTACACATCAATTAGACATAGACTATCACAACCTTAGCTTAGATAATTAGATAATAGTAGAGTAATCGGTAGCAATACCAACTCCCAAATCCAATACCGAGATTCGTACCTTTTCCATTTCTACAAAAATATAAAATACAAAATAATCTTCCTCAACCTCAACCTTAGCGTAGTAACTTCTCACTAGCATTCCTATTCCCTAGAGAACGATATCAATACCCGTGGCTTACCCTAATTACTACACTACAACGATTAGGTTCATCGCCTAGGGTGTTATAAAACTTGCTCAAGAAAAGGAAGTTTCCTTGACCCCGAACGACGCGTGTAGCGTTATCAAGTTTTAGGCGCGGCGGGAATAGAATAGCTAGTTAGTAGTCCACCTCGTTTAGGTTTCTTTGCTTGATTCCTATCAAGTAAATTTTTCTCATTTTTAGCTTTCTCTTAGTCTATCCCCTTCTTCGTGACCTTTGTTCGTAACACCCATCACTTTTCACCATGGAAGGTGACAACCAACCACCACTCATCAACCCACCACCAAACGACCGCCAAGAGCCCGTACTCTTGGTGAGTACTCGAGACCAAACCACCTAGGTTATAGGAACACCATTGAGCTTCCCGACCAAGCCCAAACTACGGCCTGCGATCCGACACCATCCGGTTGGTGCAAAGCGGATGTGCATTCCATGGACTTCGTTCGAAGATCCAAATCGACATCGAGGATTTCCTCAAATTGTCGATTCCATCGACCTTGATGCTACTACTCGGGAGACCACGCGCTGCGTCTCTCCAATTCTCTCTACGGGACCAAGCTAGTAATTGGCTTGAGCGACTTCCATGGCTCCATCTCAAGTTGGGATGATCTTACTTCGCTTCCTTGCTCAATTTTTCCCACCGGGAGAACCACTAAGCTTAGGAATGACATCTTGATGTTCCAACAACGTCAAGGTGAATCTCTCTGAAGCATGGACCCGATTCAAGGACTTACTTCATAAAGTCCTCATCACGGCATTGATCTTTGGCTCCAAGTCCAAATCTTTTATGATCATGTCAACTTTCCCACTAAGCGATCCATTGACCAAGCGGCGGTGGAAAACTTAGTGATCTCACCGCTGAAGAATCATGGGAAATAATAGAGGACCTTGCCTCTATGACAACGAAGTTGGGATGACCCCGTGAACTTCCCAAACCGTCAAGGCAATCTCCTTGCCTCCTCCCGACCGTAGGATGATCGAACTTGAAGATCAAGTCAAATTCCTCATGAGTTCCTACGAGAATCCTAAGTCCTCGCGCCATATAAACAAAGTTTCCTCTTCGTGCGAGCCGTTTTGTGATCCTCATAACACGCGACTAGCACCCTATCCCGAACATGCTTCCGTTGAATCGCATCCTCGCGTAATAATGGAACGGGAGGAAGATTCCTACAACGCCCGGACCTAGGAATTTCAATGAAACCCGGAGGCATGGAAAAACAAGCCCGACTTTTACCGGGACAAACCAAAGAATTCACCTCCAATGATTTCGTGGCCCCACCTAACGGTCCTAACCAACAGTATTGAAGGGATGTTGCAAAACATAGTTCGTCCCAAGAAACCCAATTGGCTAAGCTCTCGGACCACTTTAACCATCAACAAGCCGAGATGGATAGGAAGATAGACAACTGTTGAAAGCCATAAATAGTGATAGGAAGGTTAGTGCTATCTCGACTCCCGAGCCTCGGTGTAGAAATTAAGGATCCAAGCAAGCTTATTAAGCACATCCAATTCGTCAATGCCATCGCCTTAGTGGAACCGGATGAAACAGATGACGAAGAAGACCAAACATTTGTTGAAGATGAAACACCGAGGAAGAAGATGAAGTAGACAATGACTATTTCAACAAATTTGTTACGGAAGAGGAATTATCCCGCCACCCTCACTTAGTGCGTGACCTCCGTCACATGTATGTTAGGAAAAGCCCTAGAATCAAGTTTGGGAACCCTTGGAATCTTAACATACCATGTTACATAGGACACCTTTTGTGGCAAAGGCTTACATTGATCGTAAATCCCCAATTAACATAATGACTAGCACCTATTACAATTGGATAATGAAGAAGCCTATCCCAACTAGGCAAGACCTCGATAATCCTAGTGATAAGTGTAATTTTCTTGGTAGAGTTAAGGATTGCCCGCTCATGTAGGTAGTTTCACATTCCTACGGACTTCATAATTGTGGAAGATATTAGCACGGCCATAGACCCTAGCTTGTCCCACGTTATTCTAGGAAAACCTTTAGTAGAAAGCACCGGATGACCTATGACCCATCGTTAGGAGTAGTGCGATTCAAGGATGAGACCGACGACGTAGCCTACCAAATGCCGTTTAAGATTGAGAAGTTTTCATCACTCTCCAATGATGAAAAGGAACTTAAACCGTCGGTCTATTACGAGAATGATGAGGATAGGGAAAAGGAGTAGATTATGTTATGGCTAAGCTTTTGGGTTCTATAAAGATTGTTTGAATTTAGGACCGAAATATAGGACCGAGTGGGGAGAGGGTGAACTCTTAGAAAGGAGTATCATGGGACACTTCTACAACATGGAACCCCGATAGAGACCGTCAAGAGGCGGTGATGCAAAAACGTAGGAGTAGGACTACGAGTCTAGCTACAAGACTCTTAAATAAAGAAAAGCGCTTCGTGGGAGGCAACCCATGCTTAATTGTTTGCTTGTTAGTGTCATATATCTTTTATTAATTGTTTGTCCTCATGTTTGAATTTGTAAAATGCTTTATTTTGTTTTTAACCTCGTCTTAATTACATATAAAGGTATTTTACATAAAGGATAAGTGTAGGGAGGATTACACGTTTTCATAAGAAACGTAAACATGAGAATAACAATTAATTAAAAGATATATATGTTTGTTTGTTCGAGTCAAATGCTTGTATCGAGTCATAATGGATATTTTTGCGTGAAGTTTTCCAGATTCTAAAGATGCAAATTTTCCGAATTTTTCCGAAAATCGCAGACGCTTTTGTCGAGATAACTGACGGCGTCGAGATTGCAACTCGATGGCGTCGGGAAGGAATAAAACATCGACTTACTTTTTCTCGTTTTACGAGCTACTTGTAAAATTTTGGAATTTTCCGGATCTTAACTTTCAAAACAAATTCGTAAACATCCATTCCACAAGCATTATATCCTAGTTTAAATCGAGTCTTATGTATATTATTACCGATTTTACGCGAAGGTTTCGTTTGTTTTCTTCTAGTGTGCAGTTTAGTTTGTCAAGAAGAAGTTACACAAGTTTGGAAGGAGCCTTTCACGCAAAAACTCTTCTTGGAAAGATTTAACCACCACTTTTACGGATCCTACCGAGCTAATCGGGGAGTATTAGTTTCTTTCGCTTTTAATTACCTTCTATTATCATAACTTTGATACTTTTCGGGAACATTGGGGACAATGTTCAGGTTTAAGTGTAGGAGGAAAATAAACGGAACTTTGAAACTATGCTTATCCTTGACTATTTGCTTTGTCCAAGTGTATTTGTGTAATAAACCATGAGAAAATGTAGGTTAGGGTAATTTTAGCCAAATTTAAAATTTTTCATGACGTATAAGAGTGGGCCATTAGTCTTAACAAAAGCGTCTCATGGATAGGAAGTTGCATGACTAGCACAAAACCCTTTACCACCTAAATTCCACCCAAAATGTGAGGATCGCCCTTAGATTAGTAGGAATTAAAGCATTCATCTTTAATGCTTAGAGTGTGAACCGTAGTATATTAGATTCTAGAACTTGTTTTGTGATGCATTCCGAGATCGCTAGTGAGACTACACTTGTGTAGTTAGGAATAACTAAATGATAAGAGGCATTAGGATAAACCCTTGTTTGATACCGTAATATAATTACTTCTTCCATATCGGTTGAGTAATTCCCCACACCCTTTGCGTTGTACTCATCTTTAGTACACGATACCCTAGTTAACCCTCGAGCCTATCCTTTTCGAGGTTCTCGTGATGTTTCGGTTTTCCGGATATCAATGAAGAGCATTGTTTACACCCCACCCCTAATATACACCCAAATCGCCTTAGCCTACCTTTATTGCACTCACTTTTAGTGCAATTTATGTTATCACCCAAAACCCTTAGTTCAATTATCCGTTGCTTGCATGAGTTGCTAAGTCGAGTCATATCCTTTGTATACTGCTTTGGGATGATTGGGATTCATGGGAAAAGTTAAAGTTTATGAAATATAGGGAAGAGAACGTTAAACTCAAATTCCTTTGTTTGCATAATAATGTACTCCAAGTGTTTTGATCTTTTCAATTCGGGTCAAATTAGTGTTAGAGTAATAAAACTCAAGTGTAGGGATGTGTCTATAAATTCCTATCATTTTGATGTACCGTAGAGGATGGTAGAGTAAAAGTGTATGCAAAAAAAAAAAAAAAAAAAAAAAAAAAAAAAAAAAATCGAAAAAAAAAAAAAAAAAAAAAAAAAAAAAAAACCATACGGGCTACCATCCTACATCTATCTTTTAATTTATGTTTGTTTATTTTCGTTGCCTAGAGTTTTAGAGTGTCGAGTCTTGGCTTAGCAACGCCATTCTTCGTATACTTGCAACATAGAGATTTTTGACTATCCACCACTAAATAGCCTATCCCACCAAACCCTTCATTTCCCTACCGTAAGCCTAACATTACAACCCTTTAAAAGACCTCTTTGATAGTCTTTCCTAGGTGCTTACGCCAAAGCGACGGAGGTTTGATCTATTCTCAAGCCTATGGTAATCTATGTACTAGGACCGGTTAATGAGTGTTTATCTTCCATTTCGATTTGTTATATTTCATATATACACCGAGAGAGATGTGAGTATCCAAACACCCCATGTGAGGTGCTAGTATGTAATTTCGTGCTTGTTATGACTTTCTTGGGGCTTATATGTGATGTGGACCGCTTTGAATGAATGCTTCATGACCCCAACTTATAAATTAATTGGCTAAAAGCACATTTGCTTGAGGACAAGCAAATACCAAGTGTAGGGATATTTGATAAGGTTTTAAAGGTACCTTTTAAGGGTCATTTAAGCCCTTATTCGATCACTTCAGATCCGTTATTGCTTAATATCGTTCCTTTTCACTTTTAGGTCTCTTGAAGGCAAAATCTTTGGAATGATGCTTATTTGGACGAAAAGGCGCGAATATCTGAAGAAAATGGCCAAAGTCGAATCGAGACACTCAAAGTCATTGAAACATAAAGCGGACGGCCATCAAGATATCTCATGACGCCGTCGGAAGGAATTTTATGACGGGTCGGGCGAAATTGCATGTTTTCAAGGGGACGACGTCGAGTTCTAAAGGAGTAGGCCGTCGTTACTCGGACGGCCTAGATGCGACCAAGACGGTCCGAGAGTGAAGGGACGGCGTCACGGTATAAGGTGACACCGTCGCAAAGGTTTACGTGGCCAAGACGAAACCCTAATGACGGCGACACGGCGGCCACGAAACATAAGGTGACGCCGTCGCAGATGTAATCTTATATATAGAATCCGAATTTTCGGTTTTGTGTGTAGT
This sequence comes from Chrysanthemum lavandulifolium, assembly GCA_022545495.1. NCBI lineage: Eukaryota > Viridiplantae > Streptophyta > Magnoliopsida > Asterales > Asteraceae > Chrysanthemum > Chrysanthemum lavandulifolium. Next base: position 112,549,319 of record CM040244.1, read on the forward strand.
CTTTTGGAGTAAAACCTAAACCGAACCAAGGCTTTCTTGTGCAGTATTTTAGGGTTCTAAACCCTATTATACATCAAGATAAGTATTTACTTCATTAATGTAATTATGTCTTTGATTATTTGTGTGTATGCTTGCATGTTCTCCATGTCCCGCTAATTTATTTGTGTGTTTGCTTAGGAATATGAAACTTAATTATTGAATATTGATTGGTTGATACTTATCTTAGTTGACTAATGATCTAGAGTGCGCTAGATTATTCGTTGTGTACTTAATGCTTGACTTTTCTTTGTGAACTTTAGAATATAATTATCTAGGTAATTGTAGGATAAAGTATTCAAGGACAACCGTAGAGTAGGCGTCTATAAATCACTAGAGGATTTGTAAACAAGACCCTTTGGTAATATCAAAGAGTTAGGGAAACAAGCACGCCCTATAGCCTTAGAATCACAACGAACTAGGAATAAGGACGTGACAAATCAACCATCAATAGGAGATAATTAAGGAGTAGTAAACCTAAGTAAACACATCTTTAAACTATCATACGAGTACACATCAATTAGACATAGACTATCACAACCTTAGCTTAGATAATTAGATAATAGTAGAGTAATCGGTAGCAATACCAACCCCAAATCCAATACCCGAGATTCGTACCTTTTCCATTTCTACAAAAATATAAAAATACAAAAATAATCTTCCTCAACCTCAACCTTAGCGTAGTAACTTCTCACTAGCATTCCTATTCCCTAGAGAACGATATCAATACCCGTGGCTTACCCTAATTACTACACTACAACGATTAGATTCATCGCCTAGGTGTTATAAAACTTGCTCAAGAAAAGGAAGTTTCCTTGACCCCGAACGACGCGTGTAGCGTTATCAGTCCCCGATGTATACATTACTCTTCGAGTTTGAGCAGTTGTCAATTCTGGGGAACAATATATCAACATCTTCATTTTACCAAGTGCATTCCAGTTATCTAACATATAACCAATCATCCCATAATGTACACATGTACCCAGCAAGATAAGAGACGATGACATCCAAGTAACATGTTGAGTCACTGATTATCTCTACGGATGTCAACTCCGGAATAACTAATTAAGCCCGATCAAGTGAACATGTTGTGCGTCCCTGATGTACACATATCTCCCCCTGATGGTTGCGACCTCATCGAAATCATCATTACATTGTGTACATGAAGCAATAACCGGAAGCACTACCATAAATCATATAGAAGATGTCGATAAGCAATATCATCTCATGTTTCAAATATTCTTCTCATATTTCTTCCTACTGAAGGCTGATTTAACACATACCAAAAATATCCATAGACCACTTCCCCTCAAATGGTTGGAATAATACATCCTTCCCCCAAATAGTTAGAATAATATATCCTTCCCCCAAATGGTTGGAATAATACATCAAAGGCTACGAGTTAAACACTGAGTTTCTCTGCGGTTATGACATTTGTCTTTCCCGGGATTACTTCAATAGAGAAGAAGTATTAAGTTCATCACGTGTACTCGTTGTGTGTTTAGATGTATGTCTCCTTCCCCCTTGCTGGTTTTGATGTCTCAGAATCAGCAACACGTTGTACATACCAAATATTCTTGAAATAGAGAAGAACAAAAATTAGCTCAAATGAATCATGTGAGAATCAACTGCTACAGAAACTCTCTCTGACTATCTTTATCAACCCATATGTAGACAATTTGAAGTGACCACTGTTGAAGAAAACCAGATATATCAAACTTGACCCTGAAGTCGAATTCACCACATTTGTACCTTAAGCTTGCTCTTAATGATGAAAGAACGGTGTTGAGAATTTATGCTTCAAGCAAATCTCTAAGTACTCACTACTCAAACAAAGTATGAGACATTAACACCTCTTGCGATTATCCACACCGTCATAGCGTGTGACACTGAGTAAAACAACATAACTCCTAAAAGTGATAGTTAACCAGGTCTTCAACCATCCACCCCGACAGCTGGTAACTAGATAAACCAAGTCTTCAACTCAAATTCTTAAGCCCGAGCAAGTTATCAAATAAGAACACGCCTTTGTGAAAGTCAACTTCAATCTCAAATAAGTGATAAATGATTAACTCTGAAGTAATCAACTTGTGTCAAATGTCCAACACATGAATAAACATACAATCAGGTGTATATTGACTCACTGAATGAACCGAAACAAATGATTCCTCAACATCAATGCATTCTTCCTAGAGGTATACATGAAAAGATTGATCTGGAAGATTCACCAATAATGTTTTCGAGCGGATGAGGTATTCATTTTCCTTAATGTTCATGTGGTTGATTTACAGCGAGCACAATGAGAGGAACAATAATCCGTGAAGATTTGGCAAAGGAATACCAAAGAGCAGATCAGTATTCAATAGTGCAACTACAATATCATGATAGTCATTATCAACGCCTTGTGAAGTAACTGGAGATAAGGTTTCTTGAGAATTCTGAGAAGTACTTCTTAGATGGTGAACCAATTGAGTCAGTAGGAACCGGAGCATGAGCTTCAGAAACTGGATGATCAACATTCGTTGGAGATTGGAAGTACTCATCAAACATATCTTGAAAAACAATGAATCCCAAATAGTAAATCCCAGTTATCCTTAGTGAGTGAAGACATTAGGCGTTGGAGAGTCGTATGACCATAACTCAAGCATCCATCAACATGTAGTATATTCACTCTTCTCCCCATCAAAAATTGCAAATAAAGTTTGCCATTTTTGATTGAGCAAGTGAATAAGAATATATACCAATGAACGTAGATCCACTTGAGGATTGAATGAGCATGGAAAAACATAAAGCTTGTTGATGAAGAATGTCGATGAGAATGGCCATAAAAATGAAGATTTCTCTTCTTCTGAAGATAAAGCGCCGAGGCGTACACTTTTCTTTTCTTTGAGGAACGGGGCTCAAGTGTTATCTCATGCACGCCATAGTGTTGAAGAACGAGGCTCGAATCGATGTGAGCAGACGTCATAGCCGAATGAATATCAAGATTGAGTTACTTGAACTCATGAGTTATGAGATATCAATCCATTTGTAATCCATACTTTAAGCCACCCATGTAGTGAAGGATCAAGTATCCAAATCGAGTAAGGACTACCGCATTAATATTACAAACTTGATTGCAAATTTTTGGTTAGTGACATTAGTATCCAAACCCTTTGGGGTTTCACAACAACCTTGATTTTGTCATCGGTAAATGACTTTCCAGTACGCATCCACCTAAGTCCAACATCCTTAAACATTTTACCAGACGGAATCCACTTATGACAAGGTCTAGGATTGGTGAAATTCTTATGCACAGTGGAAGACTTATCGTTATTCCTAGACTCCAAATATTTAGCAGTTGGGATCCATCTAGGCGAAGTTTTGGGTTTTTTTTTCTTCATAACATGTTGAACCTTAGCCATGAAGGTAGTCTTAGTGGATTGTGCCTTGGCATGTGAATTAGGAAACTGTTTCTTATTCGGAAAGGACTCAGAATTTCTAGTTTCATTTTCTACATGCTTAGCATTCTTCTTCTTATAACTACTCTTAGATGCAAGCCAACCCCTAGTCTTTTGAGAGTTCATAGGTAATGGTTTACATCTACTAGCAGTGCCTTGAAATCTCGTGGAATGCATCACCCTAGGTCTTGCACCTAAATTTCTATCTTTTCGAATCTGTGCCTTTTTCCTAGCTTCTTCTAGATAATAGTTCTTCCACAAGTCATTCATATCATATGAATTTTGGGTTTTAATGCTTGGTTTTGACACTGTTTTTGAACTATTCCTACAGGTGCTGGGAGTAGAAGTAGCTACTTGTTGAGGGTTAACGGAGCTAGAAGCATTATTCTTAGGTAACTTAGGTGAAATGACTGGTTTTGACAAAACTTGTATCGCATCAACTTGGGAGGCAAGCCTTGTCATCAAAGATTTTGTTCTTTCAGATATAAATGCGGTAGGTTGCCTAACAATGGACCGGTCTCTAGTGGGATGAGAAACTGGCTTCCCCAAGGTTGATGGTTTTGTAAACTTAGTGTTTACACTTTTCCCTACAGTTTTCCTAAGCTCATTTTTAAGGCAACAATAGCGAAACTCTTTTCCGAAGTTGAGCTTTGAGTTCATCAATTTTGCTATCAAAGAATTTGTTTTCATTAACTTAGTTCTAGCTTCTTTGATGAGTCACTTAGTTCTATGTGATGCTTTCTCAAAGACTCATTTTCCTTTAGTAATTTGGCCACACAAACCGCTAATTCATCATTTCTCATTTGAATATCATAAATAGCATTAACATCGTAATTAGTTGTAATCAAATTACTTTTCACATGCATACCGTAAATATGTTTCTTCAAATTATTGATAGTCGAGTTTTTGGCTTGAAGTCGAGCTTTTAAATCGATTATTTCAAAAATTCACGAAATTCGTGAAATTCGGATTTTTACATGGTTTCTTAGTTTGAAAACTTTCCTCCTTTCTTTGTATTGTAATTTCAAGAGAAATGCAATGTTTTTCGAGTTTTGAGAATTTGTTTGAAAGTTCATCAAAAGCCTTTTTATCAACCATATCATTTGTTTTGAATTTATTAGTCTCAACCTCAACCAAGGAACATTTATCAGAATCATGTTCAGTATTAAGATCAGTTTGTTTAGGTACATTAGCAGATGCACTATGTTGAACAGTTCAGGGTACCTCATCACATGACACGTGTTCATTTGTCGGTCTGATATTTGCATCCACATCATGTGTAACAAGAGTTTCTGAACTACAGGTTGTTTCAAGCTTAACTGCCTCTGAGCCCATGTATTCAGTACCAACTGATCCACCATCTGGTGCTTTACCCATCTCAACACTACAATCTCTTGATTGCACTTGACATTCATTCACCAAACATTCATTCATCTTTCGACACGTATCCACATCTTGTCCGAGATGAGTTCTTGAACAATTTGTTGCATCATTCTTTGTTGTCTCATTATTCTCGCATTCAAAGAACATCCGATCTTTCAACTGATACATTACCCAACTCATCACAACTATCTCTCAATTGTACCCGACACTCATCCACTTTTTCATCTTTCTGAATAACTTCCTCAATATACTTCTCCACATTATCCATGAGTTGGATTAATGTCTCTCTGAATACATTAGCTTCCATCCAAGTGTGATTCTTAAAGCACATTTCAGTCACCAGATAATCATAATCTCAAGTGTATTCCCTTTTGATGAATGACTAAAGTTGTTTGTTGATCACCTGAAGTGCATCTTTAGAACTGGCTTCTTGAACCTTTTTCCTGTTAAGTTGTTGTTCTAATTGTTCCAAGTTCAAGAACAATGTGCCAGTAGTTGATGATAATTCTTGACGGAAGAGTGTAATACATGATCGTACAATTCCTATTGTGTATTTGTCATCAATTCTACGTAACTTGAGGTGTGAATGAAGTTGTCGATAAGGTTCAATGCAACTTTCCTTACCTTTGCAAGAGCATTCTGTAACCTTGATCGGTGCATTGCCTCTTTAGATTCTAAACACGGAGATCTCACATCCTCATTGATTGATTCCATCATCTTTAACCGTTCAGTATAACTAATATTCTCATGGTTGTCAACAGCATCATACAGTTTGAGTACTTCTGAAATTACTGAATCAGGAGTGTAAGACATGATGTTGGTGTGTACACGGGATTTTACAAGTCTGTGATTTAAACCGAGAAATAGAATTTTTCGCGGGATTTTACTAAAATCAAGACCAAACCGTAAGAAGGTGAGAAGTAGAATGTAGTAAAGGAACTAGAAGATGATAAGGAAGTGAAGATCAATTTGGTGTTATGGTTGAGTTTGTGATATTCCCTAATTCTTTATATATACCCCTTGTTCCGCGGATCGAACTCACTTAGCAGACAACTCGCTTAAGGTACAACTCGCTTAACTGCCAACTCGCATAAGCTGTCAACTCACTTCCAAAGCAACTCGCTTAAACGACAACTCGCTTAAGGTACAACTCGCTTAACTGCCAACTCGCATAAGCTGTCAACTCGCTTCCAAAGCAACTCACTTAAACGACAACTCGCTTAAGGATCAACTCGCTTAGTGGACAAGTCGCATAAATGGACAACTCGCTTAACAGCCAAGTCGCATAAACCAACTCGCTTAATAGCCAAGTCGCTTAAAACCCAAGTCGCATAAAGATACAACTCGCATAATAGACAAGTCGCTTAAAAACTCAAGTCACTTAAAGAGTCAAATCGCTTAATAGCCAAGTCGCATACACCAACTCGCTTCCAATAACAAAGCAACCCGCTTCCTAGAAACGCAATACCGTGGCTCAACTCGCTTCGTACAATATTCAAAAACAACCACTTTATCAATCAAAAACAACCCAACCACGATGATTCAGGCCTTCCAATTCAAAACCTAAACACATATGATGATCCTAAACACAAAAGTACAATCAAAATTCAAACTTTAACACTAGAAATTGACCAAATGATTCAAACTCTTCTAAACACTTATAACCCCAAAAACCTTATGAAATCCACCAAACCAAAGAGCATGAAAGATGAGTGATCAAACCATGGCTCTTGATACCAATTGTAATATATTGGATTTCATAAACACATATCAAAACACAAGTATGGATCGAATAGTATAGAGATTTTAGAGAGAGAAAGTAGAATGGGAGCCTTTCTAGAGAGAGAGTAAACAAAAGAGAAAAGGTTAGATTAGAATGAAGGTCAACCTCTACCTTGGGAGGTAGAGGTATTTATAGTTACATACTACACGTCCTCCTTCAGACTGTGAATCAGGCATACAGTGGGTAAAGACCCGTCCTTCCTCCACGGTGATACTCTAAACTAATAACTAAGCTAATAAACACGTAAATAATGATATGTCTACGAGCTAACCTATGCTAGATAATAGTTGGGGTGACCGACACTTCACTATAGAATTTCTAATCCTAACTGAAAATCAAGTAGAAGGACGAAGGTTTTGAGTATTGAATCTCTTGCAAACTCGTTGGTGGTCCTTGGATTCGTTAGTATTCTTTCCTAGTCGATTTGGTACACACATCTTTTTCCTTTTAATTCATACGCCTCATATGATCATAATATAAATGATATAACATGTAATTATTGGCTAAAAAAATGGTGTTTGATAATTAATAGTAATCGGCTAAAGAAAATGGATGAGAAACATGTGATTATATGGTCTTTAATTAACCCTAAAATCTGGACAGCATAATATGATGAATTTGTGTGTGTTATATTTCGAATTTCATAAGTGCAATATTCTGAGTTTTTGTTGGGAAAACTTATTTTATGTCTTAGTTAAGTTTTCAAAGTGGTTTGGTCGAATTTGAGTTGTCTAAGTCATAGTTTTGAATTTTACAAGATCAAGTGTCAAAGCTGGGAAAACGGGTCTGAAATTTAGGTTGGATTCATCTAGGTATTATCTGATGATACTTGCATGTTTTTGAGTGATTCTTGAGCCTAAATTGTAGTACCTTGAAATAGCTTTCTGGAAATATAATCCTTGTAGCATTTGCATACCTGGAAGTATAATTTTTAAATTTTTGGAGTTAAAGTGTTTGAATCTGATTTTCTGAGTTTAAATTTGTGTTGTAGTATTTGATTTTTAGTATAAATCCATGAGGTTCTGGAACTTTTACTTTGTTGGCTATGATTTTTATATATTGTGTGACACCGGTAATTTTTGGTTTGATGTGTGGAGTAGGGTGAGTGTGTTTGTTTGGGCTATACTTTCAGTGTGTGTAAATCTGGGTGAGTTCTGGACAGGTCTGTACTTATGATTTTCCATATGCCATTTTACTTGGAAATATAATCCCCCAATTTTTTGAGAGTCTCTTAACTCATATGGGAACCCCTGGGAATTTCCTTGATTTTCTTTGAGCTAAGTAAGTATTTTATAAAAATCGCTAAATTCTGGTCCAGATTCGAAATACTAAAAGACAGAAATTTTAAACTTGAAACTAAATATAAATGGGAGATAAGTTAAACATGATTTATAAATAGAACACATATGTGATTTATGATATGTCCTAATGTAGATTTAATGAAGTGGAAACTTTGAACTTGCTTGTGTACCTTACTCTTACGCACACACATTTGAGGTACAGATATTCTGACCTTTCTTATAAGATTTCTCATGATCTCTTTGCATCTTTGATCTCTTTCCATTTTGATATTGAACCATTGATATTGACCCTCTGTTATTGAACCTCTGTTACTGAACCATTGCTATTGAACCTCTATTATTGAACCACTGTTACTGAACCTTTGATACTGAACTCTGATATTGAAATGTTGCTACTAAACTTTGATATTGAACTATTGCTACTGAACTTTGATATTGGACTGTTTCTATGAACCTCTGAATTGTGAACCTCTGAATTGTGAACCTTTGATTGTGAAGACTTATATATTGCTACACTTTGAACCTTTGTTTGACCCTTCAGATTGATACCCGAGCCAAATATTGTTACCCGAGCCAAATATTGTTACCCGAGCCATATATTACTACATGGCCGTGTCATTGATGCACCAATGGCATGACTCTAGTGTGGTTGAGTGATGCTCCATGTAAGATATAACTTTTCACACACACATCAAACCATAACACAAAGTGGCGTATAAGATGGAATTCTAGAGAGAGAAAGTTAGAGGTTTAGGGAACTTAGTGAGAAAAGTGAAAGATATTATTATGAGCTCCAACTCTCTACCTTGGAAGGTAGAGTATTTATAGTCTTACATAACTCGCCACACTTTGGGTGTGGATCGTGCATACAGTGGGTAAAGACCGTCAGTCCTCCACGGTGTTACTTAACTAAATTACAACTTAACTTAAAGAACTACGACTACGAGCTTTCTAACGATTACATATACTTGAGGTGACCGACTCTTTAATACCGGAATTTCTAATTCCTAACAATCTCCCTAGGGAGGTCACCTCAATAATGTACCAAAATTACATTGAATACAAATAGATATAACATTTAACTATTGATCTTGCATTCTTGATGTAGTCCTTTGCTCCTAAGCTCGTAGTCATTGATTCTTCACAATGCATGTTTGGTTATTCCAAGTGGAGGTCTTTACTTGATCCACGTGATTATAAGTTTGAGCCATCTTTGGAGATCATCACTATTAAAAATCTCGAGACATCCATTGTGGTGTTGTGACTTTGGGACCGACATGCTCACATTCGGATCATGATATCTTCTCATCGAGTAGCGGAAGCATTTGTTGAATCACGATATTGGCGCAGCAGAAGCGAAGCTTGGTGAAAATATCGAGTCATTGATGCACTAATCATGATTTCTTTTGAGATGAATGTGTTAAGTGAGCATGCGGCTATGGATTGACGCTTCATTCGATCACCGCAAGCGTCGGGCACACATACAACGATTAGCAACAAATCGCGCGAAAGTGTCTTTGACCACTTTCGATGAATTGAGGTACACCCCACGGTTCCCGTTGATCAAGATAAATCTTCCTGTGATCGGTGGGATTCCTAAGAATCTCCTTGACGGGGTTTCGCAATGTTTCTAGTGTTCTCAAACCGAACGTCTCAAAGAAGACAACACGGAGTGAGTGAACGGTAATTTTAAGTCCACCGATTGAAGAAAGAGATTTGAAAACAATCGTGTATTGCTCAATAGAAAATGTTTTGCAATACAACGAAGGTTTTATTGAAAATCAATTATCAATCATAAAATACCTTTTGGTTTGAAAATGAGTACACGTCGATGTGCTAAAGAAAAGAGTTTTAAGCACAAAGACGGTTTTCAAAGGCATCCACAATCCATAACTCGAACGAGATTGATTCAAGAGATTGAATCGCCCATTGTTTCTGCTCGGTTGTCACATGGTTGATCTATATAATAGATCACACATGCCACCTACCAGAGCTTGTTTGATGTTGGCTCGAAGGCTTTCCATCTTCATTGTGAATGTGTCAACACATCACTCGGATGTTACAGCGAGACCACAACGATAATGCGTAGGACTCAAGATATAATCTCTTTCCACATTGTGTGAAAAGAGAGTCTTCATTGAAAGTGTCCTAATGAGATTTATTGATGATCCGTGGCTCTAGACTCAATTTGTGCATATTTGGATCCTATAACTGAGACTAGGAGAGGTCTCCTTCTTCAATATCAACCATCTCTAAGAAAGTCGATAGATAATGTCGGTTCCCGTGAGAATGAAACAAGTCCTTTTAAGAGGAACTTGAGTGGTTTGGAAAGTTGAAGTGCGGTCGCCACCGGGTCCATGACGTCTTGTCTTCAATACCGATGTTACCATCGGTAGCATATGAAGTGAACCCGGTTTACGCCTAAGGTTGAATAAATGGAGGCTATTTGTTTTCACCCTTTCTCATTCAATTCTTTATAATTCTTCAACCCCTTCGATTGCTTACCAAGACTTCATAGCTAGAACCTTGTTGGGTTTATTCCAAGACTAGCTCGGTCTTAGTCCGCACTCTTCCCTTATCTCATTTTTCTCCTTTTATCATCATACCTAAGGACTTCTACACTAACTAGTGGATTGTCCTCGTTAGATCCCTCCTGTTCGGCGGATCATGGGAACCAATACCTAACCTTATCATCCTTATATCACCGTACATAAAGTAAAGTTGGTCATCTAATTGGTATTGTTCATCCGCCATTGATCCAATTGAAAACCATTTGAAAATCAATTCGGATACTTGTGATATATTATCAAAGCATTTTGTACCGAATTGTTTTGATAATTTTAGAACGAGAACTCCCCTCAACATGTGCATCAAGTATTAAAAATGTTTTGCACACGGAGGCAAGAGAAAGAATTAACTTCTTTTGATTACCATTTTCTAAAAGATATCAACATCACTTCCTCAACGGATCAAGTGGGTATAACATTTCCGGAAGGATGAGGTTTCCATGAATTTTGCTCCCCTCAATATGTGCCTTGAGGTTTGAAAGAGTTTTGCACATACTAGAGGAACACGCATATGGGATAAATGATCACGTTTCAAATCATAGGTTTAAGATAGATGCTCCCCTCAACATGTGCATTGAAAAATTGAAATCGCTTTGTCACATGTGAGAAGGACAACATGTACATTCTTTTATAACCATTTACACGATTATCGCTTTAAATCAATTTAAATCACACATTCTCCCCGATCACAATTATCAAATCATTTGAGATTTGTGATCTCGTATAGATTTAAATTGATTTTGAAAGCTTTAAGGAGAATTGTGACTTGATTGTGAAAGTGTTTTAAGCGATATGGATCGATTTAAGACTTTAAACTCCATTTATAAAACTTGCATGTATATCTTTTGAAAACAATTTAATGCCAAATAACTTTTTAATTTAATTGAAATCATATTCTCCTCAATCAATGACGTGGTTGTTGATTGAGAGATGAGATTTTGACATATAAGTCCGATGATGATCAAAATAGAGATTGAGTTATTTTTCAAAGCATTTAGTTTCGGTAGATAAATGTTTATAGAATCGAGCATAGAATTTGAAAACATGGTAGAACATGGCTCGTTCTTTCTTTAAAACCGGTTATTGCACGAAAATGACAATAAACCATTTTCTTTTCTCCCAAAAATAATTTTTGATTTTTTGATTTTTTTTTTTTTTTTTTTTTTTTAAAGATTCGAACAACATCTAAAATCCCGTGTCATTCTTTGAATGACAAACCAAAGACCGTAGATATAATCGAACCCGAAAGAAACATGACAAAATGACAATATTTTTGAAGATTTTTACTTTTTCGATTTTATGGATTTTGAAAGTTTTATAATTTTGTATTTTGATTTTCGAATAGATATATACAAGAGATAGATGAAGATAGACCTTTACTCCTCGTCTTCCTCCCAAGACGTTTGAGAGTTCTGGTTGAAGGCTTTTCAAACCAAGGCGTGGAAGAATAAACTCAAAACGTTCTCTTGGAAGAGCTTTGGTGAAGATGTCCGCTAACGATATTCGGACCTCACAAAATATAGTTCCACTACACCTTTTTCCACTTGTTCCCTGATGAAATGATGTCGAATGTCGATATGCTTTGCTCTTGAGTGTTGAACGTTGTTGCATGAGAGATCAATAGCACTTTTATTATCACAATACAGAGGATTTTGTTGAATTCAAAGCCATAGTCGGATAATTGAGATCTCATCCATAAGATTTGAGCACAACAAGATGACATGGCTATGTATTCACCTCGTAGAGAAATAGAAGTACTCATTTGCTTCTTTGAAGACCACTCACAAGCTTATCACCCAAAAATGAGCACCTCCCGACGTGCTTGACGTGTATCTTGACAACTTTGCATGATCGGCATCACATAGGCCGTTAGTGACATACCGTGTCTTCGGTGCCAAAGTCCCATATTGATGGTTCCTTGGAGATACCGAAGACCCGTTAACGCTTTCAAGGTGCTTTTGGTAGGCTTAGCCGGTATCTTGCACACATGCACACAGAGAACAAAATGTCCGGTCTACTAGCGGTGAGATACATCGGGGATCCAATCATACTTGATATTTAGTTTGGTCAATCATGATCCTGAGAGGTCCTCATCTAGTTTGGTTTGGTCAATCATGGGGTGTCAGCAGGTCACTTGAATCAAATCCAAATTTCTTTAAAATCTCTGCATATTTAGATTGATTTATGAAAATGCCTCCGGACTTTGAGAAATTTGTAATCCCAAGAAAATGACATTTGTCCCATCATTGACATTTGAAACTTTGAACTCATTTCATTTGAAAACGATCACATTCCATTGGGTGATCGAGGCAAAAATAATATCATCAACATAAATTTGAACATGAATCAAATGTTTGCCTCGACTTCACGGTGAACAATGTAGGTCAATTGCTCCTTTGATGAATCCGGTTGATAGAAGAAACTTTGATAGTGTATCATACCATGCCCTTGGAGCTTGCTTTAAACCGTAAAGAGCCTTCTTCGGGACGATAAGCGTGAGTAGGATGCTCTTGGTTCACGAATCCTTCGGGTTGGCTTACGTGACAACTTCCTTAAGATCTCCGTTCGTAAATGCCGTCTTTACATCCATCGATATACCACCATGTTCTTACTAGCAAAGATTAGCCAAAAGATTACGATTGCCTCGATTCGAACAGCTGGAGCAAAAGATTCTTCAAAGTCTATACCTCCTCTTGACGATATCCTTTAGCAACTAATCGAGCCTTGTTCTTCAACACATCACCATGCTCATCAAGTTTTACTTTGAAGATCCATTTTAGAGCTATAATCATAGCACGTCCGAAAGGTGTACTAACTCCCATACCTCAAGACGATCAAACTCATGAATTTCATCTTGCATAGCATTGAACCAACTATCTTCATTCATAGCAGTTTAACATCTTTTGGTTTGATCTTAGATAGTAAGGAGTTGAAGAAGCACCATAAGGCATCGGTTGCGAGTTGCTTCCGGGTTGATCTGGTGAGAGGGATTACCAATGATGTTGTCTAATGGATGATCGTGAGTCCATTTACGAGGTGTTCATGTGGCATTTGTTGAGGAACCAAGTAGGCGAGTGATGTCTTCAAGAAGATGGTTCGATGATGATTCGGGAGTAGCAAATATGTTTTCAAATGGAGCATCTTGAGTCATAGGGATTAACTTCATTATTGATGTCGAAACATTTCCATGATGTACATTTGAAGAATGATGATTTGTTGATGAGGCGAAGGATCGCAGCGGTGCTTCTGGCTTAAAGATATTGAGATCAAGGATTGACTTCATTCATCGGAATATGAGCATCCTCTGTTGTGGATCGGCACCTCATTAGTAGTAGACTCATACAGTTCATCAAACATTGGATCAAACAATTTCTTTACATCATCTTGGATGGAGGTACATATGGCGTTTCTTGAGAGGAGTTTGGAACAAGGGATGAACCAATAGGACTGTTTTGAAGTCGCGGGTCACAGTCGAGTGTCCAGGAGCCATTTGACCGGTCGACTCATCAAACGTAACGTGAATTGTTTCCATGATATTTCGGGTTCTTTTGTTGTAGATCCGTATCCCTTTTTGTTTGGTGCATATCCTACAAATACTCCAATGTCGACTTTAGCTCTAAGTTTGCCCAAGTCTTGACCTCATTAGTTGGATAGCACAAGGCACCAAACACACGAAGGAAAGATAGATTAGGTTTTTGTTGTGGACAAGTTCATATGGAGTTTTCCATGAATGGTGTGAATCAGGAACGATTTTGTGTGTAGCATGTAGTGGCAATTGCTTGACCCGGAGAAACATTGGAACCTTTGAGTAGATCGACATTGTTCTAGCGGCTTCAACAAGAGTACGATTTGTCTTTCGGCTACACCGCTTGAGGGGTTCGTGGAACACTTCTTTGATGGCTGATTCGGCGCTTTCATAGAATTCACTAAGTTGTTTGTTGACAAACTCGGTTCCATTATCATTACGATAATTACGGCAGTTTTGTTTAGTCTAACTCGCAGCTTGTTTGATGAGTTTGATGATGATATCGGGGTTTCATCCTTTGTCCTTAAGAACTTGACCCGGTGAATCTAGAATAATCATCAACCACAACTAACACATATTTCTTCCCAAAGATATTCGCACCCTCATTGGTCCATAAATCCATATGAATCATATGAAGAACTTCGTGACGAGTTAGTAGGTTTGGGTTTATGGGCATACTTCTTGCTTTTTCCCAATTGACATCTTGAACAAAGATGATCCTTTTCATACTTTAGTCTAGGTAAACCTACAACTAAGTCCTTTACGGAAAGATCGTTGATGGTGCGAAGTTCAAGTGATTGAGACGACGATGCCATAACCAAGACTTTGTTTTTGAAGCCTTTGATAACAAGCGATTGGTGAAGCTCTCATCATGTCATCGATAGAGATAGTGTAAAGGTTTGAGCCACGAGTTCCTTTCATGATTCCTCACCATTAAGATCTCTAACAAAGCGGTATGTTTTAAGAAGGCTACTTAGATCGAGTCACGAATTGACCAACGTGAGCAGATTATGTCCTAAACCTTCCACATACACTCGGAGATGACACTATCACCAACAACATAATCTCCATAACCCATATAGCACCGAAATGATCATTACCAAATCTTACAGTCCGATGAATTTGCTCACGAAGTTCATGAGCGTGACGGTCACCAAATATATGCTTGGAACGGCTGAGTCCAGTACCACGAGCGATTTGAGCGATCTGCAGTTGAACACAGACAAGAATGGATAATCGGATAATTGGGATCCCCATGCAAGAATGGGTTCCATTTGGTTAGTAGCAACAGTTGGAACACCCACATCGTAAATAGAAGCATTCATATCGGATAATGAGGTAATGGAATCATTATGAGTAGATGCAATACTAGTGTGCAGATTAGTCTGTTTACATGTGACCACTTCTTAAGGGAATAGTTCTACCGTGAGGCATCCATTTTCTAGTGGGTATTATCTC
Source organism: Chrysanthemum lavandulifolium (assembly GCA_022545495.1). NCBI lineage: Eukaryota > Viridiplantae > Streptophyta > Magnoliopsida > Asterales > Asteraceae > Chrysanthemum > Chrysanthemum lavandulifolium. Next base: position 112,564,813 of record CM040244.1, read on the forward strand.
GATTGGTCTTATGACCAACAGTATCCAATAAGAACCTATTCTCACGAATGTTCTTCCTGTGGGTTTCCATTGTTTTCTAACTTTCTTTACGCTTTTGCCTTTTAGCCTTTTTAGCATGAATTTTAGCATTAACAATATTAATCGGACAATTAACATCATTAGGCAAAGCATTGACATCACATCCATGATTAGAAAGCGAATTCAAGCAATCATCGGTACAAGGTTTGCAAATAGTATCGAATTCGGATTAATTACAAGATCGCTTATGGCTAATACTAGAATCAACACGATTCGTTTTATTCGATTCAAACTTAAGGTTCCTAGATTGTTCTTCTACTTTCTTCCGAAGGCACATTCTTAGCTTGAGAGGTCCTATCATTCCTTGTATTGTCTTGAGACTTTGACCCGCTCCCTTTAATGTCACTGATTACTCTGTAGAGGGAATGGGAACATTAGTTTGTTTTACTACTCTTTGCATCACTGTTTAGATGTCTTGGGATCGAACTACATGCGGTGCACTACGGTTCACTTTCATAAAGCTAGATGTACCGAGATTGGTACTCCTAGAAGGCACATTAGACTTCACTTTCCTAGCATTGATGGATCTAGAATCTGAACTACTCAAGGGTACACTCGACGACTCATTCAAAACATTGGGAATCGAGTGCATCTCATATTTGGCCTAGGCATTGAGCATGGAATCAAAGGTTAGCTCTCTCACCTAATGTCTTTGGGCATATGGTGATCAAGCATTCTAAGATTTCTTGAGATCGTTTGGCATATAAGCATGCATGTCCAATTGCATTATCATGAGGTTTCTCTAGCTTATCCTCTTCAACAATCTCATGCAGGCATTCTAAGCAATCCTTGAGGATGAGAAATATGTTTGAATGGCAAGTTTGTTGTTCCTAAGGTGAGGGGACATATGTCACAGATAAAGCGATTTATTGCCGAGTGAACCTTAGATACAACATTCTCCTCATTGATCATTGGCATTTTCCTTTTACCGACTCTTGATTCTCAATTTCCTGTCCCTATATTGTATTGATTATGCGCGCTTCATTGTTATTGTTATGGCCACTATTGTTCTGCAGGGGCGTATGGATGCATCCTAGATTTGTACTGTATTGTTATTGATATTGATTGATTTGTTCTGGTGATGTGGTGCGTGTGTGCAATACACCCCCTCACAGTCTGGGAGCTAGCTACTCCTTTGGTTACTGAGGTCTCCACTCCTATTGGTTTGGTATTCCGAGGTCACCCTTCCGAATACGATGGCTACTATTGGATATTGGGCTGCTAATGCCACTTTTGATTGTATTGTATTGTATTGTTGGCTCCAGATGGATTTCTGACAACCCTTACACTTCTGATATACCTATATTGTACCTTATGTATTCCCCAACGCACCATATTCTGTATTGATTGTCCATTACTCAGTACCCTTATGTGACTCACTCTACTACCATGATATATATATCCCACTGCGTTGATCTGTCATACTCTTATTCCGTTACTTCAGGCTATCATTTCATTCACGTACTGTGTGATAATCCATATGTCGTGGATGCGTTGCTTTGTTGTGTTCTCCTTTGATTGTTGTTCTTTCCGGATATTTGTTACTATCTTATCCTGCAGGTTTCTCATTGACTCATTGTTTCCTTTCCGTTACGACCGCGTTACTGTTTCCTTTGTTTCTATTTTAATTCTGATTTTGTTTAGCTTTCGTTTTGTTATATCTGTTCACTGGGCTTTTTAAAGTCAGCCACATTTCTTTTCCTGCGGCAGTTTTAGGTTGGAAGATGGGCTTTGTCGGGCTGAGAGTTGGATTATCTGAGTGGACCAACCCTAGTTACCTTATTATTTTGGACTTATTTTGACGGGCTATTGTTTTGAGATTTCATTTTATTTTAGACATTTTGGATTTTGTAATTTTCCTTGTAAGTCATTTTTTTATATGACTTGGTATGTTATTCTTTAAGACTTCTTCTTGTAAAATTTTATATTGTATGTTTTGATATGACACCAGAATGTGACACTTCTACCCTTGTCGGGTTGGGGTGTTACAATTATGGTATCAGAACCAGGTTTCATCTTGTTGACCTTAGGATTGACCTGTGAGGACTTGGGCCTAGAGCCATATCACTCCTATTTCCACTAAACCATCACCCTTAGTGCCTAGAGTCATATCATTCACCACTCTCTCATCACCACACCTCTACAATCTGTTAGACTTTCCTCCTAGGCCATCTCATCCTCTACAAACACTCCTATTGGTTATGTGGTTTGTCATGACCCGAGGCAAAATATGATGACAATAAGAACTTGTTATGTAATGCAAGTATTATGACGCCTGATCAACGTGATAATACCGAGATTATATAATTTGAACTTATTGAAGTCATACGACGTCTTGGGAAATTCCTGGGGTAGGTACGTGAATGGACTAGGGCTTATATCCATTATTTGTCAATCCTCATGTTCGTTTGGAATTTTGTACCTCTTTGCGAGATTCTCACCGACATCTGCTACGTGTAAATTTTGGTACGCTTTGGAACCGAAATCGTTATGATCCGTGTGGAACTATGGATTGCTACGCTCACCTTAGATTTGTACGCCTCCAGTACCTCTGCGACTTCAATTTTGAGGACGAAAATTTTCTTTTAGAGGAGAAGAGTTGTAAAACCTTAAAAATCATAAACGTGTTAAATAACTATTTTGCCCTCTAGTTAATGTTTATAAAATACGTAAAATTCATCAAGCTCATTAAATGTAAAATTTAACCTAACTTGTAAAAGATTGTCAAACCTAATGTACAAAATAAATGAAATCTTTCGACACTTTACGTCTATACATATTACACGTTTATATATTACATGAACCGAAAATTTCATAAGTTACAAAGCACATATTAACTTAAATATAAAAGCTCATCTAATTTATAAATTGGAATTTGGACTGCCCATTGTTTTTCCCTTTGGCTAGTCAAAAATGAACCGATATCCCTTCCTTCCCTTTTTATACGCCCACAAGAAAAGAATTCACAAGAAAACCCTAGCTTCTTTTCATCAAAAGTGATGACACAGATGTTTTTCTATTGTTTGGTGGCTGAAAATCAAGTAGAAGGACGAAGGTTTTGAGTATTGAATCTCTTGCAAACTCGTTGGTGGTCCTTGGATTTGTTAGTATTCTTTCCTAGTCGATTTGGTACACACATCTTTTTCCCTTTAATTCATACGCCTCATATGATCATAATATAAATGATATAACATGTAATTATTGGCTAAAAAAATGGTGTTTGATAATTAATGGTAATCGGCTAAAGAAAATGGATGAGAAACATGTGATTCAATGGTCTTTAATTAACCCTAAATTATGGACAGCATAATATGATGAATTTGTGTGTGTTATATGTCGAATTTCATAAGTGCAATATTCTGGGTTTTTGTTGGGAAAACTTATTTTATGTCTTAGTTAAGTTTTCCAAGTGGTTTGGTCGAATTTGAGTTGTCTAAGTCGTATTTTTGAATTTTACAAGATCAAGTGTCAAAGCTGGGAAAACGGGTCGGAAATTTAGGTTGGATTCATCTAGGTGTTATCTGATGATACTTGCATGTTCTTGCATGATTCTTGAGCCTAAATTGTAGTACTTTGAAATAGCTTTCTTGAAATATAATTCTTGTAGCATTTGCATTCCTGGAAGTATGATTTTTAAAATTTTGGAGTTAAAGTGTTTGAATCTAATTTTCTGAGTTTAAATTTGTGTTGTAGTATTTTATTTTTAGTATTAAATCCATGAGGTTCTAGAACTTTTCCTTTGGTGGCTATGATGTTTATATATTATGTGACACCTTTAATTTTTGGTTTGATGTGTGGAGTAGGGTGAGTGTGTTTGTTTGGGCTATACTTTCGGTGTTTGTAAATCTAGGTGAGTTTTGGATAGGTCTGCACTTATGATTTTCCATAGGCCATTTTACTTGGAAATATAATCCTCCAATTTTTTGAGAGTCTCTTAACTCATATGGGAACCCCTGGAAATTTCCTTGATTTTCGTTGAGCTAAGTAAGTATTTTATAAAAATCTCTAAATTCTGGTCCAGATTCGAAATACTAAAAGACAGAAACTTATGAACTTGAAACTAAATATAAATGGGAGATAAGTTAAACATGATTTATAAATAGAACACATATATGATTTATGATATTTCCTAATGTAGATTTAATGAAGCAGAAACGTCAAACTTGCTTGTGTACCTTACTCTTACGCACACACATTTGAGGTTCAGATATTCTGACCTTTCTTATAAGGTTTCTCATGATCTCTTTGCATCTTTGATCTCTTGCCATTTTGATATTGAACCATTGCTATTGACCCTCTGTTATTGAACCTCTGTTACTGAACCATTGGTATTGAACCTCTGTTATTGAACCATCAAGCATCGAACCTTTGATATCGAACTTTGATATTGAACTGCTGTTACTAAACTTTGATATTGAACTGCTACTACCAACTTTGATATTGGATCATGCTATGAACCTCTCAATTGTTAACCTTGATTCTCAAGACTTATATATTGCTACACTTTGAACCTTTGTTTGACCCTTCAGATTGATACCCGAGCCAAATATTGTTATCTTAGCCATGAAGGTAACATGGCCGTGTCATTGATGCACCAATCGCATGACTCTAGTGTGGTTGAGTGATGCTCCACACCGTCCCTATATTGTATTGATTATGCGCGTTTCATTGTTATTGTTATGGCCACTATTGTTCTGCAGGGGCGTATGGATGCATCCTAGATTTGTACTGTATTGTTATTGATATTGATTTATCTGTTCTGGTGATGTGGTGCGTGTGTACAATACACCCCCTCACAGTCTGGGAGCTAGCTACTCCATTGGTTACTGAGGTCTCCCCTCCTATTGGTTTGGTATTCCGAGGTCACCCCTCCGAATACGATGGCTGCTATTGGATACTAGGCTGCTAATGCCACTTTTGATTGTATTGTATTGTATTGTATTGTTGGCTCGGGATAGATTTCTGACAACCCTTACACTTCTGATATACCTATATTGTACCTTCTGTATTCCCCAATGCACCATATTCTGTATTGATTGTCCATTACTCAGTACCCTTATGTTACTCACTCTACTACCATGATATATATATCCCACTTCATTGATCTGTCATACTCTTATTCCGTTACTTCAGACTATCATTTCATTCACGTACTGGGTTGTTATATGATTATTGAATTTGATTATGCTATTCATGTTTTATGTGGCTACCCCTGTTTACCCTGCGATGATATGATTAATATGCGATTATATGATTCAACTGTTGTTATCTGACTATACGTTATCTTACTGTTATGTGACCCTTGATTGGTCTGGTGATCATGTTTGAGTGTATTCAGTTGATTTATATGTTTATCAAGGATACCTTCATTTAATTATGTTCTTGGGCTATGATTACCTGTTAGTGTTCTTATTGCTAATTGTTGGCCTGCCATGCTTATATATATGTTATGATACTATCGCGTTATTAATTGTGGGTTATCTGACTTGTGTGATTGCCATGCTCACTTCCTAATTGATTGCTTCCGCTTGCTTTTAGTTTCCGTTTGGCTTATATGTATTCTGATTTTCTAATTTGATTGCATGCTATTCTTATGTTGAGTGGATGCGACGTCTGCTATGCTTGCTTATGTTTCGGTGCTTGTATGTCTGCTTGTTTATGTGTGATAATCCATATGTCATGGATGCGTTGCTTTGCTGTGTTCTCCTTTGATTGTTGTTCTTTCCGGATATTTGTTACTATCTTATCATGCAGGTTTCTCATTGACTCATTGTTTCCTTTCCGTTGCGACCGTGTTACTGTTTCCTTTGTTTCAATTTGTATTCTGATTTTGTTTAGCTTTCATTTTGTTATATTTGTTCACTTGGCTTTTTAAGCTCAACCGCATTTCTTTTCCTGCGGCAGGTTTTAGGTTGGTAGATAGGCTTTGTCGGGCTGAGAGTTGGATTATCTGAGTGGACCAACCCTAGTTACCTTATTATTTTGGACTTATTTTGATGGGCTATTGTTTTGATATTTCATTTTATTTTAGACATTTTGGATTTTGTAATTTTCCTTGTAAGTCATTTGTTTATATGACTTGGAACGTTATTCTTTAAGACTTCCGCTTGTAAAATTTTATATTGTATGTTCTGATATGACACCAGAATGTGACACTTCTACCCTTGCCGGGTTGGGGTGTTACATAAATAGTTTAAGAATCATGTTTCATGTTTAAATCATTCTCTTAGTTTTAGAGATATGTAGATCATTTCTCGTATTTTTTATTGAATGAAATTACATGTTATATGCCATATTGTCTTGAGAATATGTTTGGTGACTTAATACATATCTCATTTTTAAGTTAACATCAATTTTTACATCACCATTGTTGTCTTAAGCTTACAGACAGACGGATCCCTGAGTTTAGCTTAGACGGATCCCTCAAAAGAGGGAACCGTGGGATTCGTGCAACAGAAGACTTGTTTATCACTAACTTAAACTCTTATTTGCAGGAAATTATGCATCATATACTTGTTTTCTAACTTTTGTTTTGTAGATTTTCAATATACACATGAAGACTTTGACACCCTTAGCTAGGGGAAGTTTCTTGTCAAAGCAAAACATTGCAAAAAATCATTTTGCAATATCATTCACATAGGATTACATTACATGACGTCCTCCTTGCAAAGTTGCAATCATCAAGGGGGAGCATATTCGTCACAAATACGAAACCATTTGCAAACATAGTTGCAATGCACTAGTTTAGTATTTATTCTTACTTGACGCCCTAACAAAGGGATGGACTCGTCAAGGGGGAGCTAAGTCGAGAATACTTCTCCTCACTTACTGTAACATATTGGATTTCATAAACACACTAAACCATAAGATCAAATAGGCGTACAATATGATTCTAGAGAGAGAGTGGGATATTCTAGAAAGAGAAACTTGTGGAATGTTAGATTCCCAATGAACATCCAACCCTCTACCTTGTAAGGTAGAGGGTATTTATAGGTTACAAACTAAACGACCTCCGACGGCCGTGGATCGTGTATACAATGGGTAAAGACCCGTCCTTCCTCCACGGTGTTGCACTAAACAAAATAATAAACTACTTAATAACATAAATAACGACAAGTCTACGAGCTAACTTAGGCTAGATAACATTTGGGTGACCGACTCTTTTCTTATGGAATTTCCAATTCCTAACAATCTCCCCTAAGGAGGTCACCCCATAAATTACATTGTGAATCCTAGCATTCTAATAAAACTTCGCCTTGAGCTCGAGACTTCTCTTCATCAACGATTCAAACAATGTGCATCCGTGGAGATATCATTATTGAACAACCAGAGTGAATATTTTGTGGAGGTTGAAAAGTCGATCCACTATGATAACCTTTGAGCATTATAAGAGATCATCAGCCATAGTAAAGCTCAGCATTATACATTGAAGTGTTGCCTACATGTGACAAATTGGACCGACATGCTCACATTCTGGATCATGATAACTTCTTATCAGAGAAGCGGAAGCTTTTTTTGATTCATGATATTGGCGGCAAGCGAGGCATGGAGTGAAAATATCGAGTCATTGATGCACTAATCATGATTTCTTTTGAGATGAATGTGTTGAGTGAGCATGCGGCTATGGATTGACCGCATCATTCGATCACCGCAAACGTAGGGCGCACCTATATAAAACATTTAGCAATAAAGTGCACGAAAGTGTCTTTGATCACTTTGTTGAATTGAGGTACACGCCCACGGTTCCTCGCTGATCAAGACAAGTACCGCCGTGATCGTGTATAATTCGAGAATTTCCTTGATGTGGTTTCGCAATGCTCTAGTCGTTCTCAAACCGAACGCCTCAAAGAAGACAACACGGAGTGAGTGAACCAAATGAATAGAGATTCACCGATTGATGAAAGAGATTTGAAAAACAATCATGTATCGCATAATAGAAATTGTTTTGCAATACAACGAAGGTTTTAATGAAAATCAATAATCATAAACACCTTTTGATTTGAAATATTCAGACACGGTCAAGTGCTAAAGAAAAGAGTTTTTAAGCACAAAGACCGGTTTTCAAAGGTATCCGCTAATCCATAACTCGAACCGTGATTGATTCAAAAGATTGAATCGCCCATTGTTTCTCGCTCGTTGTCACATGGTTGATCTATTGAATAGATCTCACATGCCACCTACCAGAGCTTGTTTGATGTTGGCTCCAGGCTTTCCATCTTCATTGTGAATATGTTTGCATATCACTCGGATGTTCGCAATACCACAAGGATAATGCGTAGGACTCAAGATATAATCTCTTTCCACATTGTGTGAAACAGAGTCTTTATTGAAAGTGTCCTAATGAGAGTTATTGATGATCTCGTGGCTCTAGACTCAATTTGTGCATATTTGGATCCTATATCGAGACTAGGGAGAGGTCTCCTTTTCAATATCAACAATCTCTAAGAGAAAGTCGATAGATAATGTTGGTTCCCGTGAGAATGCAACAAGCCCTTTTAAGAGGAACTTGAGTGGTTTGGGAAGTTGAAGTGCGGTGCGTCCATCGGGTCCATGGCGTCTTGTCTTCAATACCGATGTTACCTTGGTAACCACCAAGAGTATATGAATTGAACCTTGTATCCGCCCTAAGGTTGAATAATTGGAGGGCTATTTGTTTTCGCCCTTTTCTCATTCAATTCTTTTCATTCTTCAACCCCTTCATTGCTTACCGAGACTTCATAGCTAGAACCTTGTTGGGTTTATTCCAAGACTAGCTCGATCTCATCCGCACTCTACCCATATCAAATTTTTCTCCTTTTTCAATATACCTAAGGACTTCTACACTATCTAGTGGATTGTCCTCGGTAGATCCCTCCGGTTCAAGCGGATCATGGGAACAAATACCTAACCTTATCATCCTTATATCACCGTACATAAAGTAAATTTGGTCACTCTATTTGGTATTGTTCATCTGCCATTGGAACCAATTGAAAACCATTTGAAAATCAATCCAGATACTTGTGATATATTATCAAAGCATTTGGTTCCTGAATTGTTTTGATATTTTTAGAACAAGAGCTCCCCCTCAACATGTGCATCAAGTGTTTGAAATCATTTTGCACACTGAGGCAAGAGAAAGAATTAACTTCTTTTATTACCATTTTCTAAAAGATATCAACATCACTTCCCTGATCGAAACAAGTAGATAAAGCATATAAGGGAAGGATGAGGTTTTCATAAACTTGCTCCCCCTCAATATGTGCCTCGAGGTTTGAAATAGTTATGCACATACTAAGAGAGAAAAAGGTTCTTAGAAGCACATTAACGATCATACCACCATACAGAAACCAAATGAGAGTCAATCAAGGTACTTTATGATGAACCATATAAAACTTTGCCTTGAAGGTTTATTATCGTTTTGAAATGCTCCCCCTTTATATATGCTTTGAGATTTGAAAAATAATTTAGCATATATGAGATAACAGTATGCACATTGAAAAGGTCATCTTTTATCATCTTTCATATTTATATCACATTTTCTCCCCCGATCAAAAATTTCAAATCCTTTGAGATTTTGGATCTCAAGTGATTTAAATATGTATGAAACAAAACATTTGAAGTGGACAAGACTGAAGTTCCCTTTTTATACAAAAAGGGAAACAACAACACACAACCTAGCACTATTACATACATTATAGTTGTTTATAGAATGTACACCACATATTACACATAAATAGTACCAAACAGAAACTACTTCTGGAAGATGACTTCACTCAGTTCTTTGAAGTAGTTTGTAATGACCATCACGAAGTATACCACCAACAAAACTTTCAAGGCTACGGAAGATCATTCGAGTCTTAATTCTTCGCCTGATTGCAGCAATGAAATCTTCACACCTCTTCAAGTCATCATCAGACCAGAATTTTGTTTTGTTCCACGGCTTCATATCAACTCGATTTCTTTCACTGAGTTCAACTCTTCTTCAAGCATCTTGAGAGTACCATCATCGAATTTGTAGAGCTCGCACAATCTCATCAACATGCGAGTTCCATACCGTCGTGGAAGAGGACGGCTCTGGGGTGTCAAGCACTCGGTAGTCGTGACGAAATTCTTGTCCTTTGGTATCCCATTGTGGCCTTGTTAAATTGACTCGAGTCTGGTAGCTTTCGATCCCAAGCTGAAAGTCCTCAACCCATTTTCGGATGACTAAGCCTCTAATCTAAAGAATGACAGCGGCAGATAGAGCTTTCTTTCCACGAACCGGTAGGTGTTCAAGATGTCCTTGAAGATTCAGAAGATAGAGATCTTCAAAGTCATTTGGCAGGAGATGTTTAAAGTAGTTTTCTTAAATAATATATTCTTTCCGGTCTGCTCTTTTAAAAACGATCTTCATCAAATACTCATAGCCATAGATTGGGAAGACCTCTACTCGAACAACACTTAAAATTCTTAGCTTGGATCGAACATCTTTGCGACTCTTTTTAGCTGCATGTCTCTCAATGTAGAATTTCTTCTTCTTGAACCACCAATGAGAGATTCCGTACGAAGCCTCGATGTCATATTCTTGTTCTTTGTCTACCCGAATTGATCCGAACCATTTGTTCAAGACCCCGATCATAGTAGGTAGCAGACTTTCATCTTTGAGATTGATAAGGTTGGTCTTCATCGTAGTATGGCCACAAAGATAGTCTAGGTCATGGTTGAAGAAGAACTCGATGAATAGTAATTTGTCCAGTTCACCACCGAGCGGAAGAGGCATGTTCACATTGAATCGACTAATGCTCACCGACTTGATCATTCGAATCTTATGGCATTCTTCCATCCGGTATTGAGTGATTGGCATCGAGTGAAACACCTTAACAATTTCATAAGTGGTCCTTCAAGATCCTTTGGAGTGATGGACGTGATTTTCTTGATCACAAAACCACTTAATAAAGCTGCCCATATCACCGGTGATGTGAAGGAGAGTCTTCATCCGGGGTTTCATAGTTGGTAGAGATTGTTGTAGCCCGCTTGTTGTCGGGGATCATCGAGTCGACTGGGATGACCATGAAGGTTCGGAGTATGAGGTCTCTCTCGATGATACTGACTTTGAATTGTATCTCTTGAAGGTGCAACTCTGGATGTGTTAGTGCGTTTACCTGCCACGTATGAATCAAACCAATCATCTTCAGACAACTTGGGAATATGCTTAGTGGATGCATCACCGTCATCTGATTCAGACTTTGTCATGACATGCGACTCCTCATGAACCAATTGATCTTCAGGAATTGAAGAGACTGTGGGTGTGAACCTTGAATCAACCATTGTCCAAGCAGCAGATTTCTTCTGAGTTCCCTATTCTCCAGTAGGACTAGATTGGTTGGAAGGTTTTGGTGGTGATGATGGTGGTTGTGGAGGAGGTGTAGATGTTGTCTTAGAAGATCCACCAGTTTCAGAAGTTCCAGCACCTCCAGTTGGAGGCGAGGGAGGTGGAGGAGGATCTTTAGGACCTTTACGCAATGTCTCTAGCACCACGGACCTCCTTTTCTTCTTAGCTTCTAATTCTCCAATGTCCTTCAAATACTGTACGTGTTCGTCGTACTTAATTGATTCATCTAGAGACTCATATAGCTTCTTATGTACCTCATGCTTATGCTCGTTGGCTTCAAACATCTTATCAAAGAGCACAGCTCTCATATTTGTAATGGGAAGGTCTTTGAACCTTCTCAGAAGAGGAGCTTCCATTGCCCATTCTACAGCATCCCTAACTTCGCCTTCAATGGCATTAGCAACCCCTTCTTCAAAGTTAAGATGCTCCAACCTATAGACACGATCCTTAAGGGCATCAAAAGATATTGGAAGTTGTCTTTCAAGAGTTTCTATTCTTTTCACTGCTTTGTCTAGCAATTGATCTGATGAAAGTATTTGAGGTGGTGAAGCTGGTGGAGTTTCTGTGTCTGCAACTGTAACCACTGGTTCAAGGGATAGATTCTTTGCAAATGCAGGTGGTGAAAGTATGGTTGATTGAGCAGGTTTGGGAGGTGGAGGTGTTGTTGCAAGTGAAGATGCTGACATCGGTGGAATGGTTGATGTGTCTTGCAGAATGTTGACAGAAAACATGGATTGTACAGTATCTATGGGTTTGTCATTTAAGAATTGATCTCCAAAGTGAAGTCTCAGATCTAGGTTCTTGGTGAAGATAGAGAACCGTGAGATGATTTGGTTCTTCCATGTGCATGGTCTCATCGGATCTTGACTCAAGATTCTCCTGCGAGTCTTTATGCAACAAGTCATCAACATTACGATCGATCGAGTATCACTTGATGCAGGAGGTTCTTTTAATGTTTCGCACTTTTCCAACCCAGTTGTTCTTTAGGCGAAGAGGATTCAGCTTCTTCTCTTGATTCATATTGATTGGTGGTTCTTGATGGAGAAGATGAGATTGTTAGAAGCATGTGTGCGGCTTGTTCAATATCAACACTAACAATCCTTTTCCTTTGTCTTGAGTGATTGGAGTTGAATGGCTCGGCTCTGTGCGTGTTCTCTCGAACACAATACCTCCAATTGGTGTACTCACGCTCGACTTTCTAGGCTTTGCTTGATTCCAAGTTGCGAGCAAAGATCATCTTCATCACCAACCTCATATTACCCCTGGAGACCTCAGTTTCCTCAACGTTTACTTTTTCCCCTTCCTTCTTCTTTCTTTTCTGCTTCTGGGTGGTTCTGTCAGAAGTTTGTGACTTTTCACTTCTTCTTTTTGGAAGAGCAGCATATGAAGTCTTTGAAGTCTTTGAGCCAGAACCAGACTTAGCAGCTTTGGGTTGTGGTTGAGTGGGAGAGACATCAACATCATCACTGGATCTGGAAGCCCTTTTCATGAATAGTTTGAAATGATCCATCTTTTTAATATCTTCAGTAAGAAGAGAATCAAGAATTTGCAATCCAAAGACCTCTTTATTGACCCCACTGGAAATATATCTGAGATTGCCTAGAACAAATTCATCCTCGACATTATGTAGTTCGATTCAATCCTAGGGTAAAGTTGTGAATCTGCTGCGTCTTGGATAACAAGCTTCAAAATCTAATGCTAGGAATCACAAGTTTGTTCGCTTCTTTAGTCCCCGAGCTTTATTCTAAAGTTTGTTCTATCGATATGAATGTGTTCATTGACAAAAAAATTCTTCCCAGATCGTTCGAGACATTCACATTCACACCATTGACGATACCCCATAGGATTTGCAAGATGGGAATTCACACTTTATCAAACCCCGATGTTTTGCCGATAAGCATAAGTTGAGAACTGTTGTCATTGCTCTCGTGGTTGATACATGTGTCCGGTGATGATGTCGAAGCCCTTGTAATGCTAGTCCGGTACCCCAAACCAATTAGAAAGACTATTAGATCGTCAAGACTAGGTGGAGGTTTAGATCGTATGTTGGGGTTGCAGGAGTGATTCCTAGAGCCTTGCTAAGAATGTCGAATTTATCTCAAATTCCTATTATCCAGGTTCGCGTGAATATTTAGTGTGATTTTGTTCCATTCAAGGTGTTCGAATTGTTGTATGTAAATGGTGGGAATTATGCATTGCTTTGTTAGTGCACCGAAGAAGTTAGTGTTTTTGAGGATATCAATAGACACTCTGAGGGTAGGATTTTGTTGCAACTTTTGTAAGCCCACATAACAGTTACTTTTTCCAATTTCTGCCCATTGACTTTTAGGAAGGATTTCTTCGTCTGAGAGAACATTGGGTGGTGCAGAAGAAGTAATGTTTTCAGCTGAGGTTGTGATTGCCATTGAAGATGTGGGAATCAAGTGATACGGATCAAATGCTCGGTGGGATCTGTGTAAGAAGTTGTGTTAGTCAAGCATCTACGACATATAATTGAGAGCAGAGAATGAAAGATGCAAATCATACCACTTCTAAGTCGCTAGCTTGAACTATTAACGAGAGAGAAAGAGAGAAAGTAAAGTTTTTAAGTATTTGAAAAACAAACAAAATGGTAAGTCGCTAGGGTAAGGAGAAGAGATTAACCAAGAATACCAAGTTGTCACTTTCGGTCCCTGTGGTTTAGTGATTGTTTAGCAACTCGCTATCAAAGAATTTTAACAAGTCGCTGACCTTTTTCAAAGAAAGTTGCTAACATAGTCATGGTAAGTTGCTATCTTATCATATTATGTGTCGTAGACATTTACAATCCATGGACTTATCAGACTTATCAGATAGCATACTAATACAGATAGAGATAAGCAAACTCACACAATGAACACTAACACAATGAGCACCATGAAACAAATAAGCATTCAATACATGGGTACACACATATCACCACAAAGGAAAGATAGGACAACAACCTGCAACTGAGCACACAACATAACCAGCACTGACTCAGATATAAACAAGATATCTTAAAAAATTCTCCCCCTCAATCAATGTCACCAAAGAACATTGATTGATTTTAACCTACCCGTTTAAAATAAGAATATATTAGTTGTTCGAACTTCATCTAAGATCCCGTATCATTATTGAATGACATTTCTAGGACCGTAGATGTTATCGATAACAAAGAATATATCCTTTATTAGTTTGAGGTAAATGACTAAAATTATGAACTTAAAAGAATGAAATATTTATAAAGTATTAAACAAAATGTATAAAATGTATTTAAAGTTTTTTTTTTTTTTACTTGATTTGTACACAGCTTTATAAGAGCGAGTCCTGTTTCAAGATGAATAGGAGTCAAAGTACGAGGTACATCAATTCTGGCATGTTATAGCTCCTGAGTGAGCTATATTCATTTCTGATGGAAACCAAGTCATGAAGTTCCTGATTGAATTGAGCATTGTACCTGAAAAGGACTGAGAGCACATTATACTAGAAGCACATGTAGAATTGCAAATGGATGGGTTAGTGACATGAGTAATCTCACTATTGGATGTATCACACTTTAATATAGACGTATCATTATTAGAGATCCCTTTAGGCTCAATATACTTGAAGAGTTTTCCTGTGGGCATCCACTTAAGGCAAGACCTAGGTATGTAAGTCCGTTTGGATCCTGTAAACTTAAATAATCTACCAGTGGGAATCCATTTAAAGCAGCTTCTAGTAGATTTGTATGTGTGCACTTCCCTGTTTTGACTATTGGTCCTTTTGTGATTAGTTTGTTTCTTAGGGGATTGATCAGCCAATTGATGTTTCTTATGAGAACTAGTCATACTTCTAGTATTTCTGATCTTTGAGCTTTGAACATTTACCTGGGGTTTGAGATTCATCATATCGGAACGAAGCAATGAAGTGACTGGTTTTGTCAAAACAACATTCTCATCAACTTGGGAGGCAAGCCTAGATTTCGATGGTTTAACTCTTTCAGTTCTAAAGGCATTTGGCTGCTTAACTACTATATGTTTAGAGTGGTTCTGAACAGTTGACTTTCCCAACGTTGATGGTTTTGCAAACTTAGTGTTCACCCTGTTTCCAATAGATTTCCTAAGCTCATTTTTAAGGCAACAATATTGAAGCTCTTATCCTGAATTTGGGCTTTGAGGTCATCAATGTCTTTCAACAAGATGTTAGATTGATTGATCAACTTGGAATTGGTCTCCTCAAGTTCTTTCTTAATGACTCATTTTCTCTTAATAGATTGGACACACATAGAGCTAGTTCAAGATTTCTAGATTCAAGTGTGTCATTCATCTCATGATATCATACTTCACAGATCTCGAGTAGTAATTTGATTGCATATGGTTGAGTCTTTGTCCTAACTGGTTTTAATTGATTAATTTCAAAAATTCTAAAATTCGAAATTCTCGATTAATGCAAGATTTTTTTGCATAAAAGCTTTCATCCTTTTGTTGTATTTCAATTTCCAATGAAATACAATGTTTTTCAAGAATTGAGTATTTGTTTGAAAGTTCATCATATACCCTTTTTTCAATCATGTCATTAGCTTTAATAATTTTAGATTCAGGCTCAACCAAGATCGATTTCAGAGTATTATGTTCAGAGTTAGAATCAGGTACATTAACATATGAATTACTCTGATTAGTTAAGTGTACCTCATCACTTGAAACCTTTTCTGACTCTGAGTCTTTGAGATCAGTACAGTTGTCTTCATCCTCTTTTATTGCAACTGAACTTCTACATTCGGTATCATTCATTGGCTCAACTGATCCATTGCATGACCTATCACAATCTTCCCACAGCATCACTTGACACCCATACAATTCATTCAGCTTGTCATTCTCTTTAGCAACTTCCTTAATGTATATTTCCACATTACCCATAAGTTGAATAAAGGTGTTTCTGAACTCATGAATTTCCATTCCAGTGTGTTTCTTGAATGAGATTCCAGTCATGTCATCATCAAAATCTGAGGAATATTCCCCCCGGATAAGTGGCTGAAATTGATTGAAGATAACTTGAAGAGCTGCATTAGATTTATCAGTTGAGAACTTTTCTTTGGCAATTTGAAACCTCGGTTGTTCTAAGTTAAGTAACACAATTCTTGTCAAGGTGGGAAAGTCCTGACGAAGGAGAGCACTGCTTGTTCGATCCATAGTTGTAGATAAAAGTAGTTTGAGATGCTGATGAAGTAGTTGAAAGGGCTCAATGTTGCATTCCATTTGCTTTGCATCATTTGTCAATATTAAGAGTGACTCATCAGAATTATTTTGATTATAAGTTGCTGAATCATTCACTGTAGGGCATTCTGGGAAGCAGCCTGTTTCATTATTTTATGAGGAATCATAGAGTGCAAGTACTTTGTTGATTAAAGGATCAGTGATGTAAGACATTGTGTTGATGAATGTGTTTATGGATATTAGATATAAGTAACTTGCTTCACTTCACCAAGGTATTAAATAACCAAGTCGCTAAGCACCAAGTTGCTAAGAATTTTAACAAAGAAGTCGCTAAGCCCCAAGTCACTCTGATTTTGACACAAGTCGCTACGCACCAAGTCGCTAAGTAGGCAATCGCTAAAGAGCAACTCGCTAAGAACCAAGTCGCTAAGTAGACAAGTCGCTAAATAGCAACTCGCTAGGCATCAAATAGCTAACACCAAGTCGCTAACAAACTTAACTACAAGTCGCTAACTTTCACCAAGTCGCTACCCGTAGTGGAGAATCCACTAAGTGTACTGTTTGTCCGCTTGTCTCACTAGACAAGTCGCTAAGCCTAAGTCGCTAACAACATCAACTACAACTCGCTACCAAATTGCAAAGCAAGTCGCTAGCTAGAATAACACTCCGTGGGTCAAGTCGCTAGCTAGACAATCTTACAAACACCACTTTTCAATCCAAAAACAACCCAACCATGATGATTCAAGCTTACCAAATCAAAACCCAAGCACATACAATGATTCTAAACACAAAACTACACCCAAGATTCAAACTTAAACACTAGAAATGATCCAAATGATGCAAAAACCACTAAACTTTTTCAAACTCTAAAACCACCTAAAAGTCACTAGAAATCCAAAGATATGTAAGAGATGATCAAACCATGGCTCTTGATACCATTTGTAACATATTGGATTTCATAAACACACTAAACCATAAGATCAAATAGGCGTACAATATGATTCTAGAGAGAGAGTGGGATATTCTAGAAAGAGAAACTTGTGGAATGTTAGATTCCCAATGAACATCCAACCCTCTACCTTGTAAGGTAGAGGGTATTTATAGGTTACAAACTAAACGACCTCCTGACGGCCTGTGGATCAGGTATACAATGGGTAAAGACCCGTCCTTCCTCCACGGTGTTGCACTAAACAAAATAATAAACTACTTAATAACATAAATAACGATAAGTCTACGAGCTAACTTAGGATAGATAACATTTGGGGTGACCGACTCTTTTCTTATGGAATTTCCAATTCCTAACACTTACTCTCTACTTTTTAGTCTTTTTCTTTTCACATGTTTTTCTTAAAACAATGTGTTAGTTTCTTTTCGACGCTCTTTTTGTTTTGACAAAAAGGGGGAGAAGAGAGTAAAAACTCCAATTTAAACTTTTACGAGTTTTAGTCTTTTTTCCTTAAAATAATCTTATGTTTTGTCATCAACAAAAAGAGGGGATTATTAATACAAATAAGTTGTAAAAACATTTATTTATATTTTACGATCTTCTAATATTTTGTCGATAACAAACGTAAAATCATTTTAACGAAACAAATAAAATACGTAATTAGTTTGAGCCAATAGTTTACTAACACATTTAAATTTTCATATAAATCACTAAACAAGTAATAGTGTTTTTTATGTTATAATAGTTCATACTTAATATGTATTATAATGGGCAATAGAATGGGTAGAAGTCTAAGCATTTGACTCATTGACTTAATACATTGAATGTAGTTGGGTAAAACCCAAAGTCCATGACCCATACCCATGGAGCATAGCCCATTGCATCTTCTAGATACATTGTATCTACTTGGATACCCATGGTCCAAAGTCTAGGACCCATGACCCATAACCCATGGGCAAAGAGGAGCGTCCTACGGTTCCTCCAGTTTACACTGGACGGATCCCTCAAGTAAGGGATCCGTGGGACAGTAGCATATTTTGTCTATAAATAGTGAGTCGTTTCTTCATTGTAACTCACCTCTTTCACACATATTTTCTCTTAGTGTTGTAAACCCTCTAACCTCAAATCCAAGTGATCTTTATATGTAGTTTTGTGTTTGTGTGATTCTCTAGGTTCCTCTTAAAGGCGAGATCACCACCTCTTGAAGTCGAGCAAGCTCAAGTCCATGGGTTGCCTAGCTTCGTCATCATCAAGACTACTAATGGTATCTTGTTGATAGTTCTTCTCTTTCTCATTAAAAGTGTAGTGTCAAAGATATAGGTGAAAGATGTCTAAAGGGTCAAGACGAAGACATTAGTGAAAAAGTGTCGAAGAGTCATATTGAAGGCATTAGTGAAAGGTGCCAAAGATCCATGTCAAAGGCATTAGTGAAGGGTGTCGAGAGTCCGTGTTGAAGTCATTAGTGAAGGGTGCCTAGAAGTTAAGTCAAAAGGCATTAGTGAAAGGTGCCTAGAAGTCGAATCAATGGCATTAGTGAAAGGTGCCTAAGGTGTACATTCGATATGGGGTGTCGATGTACAAGATAGATTTGTATTGGGTCAAAGGATATTGATATCCTTGTAGATGTTGTCATAAGGAGTAGATCTCCTTTGAGATAGGATTTGTGTAGTGTTGGGTAGTAGTTCCTCCTTTGTAATGGAACTCGGTATCTAGCCTTGTACCGGATAAAGTGTAGGCGACGTTGTGATAGGTTTGGTTCTACCTCGTGGAAGAACCCGGTGTCTAGCCTTGTACCGGATAAAGAGTAGGCGACGTTGTGAAGGCTTATCCGCCACAAGGAATTTATGTTGTGTAGTGATTACGAACTCTCGAGTAGGTGACTCGGGGAGTGGAGTAGGGCAAGGAAGGTGTCCTTGTAGCCGAACCACTATAAATACTCGCGTTGTGGTTTTGTGCTTCTTACTCTTTTTCTTAGTCTTATTTATTCATATGCTTATCTATCAACATACAACACACACGTTTCAAAAGATTGACATAAGTCGATCTAAATAGTTTGAAACCAAGTTTTAATTGGCAACACTATTCAACCCCCCTTCTAGTTTTCCACAAGTCAAATAAGGTTTATGGGTGGTGATTGCATGAAATGGGTCGTGGAGTATTGTAAACAAAAAGAAAGATGGGTAGTCTTGTGGGGGTAACTTTGAGGGTGATCACGGGATTAATGGTTGAGTCATTTAGAGTTTTGAAAGTGTGTCAGGGGACTCGAGTCGGGGGTTAGTCATAATGCATGTTCACGTGGTCATAAATGTAAGGTTCTTGAGCCGCGATCGAATATGAAAATGTTTATTTGAAATGGTTTACACTTGGTCTTCTGGGAATGAGTTCAAAGTTGATCTCGGATTTTATGTGTGAGTCGTTTGGTATTTAAAAAGTATGTCGTGGGAGATGAGTCGGGAGTTAGTCGTATTGCATGATTTCTTGGTCGTGATTATAAGTTATATGAACCGCGAACGAGCATGAATATGGAAGAACATGTATATGGGAAATAACTTGTTTTACGTTAACTTGAATTTGAAATATATACATGAAAACTAAATTTGAGTTATATTTTATATTTAAGTTATTTTCACATTAGACCTTCATCTTTAGGAATTTGTCGCATACAAATCCTAGACTTTATAAATTGGCATATTACACCCTAAACTATAATATTGATATTATTAAACCTTGAAGTCATTTATTTGTCACTTTTAACCCTAAACTATGATAACTTGTCGCGATAAAACATAAACTATGGTAAGTTACATGTTTAACCCTAAACTTTGATAATTGACGTATTTGACCCTATACTTTACTAATATGATTTTAAAGACCTTAAACTATGATAATTGTTATGTTAAACCCTTAAGTTTATTTATTTGTCATTTTTAACCCTGAATAAAGTTACGTATTTCGGAAAGTTTCTGAAAATAGAAAGAGAAACCCTAATTATGAAATATGAATAACGATGAACCCTAAAGCTATGAAATATCTTTCTAAATATTAAGCGATCATTATTCATGTAGATCCGCGGAAGAAGGAGTAGCCTTTGTTTTCCTTGTGTATTTCGGGTGATTTGCTTTACGGTTTGAGGTACAGATATTCAAACCTTTCTTATAAGGTTTCTCATGATCCTTTCACATCTTTTGATTGCTTAGCTTCTGATTTTGATGCCTTTGCTATGAGCCTTTCTATTTATGACACTATGATATAAGCCTTTGCTATGCACCCTCTGGTATGAACATGTGATTATGATATTTCTGATGACATTAGATTCTGTGTCATTACTATGGCATTCTGTTTGATCTTCAGTTTGATACCCGAGCTATCACTAGTCATGAGGGTTCCATGTCCGTGTTACTGATGCACCAATGGCATGACTCTAGGGTGGGAGAGTGATGACCCACCACGTCCCTTTCTGTTATATGTTTATGAGCTCAAAAAGATATGGTTGGCCACTATGATTTCTGTAGGGGCGTATGGATGCATCTTAGATCTGATCTGTTATGTTATATGATATGTTTCTAGTGACTGGTGCTATGTGCAATACACGCCTTTCACGATTCTAGGAGTTGATCACTCCATTATGCTACTTATGTTACGTATGAAGATTATGATTATGATATTATGATATGATATGTTTCTGGGCTCGTGGTAGAATTCTATAACCCTCACACCATTCTCTACACTTAGGTTATACCTTCGTTCAGTTATTTTCGTAGGCTATAAGTATCATTTAGTATTCCTATTTTCTATTTGTGACTGCCATGCTTGTACTTCTGGTGGGTATTTTCTGTTGCTATGATATTGGTTCGGCGTAGTAATTGATGTTTACCTGACGTGTTGATCTGCAATTCTTACACTTCTGATCATGCTACCGTTTAATTATGAAATTGGATTCAACTTATGTTATCTGTTTAGTTGACTTGTTTAGTTGCCATGTTATATTCTTGTTCGGTTAATTCATTTAATTATGATGTTCGTTCTGTATTCCTACATGATACATGTGACTACCATGTTTATACTGCTGTTAGTATTTATGCTGGTTATGATACTTGTTTTGTTTATTAATTGTAGATTATCTGACTTGTGTTATTGTCATGTTTACATTCTATTCAGTTGCTTCCACCTGCTTAGAATTCAGCTTAGCTTATATATATTCTGATTATCTGATTTATTTGTTTTTGCCATATTTATGTTTGGTTGATCCGGTGACTGATATGCTTGTACACTGTTTGGTTACTTGTTTTGATTATGATACTGTTTATCAACTCCTATTTGTTTATGTTCTGGTACGTGTATGTTTGGTTATTTATATGTGCTTATATATGTTCGCTGATGCGCTGCTTTGCTTTGGTCCCCTTTGATTTCTGTTCTTTGGGTTATTTGTTAATATTGTGTTATGCAGGTTCCTCATTGACTCATTGTGCTCGTTTCATTACGACTTTCTTATCAGTTTCCTTTGGTTTGTTTTTGTACCTTTATTATGTTTAGCTTTCGTTTTGTCATATATGTTCACTGGGCTTTTTAAGCTCAGCCGCATTTTCTTTTCCATGCGGCAGGTACCAAGTAGGATGTTGGGCTTTGATGGGCTGAGAGTAGGAGTATTTGAGTGAACCAACCCTAGTTTCCCTTATCATTTTGGACACTTTTTAAGGATCATTGTTTTGATATTTCACTTCTTTTAGACATGTTGGTTTATATATTTCCTTTTGAAGTCATCCACTTATATGACTTGGCATTTTATTATAAGAGACTTCCATTTGTATTTTCATTAGTATGTTCTCATATGACTCCATACTGTAGCATTCGGACCCTTGTCAGGTTGGGGTGTTACATTACTTGCCTAATGCTTGCCGCCACATGTTATCAAATATGGCACGAGAGGAATTCAAGACTTTTCAAGAAGAAATCCAAGACGCATGCTTAGATTTATGATGATATAATCACCAATGTTCGCTTGAAGCTTGTTACTATTGGTTTAAGAAGTCTCACGTTCGGAGTTTGATTGATCATTGGAAGTTGCCCAGTTCATTGATTATTTACGACTTGATTGGAAGTAGGTAATGTATGGTGTTTGTGCTAGCTCTACTGCTCCTATATGTCAAATTTTTGTAGTAGCTAGAGTGTTTATATGGTTATGGCATGTCATGAACATAATTAGATAAGTTTTTTGTAATCTATCAAGCTTTGCTTGAGGTTAATGGGTACTTAGCCACATTCCATTGTACTTAACGTTTATTGGTGATTAATATATTTTTGAAGGTAACCCTTTATCCAAAAAAGAAGAAAAGAAAAGAAAAATAAAATCGCCCTTCACACTATATATCCGAGCTTATCACGTATACATGAACATGATGTCTCCAATAACATAACATTATTAAAATGCCTTACAGGAGATATTTAATTTACTAAAACTCGACACAAAATTCGCTTAGAAGAGTTCATAAAACTCCATAAGAAAAACATATTTAAAGAACATTGAGTTTGTTTGGGTTGGGCCATGAGTTTGCTTTAACGAGTGCACGAGCAGAAGCGGAGACAAAGTTGTCCCCCGGTCTGAGATATTTGAATCCCGAATCTCCATATACACAAGCAAATTGTTGATAACTCCAAAAAGCATTTTCTTTTGATCCTAGTTTTTTTTATCATTTAGAAAGGACAACAATTGTTCAGGATAGCAAACATTTTCTAGACTTTCACGTATATTCAACCTCATAGTTGATACTATGTAATAGAACTAAAATAGATAGTTTTTGTTGCCTACTCACACGAATCCATATCTTTGGTTTTCTATCAATCTCTAATTCTAATCTTCCTCCCCAATATATTTTGAAAAAATTCAAAGGATATATGGTTTGGGTTATCGTTCATTCCACTTTAAGATTATTTGCAGCCTGAACCTCACACCTAATCAAAAACTAAACCACATAACCCAATTGTGAGTGTAGTCGGGTATGTTAGGAGGACGTGGAGAGGGTAATGAAGATTGATTCCGCTATCTCACATTCGTGTTGCAAGACTCACTATTGTAAAGCATATTTACTTTTCATTGTGTTAGATTGATGGGTTCCACCATAATGTGATACGTAGGGGTTATGGACACGATACATAAGGAAAGATCTTCGATCATAAGCTAAGGGTGGAGCTCAACTGCGTTCAATGAATTCAACCAATATCAAATATTACAAATTGCCTAATGAAAAGATAAATTACTTATGATTTAATGTATATAAAGTGATTGGTTGCCAAAGGGGGATGTGTAAAATGCCGACTAGAACCCAATTAAGCCCTCAGGTTAATTATCTTATTCGGGTTGCAACTCTTACCAACCCGACCTATATCCAAGCATGTTATAGCACTGTCATTTTTCTTCTGTGCTATAAAATGCTGACAAGCCTAGAACACAAAACCAAAATGGGTGGTCATGGCTTTTGCGTTTTTTATTAGTCCATGATGAATTGTCTTCTTGCATATTTAGTTCCAGCGGGTCTACGTTGTTGGTCCTTGAAAAATATATACTAACATTATTAGTCCATAAAACGTAATATTATATTTAGTTTAAATTGTGTAATGTTTATGTTTAAGGAAGAGATGACATTTTTTTGGTTGTGTTTGAGACATTTTTTAACAAAACTACATGCTAGTGCTATAATATGCTTGGATAGTGATCACCGAATTGTTAACACGCATTCTATGCGAAGTGCAAACAAAACCGTTATTACGAATGTAAGGTTATATTTAGAGGTGACAAACAACGGGAGGACAATTTTTGTATATGGGTTTGTCTATGATTTTAGTTTTAACATATATAACTCATTAACCCACAAGAAGGCCAAAACAAATCTGAACATAATATGGAAATTACAAGAAAATTCATATATTGTTGACTACAATGTAATTGTTTTACTCATATCAGATCTACATGACTACATTTCCTTATGCAGAAGTTACAAATACATGCCAGAAGGCGAAAACCAAAACTTAAAATACAAATTAGAAGTAAAAAGTAGAGAAAGAAAGCCAAAATCAAAACTTTGACAATTTCTCACCAACACTTGTACAAACACAATCTAACCTAAAAGTTTCTCGCATTTGAAATCAAAAGGCAAGAAGGAACATACCAGTATAATGGTTTGGCTATATTACTGAATGCACTCAATTTGTCAAGCATATTTTATGTAGTCCTAGTTCGGTACTGACAAGTCTAAGTAAAGCTTGCACCAGATCTCTAACACGAGAATTCCTGTACATGGAAAGTTCAAGATAAGTAAATGAACTTCAATATAGTGAGAATAGAATCACGTATAAAAGTATGAAGCAACAATTTGTGTTAATTTAATGAACATAGCAAAACTGATTACATGAATGCACATACATATGACATGTAACTTTTTAATGGGTGAAAATGTCTTCCACAGTGAATTATTGGTAAGATGGATGGAGGACAATTTTCATTTCAAGTACTATCTGACCCAGACCGACCCTACTACCATTTGAATGAGAAAAGTGTCACTATGTGATTAATAAATCTTTTTGGCTCAGTAAAGAATTGAAATAAAATGTAATAATACAGGGACTTTTATATTTAAGCAGTAAGGTTTGATATGGTTCATAATGAGATGAATTATAATTTATAACTACAACTAATGAACCCTTAGTCATGTCCGTTATAAGTGTATGCATGCATAGTTGATAGTAGCTTTTTACCTCGATTTAACAAGCTCACATAAGGGCGAGAAAAGGACAAATAAATGTGCACGTAGGCCAGTATTCTCCTCTAAGAGACCACCCTTCAAAAAAGGATGTAACGGAAGAACTGAAGCCGTCTCTGGATGCATGGTAACACGCGCCATCTCTTGGAGGACAAAAGCAATCTCACTTATTCTTGCGGATGGGAATGGACGTTCACCTTCAAATAGTTGGTTGAAGAATGTTACAAAAGAAACCATCATGACATACACGTAGATGTGGCAGTTTCGACCCATTTAATAATGAATGGGTTGATTAGGGTTGTGTTTGAACTTCAAATGAGTTGTACAGGTCAAATAAGTTGAGCAGGTCAAATGGGTTGAAAGATGCCCAATGTCCATTGTTAATGCATACGGCCAACTAACATTTTATTCAAAAATATGAATTAATATTGTAATTATAATGTTTCTGAAATCACTTTTAACTCATCACTAGATTATAGAAAAGTTCTCTCCCAGTCTACCCAAAAGTATTGTCAACATTACTACATTAGTTTGTCAAAAATAATAGTCTACGTTTAATAGATGATAGTCATAATTAACTCTTTTCCTATATAAGACAAAATTTAATTGCCATAATTGGAACTTTGGCAACTGAAAGACTAACTATATACAAGGGTAAATTGACATTTATCAACTACAAGCTGAACACTTTGCACATATCCCAAAGGGTTTTTCTTATTACTACTTTTTTTTTCAAGTAAACATGGGATGGAGAAAGTAAGTAACTGGGAAAAGTGTTCGTTGGTCAACTAAATCCGACACGGACCGTTTCAACTAGAACCCGATCCCCAACCCGCACCCATCTTGCTGCCTCTTGACACATGATTGTTATTAAGGCTACTTACCTAAATCCTTCTCGTCCGTTAAAAATTTCTTCAGAATGTACTCGCATCTTGTCATAAGTATCGTGACAGAAATCTTGCTTACTTCTGTTCGAGTCGAATTCCAGTTATTTGATTCATTATTATAACTGCACAGAAGCACGCATAGATTGTAAATAAATGTAAAGTAGCACATGAAAATAAGATACTTAGGCAATAAAATCATGCATAAGTTGAAAAATTATTCAGTGTATTCCAGTGACATTGATAAAACAAAAACAAAAACAAAAACAAAAATGTTTACTAGAACAGGAAGACAGATGAAAGGATTGGAAGTTATAGATGAACATACCTGCTCAAGGAAAATAATTTATGCAAGCAAGTCAAAGAGAATCTGCTACAGTGAGGAGGCACAAGCTCAACTGTTTCAACTGGCAAAGAACACGTACGAGATGCACATCGGTCAAGAGTAATTATTAACCGTTGCATAATCTGTAGATGTGAGTAGAAGCATGAAATCAAAATGACATTGAGAAACATGTTTCAAGAAAATAAAATATCACATTGAATAACATGCTGCATACTAAAATTAGTAGTTGTTCCTACTTCAAATGTCTAAAATGTTATGGCCAGAAAGGCACTATTTGACCTTTAAAGCTGAAGTAACTGCTTAACCTAGAATATACCAGTTTTCTTCCTTTTTTCTAATGAATTATCTTACTTCAAACATCTATGTATTGTGGTTGCAAGACTTGCTGTAAGTCTGCAACAAATCAGAAAACTACAGTCTGAGTATAAAACAGCCAAGATATTTATAATCCATGGGGGCAAAATAGTCATTGATGTTTGTGCATATTTATCCATAACTTCAAAGCCATTTTGGAGGTGTCCAATAACACAAAGGTTTTTGCATCTTATCCATGAATGGCTACTAGCATAAAGTAGTAACCAACTTTGGTCAAATTGCTATTTAAGGTAACCCAGCTTTTGCAGGCTAGAAAAACCATCAAGGTGTTAGAAATATTAATCGAATTTTCAAAAGTTTTAAATAGACGCAGTCATAACAATGCATGGTCATGACATCTCAGCAATTAACTTCAGAAAAACAAATAAATAACTTTGATGGTATTCCTGGCCTAAAATAAGTTGGTTTCCCAACACAGAATTAAAACCAAAGTTGTTTGCCGTAAATGCGACAATCCCTCCCTTATACATGCATAATTAGTGTCCTCAAAAAAAATCAAGAGCATGTAGCTGGTGAAAGGAACATTACATCAGGAGATGCATCAATGTCTGACATCAGAATTTTATCCCCCAAAACATCTAAAAGTTCCATTTCAAGGGATTCATCATCCTCCTTTGATATTGCAGCAAGTGGATTGGAAGGAAGGGCCCGTCCACAATAGCCCACAAGAAATATTTCATAGACATCAGCAACTTCTTTCCAGAAACGAATTCTGGCAGGCTTGTAGGTGCCTAGATCAGACCCTGATTGATGTTTTAACTTGCTGACATCATTAACTAACAATTGGTTGAAGCTTTTAACAGCTAGTCCCCAAAGTCCACCATCTGGATTTTCTCTTCTTGTTATCATGCACCTGTAAAGATAAAACTCTTCACTAATAAAAAAATATGAAATAAAAATGAAAATAGTTTAGAATAAGTTTGAAGACTAATTTCATATGAAACTAGAACCTAACACTCAAATAAAGTTTCTGAACACTTCTCAACATTTGAGAACCATTATTACAAAAATAAAGTGTGAATGAAAAAGGATATTAAAAACAAATCTGATGTCTAGCAAAAACATTGTCAAGATTAATAAAAAAGTAGATGTGGCAATTTAGACCCAACTTATTATAAAATGGGTCAATTTGGGTTGTGTTTTATGTCAAACGGGTCAGCCTAATAAACAAAATTTGAAAGTGATATAAAAACATACAAGCAATCGGTGGCTGTAATACATCTAGCAAATAATATATGGAACAAAGTTCACCTTCCAAGACCTTGGATGACGTAAGGAAAAATAATCAACTTCTCAGCTACTGGAGCCTGTAAGAATAGATCAACTAACACAGGAAGAAGCTTTTCAGCAAACAAATCACTTGAGATGGTCACAGCTGAAGCTTTTTTTGAATCAGAGCTTGAAGAGGAAGATTCAACTTCTAACTGATCGTTACTACTAGTCCCATTAGATTCTGTGGAGATAATACTTGAGCTTTAGCTTCTGGATGCAGAAGGTAATAAAAATAAACAAAAACTAATAGTAATAACAATAATAACATGCTGATGATGCCAGTACCAGATATATAACCTCTGGATTCAACAGGCTTTGCAGCATCTCCATTATGTACGGACGAATCAGAATTTGGGAGATAATGCAATAGCTTCTGGAAAAAGACCGTCCACAATGAAGGAAGATGATTAGGTGGACGTAATTGTGGAAAGATGTCTAGTACTACACGCTGCAGTGGCGGAACATGTCCCTGTAACAAGTATATGTTAAAACATACATATCAGCAAATCGCCCATGCATGTCCAGAAACTTACAAATCAAACTACGAACAATAACAATAACAATAACAATAACAATAAATAAAATTCAGCTTAAGGGATAAGTTATAATTTTCTAGGCAAAGATTAGCATACTCACAAATTCGGCTTCAAAACTATTTTGAGTGATCTTTGCTTCTTTAATTGCAGACTCAATGACAGAAAGCAACTGCGAGTACATGCTACTTTCAAACATTCCTTGCGCATGTGTGTATACTTCTCCTGTTAAAGAAACAGAGATTCAAAAACTCGTGACACATGTAGGAGTGTACTGAAAACTGTCACAAAGAATAAAACATGGAAAAACTCTTACCTTCAGTTGTTATTTCCTACACTCATGGAATTCAGCTAGAGAATGAATTTGTATATCTAGCTTTCCTAGTCAATTTCTTTGTTGTCATATATATATGCATTTTTATAATCAAGAGTAATATTTACTTGCTCACATGTCTTATAAACTATAGGTGTAGAAATTGACAAATGGAAAGGATGAAAACTGTTTTTTCTATCATATTTTTTTTCCAAGCAGATATAGCAAGGACTGAAATAATTGAAGTGGTGAGACAAATGAAATAGGCTATATAAGGTCATTAGAATTACTCTACCTAGCCCTTGTATTATCTCCTGCTTTACTTTGTTTGCTGTCATATCATTGCAAGCAGTTGGATTGCGGAGAACAATATCATAAACATCAAGAACAGATTTGAGATATGGCATAGGCAGATTTCCCTGATTCAAAGAAACATGTTGTGAGCAGATAGACATACATAAGCCTCTAACTTAGACAGCCAAAAATGGGTAAAGTACATGGGATATAGAACTAATCTGATTTCAAATTATATGAATACAATGTTTCCCAAATTTCATACGAGTTTGCAACCTCTTACCTTCGGGGAATGAGAGAGAACTGTTGACTGCAAACAACCTACTGCAGCAAGGGCAACTTCTTTACTGCCATTCGCAATGCTGTTCTTCACATACCCAAGCAAAGACTCCCATCCTGTATAATAAGAAGTCGACTCAGACATTGTTTGAATTTGTTAAGAGGAAGCATACATAGTTTGCAAATGATATACTAAAAAGACATACCAGACCAAAAGTTGGTTATACTTCTTAATAATGGAAAGAAAGTACGTAGGATACGAGCAATTCCACCAAATACAAGCACAAGTGTTTCATCCCATTGTTTTTGAGCTGTGTTCCGACTGGAAATTCATAACACCATGAAAATCTATTGCATGACTGAAAAGTAAAGCCTGATTACTAAAGATGGCAACTTTTGACCCATTTACTTATAAATGGTCGATTTGGGTTCCCTTTTCTTCTCTAACTGTTCAAATGGGTCAAATCAAAATAATAGCTGAAAGAAAACCAGTCAAATTCTTCGAACAGGTCAGAAGTCGTCAGACGGGTATATCAATGCATAAAACTCCCCTAGTTCATTTCATCTGAGGAAGTAGATTATTGCTGAAATAATAATAATTAAAAAAATAAAAAATAATAAAAAATAAAAATAAAAAATAAAAAAGTTTAAATCAATGTTGCAAAAATAGTGAATTGTCGGGCGGTCGACCACCCTGCAGCGATTAATCTGTCAAGGCGGGATTAATCGGTTATTAATCGGATTGGCATTTCCTGCAAGTTTTGGGTATTTCTGGAGACCAAACTAAAGATCTTAACTAATTCCAAGCCTACTATGTTTCCAAACCTCAATAAGAGGCTTCAATTCTGATTATGAGGCTCAATGTGCGTTATAAGTGAAATAAACAATCACCAAATTAAGTAGAATGCCTAAATTATTATTTTTTTTTAAGTTGACCGATTAGTCCGATTAATCCGATTTTTGACCGATTCGATTTTTGACTGATTAGTGGCTTGATTTTTGCCTAGGCCGATTTTTTTCACCGATTTTCAAAAATCAACAAGGTATAAGGCCGATTTTTGCAACATTGGTTTAAATGCTAAATCTTTTACTCGTATTTGACATGCTAATATATCATAAGAAATAAAAACGGTTAGGAAAAAAAAAAAAAAAAAATTGTGGCCAGCCAAATTCAACCCGGCTCATTTTGATCCGTATACAGAACATACATGTTTGCGCCTTTGCGCAACCCGACCATATTGCCATCTCTACTACCTAAAAATATCGATTAAAGAAGTATATGGAAATACCTATGATGTATGAGCATATGAACTGCTTTTCCACCACGGACGCCAAGTTCTTTCCCATGCCACTCATCTTTGGAAGATGTTGCAGCCTGTAATCAAATAACAACTTTAAACTACAGCAAAACAGAGCATGAGGTATAACTTTACATACAATGCATCTTACCATGTGAGAAGCACGATCTAAAGTCGTAAAAACATAATTCCACAGACAATCTTCCCACATGCTCTTAGAAAGCTTTTGCCCATGGCTTCCAAGGGTTTGAAATAGTGTCCGCACGGCAGAGTTCCTAACCTAAGATATATAAGGCAAGAAAGTAAAGAGTATAGTATGCTGGAGGTTGCAAACAAAGAATACATGAAATCACAAGCGTTTTATATTGTTGGATCATAGGCATCCCTTATACTGATAGATTCTATACTACCAGAAAAAATTATGGTATCTGGTAGAAAGGAGATCATGGATAACTATCAATCTATGTTAAGTAGTATTGCTTTATTCATTTCAAGCTACATTGGCATGTTGAGTTAAAAGGTTGTCATATTCCTCTAATTTCAGAAAGAGAAGTATGGTATTCTAAATGCGTCGGTAATATTAATCAAAGCAATTATAAATAGAGTAGATGCAACCATGTCTGCAGAAGAAGAGGTACATTTAAGCTCTTCATCTGCAAGAAGAAGACCGTTTGTTTTTTTAACTATTGAAGTTCTTCTTTACTTTTTCTTCTTCTTTTTTTTCTTTTTCACTAGTAGAAGTGAAAAAAGAGGAAATTTATGTCTGCATAGTAGAAGAGGAAAGAAGTGATTTTATCCTCTTATGTCGGAAAAAAAACAAACGGTCTTCAACGAAATGTCTGCGCGCCTGCAGACATAAGAGGCAAATAAGAGCTTCTTTGAAAAGCAAACAAGTTGCGATGAAGATGTAAAAGCTCAAAACAAATGACACCTAATAAAATTCTAACACAAAGGTCTGATAAAGTATCAGAAATTCAGAATCTCGCGAACAGGGAATTTCATAATTCATACAACTGGCAATTGGTACACATGAAGCCCGACAGGCAGTAATTCTTTTACCTCAGGCCTTTCATCAGCTCCAAGATTTTGGAGTAACGTAAAAACAGAAAACAGCAATTTCTCATGTTCAGCAACAGTTATCGTGGAACCTTGTTGGTCAACTTTTTTGGCCGTATTCCCAGACTGTTCTATCTTTCCACCACTCTTGTGCTCCAGAGTTTCTGCAGAAACATGATATAAAAAATGAATTATTAGTAAACTCATTACAATCAAAGCTGGCCAACTGATACCAAATGAGAGCCAAACCTCTTCCTGTGTCCTCTGGAGGACCCTCTAATAGACCTTTGGCAAAAAAGTCAGTCGAAGTCCACAGCAGGCCGATTGCTGTTAAGCTGATATTCAATTCGGTCTTCTGAGAACTATATGCACCAGTAACATCTATACATCTGATAGAGTGCAAGAAATAGTTTACCAGTCAAAAAACAGTTGATAACCACAAAAAAGTATTGATGGAAGAAAAAGGAACTCAATTACAAGCATTTTATCCCAATGTAGCACATTACTATAAATGCATAAACACAAGTATTTTCACGTGTGCATGCACATACACATAAACGGATTTATTTGGATTTGTTAGAATAGTGCATCCATATAGGTAAGTATATATACGTCATATAATGCCAAAGAATCAAGGGAATCTCATAGGTTTATTTTTCTCATACAACTAGACATTCGCTAGAGAACAGAAGTAGATCCCAACTCTATGCTAGTCCAATAAAGACAACAAAAGATTAAAACTAGAAAAAACAAAAATATCTATTGTTAGCTTGAATGCATATTTATTTGAACATATAGTGATGGAAGCGCCAGAAATACAGTTTAAGAATAATTCTACCGAGAGAGGAATTCTATCAGTGGGTAACATGAATAACATAAAGTTGAGAAAACTCACACGTGGAGAAATTCTGAAGGTACAGTTGACAGCCCGTCGTTCATGATAACTCGTAGACACTACATGAAAAGATTGGATAAAGTAATGATTGAGGAAAAAGTTTTCAGTGGACACGCCAAAAGTAAAGTAAAACAATCATTATAAATGTTCCACAAGTATAATTTTTCATCAATTATTGTGAATAACTGAATACTAACATTTTTATTAGCTTTAATCAGGTATTACATATTCTTTGGCAATGGTTACACTTGGCCTGTAGCCCTAAATTAGTATAAAGGAAAGAAAGACAAGCAAATCTTCAGCAAAGAATTGTGCAATCTTCTGGTTTTAGCATTAACTGTGAATCTTTTAGAAGTTGCAATTTAATGTACAAGTTAACAACCTACACAGTTCCATCAAACCATGGACTTTTTTTTTTGTTTGCCGCCCATTGAATTCCATTCAAAGCAGAAATTAGTAAGTGATGCGATATATGCCCAGGGTACAAAATTAAGCAATCAGATTTTCAGTGTTAGTGACCTTGGTCTTGTGATGGGCACATACTACAGATCTATGAAGCACTAGCTAATAGTTTATGCTCACTTCAGTTGGATGAAACTAGTTTGGCTCAATATGAAAAATCTATGTACATCAGTACATAATAGGCCTTTTAAATTTTGAAACCTTATGATATCTACACTAGATAAAAAGAAATTCATGAGAGAGTGAGAGAGACCACTCTCAACACCAAAGTCCAGCTAATTAATAGTTTGGGACTTATTCCAACGATCACTTGCTTGACAGGGCACCATAGATACACCGTAGATACCCCTAAGCCAAAGGCTGTTGGACAAGAAGAGTTATACTGCTGATCTCTATTTACCAAATGATAAAAGCACTAAATTTAATTTGAAGCTATTGCTAACTATAATATTGATGTGTTTTTTATAGTTGCAGAATGTATCTGCTGACATGGATCTGTATCTGGCATCCTGCCGAAAAGAACACTAATCCTTAAGGTCATAGAAGATACATAATCCCAGTACTATGTTTCTTGAACCATTAACCTCAGGCATTCTTAGGCCTATTAATTCACAACCCTATTGTCTTCGACTAAATACCTTCAGATATCTCAAAACACCTACAACATTAACGTTATATAATATAGAAACATAACTTATAGGGTGAGCGATATACCAAGAGGTCAATAACAGTGCAACACATAGATCCAGTATGTAATAATCACAAATATAATAGTAATGAGAACTCGTGGATATGTGGCCAATTTACTAACCTGGAATCCAAGAGTCACGAGATCCTTTTCAGATGATCCAGCAACTGATCTAAAGAAGAATGGGATGAGAAGTCAACCAACATCAAAGTTTTAAACAAAAAACAGAGATGTCGCCGATAGTTACCTCAGCATTTCAAGAATATTTGGCCAGCTATAACACAGTTTATCTCCATGTCTCTGGAGAAAAATTTGCAGAAAAAGAATAAATATGTAGCTAAGAACAAAAAAAAAGTTTATACTCCGCCTGTCCCACAGAAATAGAAATGTTTGATTCTACGTGTTTGGTGAGAGGTGTCAAATACCCATCGATATTAAAAGAATACTGAAATCTAGTCGAATAAAATTAACATCTCGTTAAGTTGCAATGAAGAATATCCAAAAATAAGTGACATTATGCTTGAAGATAAAAAATAATAATAATAATAATAAAAAGGTTGTAGTGATTGTGCGCGCCCTACAATGAAAACCGACACAACTCATATACAGTGAAAATACTAAATACACAGACTTCAAAATCTCAGGAGCGAAAAACATTACCTCTAAAACATGCAGAAGAATTTTCAAAGATCCAGCATGGACATCACCGCTTGAACATGAATCATAGAGGACATGTAGTGGAGATATGACAGAAATTTCAAGTGCCTTCATTTCTGTTTTAATCTAGCAAAAGAACAGTGTTTATTAAGGGAACCATATTTATTCAATAAAAGGAGAGAAAGACATGTTACTTAAGCAGTGAATATATGTAACATCTTCACATACACGATGGTTTCTTGACAATGCATTCTCCTCAAACTGGTCTGAACCTAAAACAGCAGAAATTGATTGATCTAAAGCTTTAAGCGCCATTGCTCGCAAGTGGTGATTAGGGCTATTAGCAAGCTGAAATTTTACCCAAATTATATCAACAAGAAGTTATAACGATGATAAAGCATGTTTTAGAATGTATAGCATGTGATGTAATAACCTCGACAAAATGGCCAATAACTTCATCCCACAATGGTTGAATCCCTGAAACAAAATAGGTAAGGGACAGGCCCTTTTGAAATAGCTTCTTGTATAATATATTAATATCAACATTACGATCAGGCCCATTTGAATAAGATTTCAAAAATCCCAAAACGAAATTAGTACCACGGTTTTTAGTAAAATAATATTGTCAACTCACAAACTAAACTGTGTCATCACTTTTGATATAGCATATATGTACTTAAGCAGATTATTCTATAAGAATTATACATGGCTCTGAGAAATCTGAAAAAAAATACAACACAAATAAGACGGCCAATAGATCTTAAGGAACCTGACTAGTCTATTGATTATAGGTTATTCATCTAAGAACTAAACATATCGTTGACATCACTTAGGAGTAGCCAGTGGTCATCTCTTAAACAATATAAACTGTATGTACTAATAATTGTTTTACTTTCTCTCTTTTGGCAGAAACAAAGATGATGCTTATTAAAGGAAGATGGATCACACTGAATTACGTACTGTGGAGATTATTTACTAGGATGGATATCATTCTCTCCACTGCAAAATTAATGCTTCCTGTTTTCTGACTTGATGTTTGTGAAACTCCACTTAAAGTTCCAGCCATTGATTGATATGAAAGCTGTCGGAGGGCAGAAAGGAGTGACTTAACAGCAGATATATGCATCAGTCCAGAGCTTTCAAACAACTACACAAAAGAAAAGAGGAAATTAAAGCTTGCAGGCTATATATAGTACAAAATTATATGGGAAAAAGTGAGAAACATGTAAAATAGTAAAAAGATTTAACGATATGTATCAATCAAGAGTATAACCAAAAGGTAACCTGAGAATTTAATGATGAGAGAATGCTGAAGTCACTGTACTGGCCAGATGGTTCTCTAGTGAGCTTTGATACAGCTGCAGATACATCCTGTAAATGAAATAATTTGACATGAAAGAATCAATTCACAGAAATTGGCCAATCTTCCTGAGTTGCAGCAATAGACAAAATGATCAGCTGTAACTGTCACATAGGGATATTTAAATGCCAGGTTTAACCATTGATAGATTCACAAGGCTGTATCATGGATTTTAGATGCTTCTATCATAATTTCTATACATACTGGACTGGACCTCATCCAAGAGAACCAAGAAATGTCATACATCATATCATTCCCTAAACATTCTGGAGTCAGTTGGATAGAATATCTCTTACCTGGGTTGTTGCATGTGGAGAATTAATTGCTCGATCAAGTGCTGCTAGAGTCTCTAAAACCTATAATATAGAACATAAACGGCGGTTACTCTCCTCACACAAACTATAGTTACTCAGAGAAATATTAGGCAATCTGTATAAACATATTAAAAGTAAATAGCCATACCAGCACCCAGGAAGGTCCCAGAACATTGTATAATCGATGAGTTATGTTGAAGAGAGTCCTCAGGGCCTAACTTATATGAAAGACGAAAAATATACATCTTACAATCAGGTGCCCAAAGTAACCAAAAATTTGATTCCTATAGCAATAACAGTGGCACTAATTGAGTACCTGAAAATTCTTAAGGGTAAGAACAACGACATCCCTTTGATCCACCACTTGTTCTGTCCGCTTTGACCCCGGAGATTGTAGACTACGACTAAAAAAACATAGCAATGAGAAAGCTTAATCTAAACAAAAGATCATAGAAGAAATTTTAGAAAGTAGAACACGTGAAAATGTGGAATGAAAATTATTTAAAAACACTCAACATTGCATTTAATGAATATTAATGAATTTGCATCTTATATGTGAATCTCGAATTTTAACAACTGTATCTCTAATAATATAAAACCTAGAATCTAGTGAATGGATTAACTATGCAACATATAGAAGGTTAGCATGAAATCACTTCTAATTTGGAGTAAGTGGTAAATTATTTTCATAAACTTTAAGCCAGTTGTAGTCTCAGTTCAAGTTTATATAGGATCAGAAGCATTAGTATTATTTTGTCATCTTTTTTGTTGTCTATTATTCATGGTCTCAGAACATCAAAAGACAGTTTCCATAACTTTCACAATTCATAATATATGTATTGCAACGTAGATCTCCTCCATAGTGGTTACTTCTCCACTATTGTATTATCGATGTTGTGAATGGCATCATCTAAGACTAAAAGTACATGTCCTAATCTACTGGATTATCCAAGTGCAACATAGCAATGTGTACTAACATCCAAGGACAAATTGTGGCACCTTGAGAAAACATTGTATAAGCCAAAGACGGAGCATTCTATCAAAATTGTACTCACTAATAGAATAAGAGATTGAAGAACAAAGCTATATAATACCAACAAGACAGCTTTTGAGTACCTTCTCCTTTCTGATTCATTTGATGAACTTATGGTGAATTTGCAAAGTGATGCAAGAAATGAATTCAAAGGCTCCACAGACCGAAGAACACCGCATGCCTGAAAGAATAAGGGAATGCCAACATACCCATTCTATAAGATAATCACCAATAATATAAAGTAGAGTAGATATCTCAATGATCACTTACAAGAAAGAAAACGCCAGATAGAATCGGAATTACATTTGACAAAACAACCACATATCATAGCCTCATTATAAACTAGAAAGAAAATGCAGATGTATTCGACTGTATAGTTGTATACATCTAAAACTGTGTGTGTGTGTGTGTGTTTTTTTATATCAGCAATGCTCCATAGTATATTAATTTGTACAAACAACAAACCTCCTAAGAGTCCGACAGAAACAGCTCCGTCAGATGATAATCTCAAAACTTTTAACTTAATATGATGATACCATATAATATAGATGGGCTGGAAACAAAATATGTTATTTCATATCTTAGTTGTAGCCCAGAACATGTACGCAATGAATTAAAAGGTAAAATAACTGCTATGGTAATTATACAAGTATGATGACACAAATTCATCTCGATAAAATGTAATGTTTGTCTTGACATAAAATTGAATAAAAACGTTTGAGTATCAGTTAATATCAGGCACTCTCAATAAGGACCAAAAAAAAACTATGGACCAAAATCAAAGTTATCAATATTAAGTAATAAACAAATTATTGTGCTGATGAAAGTAAATTTGAATTTAGAAATTTCCAGAAAAGAAAGCCTATGCGGTTTTTGGATAATACAAAACAAGAAGTGTGGAAACTTTTTGAAGGAAAGGAGCATTCAACTTATCCAGGTAGAGCAGAGTTATTTTGGCATATCCGATATTCTAAGGGGGCGTTTGTTTTAGCTTACTTAGGGGCTTATGAGCTTATTAGATTACATAACTAAAATAGCCCAAATAAGTGTTTGGTAAGAGCTTATATGGTTTGGCTTATGAGCTTATATGAGGGTTTTCATAAGCTCAATTTTTGTGGCTTATTTGAGGAGAGGTGGGCTTATGTAAGGGGGTGTTATACTTATAGCAAAAGACTCGTATATCCTTATATCACAATTACAGGTTTAAATGTTCATTTACTTCTTGGTTATTTTACCAAATTAACTATAATAAGCTAACCCAAACACTACACATGGGCTTATGAGCTTATTACTTATAAGCCATAAACTGCTTATAAGATATAAGCATAAGCCCAAAATATAAGCTTAGACAAACACCCCTTAAATCTGTAAAGAAATAGCACCCACTATACTCAACAAGCCTCTTTTGTCTTAATGCAATGTACTTGAACCACAATGCAAAGTTTATAAAAGACAATTGTGTGTACTAGAAATACATGGACACTGAAAAGCAGTAACTATATAAACAAACAGCTGTCCATGAATCATTGCATGTTACTAAACACATTGTTCTTCAAGCCAACTAGATTAGAATAGAGCAACTACCTGTGTGAATGCTTGATAGCCCTTTAATATCTCCAACACTATAGCTTCACCTTGTGATCTGTTAAACAAACTTCAATGAGAAATAATACTTTGGTTTTG
Organism: Chrysanthemum lavandulifolium; assembly: GCA_022545495.1. Lineage (NCBI taxonomy): Eukaryota > Viridiplantae > Streptophyta > Magnoliopsida > Asterales > Asteraceae > Chrysanthemum > Chrysanthemum lavandulifolium. The sequence goes on from CM040244.1 coordinate 112,603,875, forward strand.
CAGTATAAACGCATGAAATTTTTAAAAACAAAGTACTTGGTCAGAATCAAGGATAGCGCATCAAGAATAGTCAACCACACTGAATCAACCATCATGGTGCAAAGGACTGTCGTTTTTCCAGTAAACTTTGCCGGTGGATCTGATTCACATCTGGGGGATTCAAGCTAAGACCAACAACCTTGTCATATGTAACAAAATAATAAACATAGGAATATTAAATAAGCAGATGCAAAGTTACCTCACCAACATCCACTGCTTCATCTGTCAAGGTAGCCACAGTAAAAACAACTCCAAGCAGGCCCTCAATAGCCAAAGTTACTGCATGGGCTTCACTTGCAACCAGAACAGCAGCATTGGATGCATCATTATCTAAACTCCATTCAATTCCTGATATACGTAGCAGATTCATCAATTAATATTCTCTTCAGCAATTTTAAAAAATAACTGCCATTAGTCCACAATGCTACAAAGTTCTTGCAAAAGCATTTCCGATCTCAGAATCAAGGTAGTTAAAGGCAAAAGCGACCTCAAAGCGACATGCCTTCCCTAAGGCGAGAAGCAACAAAAAGGGAGCGCTTAGTGAACTTTTTACCTTTGTGCATATGATAGTGTCTAATATGAAAACAATGATTAAAGAAAAACGTAACTATTTTTATTATCTTCATTTTTGATAGAAAAAGACCCAAAAAGAAGTTTATTCAAATACTTAAAGCCTAAAGTCTACTATTTTTATTTGGAATAAAGAATGATAATAGTGGAATTTTGAAACGTGCGAGAGAGAGAGAGGATTATGTAATTACTAATTGTTACAACAACAACAACAACAACAACAAAACCCAATCCCGCCGGCGCAGGGGGAGGTGAGATGTAGACAGAAGGATAAACCCGACAGTAGAGAGACTAGAAAGACCTCCGGCCAGTGATGTAATTACTAATTGTTGATAAGTAATATTTATAATATTATATTAAAGGGTTAGTTTTGTAATTATTTAACATAATTTAGAATATTAGGGCCGCCTATAATACTTAATTAGTTAACAAAAATTAAAAAGTAGTTACAAAAAAAAACGAGCGCTTCTTGATCGCTTCTCGGTCGCCTCTCAACGCTTTTTATCGCTCGAGTAACACGTGTCGCTTCTTTGGAATCAAAGCAGCAAGCTTCGCTTCTTCGCTTAAGCGCACACTTTTCTCGCTTTTGACTACCTTGCTCAAAATCCTCCCATATTTAGTCGGGACAGAGAATAAACTAGGAATAACATGAGCTACTAATGTTAGTGATAACATGAGCTACTCATGTTAGTGATCCTAACAACGGAATCAATTTGCCTTTATTGGTTTCACGATGAAAGGGACCATAAAAAAAATTTACGTAAAGGGTTATTCATCTATAGAATTTTCATTTCCAATATACATACTACATAATAAAACATAATTTTCACTGTAAATTTGATTTTGTTAACTTCCAGAGTTTAAGATTTGAACTCTTACATTTGATGTAGACTAATTACTGTATCATATTATTTTATTATCAATCAATGGATACAATAATGAATTACTTTCAATCTAAGAAGCTAATAACATCAATCTTCATTTTTTAGTTCCAATTAAGAAGCTTTACATAAATAAATTCAAAGAAATATATATATGGACTCACCCTTCCTTTAGTCACAACTCACAAGCAATGTCACAAAACTAGCTATGCCACCAAAGCATTCCTACCGGCTAAATGCATAGCAATATTCACAATATAGAGTTGGTGGATAGAGACAAATAAATGGAAAGATAGTGGCACCGGGACAAAAGTATCTACAATTAATTTGCAAGCAGTGTGTAGTAATTGTATGTAATGTAAACCTCTAAACACACAATCATTATTGATCATCATTACCTTTGGCTTTACTAGTAAACATTCCAGCAACAGCTGCCAAGCTCTCCTCACTGGTGTCCTGAAACTGAAAAATGCAAAGACTATATAGTTATCATCATTCATGTTCATAGACAACTTAATAGCCATATTACAAAATACGAAACTTTGTTAAAAAATATAGGGCATAACTGCCATAAAAACAAATGCATGTACAAGCTAGTGTCAGTGGACTTGACAATGCTTATGTCACTAGGCTATACTTTTCAGGTTTTCTCCCCGGAACCTCCAAATAGGTTACGAGTCACTGTCATGCGATGAATAGAAGCTAACTAAAAAAGTAATGGAAAAATGCGAAATCTGGTACTCTGATCATGTAGACCTCTATCCAGATAGTGTGTTTACACATTAGTTGGAATTGTTTAGTAAACATATAGGTTTTAAAATGCATGGCTTGCCTAGGGCATATTCGATTCATACATAACATTGTACCTATCCAAGTGTTTGACCTAACTAAACATCTTAGAACAGAGCATACCGATTTGCGTCAAGAATCAATATTTTGAAAGAAAGGAAAGATTGCCACAACTTGAATTGCAATCATCTAGATGCAGTGATTTAGAGCAACCATAAGTGATGGGTTATAAACAATGTAAACTTAAAAGATTATAAATAAAAACCCGGCAGTACCTGGACGCTTAAAACCACCCTAGCAAGAGCTTTTATCATACCCTCGACTACGTTCGTGTTCTTTGGGTTCCTGCAAAGAGAGCGACACATTCTTATTTTTGGTCAAGCTTGTGGAACTATATTGTAGACTACTCAGTGAAGCTTGTAGTACAACAAGCCAAGGTCTTATATTTGCCTAAAACAATAAGAATAGACAGAAAGTAACAAGAAATATAGATCTTTTAACTTTTAATTCATTTTAAAGGTCGGTCCATTAATAAGAACCACCAAACTGACACAAATCCACTGGGATTAGGGATTTAGAAACTAGACTTGCCAAATATTGAAGTGAAAAGTCCAATGTAAGCTAAAGCTCAATCAAATTAACTACCAAATCGTTAAAATCACATACCCTATTCGAGGGATACCTTGCTATATTTTATATTAGTATTGGTATATGAAAATGATGAAAAACGTGAATGATATAGAAGGTGGTTTGCAGTTCATCATATAACAAATTTGAGGCATGTCTTTACCCAGTCTATCCCTAAAAAAGATCGTTTGAGCCTGTTTTACAAGCTTACACAACAAAGTTGGTATTTTGACCTGCATACATTAATGTGGCATGAATTTACAAACATGATGGAATGTTCAAATTTCTAACCTGAATGCCAAAATTTGCCAACAAAACTTACTTAATACCAAGGATAGGCCCTCTACAATTATTTCCTTAAACTAGTTGCTTTAGTCTGCAATACCCATGCCCCCTACTTCCACCGGGCATCCAATTGCTCATATGTTAGCGCATTTCAGAGAGATTAGAATATTGGGTTCACCTTTTTGTTAGAAAATAGAATTGAAAGTGAGTTGGGTAGAGCAGCATCATAAGGATACTCCACTACTTAAACACTTGCTAATTTTAATTTTTATGGCTAGCAATGTATATAATAAATAATAGAATATAGAACGCCATATCCAGTACGGTATTGGAGTTCTTTCATTCAACATTTGCACATCTCATAGCATCACAACACACCCATCTTGTGTGTTGCATAGTTCAACATTCATGGTCCTTCAACACACTCATTAACACATGGTCTATAATTTGTACTCAGGGTTCTTGCCCAGTTTCGAGAAACCCAGAACCTGATACATTGACAGATCTTATGGTACGAGACATTTTTCTGAAAATATGCATTCGTAAATTCCTATAAGTTATCAATATGTAAAAATATGATGATACTAGACGATGAAATTGTTTATAAACTAAAACAAGATTCACAGTAGCAAAAAGAAAGTGAAGAAATCTGTATATGATTGTTTGGCAAATGTCATAATGAGGATATTCTATATGAACACGTGCATACCACAACTTGATACTTGTATGAGAAAAGGGAGGCAAATAAAGAAGTTCGCTGAACGGATTTAGACCATTAACATATGTATGATTACGAGCTTACATGTCAAAGTTCTGAAATAGAACTCTCAGAGTATGTGCTTCCACACAGAAACCCTGCCGAATACACAAACTTTGATGGTTAGATGATAAGTACTGGGAGATAATATGTAGTATAAAAACTAGAGACTACATAAGTGATTATCCATATCCAATACATCATATTTACCCTCAAGATTTCAAGTACAAGAATGCGATGCCACAGTGGTAAATCAAGTGATGTAGCCCTCACTAACATGCTGAGAAACACCTGTCCACGAATACAGGCCCCAAAATTATAATAAAAAATAAATTTTACGTGCCAGCAAGAAAATGTGCATTAACACTACAAATTTTAACTATCAAGAATAAAATCCATCAACATACTTTAAGCGCATCAGATCTATGAATGATGCTTGGACATTTAAAATTGAGTTTGATCTAATGTTCGGATGTCTTTATTCTACTTGGTAATAAGATATACTAGGATTTTATTATTCCAAAATTATCAAGATGGTTGAAGAAGCAAGTACAAGAAACTTGAATTACGCTCACTAATAGAGTTTTGTGGTATACATTGTTTGGCTTTATCATTAACAGCTTAAACGTTCCGAGCACTTTGTGAGCTCCATTTATAGGAAAACAAACACGCAAGAATGGAAATCAACTTCTTTCATTGTTTTATCATTTTCACTGCAAATGTTGGACTTGCTATAATGATGTACAGAACTATTGGTTGGCATTGTGTAGTTAAAGAGTGTAGCAGATTTTGCCAAAGTTGACTAGAACCTTGGTTGGGACCCATACTGATTGACCAATGTATAACCCTTAAATGTGGGCCAGTGTTCTTTTGCATGATTATGAACGAATGTATATCTTTTCACATAAGTGTGGCCCTTCCAATAATATCCCTTCAATCTTCGGTCATAGTATTTCTATAAAAAGCATGTTCAGCTGCTCTTCTAACTATCCACGGGGAAAGAAAAGTTATACCTCGGATTCAGTGATAAGAGATGAGCTATAATGCCTAATTATGTGGGCCACTGACCGCAAAACAAGGCGACGATAGTAAGGTTCTCCAGTTTCTCCTTCAATCTAGAATGAAAGCAAGTGTTCCAAAACTAAATAAAATAATAATAGTAAAAGTAAAAGATGCAAATATGACATAACTAGAGAATGTTAGCTACCACTCACCTCAGAATTAGTACGAAGTGAGGTCATTAGAAGTGAACAAATCTGATGACGTAAAACCTGCACATATACAAGGATTGTAGCGATTCAAAAGAATTTTACATGTACTTTTAAATGTATGATAGAGGCTATGTGCCCAAAAGTTAAAGAAGAGGACATTACCTGCTCGTATGGTAGCAGAGTTCTAAACACAGCCACATAATTAGACAAAATAAACCTGAAGATTCAAAAGACACAAAAAATAACTTATTATGTCACTTGATACTCAAATGAAGTTAATCCAAACACCTTAATAACTTTAAAGCACCTTATCTTGCATCTCTGTTTTACAATGGCTAACATAAAGTTCTTTATAATTAAGTTTTCATATCCTTGCAATCAGTCAGACAAAACTTAGGCACAACATAGACACTTTTTTATTCCAAATAAGCTATTAGGTAAATAGCGTGTCACTGAAACTGGTCACCATACACGCATATAAACTATAAGAGAAGCAGCGGCATCTGTAACCGTTAAAAAAATGTGCTCTTGAGATAGCTTCTCTTATGTATTTACACATTTACTTTGCAATGTGATATGTATTGTAATTTCAATACAAATCTCTCAATCATACTCGTGGTACTCTTTCAAAATTCTCTTCTACCTGTTTCGCGATATGCAACAGCTCATAAATAATAAGGCATATCAAAAGCCTCAAAATGCATGCTGAAATTGATATGATAAAAAATGTGGTATAGATTAGTTTTAGCTGCATAAGATCTATTTACAATTTGCAATTTATCTATTAATCTATCAACTACATATAAAGCATTTAGGTAAGTTGACTTATTGACTTTCAAGCTAACACTATCATTCAATCTAATCTATCCATTGAATCCAAAGGCCTTACATTAAATTTTCATGGGTCCCAGAACACACACTACACAAACACATGCACACTACATTACCAGCTCTCTCATTTTTTGTCTTCCCCTCTCACCTTAACATAATAAACCAAAACAAAAACACACAAACTCAGCCAAACACACATACCACACCAAACCTTATCTTTGTTTCATCCACATACACACCGGCCAAATACACACGTCACCCCAAACACACCGGCCATCACTGCTGACACCCGACACCGACAATAACCGAAACCACCATTACCGACAGTGAACCATCAACGCCGCCGATATGCCCGGGCAACCTACTATCAGAATGATGAGCACATAAAGAGACCAACTTCATTGTCTCTCAACGAAGAGTGAAATATTAAAGCCTAACAAGCTGAAGTGTCATTTAGAAATTAGAAGCACAAAAGGTCAACAAGGTACACCAAAGCTCCTCAGTTTTGCAAGGCTTTGGGGAGGGAAGCTTTCCTTTGCAGCCTTTACATTTTGCAAAGAGGCTGTTTATGTGACACACACACGCATGACCTTCTAATCACAAAAGAAAAGCCTTACCAATCACTCAAATGCATAAAAAGATAATTCTCAATCAAGATCTTAACATAATCTTTGGATATAGATAGCAGTGGAGACGCAAAATAATGAAACTAGAACTAATACATGGGTGACAATCTCAATCAGAATCTTAACATGTTCATCAGATAAAGATAGCAGCATAACAAAATTGCAAGAAGCTATTCCTATTGGGATGTACAACCATAAATTTCCATGAAGTGATCGCTTTTTTTTTTGGTTCTTAATGAGACAACATATAAAAGAACATAGCTATGAACATGCCTAGCTGAGTAGTCTCGCGAAACTAATACATTATACGGTGGAAAATCACTTAAGTAATAAAGACAAGGGTATCCTGACATGATAGAAGAGAAGTTTACAACATGTAAATGAGCAAGTGTCAAGTAAGAATCCTCACTCGAGTATATCAAGTGCAAAAGTCCGCTGAATGGAACCAACACGTAACCAGATTGCCTGAACAAGATGAGACATGCAGATAAAATTTAGTAAACACCAAGCATATACACTAAAAGATACTAGTATATTTGACGTCAGAGAAACAGGTAATTTAGATACTTTTATAATATAACAGAACAGAAATTAGTACATACAGATCCACCTGCAGCAAGAGCTGTCAGGTCCTCGAGCAATCGTAGACCAAGTTTTCCAGCTTTTGTTGGGTTCTCTCTCATCTTTAATGTGCCTAAAGATGCAAATTCTTCATGCAATGACCTGCTGAGCACAATTTAGATGTGTTAAATAACTTGGGAATAACAAAATTCTTTCAACCTTACATGCAGATATTTTAGAGGGGTGGGTTAACAAGAACTAATAAAGAGAGAAAATGTAAGGCACACAAGAGTGAGAGAGAAAGTAGAAGAGAAACGAAAAAGCCTATATATCACTGAATATTGAATACTTTTATACTGTTGTAGGTTTACAATATCTGAATCTGTAGAATTGTAGTATATGTATTAACACACAAACTTCAGTCACATGCAGCAGAATTCTCTACTTACTTTTCACTGAGAAATAATAATTACAGATAAGCTTATGAAAACAAATGTGATACAACTTATATTAAAATGGCATGCTACGTACTTTGAGTTGTTAATACTATGATTAACATCAGAAGTAACTGAAGCACTTCGTGAAAGGTATCCTCCATGAACAAACTTGCCAGCGGGAAGAGACTCGGAAGAAAGGACATGATCAAAGATTAACGCCACCGCTTGTCTAAAAGTTGCTGCAGCAGTACTGAAAATGGCTCGTGTCAGAAAAGAAACTATATATAGCTCAAACAAGAACACAGAACTGGGAGCATTTCATAGCTCACCCTCGTATATGGACCATATTCCATTTACGGCCATCAATATGGCCATATCATTGACGAATATTTTTAACAGAATTTTAAATTAATCAAAAAAGAAGAGATGCTGTTGCCCTCCCATGAATACTTTAACCTCTAAGAATATCATAAATGAGATGTACGCAAGGCTAACAAAACTCAAGTTCTTAGCCAGATCAAGCATCTTTCTATGGTCGTTGTTAGTTGTACTTCTACATCTCTTTTTTTAACCAAAGCCACTGAGTTACTAATAAATCTACATAAATTTATCTCATCAATTATAGCTACCAACTGTGTCTCACCTACACCCCAAGCCACGGGCTTTGAGTCTCATGTCGCCAGAAAAAAATAAAATTAAAAAAATTAAAAAATTAAAAAAAATTTTAAAAAAAAAAAAAAACCCTACATTTTTGGAAAGGAAATATAAGGGTAGTTGTTTTTCATTTTAGTTTAAGTTACAGCGAACTTAGATTCTTTACCCTTTTAATATAAATGCAAGGACAAAAGATGCAACCAAGAGGGGTATGCTTGTGGACATTAGTGATGTGACACAGTGGCATAGATGTTACTGACATCTTCCATAAGCAACAATATTCCATTAACCCGTATGTACATATGTAGTATATTTCCGAATTCGGATTGCATCTTACTTCCGCACGCTGTCAGAGGATTTGTTGTTCTCCAGAAGGTGAAGACAGATACCAAGAGCTTGGGCAGTGTGCTCCTGAGATTCACAAAAAAACCAATTCAATAAGATCATTAAGCATATTGGTTGCTAGTAAAACATACAATGTTCATTTGGAGTTCTCGCTTTTGTATTCTCCTAACATGATAAAAGGATGACATGAACAGAAACTACAGAGAAACTTGAACACTAATATTAGAACGGAAAAAGACAGCAGGCAAGAACCACACATCAATTGCTTCAACAACAAATCATTCAAATTACTAGTGGAGATGTTGACATGGCATGACTCAAAGTTCCTTGCAAAATTCTAAAACTAGTTTCAACCAAGAAAGCAAAAAATAATAAAAATCGACCAGTTAACAAGATTCATCAAATTCATTATGGGTTAGTTCACCCAGCAAGAATTGTGAATTACTCACTAATCACTACAACTTAAATAAGTGATGAAATTGTATGTCGCTACAAAAGTGTGTGAAAGATAATATTTGTGAATTCCCTCCTGGCCAAGTTAACTTTCACTATTCCAAAAATATCTTTTGGAATGAGACTGTAACTGGCTCGGGAAGAAAGTTAAACTGTTACACAGCTTACATTTTTCAACTAATTAGCTATATATCTTTTCACATGTTAGATAAAACAAAAACGATGACCAAAAAACTCAGATGGAAGGGTATCCTTTTTTAAACACGTCACGCAGGAAAAATATAGATCGATCCACACTTGTTGAAGTTGGAAAATAAAAAGAAGATCTTCAAGATCAAAATATTATAAACAAAATGATACATAAAGCCACATATACAGCAGAATAAACACATGTAGAACGGGAAAGGAAAAAAAAGCAAGAGAGAAAGGATATAACTCAGCATACACAGGTTCAAAAGCATTATGCAATTCTCACCTCACTATCAGGTTGTAGACGGGACTGAAATATTATGAGTACTGTTTGAAGGGTCTTAAGCTGCACGCCTTCATCTGCCATCTCACCATGCTGGAAAATCAACAAAAATATACAGGTAAAACTACGAATTAATATATCTTAAAACTACAATGAACTAAGTTTAGGATTCAAACCACTACCAAATGGCCTGGTGTTAAGACACCTAACCTCCTAACAAGAGGTCTAGGGTTCAAACCTTACCTTGCTAGGTACACGTTTGCGTCTCCCTTTTAACATATACTATAAGGATTGTTTTTTTAGGGGGGGTACGAGGGAATTCCCACCCAAATCACCTTCGGTTACCTGGGAGGTAAACCCCGGACTCCACACACCACCCGCAAGACCCATGGAGCCTGGTAAATCACTAGCCCTCCACAATTGTGGATTATATAGGTAGGACGGGTGGCCACAAATTAATATTAGCCCTCTTGATCTAAATGGCAATTGGCACTTATAGTCATTAATAAATATCAAGAGGCATTTGACATTCAACGGGTAAATTTTAGAAATAAATAATCCAAGCATAAGGAATTTTGATCACTTTATTCATATGAATATGCATCGTGTTATTCTCCTCTAACTAACCATAGAAACCAATGATGATTCATGTAATAGACTAAAAGTACTCAACAGTGAGAATTAAGAACAACAACGGATTGTATATACAATAATTAAATAGCCTAAATTAAACCCCTCGTTAACAATTAGCAACAAAAAAAGAAAGATGAAACCAATACTTACATCTTTTAAAGTGACAAGTATCTCATTCAAAGCAGGTGGAGCTACTGCATCATGTGCTATAAGCTTTTGCAAACACGATAAACCAATAACACTGAGTTTAATTGTCTTGACTTGACACGCCATCAAAAAAATCCTCAATATATCATCACTTTGTGCAATTTCACTAGAAGTTGACAACGTGCGGAGCTGCAAGTTACATATAATCCCAAAAACATGTTACTACCTCAAGCTTAATCACTCAATCATCTTATATACTCGCTTCTTTTGCATGTAATAATATGATACAATAAAACCTTGTATAAAGTAGTACAACTCAGCCGTAGAGTAAAAAAGAATGTTTACACTAACTGCCTTTTTTTATAAAAAAGGAGAATAGTACTCGTGCTATCTTGCAAATTGTGATGCTTAGCACTTGAGAATATATAAAATTCCATGAATCTCATACGAGGCGTGGGTTAGTTTAAGTTTTTAACAGGATATATAACATTTCAAGTAAAATTATTAAGTTAACAGCAAGCAACGTATAAAAACAAAGATGATAAATGAATGAAAACCCTAAAGTATTGAAAAGAAACAAGACCTTTAAAATAGCATGTTCAGCTCCGTCTTTGATGGCGGGATAACGACGGCGAGCTTCGGCGGAGAGAGCGCGTAGATCTGACTCCAAAACCGCCATAAAAGCCATCTTTTCTTCACATAAAGTAGTAATATGTGTTTGGATCGATTAGTGGAGATCTTGCGACTGTAAAAGCTAACCGAGACTCTGTGTTTGTGTCTCTTTATAACTTACATATGATTTTTTTTATTTTTATTTTTTTTGTTTGCGGCCGTATTTTATTATGGGCAAATTCACCCCATGGCAAAAGTTCCGTATAGAACAATATTTTACCATAGATCCCATCCATTAATCTTGGCCTCTCATCCACATATCATCCAATGGCTAAAATTAAATCTTACATTTACACTTAGAGGTGAATCGGTAATTTAACATCCAACATTTAACACCACCTCTCACTCACCTCTCACTTTACTGCCACTCTCACCTCTCACCTCTCACCTATCACCTAATCTTCTCATTAAACCACTCACACCAAACCCTAATTTTTCCCCAAATGATATGAATAATGGTTTCATCATCTGCTCAAACTAAGGATAAATCAAAGAACGATTAAGTCATCCGCTCAAACTCTTGCGGTAATTTTTGATTTTTTATATTACGTTTTTAATGTGTTTGTTGGATTAGTTAGAAATTTAATGCGATGATGTTTGATGTTGATGTTAGAAATTTTCATGTCGATTCTGCTTTTTTTTATGAGTTTGTTGGATTAGTTAGAAATTTATTGCGATGATGTTGATGTTTGGTTTGCGATGATGTTGATTTTTATGAGGTTATTATTATTTTTTTCTTCATCAATTTATTAGTTTCATGTTCATTATCATTTTTATTATCTGATGAAACACCAAGTGTTTTAAGGAGTATTTGTTTACTTATCTGATTCATATTTTGGAGGTGTTAGGGATTCTTTGGTTGCCTTGGTTTTTAGGTTGTTTAAAGTTTAAGTAATGATATTCGTTTATGTTGTAGCAAAATAGAACAGTAACAAAAAAAAACCGAATGAAATCAGGTTGAGTCGACTAGGTCGCTTCTCTTTAGTTCAAGCGAAGAAAAGAGTTCGTGGTCGCCAATATAGTGCAAGCGAAAAGAGTTCGTGGTACGCTCTCTTTAAGACGTTAATGTGAACTTGCTTGCACAATAGTGAAACTCATGAATTTTTGGTAAAGAAGAGAAGAAAAGTACATTTACTTGGCTTGTTTTCTCGGGTTTTATAGGCACAAAGCCCCATCAAAGAGAGTAACATACACGGAGATTTCCGAGAAAGTGGGAAGGTAGTTCGATTATTATGGGCGATTTAAGTGAGGAATAATCTGAGATATAAGTGGGAATAATGCGGATAAAGTCTTTTATAAGTGGGAGGTAGTACAATAATGTTTTTAATAATCAAGTTTTTAATTACCCCGACCCATGGATATAAACAAGTAATAAAACTAATAAGATTGTGCAATTTTCTTCAAATATTGTTGAGAACAATGAAGTTGATGATCGGGGTCTTTAAGTGGCGAGTCTGATGGTTATATTGATGGCGTAAAGATGAAAATGAGATCCTCGATGTTGATGGTGTTACAGTGTAGCTAACCATGCATAGCTTGGTGTGATTTCTAGTTTTATTAACCATGCAAAACTTAAGTTGATTGAGCAAGTACTTTGCTACTTATGATTGTATATTTGTATGTGTGTTCAAAATAAGCGTAGGGAGTATGGTTTACGTTCATGTTGCTTAGTTTCATCATCTAGCCTTGTCTAATCGTATAAGAAATCTAAGCTTTTATGTGTGAGTTTGTGTATCTATTTCCGGCATTTATGGGTTGTCCGATAGAGTGATAGCACTTGGTCTCGAGTTTTATGCTATCGAGACTAGGAGAATCAACAGTTCAATAGATCATAGATTGTATGGTCATTGGATTAAAGATGGTGGGCGATATAATGATTATCGTTGTCCGGATAAACGATGTGCGAGCATCATCATTATCATTATCGTGACTTAATTTTTGTAAACCCTTGTTTGTGTGTATGATTAAGGAAATGTTATCACTTATCGACTTATTAGGTTATTTTTGGTCTCGATAAGTTGGAATCGGTTGTTACAAGTTCAATATAGTAGGTTTCAACTCATTTGAGCTTGTGAAACCTAATTAGCCATTGTAGCTTATTTCTTTAGTCTTGATTTATCTATAGTGCTAGAATCATATGATTCTAATCTAAATCATATATGATTCTAATCTAAATCATATATGATTCTACTACAAATCATATATGATTCTACTACAAATCATATATGATTCTACTAGAATCATATATGATTTTATCGAAATCATGTATGATTCTAGTAGAATCATACATGATTCTACTATGATTCTAGTAGAATCATACTAGAATCATATGTTTGAGTTATTAACAATCATATTGTAGTAGATTATTTGCGGGTTATTAACATTTAAAATTTTGATGCGTCGATCAAAAGCGGCAATGTGAAGATGACAAGGGAGTAGTGACGAAGAATAGGACTCCTCCTAAATCAACCGTTGTTAAACCTCTTTGTTAAATCTCTTGTTAAATCTCTTGTGAAACCTCTTGTCAAACCCTCTTGTCGAACCTCTTTGTGAAACCTCTTGTCGAACCCTCTTCACAAACCAAAACCAAACACGCTTGCGATAAAAATTTAGCGTCGAGGAGCAATTAGATGAAGGCGGTGGTTCTAGTGAAAGTGATGAGTACAAGTATGAGGTGAGGGCGAGGAAGGGATGCGTCTAATGAAGAAGAGGGAAGTGAAGAGGAAAGTGGTGAGGAAAGTGAAGAGGATGAGCAGTTAGTTAAGAATTTAAAATCAAAGAGTGTAAAGGAAAGAGTAAAAAGGTTAAGAAGAGATTTCTAAGTCGATAGCGACTCAAAAGATCAAAGGGCTAAGAAGCGTGTCAAGGAAATGAAGGATGTTTGAGACTAAGAAAAGGAAGTTTTTCTAAGTCGAAGAAGAAAATGTCTCAAGCCTAAGAAATCTTTGAAGAAGGTGTAGGTTTATTGAAGCCTAAGAAGGAGAAGAAGGTGAAGAGAGGTTAAAGTGAAGATTGGCGTGTATTGAATTGATTCGAGATAAGGAGAAGAAGAAGAAACCTCTTCTTTTAGACAGTTGAGAGGAATGAGTATTTGAGTAAGTTTAATGTTCTCTTATCTAGGGCAGTTCCTTCAGCTTGTTTTCTACAATCAAGTGATCGAGTTGACATGGAATCTTTCTTGGCGGATATTGGGTTTTCTTCATTGCACATGGTTTCTATTGACACGCTTCCATCTCGTTTGGCAAGGTTTGTGGTATCAAAGTTTAATAACAAAACTTACGAGTTTGTGTTGGAGAAAGGGACGATTCTTGTCACTCGTGAGAAAATCCACGAGATCTTAGGAATTCCTCTCGGTGAAATTTCTTTATTTGATTTACCCGAGAGATCTCTTGATGATCCTTTTGTGAAGTTGTGGTTGAATCAGTTTTATCCAATGAAGTTGAAGGATATCCGAGCTAGTCATATTGCTTCAAAGTTGGCCATCGCAGAGCGAGTTGACTTCATGTTTAAAGTCAACTTTCTTATGTTATTTGCAAATGTGATGGGTAAAGGCGATACAATGAAGGCGTTGTTAATTTGAATGTGGTTAGGCGTATTACAGAAGATACTAACATTGCCCAAATTGATTGGTGTGGTTACATTCTGTTGTCTCAAATATAGTGAACTCCAAAGACTTACGCGGCTACTATATTGGTCCAATGTGCTTTGATTGTAAGTTTATACTTTTTATGTTTACGGTTTTGTGTATGCTTTTTATGATCTCATTGTGAATTTTCTTTCTTTTAACGACTCACGTATCTTGATTCCACAAAATTTGAGCGTTTAAATGTTATCCGTTCTGATCCGCTATCGAGCGGAGCACAACTTCAATGAATCTCTGAAAAGCTTGAAATTGAAGAAAAGTCATAAGCAAATTGTTGCATGCGAGAATGGAGTGAATCAAGTACATGACACGAAGGTTTTATGATGGTGGGGTGAATGTGAGCAAGGCTCGTACTTCACAATGTGCCTCCTCTTGATAAGCAGTTAGACTCTTTTCTGTCTTTTTGAATTATTTGTTTGAACTACAATCACATATGATTCAAACAGAATCACATGTGATTGAGATAGAATCATATGTGATTCGATAGAATCATAAGTGATTTAGAAAGAATCATATGTGATTACGATGAATCATATATGATTCGGATAGAATCATATGTGATTACGCGCGAATCATATATGATTTAGAGTAAAATCATATGTGATTCTCTCTACAATCACATATGATTCTTTTAATCTTTAATCTTTTATAATTTGTTCTTTTAATCTTTGTAACTAAAAATTTGTTTTTATTAGGATGATATTAAGCGGCCTCGGGTTGTTCAAATGATGTACGGTTAACATTGAGTGTCCTCACACTCTGAGCGAGTGGTTACTCGTTCATCTCCTAAGAAAAGAGTTCCTAAGCCATCTTCTTACATCATCACCATACATGAATAAGAAGGCGCCGATTATCGCTCTTCTTAATAGGCTTGAGTTTGAGTTGGGAATAGCTTGTTTTCAATGCGAGCGATAAGTTGTAAGTTTACTTTATTTTTATTTGTTTTGGTCTTTATTTTTATTTCGTAATAGCATTTCTAATTCACTTTTTTTGTTTTCAATTTAGTGAAACAGTTTTCAAACTCGTTCGGTAACCATGAGGTATCGTCTATACGTTTAAACATGGAGCGTTGGCACCAAGTTTGTGGATAGATGCAAATGTTGTTGACTCTTGGGGAGCGGTCTTTGAATTATGAAGAATCGCTAAAAGGATCCGTCACCAAAAGGCATTTTTTCCCACGAATTGTATTGTAAGTTATTTTAATTAAACTTTTCAATCGGTTTATTTTAATTCAACTTTTCAATCGGTTTTACTGTATGTTATCTAAGTGAATCATATATGATTACGTGAATCATATATGATTCTAAGTAAATAACATATGATTATTGAGAATCATATATGATTCTCATCGAATCATATATGATTCTCATGTAATCATATGATTATTGAGAATCATATATGATCACGAGTAATCATACATGATTCACATAGATTCATATCTGATTTTGAGTGAATCATATATGATTCTGATATTTTACACATAAACATGATTTAGTTCAAGTACTAAAATAGAATATGATTTATTGTTTAATACAGACAGAAGCTATGGTTAAAAAACTTATTGATGAAGATGAGCAGTGGAATATGTTTTCAGAGGAGATGTTGGCTCATTTTAAAAATGACAATGACAATGCCTCTGGGTCTCTTGCAGATATTGAATTGGTAACTTCTCATTCCATTAGAAATTTAATTTCAGTAAGTTTGAATTGAGTTTTAACTTTCCTTTATTTTGTTGAAATAGGCGTTTTCGATTCGTATCTCCAATCATTTCTATGTTGTTGTTTTCAACATTAAGAAGAGTTCAACATCGATGATCATCCTTGATAATTCGATTACGGAACCTGAATTCCTTCAAGGGCGTTTGTGAACTTCAGCAAGTTCTTTAAAAATTATATGTGATTTTATACAACTTATATGTGATTTATGTACATTTTTAACCATGTTTTATTTTTGTAGAAAAGTTTTTTCGAGTTTCTAAGAACATAATCATCAAAAATATCTCTTTGTTTCTAAAGTTAGAGGACGAGTTCAAGGATGAAATGGAAGACTAAGAGCAATCATGTAGGTATGGAGTTTTGCGATGATTCATATGAGTCTTATGTTGGTGATCTGTTGCAAAATGGGAAGTTGGTGTGTGTAATCGTGAGCAAGCGGCGGTTTCATTGTTAAGGAGGATGAGGTTTAAGATTGCTACCAAGATCCTCTTGCATGATTTGAATGAACATTACAAAATGTTCGATTTGGCATATAGGTTCCAGTGAGATTCACGAAGAACGAGTTTCAATTATTGTGAATGCTATTAAGAGCAGGCGGAGCGTGAAAAGGATCCTAAGAAGGATGAGGTTGTTCATGCTCTAAGTGATGGTAGTCATGATAGTTTATGTAGTGATGCTAGTTTAAAGCGATGTTAGTATCGATGGGTAGTTTTTGGTAGTCTTGATGTTAGTTTAAAGCGATGGGTAGTCGATGGTAGTATGGATGTTAGTTTAAAGCGATGGGTACTCATTTTGGTAGTCTTGATGATGGTAGTATCGATTGGTAGTTTAAATGTTTTCTTACCGCTATTTTGCTATATTATCGATTGGTAGTATCGATGTGATTATGTGTGAATCATATGACTTTTGTGCAAATCATATATGATCATCTTGAATCATATATGATTGTCAAAAGATCATATATGCTTGGCGGATCATATATGATTTTGAAAATCATATATGATCATCTTAAATAACAACAATTATACTTTTGGGGAGTCTTGATGATGGTAGATCACATATGATTTTGAAATCATATATGAATGTCAAAGATCATATATGTTTCAAGCATCATATATGGATCACATATGATTTTGAAAAATCATATATGATCTATCTTTAAATAAACAACAGTTATCTTTGAAATAAGGAGCGGATCACATATATGATTTGCACTATGTAACTTTTCAATTAAACAAAAGGTAACTTTTCAATTAAAATGTATGTAACTTTTCAATTAAAAATAAATAATAACCAAATATAAAGAAAGTATGACATTCAAAAGCGTTAGTCGCTTGTTCACCCGCATCGAGTTTCGATGTTTGTCGTTGCTTGTTCACCGCATCGGTTCTAGCTTGTTTTTCGTGACAATTCTTGCAAGTTTTGCAATATACTTTGGGTTCAATGGACATGTCATCTTCTTTGTGATTGTTAGTCTTCTCACCACGAATCCACATTTCCTTTTCCTCTTAGATGTTCCTTGAAGTGCCATTTCCTTTCCACTCTTTCTACGATCTTCTTTCACCAACCTTTGTTTGAAGCATTGGATGGATTTTGACCACATGTTTTCGAGTTTTTCAACCGCATATATATCCTAATTACATCTCTTGTTTTGCGTGGCGGAGGGTTAGGCATTTCATCCTCAATTTTCTTCTTGATTGATTTCAATTGTTCCACAAACTTTCCTAAATTGGCTTCATCTTTACTCAACAAAATAAACACTCGTCTACCACAAAAGTAGCCTCATTTGTTAATTTTTCAATTGGTTCATTCTTTTCTCCATACTGTTGTATTTCTTCTCAAACCGGTGGTATTATATCCCTCTCCAACGCTTCAATATGTACTTTTCGGGGATGCTTTGAACATCACGGTTCTTCAAAACACGAGAATGCATGTCGACATAAAACCCGAATCGAAGAAAATGCCTACAAGTACATTCCAGCGACCCGTCTTTAAGAGAACGCATGAAACCTAATTGCGAGCATGAAGGAAATAAAATTAGAACTTTTTAATCGAAACCTATATGATTTTGTGAGCATCATATATGATTCTACGTAAAATCATATATGATTCTATGTAAAATCATATATGATTCTACATAAAATCATATATGATTCAATGTAAAATCATATATGATTCTATGTAAAATCATATATGATTCCATAATGTCATATATGATTATATAAATCACATATGATTACGGTTAAATCACATATGATTACGGATGAATCATATATGATTTCATGTCGAGATAACAGACTAAAGAATATTCAACGGTTGGAAGTAAATTTACCTTGTATTACTGCTACCTTTCTGATTCTTCTTTTTACTCAGAAAGTGTCCTATAAGCATTGCATTCCTATCTTTAACCCTAACTATCTCACAATCCTCTTGGTTTTAAACTCTTATATTGTGCAAGACCAACAAGCTTCATTTATTTCCCTTTGAACAAGCGAAATATTGATCTTGTGTATACTTTATATGCATGGAGTTCCATCTTTAACTTTGTAGAAAGTTTTGAGTGAGTCAAATGTGTTGAAATCCAATTGTTCTTGCCTATACCTTTGCCTCTCCATTCTTGATTCGAGCACATCATGAAATTGACTAATGTTGACCCATGATTTGTGAAATGTCTAAAGAATGCATTTTCACTCTCGGACCTTGAAGTAGTTCTCATCAATCCAAATAATGGAGAGTCAATAAAATAATTTGGTAGCCACATTTCTCTAAGTCTAAACATCTTTTCATCCATTTATGGTCTTGCAATCCAAAATCTTCAATCAATTTTTCCATTTTCTTCAAATTCCAATGGTTCCATGAACATGTTCCACACAATCTTGTTGAAGCGCTTTTTGAAATCGGTTTCATTATAGATCTTTTACAAATCGTGAGAAAATTTCATGTTACATAGAATCATATGTGATTTACATAGAATCATATGTGATTCACATAGAATCATATGTGATTCTAATTGGCGATTTTATTTCTCAATATTAAAATAGTATACAAATTAAAATACCTTGATGGAATTTTTGTGTGATATGCCACATACATAGTCTATGTTTGGATTCGAAAAGCGCTTCAATTGCTAACTTCATGGCTCCATCTTGATCCGTTACAATCATTTTGGTTGTTTTGATGTGCGATCATGAATGATTTTAGTAGCCATGTGTAAGCTTCTTCATCTTCTTAGAAGCATTCCCGCACCCAATGTCACGCACTTTTATGATTATCTATCCGTGAATGGAACAAACACCATATCGTATCTGAATATCACAATTTTCACACCATATCGTATGTGAATCATATATGATTATGTAATATTCATTTGGGATTCCATGAGAGTCATATATGATTACGAGAGAATCATATGTGATTCGAGAGAATCATTGGGATTCCATGAAAATCATATATGATTACGAAAGAATCATATGTGATTCTATTAGTATCATATATGATTCGATAGAATCATATGTGATCAAGATGATTAAAAACAAGCTTTCAAACATATCTCGTGAGAAGGTTGAACTTGAAGATCTTACGAAAAGGCTAATCTTGAGTTCCGAATGACTAAGAAGTTCTTGACTTATCGAGAAATATGGAGGAGTATTTAAAGATGTTATATTATTTGAAAATGTTCATGTTGATGATTTTAATCCGAGGAGATGGAGGAGGATCGATGATGGTGAGAACATTGATGGTGACAACAAAGATGTTGAGGAGATAATTTGGAAAGCGAGACTCTTGCTTGTGAGGTCATTGTTGAAGATGAAGCGGAAGTACCAATAATTCTTGAAGAAAGCGTATACGCGATGGATTGAAACAAATATTGATTGGGTCGGAGAGGTGATTGGTATTTGCGATGCCTATTATGATGTACTTTGTTTAACCCTTCTATCTTAGCGGTTTGATCTTACAAGTTTCAAGTCGAGTAACATATGATTCTTTACTCGAATCACATATGTGATTCTCTCTGAATCACATATGTGATTCTCTCGAAGATGAAGAGGATGTCATAATGTCTGAAGTTTCAGAATCATATGTGATTCTCTACGATCACATATGATTCTTTTAATCTTTAATCTTTTATAATTTGTTCTTTTAATCTTTTGTAACTAAAAATTTGTTTTATTAGGATGATATTAAGCGGCCTCGGGTTGTTAAATCGGTTAACATTGAGTGTCCTCACACTCTGAGCGAGTGGTTACTCGTTCATCTCCTAAGAAAAGAGTTCCTAAGCCATCTTCTTACATCATCACCATACATGAATAAGAAGGCGCCGATTATCGCCTTCTTAATAGGCTTGAGTTTGAGTTGGGAATAGCTTGTTTTCAATGCGGCGATAAGTTGTAAGTTTACTTTATTTTTATTTGTTTTGGTCTTTATTTTTATTTACGTAATAGCATTTCTAATTCACTTTTTTTTTGTTTTCAATTTAGTGAAACAGCTTTTCAAACTCGTTCGGTAACCATGAGGTATCGTCTATACGTTTAAACATGGAGCGTTGGCACCAAGTTTGTGGATAGATGCAAATGTTGTTGACTCTTGGGGAGCAGTGCTGAATTATGAAGAATCGCTTAAAAAGGATCCGTCACCAAAAAGGCATTTTTTCCCACGAATTGTATTGTAAGTTATTTTAATTAAACTTTTTCAATCAGTTTTATTTTAATTCAACTTTTTCAATCAGTTTTTACTCGTATGTTATCTAAGTGAATCATATATGATTCTGTGTGAATCATATATGATTCTAAGTAAATAACATATGATTATTGAGAATCATATATGATTCTCATCGAAATCATATATGATTCTCATCGAATCATATATGATTATTCGTAATCATATATGATCACGAGTAATCATACATGATTCACATGATTCATATCGATTTTGGGTGAATCATATATGATTCGATATTTTACACATAAACATGATTTAGTTCAAGTACTAAAATAGAATATGATTTATTGTTTAATACAAGCGAAGCTATGGTTAAAAACTTATTGATGAAGATGAGCGGTGGAATATGTTTTCGAGGAGATGTTGGCTCATTTAAAAATGACAATGACAATGCCTCTAGGTCTCTTGCAGATATTGAATTGGTAACTTCTCATTCCATTAGAAATTTAATTTCGTAGAAGTTTGAATTGAGTTTTAACTTTCCTTTATTTTGTTGAAATAGGCGTTTTCGATTCGTATCTCCAATCATTTCTATGTTGTTGTTTTCAACATTAAGAAGAGTTCAACATCGATGATCATCCTTGATAATTCGATTCGGAACCTACAATTCCTTCAGGGCGTTTGTGAACTTCAGCAAGTTCTTTAAAAATTATATGTGATTTTATACAACTTATATGTGATTTATGTACATTTTTAACCATGTTTTATTTTTGTAGAAAAGTTTTTTCGAGTTTTCGAGAACATAATCATCAAAAATATGTCTTTGTTTCTAAAGTTAGAGGACGAGTTCAAGGATGAAATGGAATATATAAATTCCATGAATCTCATACGAGGCGTGGGTTAGTTTAAGTTTTTAACAGGATATATAACATTTCAAGTAAAATTATTAAGTTAACAGCAAGCAACGTATAAAAACAAAGATGATAAATGAATGAAAACCCTAAAGTATTGAAAAGAAACAAGACGAGCGCGTAGATCTGACTCCAAAACCGCCATAAAAGCCATCTTTTCTTCACATAAAGTAGTAATATGTGTTTGGATCGATTAGTGGAGATCTTGCGACTGTAAAAGCTAACCGAGACTCTGTGTTTGTGTCTCTTTATAACTTACATATGATTTTTTTTATTTTTATTTTTTTTGTTTGCGGCCGTATTTTATTATGGGCAAATTCACCCCATAGAAACTATATTCTCCACCAACTTAATTTGGAATATCTAAAGATTCTATTATGGACATTTAAATTGGAACGAAGAAAGTAATAAACTTGTTAACTTTTTTTTTCGTAAGGAACAAATTTTTAATTTTTTATTAAGATATTAATTTTTTTTAATTATTCTATTGTAGACATCATCATTATCATTTAATCAAAAATAAATTACATAAATCGTCCATGCAGTTCTAAAAATTTACATCAGTCGTCCTCATTATCATCTAATCAAGAATAAATCACATAAATAGTTTTTGTGGCCGAAAAAGTTTACACCGGTCGTCCTCAAAATACAACTATTACACCTTATTATTCATGAGCCTAGAAGGCACTAAATATCGAATATTTTCGCAACTTAAATACTTAATCTATGTTTAAGACAAAGTTCCTAAAACCTAATTTACTTAAACCTATGGCTCTGATGCCAACTGTAACACCCCGCCTTTTCAAAGCGTTACACCCTCTAATTTAACTTATATCAGCGGAAGTCTACTCATACTCGGTCTCAAAAATATCTTGATTCCTAAAGCAGCTCATCTGGGTTGCAAAATTTTAAAAGAGTTTTAAGTCAGCCAAAGGTCTAGTGAGAAATCATGATTTTCATGTACAAAACAAATTATATAATCCAAACACTTTTCAATAATAACGAACTTGTAAAATGATCATTCAATTTGTTAAATTCACATAAGTGCTATTCAGTTTCAACGTATGCTTAATCGATTCAATTATCAACCATTTGAATATAAACCAATGATTCAACTTATACCATGATACAACATATACCAACTATTCATATTTTCGTTCGGTTCAACAATTCATATTTTTACCCGTTCGGTTCAACGGTTCCAACACAACATATAACCCATTCGATTCAACGTTCCAACAATTCATGTTTTTACCCGTTCGATTCAACAGTTCCAACAATTCATATTTAAACCCGTTCGGTTCAACGGTTCCAACAATTCATATTTAAACCCGTTCTGTTCAACGGTTTCAACAATTCATATTTTTACATCATAGTTCTCAAATCACAATTAACGGTTCACGGTTCAACATTTATATTATCTCAATGTGTAACTATAACAATTTACTCAACTTTCACATATTATCAAACAATCAAAACACGTAGCAAATAACGATCATTTAAACAAGTCGCATGATATCATTTCAAATAAAAGTGCGACCCAATTTAAAAGCACATGAAAACTCACCTAAATAATGCTCGAAATGAAATTTCACTTGTTTTCAACAAGGTCTCCTACAATTACAATAACATCTCACTAATTCAATACAACATTCTTTTATTATATAAGAATCCTAGTTGATTGGTTGAGTATCTCATTAAAGCCTAAAAGACATTTTATTAAACAGTTTATACAAGTTGATACAAAAGCATTTAGTTAGAGCTTTTATGAACTGATTAGTATCTCGGGTTTATTAATATTAGAAACACACAAATGCAAACGTGACCATACATATACAAGTTTCAATTTGTATGTTCTCCACAACCAATAATGCGACCAATAAATAGGCATATATTCCTGCCACATTTTATATAAGCCAATTCATATTACTTAAACCATCAAAACCCCAAGTTCTTATACTATTACATGAACTCAATTTAAAACACTAATAGTAACTATATGAGTGGTTTGGAACACAAATATGTTGAGATGGTGTTTATTCAAGTATTTTCATTTGGCTCCCAAAGCATAATCACAATTCTTTTTCTTTTCTTTTTTTAGCTTATATGATGGTTACCATTTTTTATATACAAATTGAACTACCAACTCTAGTACCTCGGTTACTTTAACCATTAATGGAACTTTGGTTAACAAATCTTAATCAACAATTCACGTAGCAACATGTTTGATCTTTATAATTACTAAATAGGTAGGAGCAAACCAGTAAACCCCAAACTACTCTTAATCGACAATTCATGTAGCCTCGACTAAAGATTGAAGATCAATTTTATCTAAGGAAAATAAAAATTAAAATTAAAATTAAAAAAAAATAAATAAATAAAAATAAAACTCGGCCAATCCACTATGTGTATTATACGATTCTAATTTGCATGATGTCGAGGTTTAATGAGGGCGTTACCTTGATGGTGGGAACTTGAAGCAGAATTTGAAAACCTATTCTCCAACTCCTTCTACTGTTGCTCGCTTGTTACGTCTAGGGTTTATATGTGTTGTTTGTATATTTCCCAATGGTATGTACGTGTGATATTTAAGAGTGGTTATGCCCATAATCTCGTGAGAATGACATTTATGCAAGTCCAGTACCCCACGTCTAGATGACAATCTCATCTATGTATATACTTATATAAGTTGAAACACATAACACATGCAACTCTACTTACTTTACAAAACCACCCTTCATGGTTTGTTCAATTTATATTTAGTCCTAAAGTTAAGGAAATCACAAATTTTCATTATACAAAAATTTCGGGTTTTACAACTCTTCCCTCCTAAAAAGAATTTCGTCCTCAAAATTTAACCTAAAGAATACACACGGGTACCTTGTCATAACATCATGTTTATTCAATATTTTAAGATTTATTTTGCTACTAAAAGTTCAAATATTATCAAAAATGTTTGCAACAAGCATAAAAGTGAAGGTTTCATCAAAATAAACCATACTTAATAATTCTAACACATCAAAATGCATAACCTTAAAATAATCGAAAAGGTACTACTAGAAGTCACATGCTTCTTTATTATCTCATTTCTTATGCAGAGTGTCTCGAGCATTCTCAGCAGTCAGTTGAAAAACTCTTCCCTTTGTCTTCAATGGTTGAGTATCTTTGTACTGGACTCGGTTGTCGCTATATCCCGTTTTCTCTTATGGATCGAGAGGATTTCATTCAGGACAATCAGCAATCTTGTGTCCCGGTTTCTTACGTTTAAAACAAACCCAATAAGCTTTACAGTCCTTTGTTGCATGTCCTGGTTTTCCACAATTACGGCAATCCTCATGCCAACATTTCCCCTTGTGTGTCTTTTTCATATCGTACTTGGTTTATACTCGCTTGCATTCTCCATTTTCTCACCACTTATTTTGATCCTTTTTAATGTCATCATCACTATTTTCTCTCTTTCTTCTGTTGTTTCCTCCTTATTCTAATTGACGATTATTCTCTTTCTCAACCATCAAGGCAAGTTCTTTACGTCTTGGAAAGTTGAGGGTCTTGCTTGTTGGACTGGACCCTGATCCCTGCTCGTAAACCCCATATGTATCATTTGATTCTTCTTTCCTCAGTAGCTACCTGGTATTTTGCAAACCTTGCCTTTTGATTGAACTTTGCCGATCATATCATTATGCTGTAGTTTCAAGAATTCCTCCTCAAGCTTATCCATCAATCCTTGGGGACAATAATTTTTCGAGACCAACTCTTCAAATTATTCTCGTGTCATAGCACTCGCAACTTCATTACCACGAGCGATCTTGATCATATTCCACCAATGTCGTGTTTCTCTTTTAAGCAGATTGGATGCATACTTCACCCTTTGTCCACGCGAGCATTCACTAATTTCAAATACGTCCTTTATCTCCTTTAACCATTTGGTGACAATCACAATGTCGCTATCTCCATGAAATTCGGCCGGTTTGCACTTTAAGAAGGACTTGTAGCTACATCCGTCTCTCTAAGCTTCTTCATTTCTCCGTCTCTCAGCATCTTCTGCATTTTTCCTATCTTGTTCAACTTTTCTTTTCCTTTCTTGCTCCTTTGCAGCTCTCTTATTTTCCATTGCTTTTCTCCTCCTTTCAGCATCTTCATTTGTCTTTTTCTTTTTCTCAGCCTCTTCTGCAGCTTTCATAGCTTCTTCTGCCTTCCTAAAGTTTTTCGGACTTCGAGCCAGAATAGTGGCCATGTGTTCTGACATAATCCTTATGATCTCGTTACTTAGTTCCCCTTTGGTAATAGGCATATCTTGGTTCTTTCCTAGATTTAGCTTGGAACTACCACCCTTTCTTTCCATTTCTCAGTCCCATATTAACTGAAGTCAATAAGATATCTAAGAGGCTAACGTACTTAACTATTACTAAACGTATATTAAGACAACACTTCAATTTTGGTATATATCTATATAAAGACATATAATTCATGTCAAAATATAGCTATTACACCTTAATATTCATGAGCCTAGAAGGCACTAAATATCGAATATTTTTGCAGCTTAAATACTTAATCTATGTTTAAGACTAGGTTCCTAAAACTTAATTCACTTAAACCTATGGCTCTTATGCCAACTGTAACACCCCGCCTTTTCGAAGCGTTAAACCCTCTAATTTACCTTATATCAGCAGAAACGTCTACTCATACTCGGTCACAAAAATATCTTGCTTCCTAAAGCATCTCATTTGGGTCGCAAAAATTTTAAAAGAGTTTTGGGTCAACCAAAGGCCTAGTGAGAAATCATGGTTTTCATGTACAAAACAAATTATATAATCCAAACACTTTTCAATAATAACGAACTTGTAAAATGATCATGAAATTTGTTAAATTCACATAAGTGCTATTCAGTTTTAACATATACTTAATCGATTCAATTATCAACCATTTAAATATAAACCAACGATTCAACTTATACCATGATACATCATATACCAACTATTCATATTTTCGTTCGATTCAACGGTTCCAACAATTCATATTTTTACTCGTTCGGTTCAACGGTTCTAACAATTCATATTTTTACCCGTTCGGTTCAACGGTTCCAACAATTCATGTTTTTGCCCGTTCAGTTCAACGTTTCCAACAATTAATATTTAAACCAGTTCGGTTCAACAGTTCCAACAATTCATATTTAAACCCGTTGATAACCTCAAATAGTCCTGAATATTAAGTGTCAATTTCCCCCAATAATGCTTGTAATTTATATCATTTATATGGATTTACGCTTGTTTTCCATTGTTTTCCACTTTCAGGTAAATTACGAGCATTGGAGCTAAAGAGAAGCGGAATTGGAGAAATATCAATGATTTATCATAGTATGCTGACTTTGAAGAAGTTACGGCCTAACTCATCTCTCACATTACGCCGTAACTAAAGCGTGACTCAGAAAACTAACTCATCAGAAGTTTACGGCGTAACTCTCCCCAAAGACTGCGACGTAACGATATTAGGTCAAATGAGGTTCCGCGCCGCTGATAAATACGCCGTAACTATTTCATCAACTACGGTGTAACCAAGTAATATTGAAGATACGGCGTAACCACTCATAAGGTTACTTGTAACCAGCAGATCTAGTGCAAAATACGAAGGAATTGAAGATTACGGCGTAACTCTTATATTAGTTACGCCGTAACCCAGATCTGACTTATAAATACCCCACGATTTCCAGCATTTCAAATCATCCCATTTCCACACACCACAACCAAAGAACGTGGGAAGAAGGAAAAGTCAGGTCTAGAGGAGCATACGGAGCTGTCTCCAAGGGATAAATCACTCCCCTACGATAAGCATTAGCATTTTATCTTTTCTTTACTTTCGATTCATGTATTTCGTATCTTTGAATATTGAATTGATTAGTATAGTTAATATGAGCGGCTAAGCACCTCTTGGTGCTGGCCTAGTTATGATTCCTTAATTGTTTTGTCTGCGTTTACATTACTTCCGTATAATTATTTCTAAGTGTATGCATGTATAGTTTATTGGTAGCTACCCTTGTTTCGGTAGTTTTGAATGGCGGTAGAGGCTAGTTGCTTAGGAGATATGACCAACCGACCCTAAGTGAGTGGACGAGACGGAAAGGGTAAGATATGACCAACCCGACGACCCTTTCTACTTGTGCGATTTGACCAACCGATCACCCACCGTTTGGATGAACTTAAGATTTAGGGGTGAGTGTTTAAGTTGCTAACGCCCGGCACTCACTATTATAAACATGTAGCGGTGTTAATGACTCGGCTTGGGGACCGGGAACAACAGGACTTATGAGGGACACGACTTCTCCGTGGTGGCATCTTTCTTTGATAGGTTAGGCGAATTGACCAAATGTTGTCCTCTCGACTTTGACCCCATCTGAAGTAATTGGAAGCAAGTAGACGTAGACATTACGAGCTATGAGGAATAACTAGGTTAGCACCACTCTCCTCTATTGATTAAACCTTTTCCTTTATTTGCTTTTATCTACTTTAGTAGTTAATTAATTCCTTATCGAAATCATTATTTAAATCTGTGACACATAGACTTAGTAATAATCCAACACACATATCTCTTGGGACGACCTCGGTTTTACCGAATACTACACTACACACGACCGGGTACACTGCCCGTTAGTGCACTAGGGTAGACCATAGGTATAACGAGACTTTATAAATATTAAAACACAGTCAAGAAAACACGCATCAAGTTTTTGGCGCTTGTGGGGAGTTATATTAGGATTGCTATTAAGTCTTTCATTTTCGTTTTGTTTTAAACTTTTCTATATTTCTCACGATCATTATTCAAGTTTTCGGTACCATGGAAGTTGTTAACATTGATGACCTCACTCTTGAGGAATATTTGGCGTTGTCAAGAAGCGAGAACAAGGTCGGGTCTCGTAAGACCGACGATTGGAGCGATGTCCATTTTGAAATTAAAGACCAATTTATGAGGAGCTTCGTGCTAACCCTTTTTCGGAAACAGTAGGATGATATGAGCACGTCGAAAATGTCCTATACATCGCAAGCCTTTTCAACATTCCCAAGTGTCTCATGATCTTTGTTATGCTAAGGGTATTCCCATGACTCTTCTTTGGCCGCGCGAAGATGGATTGAAAGATTGCCACCGGGCATTAATACTGGCTCTACTCAAGCACTTCATTTAGAGGTATTGTGCGCGTCAAGATTTCTAACCGACTTTGGACAACCATAATTTCAACATCTTTATACAACGATCTCTTTGTATCAAGTCCTAGAGGTAGATACAACGATCTCCTTTACAAATGTCCTACACATGATCTGGACAACCAGAAAAAGGTCAACATCTTTTATAAAGGAATCAACGTGACTACAAGACAGATGCTGGACTATCAAGGACCTATCCCGAACATGACTCCCACTCTAGCAATTGAAGCCATTCAAAAAATGGCTGATCATTCTCAAAAGTGGCACGACGGAGGAAGCAAAAGAAACCTATGCGGAAGTTTCGATGGAATTACGGCCATAACCAACAAGCTAGAGAATCTAGGTCGAGATATGCTAAAAATCAGAGAAACTGTTCATGCTATCCAAGTTGGCTGCGAAAACTGTGGTGGGGGACATCTGACTAAGAATTGTCCTAAAATTGATGGAGAAAATACCATCGAGGAAGCTAAATATGGAGAGAATCGACCTTTCTACTGGGATAATTGATGATTGTGTAAATACTCATCATTTTTGGTCAAATCTGAACTGCAAAACATTTAAAAATGCTCAGAAATGCATCAAAATACTGAAAATATCTCAAAATTGCATTTTATATGTTTCAGATGCAAAATGTTTAAAATCGATGAAAATGAGCTAAGTTTGCATAATTGGCGTTTCGATCTCCGACTTTCAAATCTTGTCAGAAATAGTCCCTGAGCACTTATTTTAAAAGAAAAGTCACCAAAGGTCCTTTTAAAATCATAAGTTGTCATAATTAGTCCTTTGGTGAAAAATGTCAAAAGTTTTGAGAAATTACAAGTTTGGTCCTTCAAGTTTCAAAATTGGCAAAAATAGTCCTTGGAATTTAAAAAAAATCTTTTATGGTCCTTATACTATTGAAACTTGGCAAAAGTGACCCTTGAAACAACTTTGGAAAATTGGCAGAATTGGTCCTTGGTTTTTGTGGAATTGCAAAATTGGTCCTTGTTTATTTATAACCAAACCAAACACTTGACCCCTGCCAAATACCATTTGAGCCCCCTGCCAAAACCCATTGACCCCCCTGTTTTGAACCCCTGCCTAATAATACTCCCAAGTCAAACACCCGGTCAAACAACTCACCCTTTTCCCTCCAAGTCTTCTCCCTCACCCACTGTCTGCAAAACCTCTCCCATCACCTCACCTCCAGCTCACATACACCTCCCCTTATCCCTCCACCTCACCCAACAATCCAAAATGCATTAAATGCTTCTTGTAGATTGCACTCAATCCCCCCCAGTTGCAATATATATTTTTCCCGCCAAAATCTCATCAATGGCCAATATGACCTCAAGTGATCCAATGGCTGCAAATGCAAGTGGGATTTGCTCAGAATACAAATGGGAGCGGTTTGGTGTATAAAAGAAGAAGAAGCAAGAGAAAGATGTACTTAGTTTTTATTTTCATATGTATGTCGTTTTTAAAATTTCCATGTCTTAAATAAGTTCTAAGTTGTAATTTCAAGTTTTGTTGTATGAAACTTAGTTGGTTCAGTGTATTGTAACCTTTTTCAAAGATTAATTTCAAGTTCTATTAAGATTCATGTTTTTACATTTCTCTTATTCAAGACAGTTTCAAATGTATTAAGTGCCAGGCTTCAATAAGCTTCTTTATAACTCAAATAAGCTTATTTAAGCTATTGATAGCTTTTAGTAAGCTTATAACTCAAGTGCAAGTAAATTTTGAATTTGGTCAACAAAAGTCAACTGTCATCAAATGGGAAGTTGAAATGGTTTAGATTCTTGGTTTGCTTTGGAACTGGGTTGAGCATTGATTTTGATTGGTTATGGGTTAAAATAGTGATTCATGGTCCAAAGTTGCATCCACAGTGGCAGGACAGTTGTGAGTGCATTTCCATTTCCATTGTATAATCTGTAGTGTAGAATTAATTGTAGTGTTTGACTAATTGTTGAAATCAGCTTATCTAAGATTAATGTCATTTGTTTGTGTACTGTTGGAACATTAGATTATTGCAGTCACTAGTTGTTAAGTCTGCACATTAATCTACCTTATCTGCATATATAGCATATTTTAGAAATGATAGTTATAGTTGATGTACTTGCATGATTTAGGTGTTTTAATGATATTAGGACCTAAATTTGTGGGAATCATTGTTTAAATCTGAATTTGGTAGTTAAAACTTGCCTAACAGTTAGTATAAGTGGTGTTTGGTTCATTGTACAAATCTGAGTTTGAGACTAGCTATAGGGGTAAATTCATTTGAGTCAGTCTCACTTGGATTCTTCACACTTAATTCAGTCTTCAAATTGCATCTACAAACTCATTTAGTCAAAATTGCTTTGAATCTGCTCTTATTGTCAAATCTGTGAGAGTTAGTTTGTAGAATCTTGCCTATAGGTGTAAAGGGTAGTGATATAGCTTGCATCAGTGTTGTTTCATCATTAAATAACATAATCAGTTCACAAATTAAGATCAAATCTCACAAAAGTCAAAATATCATTTATGTATAAAAAGTCAAAAGTTGAAAAATCCAGTTTTCACCCAGGTTTGATGATTTTTAATTGATTCATTATTGGATCAATTCAAGTGAAATTTTGGGTTTTACAAGTTCAGTTGGTCAAGGTTTGATAAATGATTTTTTGAGAATTTTTGAAATTTTCCTTAAGCTCTAAATAAGCTGTTCAATAAGACCTCATATGCCATGTCACAAGGCATAGTCACCAGAGCAGTTTTCATAGGTTTGTGCAGAGCTTATCAAAAGCTCAGTTGAGCTCATCTCAGGCTCAGTTTTGGTCCATAGGTTCCTTGCCAGGTCTAGTGTAGAATCCCAAATCTGGTTTTGAGTTTCAGCTTATTTGAGTAGCTTATTTTCAAGCTACAAAGTAGTAGCTAAAAAACTGTTTGGCACTTAAGTTTTTAAATCATCATAACATTGTAGTTTGCATTTCAGTAGTATAGCTTAGTTGAATTTAGCTCACTTCTAGTAGTTTTAGTATATTATAGCTTCTGTGATCATTTGGTTCTCTGTGGTAGTCTTTAGCTTATTTTGAGTGCTTATTTATAAGCACTTTTCACTGCAGCTTCATCATCTTGCACACTAGTATATGTTTTTATATTTTTCATAGACTTAGAATAATATTTTAGACTTTTCCTGAATTTTTCATAATTTTTCAGTATTGTTTGCTATTTTTCTTTATTTAAATCAGTTTTTAGGACTTTTTAATTAGCTTTTATTGCAATTAAATCAGAAAAACTTCAAAAAAATAAGTTTTCAATTTTCCTAGATTAAGATAAATATAAAAGTCAAAAAATATTTTTCAGATTTTCTTAGTTAAATTTGTAATTTCTAGCAATTTATTTAGTTTTAAATAGTTTTTAATTCATAGAAAATAGAAAAATAATCGAAAAATATAAAATTAGTTTTGAAAATTCTCTTTAGTTATTTTAGATTTTCTAAGTCATAATTTCATTTTTCTAGCTTTATTTCATATTTTCTTATATTTTAGGGTATTATTAAATAGGTAAAAATAGTTTTAATTAATAATAATTAAATAAATAGTCATAAAAATAATTTTCTTTTCTCAAAATTTTCTATTATCATTAGGTTTGTAAAAATTTCATTTTTATATTTTTAGGATTAATTCATTTAAATTTCACATTTTCTTTTATACGTTCGTAGTTTTTAATTTAAATTTATAAAAGAAAAATCAAAAACATAATTTTAAAAATAGTGATAGCGTTTATTTAATATAATTTATCTTTTAATTTTCTTTAATTTGCATTTAAGCCCCTGTAATTTATAAACTTTTTCTTTAGGTATAATTATTCATAATCACAAACCTTTTCCCGTTCAATATCATCCGATCACTATACGTTTGGTTATTCAGTCGCACAGCTCGTTGGGACTTAACGACATGAGGTAAAACTATACTCCTCCAGATCTAAATTGCATTGGTTTCAGGCTGTCTGGCTTTTATTACGGTTGACCATTCACAAGTGGTTGGCTTGTGTGATAAAACCTGACGGTTTGGACCCGATCAATAATCGTAATGGGTATCGCGGAGGACCCCCACCGTATTACGAGCATAGTGAAAGAAGAACTAACTTGGAGGAAATAATTAACAAGTACCTTGTAGATTCAACCAAGAGGCAAAAGGAGCAAGAAGAATGGCTGAAAAATTTCCTAGATAATACAAACAAGAGCCTTTCTTCCCATGACGTATCACTAAAGAACTTGGAAACTATGATTGGAAGGCTTGGCAACAAGGTACAAAAGAGAAATGAGGCACAAAAGAACAATTCTACAATATGTAAAGCTGTATTTTCTGAAAATGACAAGTCCTCCGACGAGTCTAATACTAAAGGCGAAAGAGAGCTACGCCGTATCTCAGAGTTACGGCGTAACCTGAAGACAAGTAACGACAAGTTTACCGAGGGTAACAACTCTAAAAGGAAGAGTCATTGGTGTAAGGCTATTGCAATTGATGATGGAGAATGTTACAGCTTATGGGCCTCTTGTGACCCTCGGAAAACCTGCGATGGAGGGGTTTATAAAGAGAGGATTAATGATAACAGATACATGTGGACTAGACTTAACGATGAAGAAAGGTTAGCCAAATTCTCGATTAACGAAGTGGAAGGACCACCTATCAAGCATTACTGCAGACCCTTACTCATCACGGAAGATGAGGTCACACAAGCATGGCCAACCTGCAACCCCTTTCGTGAGTATTGCAAAGAGGAGGTAATGTGAAGAACGAAGTTTGGATATGCCCACATGAATCAAGGAGGCATGACGTTGATTTTGGGGATCTGTCATTCAGAGATTGGTACTCGGTAAGGTTCGGTGAGGCAGTAATTAATTCGGTCTTGTTTAGAAATCTGGAACACAAATATGAAAAACACATTCTTCAAGGAAAAAACATTAAGCCCCTCGACGATATTCCTTCTGAAAACAACGATAAAGGAACTCAAAATCATTGGTGTGAACAAAATAATACCACTGACGGAAATGTTTGGGCTTCCTGCAACCCTTTTGATTATAAATGTAACGAGGGAAGCAGTATTGAGAGAGCTGGGGAAGACGAATTCCTATGGACCTCAAATAATGATTCAGAAAGAACAGAACTACCTTGGCCAGATGATCTAGTATTCGACGATTGGGTCAGAATCAAATACGGAAAAATTGACGCGTTAACTAAGGAGAAAATCTGGAATGGATGTATGAGTAAAGATCAACCTAACGACGAAGTTTAAAATGGAAAATCAGATGATGACACCGAGGACTCATCAAGTAAGGAAAAAGAAGAATGTAAGCAAATACTCGTGGAAAATTCACTTAACGATAACCAACTTAAAGATACCGATTCCGACGACGATGATTTTGATTACCTCGAGCTACAAGGTGCAGACGGTTTCATTGACCCCGATGATGAAGTACACGAGAAAAGAAGATGCAAACTTCTGGGCATCCCGTTTAAGAGACCGCCACCAATTATAACCGAAAAATATGAGTTCACTCGATACCATTTAGGACCAGAGGAAAAATTTTGAAAAATTCGGAAGATCGAAACTAAAGAATACCTCCGCACTACCACAAATGTCGGTTAGGTCAGGCGTAACTTGATGAAAGACATGGAGGAAGTCGGGCAAGTCCAAAGGCCCCCATGAAGCCCAGCGGCTCTGAGTCTAACTTAAAGACTCGTAAATAAAGAAAAGTGCTCTTTCGGGAGACAACCCGAATTATCCCTTTCTTTTGTTTTGTTTCCATTTCTATAGGGTTTGTGTTTTAACCATTTTTGCGGTGAAACGAGGAAGTGATTCTTTACGGTTCTTGATATGACCATAGTTACGGCGTAACTCACCTCGTTGATTACGCGATAACCAATCCTGCGAAGTTCATGACGCATTACCAATTACGGCAGTAATACCATCTCGGTGGTTACGCCAGAACCACTCGCTTGCGACTTATGTCGGGTTTTGCGATTCTGGTAACTCCCTCAAAGAGTTACGACGTAACCTTCCTCTGCTTTAATTCTTTCATTTTAAAACACAACAACCTTGTATTAGTATTTTAAATGAACTTTGTGGGTGTGCACCCTGTAAACCCTCATGAGACTTCACTCGTCCACTTGGGACACCAAGTTGTTTAAAAGGTTTGTTGCATACGCTAAATCCAACCGTGATTCCTACGAAAGTGAGTTACGTTTGTTTTTATTTCTTTCTTTTTAGAATTATGCTTGTTGGTAGTGTGATTTCAGGGATTGAAGTTTGTTCATGATGCTTATACGAAGGCACGTCTCTTTTTCGTGGGCCTTCTTTCTTTGTGGAGCAAATTTCAGGCAAGTTCTCGCTCTAATTCTACTTTTCTCTTCACCTTTATTTAACGCTTAAGTACAAAAGGGACTTTGTACAATTCAAGTGGGGGGACGGGAGTAGAATTATCTCTTGAACATTATTTTGCCCTCGTTTTCTAGTTTATTTTGAAAAATTATGCCATTTTTAAATTTTGACATGTTTTTCTTAACCTAACTAGATTAGACCTTAGCCGAGCACATACAACCCTTGATATTATATGGTGAGATTAGCCTTATCCGTTTCCAATATTTTACCCCAAATCCACCAAATTATGAGTGTGCCGGTAGCTTGTAAACTTTAGAACTTGGCCTCTGTATCATTTCGAGACCATAGGCGAGGTATGTTGAGTTAGCTCGATGTATTTGGACTTTTCAGTTTTAGAAGGCAATATTATAGGATTATCACCCAAATAGCCTACCATTGTGTGTCTATCGATTAGTCACCTCGACTTCTCGACCCCCATGTAAAACCCTTTTGTTGCACTCACCTTTAGTGCAAGATACCCCTAGATACACCCATCTAATCCATTCCTTTCATTTTGTTAACCCAATATATTGTTTCGATACACGTATACACCTTAGCCTACCCTGTAGTCTTTATTTGCGATTGGGAAGTCATCATTTTCCTAAGTTCAAGGTTCAAGTGAAAAGGTTCGGAAATCACGCTTTCATCTACGACATATTCCTGATGATCATTGAAGACCCCCCGAATTCTCATTGTTCATCTCAAGTGGGGGGATATTATGTTTTGTTATTATTGTTATGTTGAAAAAAAAATGATTCAAAAAAAAATAAAGAATAGTTGTTATGTTATTGTAAAGTGCGATGTTATAAGCACTATGTTATGAGCTTTATAGATTTAGTATCGAGGAGGCCACCTCGGTCACATTCGAAGATTGGAGTTGGTAATTATGCCAACAGTTGGAGAAAAGGTAGTGTGCCCATCATGACGTCCTCTAATGACACATCTACCTAGTATTTCATGATCTGGTTTCTTGACTTCAAAGCTTGAACTTTGGGCGGACGGTAAGTGGTGATGACTTGGTTATAGATTTTGACTACATGCTTGATCTTTATTTTACACCATTTATATATCCCATATCTTATCCTACCCTTTAGTCATGAAGCGTGTATAGGTGATGCAACGAGCAATCTTTGGTGTCTTGGCCATGGATTTGGTCATGTATCATTGATTTTGTCCACTTCGCCGTGAGATGTTAGTAATGACGAGTCACCCCTTAACCTTTGTCGTGTCTACCCATATTGCCTTCGAGAATTATTTAGCCCTTAAATCTAGTGGTGGAGATTTGTGTAACTGCCAAGCTTATGATAAAATACATGCTATGACTGTGCGATTGAGTGATCACCCCGAAATTGACACTTAGAATAGTTGAGAGAATTGAGTGTTTCGTTCCCATTTCGTGAGGTGTTCGGCTTTGTTCTATTCTAGCATAAGGGATTTGTAAACTTATATTTTCCAGATTATGGGAGATATCTTTTTAGGAATCTTTCTAATAAGGTCTACTTGAGGGCAAGTAGAGTTCAAGTGGGGGGATATTTGATAACATCAAATAGTCCTGAATATTAAGAGTCAATTTTTCCCCGATAATGATTGTAATTTATATCATTTATATGGATTTACGCTTGTTTTCCAGTGTTTTCCACTTTCATGTAAATTACAAGCATTGGAGCTAAAGAGACGCGGAATTGGAGAAATATCAAAGATTTATCATAGTATGATGACTTTGAAGAAGTTATGGCGTAACTCATCTCTCACATTACGCCGTAACTAAAGCGTGACTCCGAAAACCAACTCATCAGAAGGTTACGGCGTAACTCTCCCCAAAGACTACGACGTAACGATATTAGGTCAAATGAGGTTCCGCGCCGCTGATAACTACGCCGTAACAATTTCATCAACTACGGCGTA
The DNA here is from genome assembly GCA_022545495.1 of Chrysanthemum lavandulifolium. NCBI lineage: Eukaryota > Viridiplantae > Streptophyta > Magnoliopsida > Asterales > Asteraceae > Chrysanthemum > Chrysanthemum lavandulifolium. Next base: position 112,641,272 of record CM040244.1, read on the forward strand.
ACCTAGTAATATTGAAGATACGGCGTAACTACTCATAAGGTTACTTGTAAAAAGAAAATCTAGTGCAAAATACGAAGGAATTGAAGATTACAGCATAACTCTTATATTAGTTACGCTGTAACCCAGATCTGGCCTATAAATACCCCACGATTTCTAGCATTTCAAATCATCCCATTTCCACACACCTAAACCAAAGAACGTGGGAAGAAGCCAAAGGCAGGTCTAGAGGAGCATACGGAGCTGTCTCCAAGGGAGAAATCACTCCCTTACGATAAGCATTAGCATTTTATCTTTTCTTTACTTTCGATTCATGTATTTCGTATCTTTGAATATTGAATTGATTTGTATGGTTAATATGAGCTGCTAAGCACCTCTTGGTCTTGGCCTAGTTATGATTCCTTAATTGTTTTGTTTATGTTTACATTACTTAGTATAATTATTTCTAAGTGTATGCATGTATAGTTTCTTGGTAGCTACCCTTGTTTGGTAGTTTTGAATGGCGGTAGAGGCTAGTTGCTTAGGAGATATGACCAACTGACCCTAAGTGAGTAGGCGGGGCGGGAAGGGTAAGATATGACCAACCGACGACCCTTTCTACTTGTGCGATTTGACCAACCGATCACCTACCGTTTGGATGAACTTAAGAATTAGGGGTGAGTGTTTAAGTTGCTAACGCCCGGCACTCACTATTATAAACATGTAGCGGTACTTAATGACTCGGCTTAGGGACCGGGAACAACATGACTTATGAGGGACACTGACTTCTCCGTGGTGGCATCTTTCTTGATAGGTTAGGCGAATTGACCAAATGATGTCCTCTCGACTTTGACCCCACCAAGTAATTGGAAGTAAGTAGACGTAGACATTACGAGCTAGGAGGAATAACTAGGTTAACACCACTCTCCTCTATTGATTAAACCTTTTCCTTTATTTACTTTTATCTGCTTTAGTAGTTAATTAATTCCTTATCGAAATCATTATTTAAATTTGTGACACATAGACTTAGTAATAATCCAACACACATAGCTCTTGGGACGACCTCAGTTTTACCGTATACTACACTACACACGACCGGGTACACTGCACGTTAGTGCACTAGGGTAGACCATAGGTATAACGAGACTTTATAAATATTCAAACCTGGTCAGTAAAACCTGCATCACCCGTTCGGTTCAACGGTTTCAAGAATTCATATTTTTACCTCATAGTTCTCAAATCACAATTAACAGTTCACGATTCAACATTTATATATCTCAACGTGTAACTATAACAATTTACTCAACTTTCACATATTATCAAACAATCAAAACACGTAGCAAATAACGATCATTTAAATAAGTCGCATGATATCATTTCAAAAAAAAGTGCAACCCAATTTAAAAGCACATGAAAACTCACCTCAATAATGCCCGAAATGAAAGTTCACTTGTTTTCAACAAGGTTTCCTACAATTATAATAGCATCTCACTAATTCAATACAACATTCTTTTATTATATAAGAATCCTAGTTAATTGGTAGAGTATCCGATTAAAGCCTAAATGACATTTTATTAAACAATTTATACAAGTTGATACAAAAGCATTTAGTTAGAGCTTTTATGAACTGATTAGTATCTCTAGTTTATTAATATTATAAACATACAAATGCAAACGTGACCATACATATACATGTTTCAAGTTGATGTTCTCCACAACCAATAATGTGACCAATAAATACGCATATCTTCGTGCCACATTTTATATAAGCAAATTCATATTACTTAAATCATCAAAAACCCAAGGTCTTATACTATTACATGAACTCAATTTAAAACACTAATAGTTATAACTGTATGAGTGGTTTCGAACACAAATAGGTTGAGATGGTATTTATTCATGTATTTTCATTTGGCTCCCAAAGCACAATCACATGTTTTTTTTTTTTTTTTTTTTTTTTTTTTGAGCTTATATGATGGTTACCTATTTTTTTATATATAAATTGAACAACCAACTCTAGTACCTCTGTTACTTTTGTTAACAAGTCTTAATCAAGAATTCACATAGCAACATGTTTGATCTTTATAATTAGTAAACATGTAGGAGCAAACCAGTAAATCTCAAACTACTCATTTTAATTGCTACAAATCTTAATCGACAATCATTAACAAACTTTATTAATTTAATTAAGAAAAGCATAAACCTAAGTATATCCACATCACATGAACATCCGTGTACTAAGATCGTGTCAAATAATTGAAGTCAAAACCTGTAAGATACTAGAAATCATAACACACATATATGCTTGTGATTTGGCCGAATGTAGAGAGAGAGAAGAAAATGGGAGTTCAAGTCTAGAGAGAGAAAATGTAAGTGTATTAGGTTAAACCAAATGAAGCTCCAACCCTTTCACTTGGTGTGAAAGGGTATTTATACTTCTTACAAAACACGCCCCTAACGGGCTATGGAACGGGCATACAGTAGGTAAAAACCCGACCCGACTCCATGGTGATACGATAACTTAACGTTTACTAATAAGGCTATAACCTAACTAATGCTAGATAGTACTCGGGGTGACCGAATCTTTAATATGGATTTTCATAATCCTAACAATCTCCCCCTAAGGTAGGTCACCCCGGAAATTACAATTTGAATTATAACATTCTATTACATGAATTTCATTTCCTAACTCGATTGATTCTTCAAAGTCCGCAATCTTTGTACTTCCATTAGTGATCTTTTGATGAATGTTCCTTTGACTTGTGTGATCTTTGAGCTTTAATTGAGATCATCAGCCACCGTAAATCTCCATCTCATCCTTCGTAGCAAAGCCTCCATGTGATGTTGTGACTTTTGGACCGGCATGCTCACACCTTTCTGGATCATGATATTTTGCATCAGAGTTGCGGAAGCAGTGTTGTATGTCTTTCAATTTATCATGATTTCTTTGATTGTGAGCGTGAAGTGTGAGCATGTGGCTATGAATTGACTTCTCATTTGCTATTAGCTGCAACCGTTGGGAATTCGAGCAAACAATAGTTAGCAATAAACAAACGAAAGTGTCTTTGTTCACTTTCGATGAATAAGTTTGCAAGAACCATGGTTCCCCGTTGATCAGTATAAATACTTCTTGTGATGAGGTATAATTCCGAAGAATCTCCTTGATAGGGTTTCGCAGCTGTACTAGCCGTTCTCAAACCGGAACGTCTCTAAGTAGACAACACGGAGTGAGTGAACCAGCGAACTGGGATTAACTGATTAATGAGAGATTGATTTGAAGAACGGTCACGTATTGCTGGATAAAGAGTTTTTGTAATATGACGAGAGTTTTATAAGGAAAATCAAGTTTCAATCACAAATACTTTTGTTTGAAAATTTGTGCGCAGTCGATGTGCTTGAAAACAATTATTGAGCACATCGAAGGGTTTTTTCCAAAAGCATCCGTCAATTCATTTACTGGAACAAGGTTGATTCAAGTGAGAATCGCCCCATCGTTGTTTTCTAGTTGTCACAAGTTTTATCCATGAAGGATCTTACATGTCACCCACCAAGAGCTTGTTAGATGTTGGATCTAGAAGGATTTTAATCTTCATTGTGAACACTTTACGTACCGCTCGGATGTTCTGGCAAAACCACGAGGATAATGCGTAGGACTCTTCATGTATATTTTTCTTGCTTTTCACGGTGTATGAAGCAACAAGCACATTGGAAGTGTTTCCTAATAAAATTTATGGATGATCTCTTGGCTCTAGACTCAATAGTGCGCTTTGGTTTTCCTGTGTGGAGACTAGGGAGAGGTCTCCTGCTTCAATATCTACCAATCTCTAAGAGAAAGGTCGATAGATTACACCGGTTCCCCATGAGAATGAAACAAGTCCTTTTAAGAGAACTTGAGTGGCTAGAAGGTTTTGTGCAGTGCGTCACTGGGTCCATGACGTCTTGTCTTCAATATCGGCGTTACCTTGGTAACCACCAGTAGCATATGAATTGAACCCAGTTTCTGCCCTAAGGTTTAATATTTGGAGAGCTATTTCGTTTCACCCTTTATCTTTATATTTCTTTTTAATTCTTCAAACCCTTTAGTGGTTACTGAGACTTCATCACTAGAACCTTGTTGGTTTTGTTCCAGTAGTAGCTCCATCTCAGTCGACATTCTTCCATTATACTCACTTTTCTCCTTTTTAATCGTACCTAAGGACTTCTACACTAACTAGTGGATTATCCCTGGGTAGATCCCTCCGGCTTTGGCGAGATCGTGGGAATGAATACCTAACCTTACCATCCTTGTAACCCCAATAAAGTAAATTCAAGGTCAATCATGTGGTACTGTTCTCTCTGCCTTAAAACCACTTGAAAAACAATCAAGGTACTTGTGATAAAATATCAAAGCCATTTCTACCTCAATTGTTTTTTATCTTTCAGAAATGCTCCCCCCAACATGTGCATCGGTATTTGAAATTGTTTAGCACATGGAGTGAGGAGTGCCTGGTTGAGTCTTAAATAAACACACATGTTTTATCAGATTTTAATATTTAAATCACATTCTCTCCCCCGATCAAAAATTTCAAACCTTTTGAGAATTGTGATCTCAATTGATTTAAATAAGTTAGAAAATTTGGGAGAAAATGTGGTCTAATTTAATATATACTGATAAAGGAACTCTGTAATGCTCCCCCTCAATCTATGAGGGGGAATGTTAGTGTCAGGTATGATAAATTTGAAAGATTTTTGAATATTTTTAAAAATCATACACTGACACATAACAACAAATATTTATTCACTACTTATAATGTACAAAGAGACCTATTTGATGATATAAAGTTTGAAAATATAAAATTTGAAATTACTCTCCCCCTCAATCAATGACTCATTTTCTATTAAAAGAGCGGTACTCATTGATTGAGTGACAAACTTTATGAAGAATTTAAGTCTGATTGATTTTCAAAAATTTAAGACAAATTGATTGTCAAACAATATGTTACCACCATGTGAGACACAAATACTCTCCTGAAGAATTATAGACGAAAACATATTTGTATAAGAACAACCTTCTTTTTGGCGACGTGCTTTCCTCATTTTGAAGAGCGGGTTGCCTATCTGAAATAATAGCAAGCCATTTAGACATGTTTTGAAAACTTTTGGAACTTCTGCTCGAACTTCATTTAAAGGCCCGTGTAATTATTGAATGACATTTTAGGACCGTAAATGTTATTGATACCAGAAGACAGGCCTTGAAAAACTATTTTTGGTATTTTCTAGTTTTTTGATTTTTATGGTTTTTGAAGGTTTATTTTTCTGTTTTTCTTTTTGGTTTTTAAATATGTACAAGTGATACATGAAGCAACTCCATTACTCCTCATTCTCTTCCTGAAGGCGTTTGAGTATTTCTGGCTTCAGACTCTTCATACCAATTTGCGGGAGAATAAATTGAAACCGTTCTCTTGGAAGAGCTTTAGTGAAGATATCCGCTAGCTGGTACTCAGTCCTTACGAAGTAAAGTTCAACCACGCCATTCTCAACTTGTTCCCTGATGAAGTGATGTTGGATATCAATGTGCTTTGATCGAGAGTGCTGGACATTGTTGTAGCAAAGAGCAATGGCACTTTTGTTGTCACAGTATAGAGGAATCTTGTTGTATGCAAAGCTATAGTCCGATAGTTGGGATCTCATCCATAAGATTTGAGCACAACATGCAGACATGGGAATGTATTCTGCCTCTGTGGAAGATACATATGTACTCATTGAAAACCAGCTCACTAATTTATCTCCTAGAAATTGAGCACCTCCCGACATACTTCGACGTGTATCTTGACACCCTGCATGGTCAACATCTGTATAGGATGTTAGTGCTATGGCGGTGTCCTTCGGATACTAGATTCCTATATTAATGGTTCCTTGGAGATACCGAAAGACCCGCTTTACCGCTTCAAGGTGCTTTTTGGTAGGCTTAGCCTGATACCGAGCACACATGCATACAACGAATAGAAGATCTGGTCTACTGGCAGTGAGATACATCAGGGATCCAATCACATACTAAGGAACTTAGTTTGATCAACCGGGATCCCAGAGAGGTCCTCATCTAGTTTTGTTCCCTCTACCATGGGAGTGTGATGCGTGGGTTCGGGGTTGAGAAAACCTCCTTTTCTACGAGCAAGTTTTTCAACCCTCTAGGCAGTGAACCTAATCATTGTAGTGTAGTATGGGGTAAGCCTCGGGGATTGATATCGTTCTCTAGGGGAATAGGAATGCTAGAAAGAGATTTATAACGAGAAGGTGGGGTTAAGGATGATTCTTTTTATTCTTTTTTATGGGCTTTTAGAAAGCAAAGGTAAATATCTCGGGGTATATGATTGGGGGGGTGGTACTTCTAACGATTTCACTACTTCTACTAATTATCTAATTATCTAATTAACTACGGATTGTTTTATGCTAATTGAGGTGTGCTCGTATGGTGATTAATGTGTTCACTTAGATACTATTACTCCCTAGTTATCTTTCATTGGTCGATTGAATTGTCACGTCCTTTATCTTAATGCATTGTATTCCTATTAGTCGGAGGGGGTGCTGATAAGGATTTAAAACGTATGCTTTTAGGAGGTCATTTAAGCCCCATTTCGACACATTTTATATCCGTTACTGCTTAAAATCGTTCCTTTTCACTTTTGAGGTCTTTTGGAAGCAAAATGCTGGAATGAAGCATATTTGGACAAAAAAGAGCAAAAACATGAAGAAAATGGCAAAGTCAAGATTGAAGACACTCAAGATTGCTCAACAGAACCTGACGGGTAAAAATATGAATTGATGGAACTGTTGAACCGAACGAAAATATGAATAGTTGGTATATGTTGTGTCATGGTATAAGTTGAATCATTGGTTTATATTTAAGTGGTTGATAATTGAATCGATTAAGTATATGTTGAAACTGAATGACACTTATGTGAATTTAACAAATTGCATGATCATTTTACAAGTTCATTATTACTGAAAAGTGTTTGGATTATATAATTTGTTTTGTACATGAAAATCATGATTAACTATTGAAAAGTGTTTGGATCATTTTACAAGTTCGTTATTATTGAAAATTGTTGGGTTGAGCGGTATTCCTTTTCGGGCATTGACTCTTGAACCGTCAGGATTGTTAACCCAACCGGAATTTCGTGTATGGAAATAGGAAAGAATCACATTGGACTTCATCACTAAGTTTCCGAGAATTTTAATGGTTTTGACACCATCTGGGTCATTATTGACCGTCTCACGAAATCAGCTCATTTTCTGCCTATCAAAGAGAACGACGAGATGATTACACTCGCTCGGTTGTACATCAAGGAGATTGTTTCTCGCCACGGTGTACCGATCTCTATCATATCTTATCGAGATAGCCTATTCACCTCGAGATTTTGGCAAACACTCCAAAACTCCATGGGTACCAAATTGGATATGAGTACCGCATACCATCCTCAAACAGATGGATAAAGTGAAAGAACGATACAAACTCTGGAAGACATGCTAAGAGCATGTGTGATCGATTTTGGAAAAGGATGGGATAAGCACTTACCTCTGGCAGAATTCTCCTACAATAACAGTTATCACACCAGCATTAAAGCCGCTCCATTTGAAGCGCTTTATGGAAGAAAATGTCGATCACCTGTTTGCTGGGTGGAAGTTGGAGAAGTACAACTCATAGGCCCTGAGATTGTCCAGGAGACAACTGAAAAGATAATGCAAATCAGGCAACGACTACAAGCATCTCGAGATAGACAAAAGAGCTATGCAGATGTCAAGAGAAAACCGATGGAATTCCAAGTCGGAGATCGAGTAATGCTCAAAGTATCACCCTGGAAAGGAATGGTCAGATTTGGAAAAAGAGGAAAACTCAAATCCCGATACGTAGGACTGTTCAAAATTCTGCAAAGAATTGGTCCAATAGCGTATAAGCTCGAGCTTCCGGAAGAGCTCAGTCGAGTACATGATGTAAGCTCCCAGAAAATTTTATTGTACTTAAAATCTCAATCAGAAATTAAGCACGATTTATATCATCATGAAATTTTCTAAACATCACATTTGCATATCATATGGCATATGCATGATCAACGCAACTTGAGCGTTCATAGATATACCGTTGTGATTAGAACGAAATTCCCCACGATCCTGATAATCTTAAAATACGTAACGGATACGTAAAAATTTGTAAAAATACGAAATAAATTATAATAAAAATATATTAAAACTCCTATTGGGCTTCAAAACTTATTGGACTTTATACCACCTCACGCCCTATCCAACATGCTATTGGGCCTCGTAACCGAATCAAGCCCACCCACACTATTTTTATCTTGGGCCTCGTCCTAACTCGAGCCCACACACACACTTAATATATCTTGGGCCTAGCCATGTACACGACCCACTAAGCAAGCCCAAAACCCCCTTACAATTACATGGGCCTCGTCATTTCTACTAACCCAACATTACACAACCCAACTGTTAGTGCAAATATTATGATATTTAATCTATACAGTCTCGTTTGTTTTGATTGATGACAAACATGTAACTTGTAATACATAACGTAAAATGTACAAGTTACTTGTAATCACACTTTGTCTCAACATACATTCAACACCTCTTGATGTCTCAAGTCCTCATATGTTACAACACAGGTTCGTACAGGTTTGTTATGTGGCATTATGATCAAACCCATTACCAAATCATTTAGAATGTTTAAAATACGTTTAGAGTCACTAAGTATTTTAATAGGTTAACCATTCTATTTCGAACCTCATTTTACATTTTGCATGCACAAGTATTTCAAAGATAACTAGACATTTTATTAACTAGTTACATAATACATTTTACAAGTTTACTTTGATAAACTTTTAATCTAAAAATAGAAATACATGTTACATCATGGCATGCATCATCTTTGAAATCCTTGGAAGATCTCTTGAATATATTGGTTAGATTGACACTCAATATATCAAATATGATCTTAGTAAGATTTGGTAATATCTTGGAAAGATTTGAAGAAAGATTTTTTAGATTTTATGTCAGGCACCCACGGTACCAAATTGCATAAAGGACGGACCCCTTTAAAGGGATCCTTGGTCCGTGGGCGCTCTGTCCACTTTTGGCTATAAATAGAAGCCCATTGTTTTCCCATTTCTTCACCACTTCAAAGCACATCTTCTCCACCTTCTTGCATACATTTAGATCAATCATTAACAATGTAGTAACACACATTAAACACCCTAATGATCATGATCATAATGCTTCTAACATTCATCTTTGTTGTAAGCATACTCTTTGATCAACCAAGGAAATCTTGGAGATCTAGCCATCCCCACTCACCACAAGTTGAAGATCTATCACAAGAAGTTTAGGGAACTTGTGATCTTCATCATGAAGGCTTCCTATCAATGGAAGTTCATTTAGAAGTAGTTATTCATATCCATTAGACATTTGTGTCATGGATCATTAGTGTAAACATCATTGCATCATAACAACACTTTCACCAAACTAGATTAGATGGTTTATGTGTTTGTGCCATAAAACACAAGGTTTATTATGTTGGGCCATAAAACATATTGGGAGTGGTTGTACCCTTGTAAAAGAACTCGACATCTAGCTTAGTGTCGGAAATATTGTATAAGCGACGTTAGGTTGGTTCTACCTCGAACTAGAACCGGTATTTAGCTTTGTCCGGGAAAAAGTGTAGCGACGATTGTAAGGTTTTCTCCACGAGAAGGGAGCTTGTTGATTTAGTGAAGTAACTCTCGAGTTGGGTACTCGGGGAGTGGAGTAGGTGGAAAGGATATCCGTGACCGAACCACTATAAATCCTCGTGTTCGGTTTGCACTTTCCTTTCTTTATCTCTTAACTTTTATACTTGCACTATACTATTGTTTGTGATGTGGTTTGATGTTCATGATTGTGTGACAACTTGGTTTACCATGCTTTATATTAGTCACAAACAATAATTGGTACTTTCATATTATAACAAGCTTAATAAGCGATTTGATACTAAAGATCTAAAGTTTTTAAGCGAGTAGCGTATTCACCCCCTCACGTTTCCACAATTGGTATCGAGCCACGTAGCTCGTATTTTCAAAACAAATGGTTTTAAAAATGAGTACGATCCATGTATCAAATTACCATTGAGCGAAAAATAATATGAAAAATGCTTTGCTTGTTATACTTAGAAATTTTGTTGTTAAATGTAACTTTGTATACAAGCTTGAAAGTTTTCTTGAAAAGTAAAATAAAAAGTTTGTTGAAAGAACTAGTAAGTATTGTATTGTGTGCTCATAGAAAATTCTGAAGAAATATGATTTTAAAGGAGTGTTTGGGATAACTATAAATCTAGTTGAAAAATCACCTCAAGTAAATGTTTAAGATAAGTTACATTAGTAGATATGTTGTTAAATATGTGTATTATATGTTTACTATGAAATCTAGTAAGTCGCACACGTTTTCTCTATGTCAAATACTAGTTTTGGTGAATCATCTCGAGGACCACGGCACCAAATCTTATAAAGGCGGATCCCTTTATTTGGTTCCGTGGAATCCGTCATGCTGATATGCGATTTTTGGGCAACTTCAAAAAATCATAACTAATTAACCGTAAGTCCGTCTGAGTCGAACCACCTATCATTTTAAAAGGAATTGAGTCTACTTTCATTTAAAAATACTCTCATGGCCTGAGTCTAATTTTAAATAAGTGAAATAGACCAAATACTACAGATATGTCTAAAATATTGAGTTTAACTTTAACATAAAAACTCAAATTTTGAATCAAGCAATTTAAGTTGGTATTCTTAGAACTTTGATACAACTTCCTTTGAAACTAAATAATTTGGTAATATGTTTAAAGGAAACTAATCAAGCTTGGTATACATCGTCATATTTAAGCATAAATGACAAAAATGTCTTTCTTGTTATGCTATGCTAAATGACCACTTGTTTATGTTGTTTGCATATATGTTGCTTGCTTATTTTCAAATTATTGTTTACACTTGTTTGTTTGCATAATATAAGTGTCAATCTTGCCATGTTATTTATTAAACTTGTTTGACGATTTCTTGTTTATGCACAATAGGTTATTTGCTAGATTTTGTGCACTAAGTTGGAAAATTATTTTACGATCGCTTGTAGAATTAGATCACTTCGTTTGCATAGGTTACTAACATCTCGCATAACTTATGAAATGTCATAACTCACTTAGCAATGAGTACTAAGTAAATTAGTCAAGTACTTTGAAAAATGAAGGTGTTAAGAGAGTGTTTGGTACAAGGACAAAAACAATGTTGTATGATGTAATTTATTTGTTTTACTTTGTAGGATGATAATATGACTTAAAATAATGTTATATGCTAACCGGTTTATGCGGTGGATAGCACAAGTGTGTTATCAAATTTTACCCATTTTCACTTTTATGTGAAAATCGTTAGTATGGTCAAAGTCTATGCTCCACTATATTTGTATATGTGTTATCGACTTTTCCTAACTAGAAGTAATTAATGTCACATGTTTTAAGCAAAATTTCGGGTTTGAAAACTCCCGACACCTAAAAATGGAGTCTGTGAACTTTTACGGTGTCCACGGATCGAGACGGCACCAAAATGTTGGTACCGTCTGTTATGTATTTTGGTACCGCCATACACATGCGAGGCGGACCGGCGGCACCAATTTAAGGGTTCCGTGTGTGTAAAGAAATGGTGCTGTGAATCCTACGTAAGTTATTGAATTTTACTAAATCCATGATCTAATTTACCAAACTTCGTTTCTAGGATAGTTGTTAATGCATATCTTTCATACCTCACTCAACACATCCTCAATGGATTAACTTAGGATGTTTGACATGATTTTAGACACTTCCATCTCATTAGAAACTACCATCTTTATATGGATTAACATCAAATCCATGAATCCTTAGTTCCATAAATCAACACATTCAAGATGATCATTTTCACACCTTCATTTGTTACTTTTCCTCAAGCTTAGCATTTCTTAAAGCAAAATCAAAATGACTAAATCCTTAACCTCAAATAAGCCACTTAAGAAAACCACTAGGATTAGCATTCGATCTTGTTGCTTCATTAACTTGAGCTCTTCATCCTCAGACTCATTACCTCTCAATATCTCATCACCCATTCAAGATGTGAACTTTCTAAACTTGAGTACTCCAACTCCACCACCAAAATCACCCACCATCATCCAAAACAACTTCACTACCAAAGTCTCCAAAGCTTGTACCTATCAAACTTTGTGCAACACCACCAACATCTCCTCACCCGTTTGGATGACTTAGATGACTTACTGAGACTAATAAACTGGACTCATTATTTGCAAAGATATCATACACAAGTCTAACATATGACTATAGATATTGTTTTGTATCTACATGTATTGCCTCACCGGTTAACATGAAAATAATGTGTCATCCTTCAAGACGATAAGTATTTACATCGAGTCATAACTCACATATGTTAAATACATATTATCAAGTCTTGTTATCCTTGAGTTCAATCTAAGCTTTATAATCTCAACAAATTAGGATTGACAACTTAAGTATTTCATCCAAAATATTCAAGTATATGCGACTTACGATTGTAGTCATTAAAAGTCATATTCAAAAATCAACACCCAAGTATTTTAACAACACATGTTGAAACACTTATCCAAAACAAATAACCCACGGTGCCACTTATCCCTCTTTGACACCTACTATCCCTCTTCCATCTTTTGGCACCATTAACCGTATTGCTCATGAACTTCCAAGAGTATACTTTAAATCAAGCGTGCCCTTTCAAGGTGAACCTATACCTCAGCCCTAAGCTTCATAAACATAACCAAAACTTCAAGCACTTCACCCACTAGTTGTAGCAACCAATGAACCATAAGAATTAGTATCCATATTTTTGTGTTCAACATCTATGGACAAATATTCAACCTAAGTACTCCCATAGCACAACAAACCCTTACATCACCACATCCTTATTTAGACACTAGAAGACCTACCATCTAGATCAACCAATCCACCATCCTTACCGTCATTTGAATTAGATTGAGTGTATTGCTCAAAAGCCCTTGTGTCCAACACTTGTCTTGAATCAAATGCACGTTTGAACAAACTCAAACATCCTTTCCAACATATAAGGACTTAGATAATTCATTATGGCTAGAACCTCAACTATCAAATAAGCATGGTGCTCTTGGTAATTGTTGTCAATTTCCACTAGGTATAAGTAGTACTACCTTCACAAATTATCAAAGTATTAGTAATACTTCGTCGTTAAACTTCTGCATAAATTTCGTTAAACCTCAAATCAACATTTTAACAACATATGTTAAAATGCAATCTCAAAGCCAACATCATACACCCCAAGCAACAATGACTTTTGAGGAGTATACATAAGAAACTCAAGTGAATTCCTCTTGTCATCATCTAGTGAATATAATCTTGAGACCAAGTTTATTTAGATGGGACTATCTGATTCAAACACTTTGGCTTCATATCTTCATTTAGGAAAACATGATGTTTTGAAGAACATTATGACTAAGATTCATGCGTTAAGATTTCATCTTGTTAAAAGGATATTGTATATCCTATGCATCATTCTTGACATAAATAGTTGTGTTACAAGAGATTTCATTACACCTCATTGGCTAAATGATCTTGAAACAAACATCTACAAGTTCTATGAACTAGCATATCCAATTCATCTTGTCATACTTGTTTTCATAAGCATGATAACTTTATCCCATGGGATAATCTCATTTGTTGAAAGATACTATTTGTATCTATTTCCTTTCAAGCGTACATCATAACCTAACCTTGCTCAAACCGAGTGCACATCCAAGGTTAAAACTACACATCTTTAGAGCATACACAAGATCTATTGAAGTTGGTAACCTCACTTAGATTATTGTTAAATAAAATACCAAAGAGCTTTCTTGAGAACGTTCTTAGTTTAACATATTCTCTAGTCTTAGATGATCAATTCACATTTAAATTACACACTTCAACTCAACATAAAGATGTCATTCATTAGATCATACAATTAGCTGTGTAATTTGAACAACTTTAGATTCTAAACACAAGATTAAAACACATTGTTTATCAAACACACCATTGTTAAAAATCATGTGTATAACATGACGTCTTCATCACCTTAGTTATATTGCATATTAGTTAAGTCACATTAAGCCATGTATTGGTAAACTATCATCTTTTATGCACTTTAATATGCAAAAGTAGGAGTTCCCATCTTTCAACATGAGAATGACTCTTGGAGAACCTATTGCACTAGAAACTCAATTTGACCTAACGGTTGAATTGCTTCTCGGAGAAAGTTGGGTATGTGGAATCACCGTAAAATGGTCGTGTTTAGCCTTAATTGAGCACCGCTAGTAATAGTCTCATATTCATTCTCCAACTTGAAAATTTTGTATTCCTATACTTGCCTAAAGTAAGTGTTAAAACATTGATAGTTTGCCTCGCCTTAGGAATACTAATCAAACAAGTAGTATATATGACTTTTCTTTTAAAACCACTTGCATTGCACTTACATGTGTTGATTACATGTTCTTGTTTGATACGATAAGTTGATTTGACATTATCTTAGTGTTTGATAACTAGTCAAATGTGTAAACCTTAGTAAAACCACTTGCATTGCACTTACATGTGTTGATTACATGTTCTTGTTTAATACGATAAGTTGATTTGACATTATCTTAGTGTTTGATAACTAGTCAAATGTGTAAACCTTAGTACGGTTTTATCTTCATAATGCTTATATTCTTGTTTCATGCTACTAAGCGTTTAAACCTAAACTTTATTTGCATGATACTTACTTTAATTATTTTAGCATGATTCACATGTTAATTATGAACTCATAATATGCCATTTTGATACGTGATAATTTTGATATGATATATTTGTGTTTGAAAGCTATTAGTTGGCATTCATTACATCTATGTGTAGTACGATCCAAATGATACATGCTCCAATTGTTATGTCTTAAACATGGCTTGCATGAATCTTTCATTTTGTTTCTTTTGCTTCTTGTCACACTATTTGTTTGCTACGTGTGCACATATAATCTGTCAAAGTGTTTTTGGTATGACAAACTTTTAGAAGCTTTTATCTTACAAATTAATCACATAGATTATTGTATATCCAAGTATGCTTAAGTGGCTAAGTCTAACGACAAAACAATCTCATAATGAAATGTCTTGAATAAAATCGTATTCTTGCATAATATGATTGTTTTGATGCTATCTTGTGCGGTGATTTCTTGTCTACTAAGTGCAATGTGTTGTTTTGCTTATATAATATGTTATCACTTGATTTCTATCATGTTAACATCTTTTGTCACTAACAAATTTGTTTTGTAGGTTGATAACAAATTATTTGTTATCTCACTTGGTTCTAACTTTTATATGCTCATTTTGTATAATCCGTTTATTGCTACGTAGATTAGTACTATGCTTTATGGGACCCTACACTTGCATATAGTTTAAAAGCATGTAGAATTAAGTTCTAGAGGGTTGGCTTTGCATTTTGTCTTTCAACCGACCTCTTTCCAAATCTCATTTTGCTTCCGCTTTCCAAAATCACCTCCATCATTATTTAGTTATAACAATGCTCTAATCCTCTTCACTTCCTATTAGGAAACCACATGCCTCATCATACGATCATCTCGTATTAATCGAGAAGAGTACGTGACTTTAAGGATGAAGTACATTGTATGCTAACCATCATCCGAGAAAAACATCACTAAGCTCACCTCTTTTGTTAACCCGAATAACCTCCTAAACACTTTGTTTTCATTCCTTATTTGATACATTACACATTATGTTGGATGTCCACCAATTAAGGGGGAGAGAAATCCATTCACATAATTGTCTTTTGTCAAATTTTATGTCTCTTAGACTCTAAAATACCAACACATAGGCAAACACCACTTAGCTAAAACCGGTTCACGAAACCACAACTAGTTCAACCTTTTTAACCTTATATGACAAGTTTGCACCAATACCTCATCAAGTGAAAAAAAACACATCATGTGTTTTACAAACTTCCTCATCTCCACAATCAACGAATTTAGGATTTTCCTTAAATTAGCACCTTACAACTTGACTATCTAGAACACCATCATAGGATCTTATCCTTTCCTCACTTGACATATATCATGCATGTCTTTGTCAGTGCAAACGATATATTAATCAAAACAGCCATTTCCAACACGTTGGTCCATCCAACTCTCACTTATATGATGTCATTCTCATCCTCATATAGGTACTCATTATTATTATTAGTATTTTCCATATTGTTTTCACTTCCTTTCAAAGTGATAATCATCCATGTCGGTCAAAACCATGCTAATACTACCTTTCCCATTGTCACCTAGAATAGGCCATTTTTATAATTCGTGTCGATCAATGAACGAATTTATATTCATGTTATCACTTTTATATATTATTAGATTGGACACATTATTGATTACTCTTGGGTTGAAGCATATGAGAACTTGCTCAAAACAATAGGTTGTTAGCATCAATAAATCATTCAAATCATAACCCTTATGCATCATTGAAATGCAATGTCCATTCATATTTTTCTTTCTCTTAGCTTTGGTCACTTGACATGACGAAAGGATTGCATGAATCCATATTTTTATATTTGCTATACATACGAGTTTCTAACTCCTTAATAGCTTCCTACCTAATCACCACCACCTTCCATCACCACTTTCACTAATCATCACCACCATAGATTAGCGAAAACTTACTTTTGTAAATCTCGAGTCATCTACCATCACCACATAAATCCTACTAGTAAACCGACACCAACACTAGCACCACTAGTGGCACACCCGGTGGGAGACTCCAAATCTTCTTTCTAGGAACTATTTTGTAGGTTTTTATCATATTATATTCTCACATTTCTTATGATTATAATTAGGAGACTACACTTCATGAGATCTTTGATTATATCATTTATCACATATATACATCTTATTTTTCTTTGTGAAAAAGATGAAATATATTGCACTAATGTTTTTCATTGTAGGTTCATCATCATATACACTCGATTGTATATAATTGACTCATCTAAGGATGAAGTTTGCATCAATTATT
Organism: Chrysanthemum lavandulifolium; assembly: GCA_022545495.1. Taxonomy (NCBI): domain Eukaryota; kingdom Viridiplantae; phylum Streptophyta; class Magnoliopsida; order Asterales; family Asteraceae; genus Chrysanthemum; species Chrysanthemum lavandulifolium. The sequence continues at coordinate 112,658,384 of CM040244.1, forward strand.
TTTCTTATTTTAGGTGCTTCTTGACACCCTAGAACAAGGAGGAATATCATTTAAGCACTCATATTGCATCGTCTATACACTTGGTTGTATATGGCATATTTGTCTAAAGACAAAGCTTCTATTATACTAATATTTATTTTGAAGGTTCATCTTGACGCCCTAGAGCAAGGGGAGCTTCCGTCAAGAATTTACTGAATGCATCTTATACACACTTTGTTGTATAACACTTACTCGTCCAATGACGAATATAGTTTTGCACTAATATTTATTTTGTAGGTTTTAATCATACCGACGCCTCAAACAAGGGGAGCAACCGTCAGGGGAGCATGCACGATTTAGCATCATTCTCACTTTTCAACAACCATTTGTGCTTCGATAAAAGTGGAGAAAATAGGCTAACATTGCCATGCGCTTTTCTTTTCATATATTTCTCATAATTTTGTTGCATAAAACTAACCTTGATGTAGGTTAAGCCTCTTTATTTGATCCATGGATCCGCTACCAAACAAGGGACGGATTGTAATGGACGATTTAACTTCACTAGGGATGATGCAAGCTCGCCTTTTGGGGAGAAATTAAGTTAAACTCAGGGACACGCCCTTTTGTTTCGACAAAGGGGAGAATAGTGTAAACGGAGAAGGTAATGTAAAGGTAGTAAGGATACAAGTAACTTTTATATTTTACTTTCTATTACGTTTACATATATTTGTCATCATCAAAAGGGGAGATTGTTAGTGCAAATATTATGATATTTAATCTATCTGATCTCGTTTGTTTTGATTGATGACAAACATGTAACTTGTAATACATAACGTAAAATGTACAAGTTACTTGTAATCACACTTTGTCTCAACATACATTCAACACCTCTTGATGTCTCAAGTCCTCATATGTTACAACACAGTTCGTACATGTTTGTTATGTGGTATTATGATCAAACCCATTAACAAATCATTTAGAATGTTTAAAATACGTTTAGAGTCACTAAGTATTTTAATAGGTTAACCATTCTATTTCGAACCTCATTTTACATTTTGCATGCACAAGTATTTCAAAAGATAACTAGACATTTTATTAACTAGTTACATAATACATTTTACAAGTTTACTTTGATAAACTTTTAATCTAAAAATAGAAATACATGTTACATCATGGCATGCATCATCTTTGAAATCCTTGGAAGATCTCTTGAATATATTGGTTAGATTGACACTCAATATATCAAATATGATCTTAGTAAGATTTGGTAATATCTTGGAAAGATTTGAAGAAAGATTTTTAGATTTTATGTCGTGCACCCACGGTACCAAATTGCATAAAGGACGGACCCTTTAAAGGGATCCTTGGTCCGTGGATGCTCCCGTCCACTTTGGCTATAAATAGAAGCCCATTGTTTTCCCATTTCTTCACCACTACAAAGCACATCTTCTCCACCTTCTTGCATACATTTAGATCAATCATTAACAATGTAGTAACACACATTAAACACCCTAATGATCATGATCATAATGCTTAACATTCATCTTTGTTGTAAGCATACTCTTTGATCAACCAAGGAAATCTTGGAGATCTAGCCATCCCACTCACCACAAGTTGAAGATCTATCACAAGAAGTTTAGGGAACTTGTGATCTTCATCATGAAGGCTTCCTATCAATGGAAGTTCATTTAGAAGTAGTTATTCATATCCATTAGACATTTGTGTCATGGATCATTAGTGTAAACATCATTGCATCATAACAACACTTTCACCAAACTAGATTAGATGGTTTATGTGTTTGTGCCATAAAACACAAGGTTTATTATGTTGGGCCATAAAACATATTGGGAGTGGTTGTACCCTTGTAAAAGAACTCGACATCTAGCTTAGTGTCGGAAATATTGTATAGGCGACGTTAGGTTGGTTCTACCTCGAACTAGAACCCGGTATTTAGCTTTGTACCGGAAAAAGTGTAAGCGAGATTGTAAGGTTTTCTCCACGAGAAGGGAGCTTGTTGATTTAGTGAAGTAACTCTCGAGTTGGGTACTCGGGGAGTGGAGTAGGCGGAAAGGAGATCCGTGACCGAACCACTATAAATCCTCGTGTTCGGTTTGCACTTTCCTTTCTTTATCTCTTTACTTTTATACTTGCACTATACTATTGTTTGTGATGTGGTTTGATGTTCATGATTGTGTGACAACTTGGTTTACCATGCTTTATATTAGTCACAAACAATAATTGGTACTTTCATATTATAACAAGCTTAATAAGCGATTTGATACTAAAGATCTAAAGTTTTTAAACGATAACGTATTCACCCCCCTCTACGTTTCCACACCAACTAATAATTATGTTTGTGGTTTCTTTGTTCTACAACCGGTCAAAAAAAAAAAAAAAAAAGAAAAGAAAAGAAGGGAAACCAACACAACCAAATGAATCATATGTCAAATTGTAACTAAGTTGGAAAACTTGATACCCCTTTCCCTTGGCAGTCGACTAGACGAGCAACAAGGAGCACAACAAAACAAAAACTTGCACCTTTGGATCCTAAATGTTTCATGTATATAGACAAGGAGACAAGTAACACCTCTAAGCCACCCTAATCCAATATAAAAATCCCCTAAATCCCACCAAGACCCTTTGACCATGGTTAGGACTTTATGGACCAAAGGATATTATGTTTCTTGTGACTTCGACTAGACAAGCGTGCCACCATTTCAGCCGATTATGCCCATGCCAAGACCAAAAAAATACTCCAATATAGCTTGCTAGGAAAAATTAGGAGCTAGGAGCAATAAAAATATACCATGAGCCATACCCATTCTTAGTATAAATAAACCTCTAAGCCTTTAGAAGTCACACATACTTAAACAAAATATATCACTTTCTTGTCGAAGGAAACTAGAGAAGATTTAGTGAGATACTTTGTTGGGAAACAGAATGTTAAAGTACTGAAGAGTTAAAGTGCTGAAGATTAACAAAGTACTGCAGAAAGATAAAGTACTACAAGAAGTCAAAGTATGCTAAGTTAAAGTCAAAGCATTGCTTATTCATCAAGTACGCAAAGTTTAAAGTCATTGTATTAGATTAAAGATAGAAAGTAATGTTTATCTAGAACTTTCTAAGTATTGTTTACTTGACGTACAAGGATAAGAATTGTAAATCGTTTAGGGTTATCTTTGAGCCTATAAAAGGACCCCTAGATTGATATTAGATATACGTGACATTATTAGAGTTTGAGAGAAGTTCGATATTATTAGAGTTGTTAAAGAGTCTGCATAATAAGCAGAGTTAGAGTTATTAATAAAATCGTTCAAAGTTAAAGTTATTCTTCTTAGCTTTGTTAAGTAATGATGAGTGTGTAAATACTCATCATATTTGGTCAAATCTGAACTGCAAAACATTTAAAAATGCTCAGAAATGCATCAAAATACTGAAAATATCTCAAAATTGCATTTTATATATTTCAGATGCAAAATGTTTAAAATCAGATGAAAAACGAGCTAAGTTTGCATAATTGGCAGTTTCAGTCCCCCGACTTTCAAAAAAATGGCAAAATCAGTCCCTAGGCATTTGTTTTGTAAAAAAAGTCACCAAAGGTCCTTTTGAAATCATAAGTTGTCATATTTAGTCCTTTGGTGAAAAATGTCAAAAGTTTTGAGAAATTACAAGTTTAGTCCTTTGAGTTTCAAAACTAACAAGTTTGGTCCTTGGAATATTGGAGATTGTCAAGTTTATCCCTTGGATTATAATTTTAGAATATACATTATTGGTCCCTAGAAAATCAGACATGGCAGAATTGGTCATTGGTTTTTATGAAATTGCAAAAGTAGTCCTTGTTTATTTAATACCAAACCCTTGGCCTTGGCCCCTGTCAAAACATCTTTGGACCCCTGCCATAAGCCACTTGACCCCCTCATTTTGACCCCCCTTTCATATATTAAACACCGGTCAAATTTGGTCAAACCCTGCCTCACGGGTTTCCCTTTCCCTTCCCCCTCATCATCACCTGCACCTGCATCCTCCAACACACTCCATCATCATCACACCCTATTCCCACCCTCCAAACACCCCAAGCCAAGAAGCATTAAATGCTTTCCCCCCCTTGCACTCAATCCCTGTCCCAACTGGCTAAAAAGTTTTCCCGCCAAAAACTAAATCAACGGCTAAAAAGGAGTCAGATCATTCAACGGCCAATTTTATTGGTGGGAAAGGTTCAGAATCTCAAGTGAAAGCTTTTTGTTGACTATATAGAGGGAGGAGAAGCATTGGAGCAGAGGAGTAGTTTTTAGTTTATTAAGCTCCATACACCTTTCATTTTTCAGAGTTAAATTGTATTTTGATTTCAGTTTTTATGTTTTAAAAGTATTTCAGCTTCTGTAATTTTGCTTGTATTCAGTTTTATGTTAATGAAAGTTAAGTTTTAAAAGTGAAATTTCTCATCTCTATTTTATTACTGTTTTAATTCATCTCAGTTGATTATTAGCTTATTCTCAAGTTTAGTTAGCTTATCTTATCATTAATTCAGTTTATCACTTATCAAGTTCAAAAAAAATAAAAAAAAATAAAAAAAATAAAATAAAAAATATGTCAAAATCAGTTGTAAAGCTTCATTAAGCTTAAGCTACTGTTTGAATAAACTCACTTAAGCTCTATGTAGCTTGTAGTGAGCTTATTCTCGCTTTTCTATCCATTATACACTCAATTCTCAATATCGGTCAAAGAAAGTCAACACTGCAGTCATTTGCATCATTGGAACCTGAATTGCTGCTATGGATTTGGATTTGGGTTGATAGTGTTTGAATTAAGTTGAGATCAGTGTCAGGACAGTGGTTAGTTAATCTCAAAAGCCAACCATTGTGATTGGACTCATGTGAGTACCAAATTCTCTTTCTAAATCTGTCTCAGCTTATTCATCTTGTTAGCTTAGTTTAATTAGCATTAAATCTAGTACTAGCCTATTCTTAGTTGTGCTATTGTTTAATTCACTTATATCATATCTGTCATAGTCTTGAATTTTCTGTTTTAAGACTCATCTTGCATTAAATAGATCATATATAGTTTAGTGTAGTTAGTTGCTGAGAATTAATTCATTTAGTGATATAATTACATATTGAATCTAGATTAAGCAGTTTTGTGGATTGGATTAGTGATTTAGAATGTTTAAGTATCAATTCAGTGTCATAAACCTGTGTTTGGAATAAACTGTCATTTGGAGTTTGTAAGCTTCTCAGTGGTTAGAATTGTTAAGGTTAGTCTCATTTAGTCTTATAGAACTCATATCAGTCCTTCTCTTGCATCTTAGAATTACATAAGTCAAAATCGCATAAAAGTCGCTCTTATGTTCAAATCGATTGAATCGGTGCTAAAAGCTTGCATATAGGTTTAGGATTAGTTGAGCTAGCTTGCATTAGTCTTACTTTAGCATGAAACATCAATCTTAGTCCACCATTTTGAATCAAAACTCAATTTAGTCAAACATCTCGATTACGTCTCAGAAGTCAAATCTTGTTCAAAGCAGTTTTTCCAAAACTTTGTAGATCTATCCTTGGTTAGTCCTTGATTAATAGCTTTTGGAATTTTGGATTTAACAACTCCAGCTGGTCAAGTGTTTAAAACTGAATTTTGCAAAAGTTTACAACAGATTCTTAAGCTTCAAATAAGCTTGTCTAATCAGCCTAAGTGCCCTGTGACAAAGCATGATTACCATGAAGGTTTTCTCAGCTTCTTGTAGAAGCTCTAGAGAGCTTATTACAACCTCTCTAGAGCCCTAGTTTGGTTCATACACTGTCTGGCTTGTGTACTCAAGGTTCACATTTCACTTTTCCTCAAAAGCTCATTAAATAAGCTTGCAAGAGCTTAAAGATAGGGAGTTAAGGATCATTGGGTTAAAAAGGTAGTTAACATAGATCTTGATTAGTGCATCATTAGTGATTAGGATTAGTCGTATTCAATTTATTTAAGTTAGCTTTAACATATTATAGTTTGTGTTGTTGAATTGGTGCTTTCGAGCTTGTTAGCTTATTCTAAGTCTTATTCTCAAGCACTTTCCACTGCAGCTTGAAATTTCTCACACACAAGCCCTGTTTTATATTTTCATAGAATCGAATATTAATTTAGACTTTTCCTGAATTTTTCGATTTTTCTAGCCTTGTTTGCCATTTTCTTCATTTAAAAGCTTTTTAGGCCTTTTAATTAGCTTTTAATACAATTAAATCGTAAAAGTTTCAAAAAATAAGTTTTCATTTTCCTAGGTTAAGATAAATATAAAAGCAAAAATAATTTTTCCAGATTTTTCATAGTTTAATTTGTAATTTTAGCAATTTAATTAGTTATAAATAGTTTTTAATTCATAGAAAATAGAAAATAATCGAAAAAATATAAAAATAGTTTTGAAAATTCTCTTTAGTTATTTTAGATTTTCCAAGTCATAATTTCATTTTCTAGTTTAATTTCATATTTTCTTGTATTTTAGGGTATTATTAAATAAGTAAAAATAGTTTTAATTAATAAAAATTAGATAAATAGTTTTAAAAATAATTTTCTTTTCTAAAAATTTTCTCTTATCATTAGGTTTGTAAAAATATCATTTTCATATTTTTAGGATTAAGATTGCTTCAGTTTCACATTTTCTTTTGTACGTCACGTAGTTTTAATTTAAGTTTTATAAAGAAAAATCAAAACATAAATTTAAAAATAGTGATAGCGTTTATTTAATATAATTTATCTTTTAATTTTCTTTAATTTGCATTTAAGCCCTTGTAGTTTATATACTCTTTCTTTAGTTATAATCAATCAAAACTCTTTTCCGCTCAAATTCTCTCGATCACTATTCGTTTGATTATTCTCGCATGTACTCGTTGGGACATAACGACCTGGGAAAACACTATACTCCTCTAGATCTTCATTGCATTTGGTTCCGCATTGTTTTAAGTTTGTTACGGTTGACCATTCACAAGTGGTCCGCTTGTGTGACAAAACTTGACCGTCTGGGAGCGAATCAAATTTTAGCGCCACGCTTGGGGTCTGCTAATTATCTTCCGTTTAGCGTTAGTGATTTGAATATTCACTCTTTGTTCATACCATCCATCTATATCTATATATATTTTCTTATAAAAAATCCAAAACCCAAAACATCCAAAACGTATAAAACACAAAATATTTTCCTTTTGTTTCTATATATATATAAAGGATAAAAATACAAAAGATTTGTCGTTTTCTTTGTTTAATAATAACAACATAAAATATTACCACCGCAAACCAAGGCAAAGTGTACTACCTAACTGGGGTACGACCATAATAAGTTCCCGAACCAAAGATTAAAACTTGCCTTTGTGTCCTTGTGAGTGGTGTACCTTTTCAAAGCCATTCATCTTGTGATTATTGGTTTAAGTTCACCGTTGTTTTGCCTCGATTTTGTTTTAATTGGATTTGTTGTTATATCTACTTTTCAAAACCGAAAACCCAAAAGATTCTTCTTACCCCATTTTCATAATTCATTTTCATAACTCCTTTCCTTAACTCGAGATCTCTTAGGGTTAACTCTAGTGTATCTTGCTCGCTCTTCTAGATCCGTAAGCCCATTTCGTGAGCTTGTCAAGATTCCAAGAAGGCGTGTCCGTGAACTTCTCTTCCATCGATCGGATCGAGATCCGGATCGCTCACACTACTTCGTTATCATGGCGGAAGAAAGTCCTATGTGTGAGCTTCTCCGTGCACCCATCGACGGGTATGGAGATGCTATTGTTATCCCACCATTGTGGTGAAAATTTTGAACTCAAAACCGGTTATGAATCTTGTAACCTCAAGTCAATTCTACGGTTTTGAGCGGATGATCCTCATGCTCATATTCGATGGTTTAACAAGATTGCATCTACCATCAAATACAAGAATGTCCCTACAGATCTTTGTCAAGCTTCTTCATTCCCATTTTCTCTTGAGGGCAAGCCGGTTTGGCTTGAAAACAACCCCTCAATCAATTGAAACATGGGAAGACACGGTGAAGAAATTTGTGAATGAATTCTATCCACCTTCTAAAACCACGAGTCTTAAAAATGAAATCATCAAGTTCACACAAAAGTTTGATGAATCCTTCATGAATCGTGGGATCGTTTTAAGGAGTTGCTCATGAAATGTCCTCACCACGGTTTCTCCGAGTTGATGCAACTCGATACTTTCTATAATGGAGTGAGTCAATCGATCAAGATTCTCTCAATTCCTCCGCTAGAGGAAATTTCTTGAGCAAAGCTGTCAAAGAAGCTTTAGCGATCATTGAAAACAAATCTAAAGTCCGCCTTGCACGAAGCAAGCGGTTGTTTCCCAAGTCGGTGTTGGTCCTTCTACTTCATCGCTCGTGAGTCAATCTAGCACCGATGCTAAGATTGACAAACTCACTGAAGCAATTCAAGCTTTGGTTCTCTCCAACCAAAAGAAAGTTTCTTTTCCACAAACTTCACCTCCTGAAGTTAAGAAAGTGGAAGTCAGTGTTACTTGCGGTGGCCCCATGCCTACTACAACTGTATGGCCACCGATGGTAACCCTTTGAAGCTAACACGTGGGCGGATTTCTAATCCAGAGGCAACCAATACCGTGCTCCTATAGACCCGAACCACCGTCGTAACCACTACCTGGACCTCCGGTTTCAATCAAAACCAAAACCGTAATCAAAATCGAATAGACCAAACCAAGGTTTTCAAAACCAAGGTAATTTTAGTCAAAATAACGGTTTTCAAAATCAAAGTCAAAACTTCCAACACCAAGGAAATTTCAATAGAAACCAAGGTCGGGTAAATTTCAACCTGTGGTATTTTCATGGCAATAATCAAGGAAATTTTCGTAATCAAGGCCCTAATCCAAACAATAGAGGCCGAATTTTCTGTGCAAAATCAAGCCATTGTTCCAACTGGACCATCATCGATGAGTTGTTGAAGTAATTCATGAAATCCCAAGAGGAAATGAATAGGTTGTTGGTTAGCCGATTTACGGCAAGAAGAAGTCTTTAAATGATCGACCCTCGGGCTCGGTACTTTACCTAGCAACACGATCGCTAATCCGAGGGGCGATGCAAAGGCGATCACAACCGAAGTGGTGCTCGTATGATGGACCCGCTATTCCTACTACCTCTTCTTCTCTCCCGAAGGTAGTGGAAAGTGAACTGAGGCGACAAAGGACAAGGAACCTCCTACTAATAACGGAGGTACCAAGAATGTCCATCCTCGGGTTGTCCGAAACCCAAGACCAAACACGAGTTGTTTTGAACCTCCGGTTGACAACCCCAAATCCAAAACTTCTATTCCTTACCCTCACGTTTAAATGAGCAAAAACTCCGCGAAAAGCTAGTCATCAAATGGAAAATTTTTTCAAATTTTCCAAGAACTTCATTTTGACATAAGCTTTACGGATGCCATCATGTTGATGCCCAAGTTTGCATCAACTCTCAAACACATGTTAAGCAATAAGGAAAAGTCGTTTGAAATGGCTAAGACTCCTTTGAACGAGAACCGCCGCGAGCTCATAAAGAAGCTTCCCGAGAAGTCGGGATATTCGGAAAATTTCTTCTTCCTTGTGTTTTCCGGGGATGATTGAATGCTTTGCCCTTGCCGATCTTGGTGCAAGCATCAATCGATGCCTTATTCGATGTGGAAGAAGCTTTCTCTTCGAACTTATTCCTACCGCATGACTCTTGAGCTTGCATATCGTTCTATATCGCGTCCTCTTGGCATCGCCGAGGATGTATTTGTGAAAGTAGGAAAGTTCCATTTTCCACCGACTTAGTGGTTGTTGATTTCGATGCCGATCATCGGGTTCCCTCATTGTTGGAAGAGGATTCACGAGGACGGGCCGTGCTCTTATTGATGTATTTGAGCAAGAAATCACGTTACATGTGGGTAATGAAGTCATACCTTTAACCTTGATCAAACTTCAAGGTACTCCTCAAATTATGACATCGAATCGCTTAATCGAGTCGATTTAATTGATATTGCTTCGAGGAGTACTCACAAGAGTTTCTTGGTTATCTTCATAATTACGTGAGTGGGGATCCCACCACATCTTCTCAACCTATCATTGCCGACTCTTCCCCTCTCTCACTCCGTTTGAGGAGGAGACTTCTTCTGGAAGAGATTGATGAGTTTCTTGCTAGTGATGAATCAATTCCGCTGGAATTGATGGTGTTTATGATTCGGAGGGGATATCCTTTATCTTGAGCAATTGTTGAATGAAGATCCATTACCTTCACTCCTCCGAAAGAGATCACGATTGAGGAAATCAAATCGATACAAACATCTCTTCAAGAATTTCCGAGGTTGAACTTAAGGACCTACCTCCTCATCTCGAGTATGCATTCTTGGAGGTGATGATAAATTACCGTCATAATTGCTAAAGACTTAATCGAGGAGGAGAAACTTGCTCCCATAAAGGTCTTGAAGTCACATAAGCAAGCAATTGCTTGGAAACTCTCCGACATTAAGGTATCAACCACGAGTTTTGTACTCACAAAATCTTAATGGAGGATGACTTCAAACCAATGATCCAACATCGAGAGAAGGTGAATCCTAAGATTCATGAGGTTATCAAACAAGAGGTTCTCAAACTTCTTGATGCGGTTTAATTTACCCGATCTCGATAGTCCTTGGTTAGCCCAATTCATTGCGTTCCTAAAAGGGTGGCATAATCTGTTGTCACAATGAAGAAAACGAGTTAATTCCAACTCGATTGGTTACGGGATGGCGTGTGTGCATTGACTATCGTAAGTTAAACGAAGCCACCGTAAAGACCATTTTCCTCTACCCTTCATGGACCGGATGCTTGAGAGATTAGCGAGGAACGAATACTATTGTTTCCTTGATGGTTTCTCGGGTTACTTCAGATCCCCATTGATCCATTGGATCAAGAAAGACCACATTCACATGCCCATACGGAACTTTTGCCTCTGGGCGTATGCCTTTTGGCCTATGTAACGCTCCCGCACGTTCCAACGATGTATGATGGCAATTTTCCACTACATGATCGGGAAACAATGGAGGTGTTTATGGATGACTTCTCGGTCATTGGGGACTCGTTTCAAACATGTCTCTCCCATTTAGATAAAATGCTCAAAAGGTGTGAAGACACCAATCTTTGTCTAAATTGGGAGAAGAGCCACTTTATGGTCAAAGAAGGCATAGTCCTTGGCCATAAGATTTCCAAAAATGGGATTGAGGTAGATAGAGCAAAAGTTGATGTTATTGCTAAATTGACTCATCCTACTACCGTCAAAGGTATTAGGAGTTTTCTTGGTCATGCCGGGTTTTATCGCAGATTCATACAAGATTTTTCTAAAATCGCTCGGCCTATGACCCATCTTCTTGAAAAAGATGCTCCTTTTATCTTCTCACCTGAGTGCATCGAAGCTTTTGAAACATTAAAGAAAAACTTACGGAAGCACCCATTCTAGTTGCCCCGATCGGGATTTACCCTTTGAACTCATGTGCGAAGCAAGTGATTTTGCTATCGGTGCGATCTGGGGCAACGAAAAACCAAGCATTTTCACCTATCCACTACGCGAGTAAGACTATGATGAAGCTCAAACCCATTACACCACCACGTAAAAGAATTATTAGTGTGGTGTATGCGTTTGAGAAGTTTCGCCATACCTTATCTTGACCAAATGCGTGGTGTATACGGATCACTCGGCTCTCAAATATCTCTTTGCAAAACAAGATGCAAAGCCGAGATTGCTCCGTTGGGTTCTCCTCCTACAAGAATTTGATATCATTATACGTGATAAAAAGGAGCCGAGAACACGGGCTGGCGATCATCTATCCGTCTAGAAAACCCTCACCAAGATGTGTTCGAGAAAAGGAAATAAGCGAAACATTTCCTCTCGAAACACTCAATGTGGTTTCTTTTCGTGGAGACTCTTCTACCCCATGGTTTCTTGACTTTGCAAATTACCATGCGGGTAACTTTGTGGTGAAAGGGATGTCGTCCCAACGAAAAACAAATTCTTTAAAGATGTAAAACATTACTCGGGACGACCCTACTTATTCAAAATTTGCGCGGATCAAGTCATCAGCGATGTGTGTATGGTCGGGAAGCCAATGACATTCTCAAGGCTTGCCATTCGGACCTCTTGGGGACATCATAGCCCCAACTACACCGCCAAGAAGGTGTTTGATTCCGGATTCTATTGGCCCACGATTTACAAGGATGCCCATGAATTTGTCAAAACACGTGACGCTTGTCAACGTCACGGAATATCTCATAAAGAAATGAAATGCCGCAAAACGCCATTCAAGTGTGTGAGATTTTGACATCCGGGGCATTGACTTTATGGGGCCATTTCCATCATCTCGAGGAAACAAATACATACTCGTGGCGTTGACTATTTGTCAAAATGGGTTGAAGCGAAAGCTTTGCCTACCAACGATGCCCGAGTTGTTGTGAAATTCTTAAAATCTCTTTTGCTAGGTTTGGAACTCCACGAGCTATAATCGGTGATCGTGTGCGCATTTCTGCAATGACCGGTTTGATAGAGTCATGCAAAAGTATGGTGTAACTCACCGTCTCTCTCTGCGTACCACCCCAAACAAGTGGGCAAGTGGAAGTTTCCAACCGAGGATTAAAAGAATTCGGAAAGGACGAGAGGCGAAAACCGTGCCTCTTGGTCGGATAAGCTAGATGACGCCTCTGGGCCTTCCGTGCGACTTATAAAACACCCATCGGTGTACTCCATACAAGCTTGTATACGGAAGGCATGTCATCTGCGGTTGAGCTTGAGCACAAGGCATCTTGGGCCTTGAAACATGCCAACCGATATTCAGACGGTGGTGATCACCGGAAGTTCAAATGAATGAATTAAATGAACTCCGTGATCAAGCATCGAGAACTCTTTGATCTACAAAGAAAAGACAAAGAAGATTCATGACTCAAAATCAAGAACCGCGTTTTCAACGTCGGTGATCGAGTCCTTCTTTTCAATTCAAGATTGAAGATTTTCTCGAAAACTAAAATCCTACCGGTCCGGACCATTCACCATCACTAAAGTATTTCCATATGGAACCATTGAATTATCTCAACCCGATGGTCCAAACTTTAAAGTGAATGGTCATCGATTGAAGCACTATTTTGGAGAGGACATTCCTCCTGTGATTGTCCCGGATCTACAAACTTTCCCCATGAACCAATGTATGCGGGGATCGAGTCAAGCTAGCGACTCGGGAATCAAAAACAGTAGCATGCTACATGGATTTTCACCCGTGTGTACCACCCAAGTGTGGGGGAGTTGCCCCCCGCTGTTGTATATAAGATCTCAAAAAAAAAAAAAAAAAAAAAAAATCTTGCTAAATAATGGCCGTAGTATTTCCTTTTACGTTCTCGGTTTCGGCATAACACGGACTTTGAATATTGAGGGCAATATTCATTTCTAGTGTGGGGAATTCTTACGAATTTTATCATGTAATTATACCGCCTAATTCCCCATTTTGGCCAAAATTTTTTTGGAGTAAGTGTTTTGCATTTACTCGACTAATGGTTATCGATCCGCCATGTCTAATAAAAAAAAGATTGGCTAATCCAAGAGCAAACGGCTCTTGGTAAAGATATCTCAAATCCGTTGACGGCTTGCAATTTGCCCAAAATTGTATGGTGTTCACTCACCATATCCTTAAAAGTGAAGAGTTGGCTAGCCCGCAAGTTTATGGCTTGTGGTAAAGGCGATGGAAAACCATAATTGGTAATCACTCACCAAAGATATTTTATCTAAGAGTTGGCTAGTCCGTAGCAAACGGCTTCGGTAAAGACAAATCAAATCCGTTGGAAGGCGGTGATTTGCTCAAAATCATTTGGTTATCGGTGTACCAAGGTTCTTACTTGAACTGAAACATTTGGCTACTCGAAGTAATGGATTTTGGTAAAGAGATTCAAATCCATTAAGTTTTTCTCAAAAGATTGCTAGGGACTAGCAATAGTTTAGTGTGGGGGATTGATGAGTGTGTAAATACTCATCATATTTGGTCAATCTGACTCAAAACATTTAAAATGCTCGAAATGCATCAAAATCTTGAAAATATCTCAAAATTGCATTTTATATATTTCGGATGCAAAATGTTTAAAATCGGATGAAAACGAGCTAAGTTTGCATAATTGGCGGTTTAGTCCCCGACTTTCAAAAAAATGGCAAAATCAGTCCCTAGGCATTTGTTTTGTAAGAAAAGTCACCAAAGGTCCTTTTGAAATCATAAGTTGTCATATTTAGTCCTTTGGTGAAAAATGTCAAAAGTTTTGAGAAATTACAAGTTTAGTCCTTTGAGTTTCAAAACTGACAAGTTTGGTCCTTGGAATATTGAAGATTGTCAAGTTTAGCCCTTGGATTATAATTTCAGAATATACATTATTGGTCCCTGGAAAATCAGACATGGCAGAATTGGTCCTTGATTTTTATGAAATTGCAAAAGTAGTCCTTGTTTATTTAATACCTAACCCTTGGCCTTGGCCCCTGTCAAAACATCTTTGGACCCCGCCATAAGCCACTTGACCCCCTCATTTTGACCCCTTTCATATATTAAACACCGGTCAATTTGGTCAAACCCACCTCACGGGTTTCCTTTCCCTCATCATCACCGCACCTGCATCCTCCAACACACTCCATCATCATCACACCCTATTCCTACCCTCCAAACACCCCAAGCCAAGAAGCATTAAATGCTTTCCCCCCCTTGCACTCAATCCCTGTCCCAACTGGCTAAAAAGTTTTCCCGCCAAAAACTAAATCAACGGCTAAAAAGGAGTCAGATCATCCAACGGCCAATTTTATTGGTGGGAAAGGTTCAGAATCTCAAGTGAAAGCTTTTTGTTGACTATATAGAGGGAGGAGAAGCATTGGAGCAGAGGAGTAGTTTTTAGTTTATTAAGCTCCATACACCTTTCATTTTTCAGAGTTAAATTGTATTTTGATTTCAGTTTTTATGTTTTTAAAAGTATTTCACACGTAATTACGCTTGTATTCATTTTTATGTTAATGAAAGTTAAGTTTTAAAAGTGAAATTTCTCATCTCTATTTTATTACTGTTTTAATTCATCTCAGTTGATTATTAGCTTATTCTCAAGTTTAGTTAGCTTATCTTATCATTAATTCAGTTTATCACTTATCAAGTTCAAAAAAATAAAAATAAATAAAAATAAAAAAATATGTCAAAATCAGTTGTAAAGCTTCATTAATCTTAAGCTACTGTTTGAATAAACTCACTTAAGCTCTATGTAGCTTGTAGTGAGCTTATTACTATTTTCTATCCATTATACACTCAATTCTCAATATCAGTCAAAGAAAGTCAACACTGCAGTCATTTGCATCATTGGAACCTGAATTGCTGCTATGGATTTGGATTTGGGTTGATAGTGTTTGAATTAAGTTGAGATCAGTGTCAGGACAGTGGTTAGTTAATCTCAAAAGCCAACCATTGTGATTGGACTCATGTGAGTACCAAATTCTCTTTCTAAATCTGTCTCAGCTTATTCATCTTGTTAGCTTAGTTTAATTAGCATTAAATCTAGTACTAGCCTATTCTTAGTTGTGCTCTTGTTTAATTCACTTATATCATATCTGCATAGTCTTGAATTTTCTGTTTTAAGACTCATCTTGCATTAAATAGATCATATATAGTTTAGTGTAGTTAGTTCTTTGAGAATTAATTCATTTAGTGATATAATTACATATTGAATCTAGATTAAGCAGTTTTGTGGATTGGATTAGTGATTTAGAATGTTTAAGTATCAATTCAGTGTCATAAACCTGTGTTTGGAATAAACTGTCATTTGGAGTTTGTAAGCTTCTCAGTGGTTAGAATTGTTAAGGTTAGTCTCATTTAGTCTTATAGAACTCATATCAGTCCTTCTCTTGCATCTTAGAATTACATAAGTCAAAATCGCACATAAGCTGCTCTTATGTTCAAATCTGATTGAATCAGTAGCTAAAAGCTTGCATATAGGTTTAGGATTAGTTGAGCTAGCTTGCATTAGTCTTACTTTAGCATGAAACATCAATCTTAGTCCACCATTTTGAATCAAAACTCAATTTAGTCAAACATCTCAGTTCTGTCTCAGAAGTCAAATCTTGTTCAAAGCAGTTTTTCCAAAACTTTGTAGATCTATCCTTGGTTAGTCCTTGATTAATAGCTTTTGGAATTTTGGATTTAACAACTCCAGCTGGTCAAGTGTTTAAAACTGAATTTTGCAAAAGTTTACAACAGATTCTTAAGCTTCAAATAAGCTTGTCTAATCAGCCTAAGTGCCCTGTGACAGAGCATGATTACCATGAAGGTTTTCTCAGCTTCTTGTAGAAGCTCTAGAGAGCTTATTACAACCTCTCTAGAGCCCTAGTTTGGTTCATACACTGTCTGGCTTGTGTACTCAAGGTTCACATTTCACTTTTCCTCAAAAGCTCATTAAATAAGCTTGTGCAAGAGCTTAAAGATAGGGGAGTTAAGGACTGTTGGGTTAAAAAAGGTAGTTAACATAGATCTTGATTAGTGCATCATTAGTGATTAGGATTAGCTGTATTCAATTTATTTAAGTTAGCTTTAACATATTATAGCTGTGTTGTTGAATTGGTGCTTTCCAGAGCTTGTTAGCTTATTCTAAGTGCTTATTCTCAAGCACTTTCCACTGCAGTTGAAATTTCTCACACAAGCCCCTGTTTTTATATTTTTCATAGAATCAGAATATTAATTTAGACTTTTCCCGAATTTTTGATTTTTCTAACCTTGTTTGCCATTTTTCTTCATTTAAAAGCAGCTTTTAGGCCTTTTAATTAGCTTTTAATACAATTAAATCGTAAAAGTTTCAAAAAATAAGTTTTAATTTTCCTAGGTTAAGATAAATATAAAAAGCAAAAAATTATTTTTCAGATTTTTCATAGTTTAATTTGTAATTTTTAGCAATTTAATTAGTTATAAATAGTTTTTAATTCATAGAAAATAGAAAAATAATCAGAAAAATATAAAAATAGTTTTGAAAATTCTCTTTAGTTATTTTAGATTTTTCCAAGTCATAATTTCATTTTTCTAGTTTAATTTCATATTTTCTTGTATTTTAGGGTATTATTAAATAAGTAAAAATAGTTTTTAATTAATAAAAATTAGATAAATAGTTTTAAAAATAATTTTCTTTTTCTAAAAATTTTCTCTTATCATTAGGTTTGTAAAAATATCATTTTCATATTTTTAGGATTAAGATTGCTTCAGTTTCACATTTTCTTTTGTACGTCACGTAGTTTTTAATTTAAGTTTTATAAAAGAAAAATCAAAAACATAAATTTAAAAATAGTGATAGCGTTTATTTAATATAATTTATCTTTTTAATTTTCTTTAATTTGCATTTAAGCCCTTGTAGTTTATATACTCTTTCTTTAGTTATAATCAATCAAAACTCTTTTCCTTTCAAATTCTCCCGATCACTATTCGTTTGATTATTCTCGCACAGCTCGTTGGGACATAACGACCTGGGGAAACACTATACTCCTCTAGATCTTCATTGCATTTGGTTCCAGATTGTTTTAAATTTGTTACGGTTGACCATTCACAAGTGGTCAGCTTGTGTGACAAAACTTGACCGTCTGGGAGCGAATCAAGTAAATTCCGCATACTTAATAGAGTTTGCTCAGTGTTTTCATTGTTAATAACTTAGGATTTATCCGAGGTTATTAAACCTTAACAAGCTATTTAAGTTAGTTTGGTTAGAGTACATCGATCCAACAAGTGGTATCAGAGCTTGTGTGGAAACTCTGACTAGGAAGAAACCCTCAAACCCTACTACAACAAAACCTAAAGATGTCGATGATTACTGTTCCACCACCTTCCATCACTTCAATGAGGATTCACATCATCAAGAAGGCGAATACAATCTATGGAGCATGAAGATGAGGCAAGATATTGCAATCACGCACCAACCACGTGGAATATAATTGTCAATGGTAATGAAGAAGTTCGAAACTATTGATGTTCTGGACAACCCAAAGCACCAAGGCGGTCTTACCAAGAACAACATTAAGGAATCAAGAGAGGCACTCAACATTCTCTTGTCGCCATTCGAGATAGTCATCTTCTCAAGTTCCATGATGCTAAGCAACTCGGGTGCTCTCAAAACAAGGTTTGGAGGTAATGATGCATCCAAAAAGATGCACAAAAATTTGTTGAAGCAGCAGTTTGAAACACTCACTATTGGAGAAAGAGAAACCTTGATGTCGCTTATGATGATTTCGAACCTTCTCGGCATGTTGAAGCTATACAAAGCACAAGTTTCAGTTGAAGATGCTAATCTCAAGTTCTTATGAGTCTCGCCATCAACATGGCATGTAATAGCTACAATGATCGAGGACAACTGGTTTGGATGTCATGGACTTTGATGATCTCTACAACCATCTAAAGGTGTATGAGCATGAGATGAATGGTCAAACAAGTTCTAATTCTCACAAGATTGCTTTTCGTCATCGAAAGAGGCGATATTTCCACTAAAAGTCTTGCTTCTCCTACTCAAAGTCTTGTGGCTCAAAATCTTGTTTCCTATCTGCCCCACCTATGCTCAACAATCCCCACCAACTACTACCATGCACTCGGATGAAGTTGTGTGCTCTTTCTTTGCACAACAAGCTTCACACTGTAATTTATGAAGAAGATCTCTCCCAGTTGAAGAGGATGCTTTAGAAGAAATTGATATCGGTGGCAAGTTGCATTGATCACTGCAAGGATCAAGAAGTACAAGAAGACAGGAAAAGCATTGACTTCAAACCAAAGCAGGAATCACTTTTGACAAATCCAAAATTGAATGCTTCAATTGTCAAAAGACCGGACACTTTGCAAGGGAGTGCGGGTTTGCTAAGTATCAAGCAAACAGGATGACGGAGAAACCAAAGACAGAGCTAAAAGAAATCCCTATTAATGAAACAAAGGCTTTGTTTGCTCAAGAGAATTTATCGGAGGTTGACCGGAGTGAAGAGTTTGATGATGAACCAATGACCTCTTGTATGGTAGCGATGGAAGAAGCGATTGAAGATTCAATGGAAGACTTGGCCGAGCACCGCTTTTGATGAGGAACTGAACATCTTTGCTTTGGAATCCGAGATTGTCTAGGAGAACTTGATTGGAGCATGGAGAGTGAAGATGATCTGTTCTACTTGCAATGGTGGCTACTTCACCAAGTTCATCCCTTATCTCCGAGGTATGCTCAAATTGTCATGATTTTTATCAAAATTACTTGGCGCTTATGTGATTGAAAGAGATAATTGTGTTAGGGCTAGGTCTCGAGGTAGTCGGTTATCAAATAACCTTAGAGTCAATGGAAGCCAAAATATTAACACATGAAAATAATGAAATGGCTTGGGTGAAAAGTATGAACAACAGATTACCAGTTAAAACTAAGTGAATGGAAACTAAATTGTAAAATTGCTAAAATTGAAAAATTGACTAAGGAAAGAGATGATTTGTTAGCAAAGTTTGATGCTGGAAAGAATCAGTCTCATCACATGTTTCTTATGTTCAAAAAGCAGAGAAGAGCTTACATTAGAACTGGCTTAGGTTTTGGTATGGACTTTGATAACATAGAAGAGAATCAATCTGGTGATGACCTAGAGGATATAACTACTAGTGATGATGAACTCATTAATTATGTAGACACATCTAGTAATGAGGATTCAATTAGTGAAACACCTCCTGAGTTTAAGAAAGACAATGGTTATCATGCAGTCCCCCATCCCACTGGAATTCATCAACCCCCTAGGCCTGATGTTTCTCGTTTTGGAGTAGACAGTCTAGAGTTTAGGAAAAAGCTAGTTGGTCAATCTAGGTCTAAAACCCCAAAAGAAACTGTTGAAAACAATGTTCAATGTCAAGCAGTACCTTCAACTAAAAGTACTGCTCCACAAGCAGTACCTTCAGGAAAACCTTTTCAAAACAGTACTGCTAAACCTTTTTGGGATAACTTTGGTCAAAACAGGTTCAATCATTCACCTAGAAGGCACAATAGTTTTGGTCATAGACATAGAAGAAGTCACTTTGGGAGTATGGGTCAAAATCATGTTTTGTGTGTTTTAGTACTACTCATTTAATCAAGGATTGTGAACATCACTCGAATACCTTAGAAAATTTCCAAAGAACAGTGCATGACCGAAACCTAGAGAGAATAAACCGATGCGAATAATTCAAATAGGGTCAATCACAGCAATTTCTCACGGACCATAGGTACCTCACCGAGAAGACATTTTCTAAACCACCAAGACCTTCACAAGCAATACCTTCCCAAAGTAACGCTCGATTCAAACAAGGTATCGCTAACACTTCTTGGAACAGTATCATAGGAGATCTCATTATTATCAACCTAGAAGGTACCGCAATTCACATAGGGATCTAGATCACGGGAACCAAGTGTTAAAACCGAATGGGTTAAGAGAGAAAGTCTTCTGAGGGCCAAACAAGACTTTCAACAAAAAGTGAATCAGATGTTTTTGTGATACAAGAAAAAGAGAATGAACTTGTAAAAGAGAGTTTTGAAAATCCTCATGCTAAAAATCAAAAGATAATTCTGGATCATGTTTTAAAAAATAGTGGAAATTACATACTCAAAGAATTTGAGTTTGTAACTTCACAAGGGGAACACAAGTCAGTAATGGCTTAGGTTCCTAAAAGAAACTAACTCTCTAAATCTTTGTGCAGAGCAACCCAGACGAGGAGCTTAAAGATCATTTGATTGTAGATAGTGGTTGCTCTGGCAGTATGACAAGAGACAAGGAGATTTTGTCTGATTTTAGATCTATTAGTGGAGGAAGAGTTGCATTTGGGAATGATCCTAATGGAGGAAGAATTACTTGAAAAGGAACCATCAAAGCAGGGCGTATAGATTTTGAGAATGTCGGATATGTGAAGGAGCTCAAGTTCAACCTATTGTCGGTCTCTCAAATCATGATAAAAGCACCACGTGTTATTCAACGACACGAAATGTCTCATCTTTTCTCCCGAATTCAAGCTGTTGATGATAAATTGGTAGTCCTTAGAGTACCAAGAACCAATGATGTGTATAGTCTAGATATGAAGAGTCTTCATTCTTATGGGAGAGCCACATGTTTGGTGGCAAAAGGAACATCTGAAGAAGCACATTAGTGGCATAGAAGATTAGGCCATGTCAATTTCAAGAATATCAACAAACTGGTCAAAGGAAATTTAGTTAGAGGTTTACCTTCAAAGACTTACAAGAATGATCACTCCTGTTTGGCATGTAAAAAGGGTAAACAACATAAAGCTTCTTGCAAGAAGCTTGAGGAACGGACTATTAGAGAACCATTGGAGCTGTTACATATGGATCTATTTGGTCATGTATCTGTTACAAGTTTGAACAAGAAGAAGTCCTGCTTAGTTGTAACAGATGATTACTGATGGATTTAGTTGGGTATTTTCTTGGGATTTAAAGATGATACTTTTGATGCTATTCGGACTCTCATAATAGCACTTGAAACCAATTGAGACTCAAGGTTAGAGGTATTAGATGTGACAATTGAACTGAATTCAAGAACAAGCTTATGGATGAATTTTGTGCAAACAAAGGAATCAAGAGGGAGTTCGATGGTGCAAGAACACCACAGCAGAATGGTGTTGCGAGAGAGAAAGAATAGGACTTTGATTGAAGCGGCCGAACAATGTTAGCGATTCACAACTACCTATTCAATTTTGAAATTTGAAGTTGTAGGTACCGCTTGCTATGTACTTAACCGAGTATCGATTACTAAGCCACGAGATGAAGACACCTTATGAATTGTCGATGGGAAAAAACCCAACATTCGATTTATGAAGCCTTTTGGATGCCCTCTTACTATTTTGAATACAATTGATAATCTGGGTAAGTTTGATGGCAAGTCAGAAGAAGGTTATTTATTGGGTTATTGTACCAACAGTAAGGGCTTCAGAGTGTACAATAGAGTCACTAAGAAGGTTCAAGATTGTCTTCATGTTGAAGTTTTAGAAGATCAAGACAATTAGAAGGGTAAAGGTCCTGATTGGATGTTTGATCTTGAAGTTTTAACTCCTTCTATGAACTATGTACCTGTTAGAGAAGAAAATCAACCTGAGTACAATGGAGAAGATTTACAATATGTTGTTCATGGAGTTCATATTAGACCAGATGTTGTTCATAACGAAGAACCTAAACTCTTGAACCGAGAAAAAATCTTGATAAGCCAAAATCCTCATTGTCTGCGAGGATCAATCTATTCAAAAGAACTTAATCGGATGCTTCTTCAAGATGTTTTAGCACATTCTTATCTTGATGATCAAAGAAGAGCTTATGAAGAAGCAAGGAAGAAGACCAAGATCGCAGAGTACTCTTACAAGATTTTTTGACAAGATGCTGACCAAAGCTTCTTTTGATTACCGATACTTTGGATGATTTGGATGATCCTACCATGCTTGGATTAGAAGATCTCGATGATGAGCTTGAAGTCAAGGTATTTTCTCGATTCCAATGAAGATGCTGATTTTACTAATTTGGAAGATGCTTATGGAGTTCCACAGTCTCCAAACTTAAGAATTCATAAGAATCATCCTACTGATCAAATCATTGGTCCTTCTACTTCTGGAGTGATGACAAGACACAAAGCTAAAAGTTTTACTAAACCTCATAATGCTTTACTTAGCTTTGTCTATAAACAGAACATGCTGAATCATAAGGACCATCAAACATGCCTGTTTACTTGCTTTATTTCTCAAGAGGAACCCAAGAATATTGCTCAAGCATTGACTAAAGAAAGTTGGGTTGAAGCTATGCAAGAGGAACTGCTACAATTCATACTTCAAGAAGTTTGGGTATTATGTGATCTTCCTGATGGTAAGAAGGTCATAGGTACAAGATGGGTGTTCAGAGTCAAGAGAGATGAAAGAGGGAATGTCATCAAGAACAAAGCAAGGTTAGTTGCACAAGGCTACATACAAGAAGAAGGAGTTGATTATGATGAAGTGTTTGCTCCTGTAGCAAGGATTGAAGCAATTCGAATCTTTCTTGCTTTTGCATCTTATATGGGATTTCAGGTTTATCAAATGGATGTTAAAAGTGCCTTTTTATATGACAAGATTACCGAGGAAGTATATGTCAAGCAACCTCCTGGTTTTGAAGATCCTAAACATCCTAACAAAGTTTACAAAGTTGTCAAAGCTCTTTATTGGTTACATCAGGCACCTAGAGCTTGGTATGAAAGGCTCTCTACCTTTTTATTGCAACATGGTTATAGGAGAGGAGCTATAGATAAGACTTTGTTTCTCAAGAAAGATAAGAAGGATATCATGCTAGTTCAAGTGTATGTAGATGATATTATCTTTGGAGCTACCAAACAGTCTATGGTCAAGGAGTTTGAGCAGCTGATGCAGAATGAATTTCAAATGAGTTCAATGGGTGAGTTAACTTTCTTTTGGGACTTCAAGTTAAGCAGTCAAAGGAAGGAATTTTCATAAGTCAAGACAAGTATGTAACTGACATACTTAAGAAGTTCAATTTTGATGACATGAAGCCTATTACTACACCTATTAAATCTATCAACTCATTGGGCAAGGATGATGATGGACAACCAGTTGAAGTCAAGTTATACAGATCCATGATTGGTTGTCTTATGTATCTTACTGCATCAAGGCCTGATATTATGTTTGCTGTTTGTTTATGTGCAAGATATCAAGTCTCACCCAAGGTCTCTCACATGAATGCAGTAAAGAGAATTTTTAGTTATTTGAAACAACAACCTAAGTTGGGGTTGTGGTATCCAAAGGATTCACCTTTTTACTTGGAAGCTTTTTCGAGATAGTGATTATGCGGTGATAACTATGACGGAAGATCAACCACGGTGGATGCCAATATCTTGGAAGAAGATTAGTTTCATGGCGGTGTAAAAGCAAACAATTGCGACAACATCATCCACCAAGCGAGAATATGGGTCACGCAAGCTGTTGTGGATGCAGAATCAACTCTTGGACTATGGGTTCAACTTCAAGAATACTCCTATCAACATTGATAATGAGAGTACAATTTGCATTGTGAAGAATCCAGTTTATCACTCCAAGACCAAGCATATTCAGATTAGACACCATTTTATCAGAGATTGTTATGAGCATAGGCTCATTAATGTTGTCAAGGTGCATACAGATGATAATGTAGCTGATTTACTCACCAAAGGATTTGATGTTTCTAGATTTACTCACTTGGTGGTGAGTATTGGAATGATCAATTATTGAGCTACATTTAAGGGGAGGACTATTTAGTATAAGTATAGTCCTATGCATTACTTGAGGGGAGGATATTCATGTTAATTAGCTGTTGTAAGGAAGAGAATGGAAAAGTACTGCTTTTCGATTTTATGAAAGTACTGCTTGGAAAGTACTGCACACGTGGAAAGTGCTGTTTGTCTTATTAAAGTACTGTTCTAACGGTAATATTGAGGGGTAATTCCTACCAACGGTAACTTTGTTATTGATGGCTGTGATCTTTTAAATCTCACATATAAATAACTACTCTCTGAATTTCCCTCTCATATTGATATCTCCTAATCTTTTCCATAGTTCTCTCACTTTCACCTATATTATTCGTTCTATTTCTTATTGTGATCATATAATCATCAATGGCGAGTCGTAATACTGTTTCCAAACACAACATGGTGGCGAATTTAGACAAGACTGAAGCGAATGTACTCTTTCATGATATTATCGATTTTCTTCTTGGATCGCCAATTAGTTATGCTTGTTGTTAGTAGAACCGGATATTATTGAGCCTGGATTCAACAATTTTGGGACACTTTGCTAGGGTTCATATGGAGAATGATGAAGAATATATTCATGCTATGGTTCTTGGGCAAAATGTCAAGATTATCAAGCCTCTATTCGTGAAGACTTATTGTTTGAAGATCTTGATGGGTAATGTTCATTTTGATAAGTAACTAATTTGGGATACTTTTGGGCACATTGGTTATGAAGGGTCCTTAAGCGAACAAACATTCGTGAAACCCTTATTTTGTCCTCACTTTGGAAGTTTTAGTGCATGTGTTGCTTCATTGTATTAGTGCTAAAAGTACATCATGGGAGCAATTTGGATCTAACATAGCATCCGCTATAGTAGGATTAGCTCTTGATCGTGTTTTTAATTTTTCAAGGCTAATTCTTGATGGAATGCTTTCACACATCACTCATGGTTCAAAATGGTTGATGTATCCAAGATTTGTTCAAGTATTCCTCAATAAACAACTTTCAGATGTACCTAAACCTACAAGCCAAGATTTTCACTTTCATGGCTAGGAAGAGTGATTTATTCACTGGAAGGGACACTCCCTTAACTACTTCTATGATGGAAGTTGTTCAAGCTGTCAGAGCTGATGCTGAAGAAGATGAAGATAGAGAAGGTACTGCTTCTGAAGGTACTGATACATCTTAAGGTACTGCTTCTCAGAGTCCTGCATCTCAAGAAGGTACTGCATCACAAGGTACTGCTTCGCCAAGTACCAAAGTTCAAGCTAATGTTCCAATTTCACCTTCTCCATCTCCAAAAACAATCTGTTCCTGATTATCAACCAGAGGAACATTCACCAGTTCAAGGAGATGATTCACATACTATACCCCTGAAGGTTTGACATTGGATAATTATGTTCTGACAAGGGAGTTAGTCAAATTGAAGAAAACTACTAAGGCTCAAGCTAAACAGATTAATAATTTGAAGCTCAAGTTTAGAATACTCAAGAATTTTGTCTGGCCATTGGTTCAACATCATCGTCTATGGGTCAAATCTAAAAAGAAGGAGCAAAGGCGGTTTAAGAAGACTGAAAGTCAAAAGGTTTACAAACAATCTTCATTCAAAATGGGGAGGAATTTAGAAGAAAAGAATTTGAAAGAAGATGTTGTTAAGGAGAATGAACTCAAGGTCTTGAAGAACATGAAAGGATGAAGTTCAAGAAATCAAGAACAGTTTTTCAAAGTCTTGAGGAGCAAGTTATTGATGTTCAAGTTCAAAGTCTTGATGATCAAGGTACTGGCGATCAAAGTCTTGCTTTTCCTGGAACTTACAGACAAGAATTGATTACTCCAAGGGTGTTAGATTTTGAAGAAGAAGCTGGTCCTTCAATAGTTTTATCAGAAGAAGAAGCTGATACACTCAAGCCTATACATACTGCAAGTGATGATGAAACCATTGCTGTAATTTTGCAAGGTTTATCACAACCAAGGGGTGTTAGTATTCCAGGAGTGCAAGAAGAAGAACAACCAAAAGCTGATCAACCTGCTATTGATCCAAAAGATAAAGGTAAGGGCAAGTTGATAGAGACAAAGAAGAAAAAGAAACCTACTTTAGCACAGATAAGAGTTGCTCAAATTGCTATGAATGAGGAAGCATCTAGAAAGTTTCAAGAGGAATTAAATGCTAAAGATAGAGAAGCTAAGGAAATTGAAGAAGCTCAGAATAGAGAAGCAGCTAAGAAATTGCAAGAGGAATTGAATGCTGAAGCTAATGAACCATTAGAGTCACCTATTCCTGTTTCTTTTATGCCAAGAAGACCAAATCGAGCTAAAGACAGAAATGCAATGATGGCTTATTTAAAAAGTCAAGGGTATAAAGGATTGCAGAGGTTTAATTATTTTGAGATGAAAGAATTGTATGATGCTGTTAGGGAAGCTTATAAGAAAAGTGTTGAAAGCATCAAAGATTATAAAGATGATGCTGCTTGGAAAGAAAAAGATAGAACAAGGAGCTTAAAAAGAAAAAGAAAAACTGATGTTGAAGAAATACAGTCATCAAAGAAAGAGGAAATTGAGTTACGATCTGATACTAATGATGAACTAAGGAATTACTTAAGAATAGTGGATTTTGAGTATTCTACAGATGATACTGAGATGAAAATGAACAAATCTCAAATTATTGCTTTTGAAGTTGTAGAATCCAAAGATGGAAGTTATCTGATGTTTCATAGAGCTGATGAAAGTTTCAGAGTGTTCAATAGGCTATGGGATTTATTGCACATCATAGATAGAGTGGATTTATTTTATTTATATCATGTGGTGCGAGATTACTTTGAACAAAATCCATCAGAAGGAGTTGGTTTAGTATTGCTTGGAGATCTCACAACTGTATGGGAAACTGAAGAACAAAGCACTGCTGAAATTTGGAAGAATCAAGAGAATTGGGAGATTGTTAGCTGGAGATTCTTTGAAGAATCTGGAGTACATGTTCTAGAGCTAGAAGATGGAATTATGATTCACATGTTAGCTGATAGAAGATATCCTCTTACACCGAACTTATGAGGAGGATCTTTGGAGCATGGAATGGAAGTAGAAGAAGATAATGAAATAGCATGTCCGGTCATCAAGTCATTTATCGGATGGACTACAATTGCTGATGATGATGAATAAGCGGTATGAATCTTAATTGATTAAATTTTGATATATCGATTACTTTATTCAAAGTATCACGATCAAACAATACTTCATCAAAGTATCGCTTTGATTTTAAACCGATTCTCGATTTTGAAAACTTTTGTTAAGTAATAAATGTTTTGAAACAAAGGATAAAAGAAATAAATGGTTTTTGAGATGGTAATACCAATAGGTTATCAATCCACCATGGTTACAAAAGGATTGGCTAATCCATGAGAAAACGGCTCTGGTAAAGATATTTCAAATCCGTTTTTAGTTAACAACTTGCTAATAAGTTGGATGGTAATCAACTCACCATATCAGTAATGTGAAGAGTTGGCTAGCCCACAAGAAAATGGCTTGTGGTAAAGGCCGTGGAAAAACCATTATATGGTAATTAGTTCACCATGATGAAAGAACTAACTAGTCCAAAAGGGTACAACTTTTGGTAAAGACAAATCAAATCTATTGATAGCTGATGATTTGCTAAAAATCATATGGTTATCAGTGTACCATGATCTTATACATCAAAACATTTGGCTACTCCAGAGTTAATGGCTTTGGTAAAGAGAAAACAAATCCATTAAATTTTCAATGATTCACTTCTCACAGGAGTTTACACACCTGGAAGTGATGAGAATAGACTGAAACTTAACTGTATTAAATGTACACATTGTCTTATGTTCTTTGAAAATTTGGAGCTTCTTTGAATGTTCTTTGAAAAGAAATAAGATTGTTGTTTGATGCTGAAAAGAATTATACAAATCAAGACTACTTTGATGATGATATAAGCAGAGAATCTACAATGATAAAATCTGAAGATAAAGTCACAATTCCTCTTTGAAGATAAAGATGTTAAAGCTGAATTTACAAAGGAACTTGAAATCAAACAAGTAGAATTCAAGTTAGGGGAGGATTGTTGGAATACAAAATGTTAAAGTACTGAAGAGTTAAAGTGCTGAAGATTAACAAAGTACTGCAGAAAGATAAAGTACTGCAAGAAGTCAAAGTCTTGCTAAGTTAAAGTCAAAGCTTGCTTATTCATCAATCTTGCAAAGTTTAAAGTCGGTTGTATTAGATTAAAGATAGAAAGTAATGTTTATCTAGAACTTTCTAAGTATTATTTACTTGACGTACAAGGATAACAATTGTAAATCGTTTAGGGTTATCCTTGAGCCTATAAAAGGACCCCTAGATTGATATTAGATTTACGTGACATTATTAGAGTTTTAGAAGTTCGATATTATTAGAGTTGTTAAAGAGTCTGCATAATAAGCAGAGTTAGAGTTATTAATAAAATAGTTCAAAGTTAAAGTTATTCTTCTTAGCTTTGTTAAGTAAATTCCGCATACTTAATAGAGTTTGGTCAGTGTTTTCATTATTAATAACTTAGGATTTATCCGAGGTTATTAAACCTTAACAAGCTATTTAAGTTAGTTTGGTTAGAGTACATCGATCCAACATACTTGGGTTCACAAGGGAGGATCGTTGTAAAAGAAACTAGGAAGACTTGGGTAAATTTGCTTCGGGTTATAAAGATCTCGATATCATTCTACTCACTCATTCGTTGCTTCCATCACCACTCTACTCGAGTGTAGTAAGTATCCATCAAAACTCATTTCATTTAACTTTTTTCATTAAGTTTACACACGTATTCACATTGTATCGCACGTTAAGTACTTTAGACGCACCCTAAGCATCAAAAATCCCTTGCATGTCTCGTATTATCAACACACGACAGTAGAACCCTTAGAAACTCTTGTTTATTTTAAAAACCAACGCAAAACCAAACGGGCCTAAAGCCCATAACACGAGCCCAATTACCAATCCAAAGCCCAAACAAACCACGTACCCGACCCAATAGGAGGAGAAATAAGCTAAGAATCTAAAAATAAGCTAGAAATAAGCTAATAACAATTTTGGAAAGATTTGGTAAAACGAAATTATATTTCGGGCTTGATTTGCAAAACGTAAGGAAAATTGGGTGGAAAGGGAAACATTTTCAAAAGATAAAGGGGTGATTTTTACGTAAAATAGTTCACATGAAAAGTCTGAGGGCCATTATTGTCATATTCGAAAGTAAAGGGGTGTGATTTTACATGCATGCGCACGTATAAAAACCACGAGGACCATATTTGTAATTTGTTTAAACTAGTTATAATAGAACCTTTGGGTGAAAAGTGTAAATTTGGAAAAGTTAAGGTTTAAACGTATAAAAACAAACTTGGAGGGCTGATCTCGTAAAAGTAGTTTTCCCAAGGGGTAAAACTGTCAAACTAAAAGTTTTGGTGTAAAATACATTGGGTAGAAAGTGTCATTTTCTCAAACTTGGAGGACTAAACACGTACTTTTCGTAACTTGAGGGTAAAAAGTGTAAAATTCGGGAAAAGTTTAAAAAACTTATAATCTTATCGTAACTTTGGAAAAACGAGTATTTTGATCACATGAGTATCATAGTTTCGGATATCAATAAACATATTATACATATGAATATATATATGTATATTTATAAGAAAATATATATATATATATATATATATATATATATATATATATATATATATATATATATATATATAAATATATATAGAGTTAGATTAAATAAGAAGAAAAATTAAAATGAGAATGATAAGAAGAAACCACAACCACATTTCGGATGCACCTATTAAAATAGATGCATCTCCCTGAAAATCTCTTCCTTATTTGAAATGTGTGGCTAGAAATTCTTCTTATTCTTCCTATTTTAGTTTTTCTTCTTACCGGATCCTTCCTATATATATATATATATATATATATATATATATATATATATATATATATATATATATATATATCCGATAAATATATATATATAATCTAAACAAGTTAAAATACGCAACAAACCTATAAAGATCACAACGGGGGGAAAACATTTCACTTATGCGTAAGTGAGGATCCTTAACTAAGGCAATGTAGCAAGTAAACTAACTTAAAACGTTAAGCACGCACGCACACTATTGGATTGGACAATCCAATGATCTATTGAATAAGAATATTCAATGCTATATTATTTTGGTCGCGAACCAAAATGTTTATCATACTGAGACTCGCCATCTCATCTTTTTAGGTTTCCGTTTGGAACCTCCGCTACATTGTGCTTGATCTTTTTGTGCTTGTTCATATCATCAAGGTGAGTTCATAGCCCCGATTTTACTTTTATTTGCAAACCCCGCGAGGGAGATTGATGCAGGTTTTACTGACTAGGTTTTAATATTTATAATGTCTCGTTATACCTATGGTCTACCCTAATGCACTAACGGGCAGTGTACCCGGTCGTGTGTAGTGTAGTATTTGGTAAAACCGAGGTCGTCCCAAGAGCTATGTGTGTGGATTAATACTAAGTTTAGGTGTCACAGATTTTAAGATGGTTTTGATATCGAATTAACTAATTAACTACTAAAACAAATAAAGGCAAAGGATGTGATCAATAGAGGAGAGTGGTGCTAACCTAGTTATTCATCCTAGCTAGTAATGTTTACGTCTAATTTACTTCCAATTACTTGGTGGGGTCAAAGTAGAGAGGGCGACATTTGGTCGGGTTCAGCCTAACCTATCAACAAAGAGCCACCACCGGAGAAGTCGGTGTCCCTCATAAGTCAAGTTGTTCTGGTCCTCTAAGCCAAGTCATTAAGTTCCGCTACATGCTAGACTTATAATAGTGAGTTCCGGCGCTAGCATCTTAGACACTCACCCCTAATTCTTAAGTTCATCCAAACGGTAGGTGATCGGTTGGTCAAATCGCACAAGTAGAAAGGGTCGTCGGGTTGGTCATATCTTACCTTTCCCGTCTCGATCTACTCACTTAGGGTTAGTTGGTCATATCTCCTAAGCAACTAGCCTCTACCGCCATTCAAAAATACCGAAACAAGGGTAGCTACCAATAAACTATGCATGCATACACTTAGAAATAATTATACTGAAGCAATGTAAATGCAAACGGAACAATTAAGGAATCATAACTAGGCCAGCACCAAGAGGTGCTTAGCCGCTCATATTAACCATATGTCACAATTCTCAAATTCCGGTCATTTCTTAAATTAAATATGCATCATATTAATTCATTCATGGCATTTCATTTCACACTTAACGCGTAATTTTTATGTTTAATAATTTTTATCGCGTGAGTTTCTATTTTGATTATTTAACCCGTTACTTTCAAAAATGATCCGAGGTATTTTTAAACTCACATTTAGTTTATAAAACTATATTTTAGTTTTCCTAGTGTTTCAAATTTATTTGGTATTTTAATCGTTAAAGTTTAATTATTACGTCGTTTTCTTAAAAATTTTACGATATTTATTTTATCACCCGAATTTCACAAGGAAAGTATTTTTACAATTTTTATTAACTCATTACATTCTATTTTGAGCTATTAAAAACTTACTTGTACCACAAATTACCATTTACCTTTACATTCATTTAACTTACACATTTTATTTAACAAGTTTTACACAAAATATACAAGTAATTGTTTTAAAAAAAAAATATAAAATGGAGACAACCCTCCCCCAAAAACCGGCCAAGGGGAGGGTATAGTTATTGATTGGCATGGTTGTGATTAAACATGTTTTCTTCTAATAATTCAAGTCCTCAAAAGTCTTACATGACTCAAAAATTTCACACACATTTCATTATCCTCAAGGTGTTAACAAAATTTTCTTCTCTCCTTTCTTGGGTCTCCATAACCGGCCACAACAACAAAACAAAGGGGATCAAAATTTTCTTCAAGTTCAAGTGTGTTTATCAACCTAGATCATATCCTTTTTATGGTTTTGAAATAAAAACCAAGGATATTTAAGTTAATCCTTGTTACTAGCACCTCTTCATTTTCACTAGTAAGCATATTCTTATCATTTTTATGTTTCCTCTTCATTTTCATGAGTTTATTATCATTTTTGGAGCTTATATGCATGTATTGTGATTTATACCATTTATTTCATGATTTTGGAACTTATATATATTTATAGTCATCCTATAATTATTCCCAAGTTATTCTTTGGTCTTGATGGTGATTAGGAACCCATGACACCCTAAGAAGGTGTATGGTAGGATTAGATTAGCTTTGGAGTTGATTTGAAGGGATTAGAATAGGTTTTGTCCGAGAAAAACTATTTTCGTAAACTATATTTTGTGTTCTGTCCTTAAATCGAAATTCTGGAAAAACCTACTGCTGGTACGACCTTTTGGCCTTGATATTTAGAAAATATACTTTAAAACGAATCCGTGGCCGCTTGAACGGAATAAAGCGGACTTATAACGAAGCCGTGGTGAATTTTTAAAGTTTAGCGTGAAATAAATACTTTTCAGAAATTTCAGCAACATATTTTAGTTTGTTCGGGTCAAAACGAGCCTTAAGCTTCACAAATTATTTCGACTTATCAAAATATATTAGTTTACTTGATACGAAGCTAAGGACATATTATACGTAGAAAGCGGATTTGAAACGACAAATATATGCACGTTTTCATAAAGTTGCCGTAACTATTATTTTCGAAAACTATATTATTTTTACGATACAAGTGTTACATTAGTCATAACGACCATGTTTCTGTTGTTTTAACAAGGTTGTGAAACTTTTGGAACGAAATGTCTTCTAGTAAAATCAAGTTCACCGACCATATTTTTCAAAATAAAAAGTGTTTGTCAAGAGGAGTTATGGTAAATTATTTACGGATGTTCAAACTTGGCGAAACTTATTTTCTGCACACAATTAGCCAAAATCACTATCTTTAACCCTTGATATCTTTATGATCGAGACCTTTTGACGAAAACTCCTGAATGAAACTTCTAGATATCGATACAAACTTTCCAAAACCGTCGAGTTCGTTTCTCTAACGATCGACGTACACCATTTTACGACTAGTTTTCCAAAGCCATTTTGTTATTTTTATAAAATTTCCGACGACACTTGTTTTGCGACGAAAGTGATAATTTCACCATAAATCATTATAAAACCATTGTAGGATGACATTTTGACGTAAAACATGTAAAGTCATTTTGAAGGGTCAAGACGTCAAAAGAGTATTTTTCGAATGACGAGTAATATTTTCAAAACACAGAAATGGTATAAATAACATATGGAATGCATGCATAACATTACATTGCAACTCATGACATATCATATCATTCGTAATAGGTCCGGCTAAAACATCACATTATACTTGTTGTAACCACATTTGTCATCGCATCTATTCACCAAGTGAGTAATCACATCCCTTTTTACCGTTTTACTATATTTTTGGGCGAAATGCATGAACCATATTTGAACTAAATTGATTTTACTTCTATGAACTTTTAGACTTGAACTTTGAACTTGACTTAGAATCTTGGATTTAATTATGAACTTATGACTTGTTTGAATATATTGAACCGTACATGCTATGACCCTAAAGTCTCGCCTTATTGGTGGAGCGTCTCAATAAATCTCGCCTAGGTGGTTGAGTGACAAAGGAGTCTCCTATGTTCGGAGCATCACTATAAAGTCTCGCCTTATTGGTGGAGCGTCTCAATAAATCTCGCCTAGGTGGTCGAGTGACAAAGGAGTCTCCTATGTTCGGAGCATCACTATAAAGTCTCGCCTTATTGGTGGGCGTCTCAATAAATCTCGCCTAGGTGGCCGAGTGACAAAGGAGTCTCCACTTGTTGGAGCAAAGCAAAGTCTCCCATGTTCGGAGCATCCACAATTATTATATTCGTGGTACTATATTGTGAACTATTATGACCGCTTATACTTGACTATTAGACATACTACTTTTGGCGGTGGGTTGTGAACACACAGTTGCAAGTTTTGTATGGTGAACTTGGGCCGAGTGGATTTACAATGCCTTTGCTTTATGGACCATTTTTCGTCGACCGATAGCTTTGTATATTTTCTTACGAGTTTTTCTATTTTTTGCTAAACGTGTTTACTCACCAACTATTTTCATAGTTGACCCGTTTTCTCTCATGCATTTCGGTGATCGTAGTAAGCTTTTTCTACCAAGTCTTTCATAATGAAGTCTTTACTTGTCACTACAAATCATTATGTAAAAGAACTCAATATTTTGGGAACTAAACTTTGTAATATATTTGCCGATCTTGCTAAAACGGTATTGTAATGGTTTAATATTTCTTTTTAATATTAATGTTGGTATGTTCTATTATCTTGTGCTTATGTTCCCTTCCGTTACACCTCGTGTTTCCGCCTCCGGCGAGGGTGTGACACCATACGAATCAATTCAATGTTTAATGTTACGAAATACATGAATCGAAAGTAAAGAAAAGATAAAAAGCTAATGCTTATCGTAGAGGAGTGATTTCTCCCTTGGAGATAGCTCCGTATGCTCCTCTAGATCTGCCTTTGGCTTCTGCTCACGTTCTCTGATTGTTTTGTGTGAAATGGGATGCTCTGAAATGCTAGAAATCGTGGGAATATTTATAGGCCAGATATGGGTCACGGCGTAACTATTAAAAGAGTTATGCCGTAATCATCTAATTCTTCGTAAATTGAACTAGAAATGTTGGTTACGGCGTAACCTCAGGAGGGGGTTACGCCGTATCTTCAATAAATCTTGGTTACGCCGTAGTTGATGCATGAGTTACGGCGTAATTATCAGCGGCGCGGAACCTCATTTGACCTAATATGATTACGACGTAATTTGGTACCTACTAAATGAATGGAGGAGATTGACACAAAAGAAGCACAATTGAACTCTGGACTGTTTGCCCTCACAGAAGAAACACAAAAGCTTATTGAAGACTTTTTGAGCTTTTAGTATAAATAGCCATGGTAGCCATTCTTATGAGGCAGTAGAGTTTAGTTTTTTTTAATTATTTAGTTTTTATTCTAGTGTAATGTTTTAAAATTAATGAAAAGGTTCTTTGGTTGCTTGATTTCCTATTTTTAGTCTTGTATGCAAATAAGCACTAAACTGCTGTAATCCCCACAACAGGTCAGATACTCCATTCAAGTGCTTATTAGGACTTATTTCCAGCTTATTTAGGTTATTCAGTTCCT
This sequence comes from Chrysanthemum lavandulifolium, assembly GCA_022545495.1. NCBI lineage: Eukaryota > Viridiplantae > Streptophyta > Magnoliopsida > Asterales > Asteraceae > Chrysanthemum > Chrysanthemum lavandulifolium. The sequence goes on from CM040244.1 coordinate 112,693,787, forward strand.
TTTAGTGATTTAGATTTACGTTTAGTGTAATTTCTACTTATTGTACCCCTTTAGTGCTTATTTCACCATTTTAGTAGTTTAAGGATCCCCTAGATTAATTGCTTATGCCAACTATTTTCCCCCTTTGTTGTTGCTTATTTGTAGCTTAACTGTGTATGTCTTAGCTTATTTATCATTACCTTGCCTTTATCCACCATTTTCCAACTACTTATCTGATTATTTGGTGCTAACTGAAGTTAAATGGTGTGTTTGGTGTTAACTGTCCAAAACATCAATCAATAAGCTGTTATAACAACTTATTGAGAAAGTCTCAAAGAAAAAGTTTTTACAAAAAAGTCTCATTTTGATTTCCCCTTCAAGTTTCAATAAGCAAAAACACAAAAAAAATGTTTAAAAAAAGTCACTGTTGAGATTTGAACCCTGGCCACCCATGTAACACCCCCAATTTCGTGATACGCAGCGGAATTCAAACTGGGTGTTACTTCATGGCACAACAGTCATAGCAATAGAAAACGAACTCTAATGGAGTCGTTTTAAAATATTTATCATTCGATTTATATAAATATCAGAGTTTACAAAAGTGAGGTCCCAGTAGTTTCACGGTTTACAAACTACATTAAATTGGTTTTCAAATGATAATAAAATTTATAGCCTTCTTGAGTATCCGTGCTTCTCCGTGCCAGCCTCGTACAATATGGACCTGAAATACATGCTTAAAACTGTCAACACAAAGGTTGAGTGAAATTCATAGAGTTTAGGAAATCAGTTGAACACCATATTCGTAAAGTGAGGTAATTAGTCTCACATTCATAGTTTAGAAAACAAAACAAATATTATTGCACTAAGCTCATGACACCTAAACGTTAACAGCTTATCAATCGCAATTGATATAATAGTAACAGTTGCCCTAATAGGTAATTTGCCAATTAACCTATGGATCTTCAAATATAGTGCGTTTGTTTACCGGACTTGGTCAAGCAAACGGGATTTGTCAATCCCAATAGCTATCCAAATTATTCGCGTTCACCCGCAAGTGATTAATGATTCATGATAATAGGGACTTAATATTGGCAATAGTGGTATTTAGTGCAAAGAATACATTCAAGTATAATTTCAAAGCAATGTGTTCGATTTAAAATAAAGCATGTATTTCCCCCAAGGGTTTATAAAACATTTAAGTAATAACAAGTGGGGCTATGAACTCACAGTAGTGATCAGCAGCGGAGTGTAACTATATAATGTTATTAACGTAGAGTATGACAAGATCACGATCTTTAACGATTACCTAAGACAGCATAGTATTCGTGTTTTAGTATATTGTACGATATAAGTGTACAAGTATATGTAGTTTGTTGGCTTATGATGTTGTACATGAATCCTTAAGTTAAAGTATTTCTTAAATGTTGTTTGGCTATCAAAATCAAGAGGTCGTGAAGTAGTTTAATATGTCATATGGTCATTTACTTAGTTTGTCAAAGTTTAGTGAACAAGTTTTAAAAACAAGTTTCGGTCATTAGACTTATACTAGCCGTGCGGCAAAGTTATGGTTAAGCAATAATAATCAAGACCATTTTAAGGATGTGTCTAAGTTTGACAATCTCAAGACAACAATCTTGACTCAATCTTGGCTTTATATTAGCCTCAAATGATCAATATATCACTTAAAGTTCTTACTAAGGTTGTTTTCTAGTCAACAACATGTCAGCTTAGTTTTTGCCTTTTTTGGGTTTTTTCGTTCATTTTCCGCTTATGCGCTCCTGAGTTTTTATTGAAAAAGTCATTCTGAGAAACTTTCATGTTTTACACTTTTGCTGATTTGGACCAGAAAAAGGTCAAAATCGGGATTTAAAATCGTATCAGCAAGCTTTTGTTCCAACACTATATTTTCATCTAGTAAAACTTAACTAGGCATAAATTTTTAACCACAAGTATTTTTTAAGTGATTCAAAAGCTCAAGTTTATATTTTTATATTCTCTAACAGCTTTTTTAGCTTAATCAAGTCTAAGGTCCAAAGTTTACCTATATCAATGGTCTAATTACAAGTATATACTTATATTTCATTGCAGAAAGTTTGGCTGCACATTCAGTCCTACCAAAACGACCATAAGTTGAGTTCTACAACTTGTTTTGACACGCGGCGTTCGCCAAACTTTAAGTTTAGCTCTTGGATACATTTCATAAAACTGAGTCGACTTCCAGAAATGGTCATAACCATGGGCTTTTCCCAAATGAAATATGGTGTGCAGAGTTTGACATGTTTTGCCATTTTGGCTCTCATTTACTCATCGGGATGAGTTATGAGGTGCGCCACCCGGGGAAACGACCGTACGACATAGTTCTAAAAGCCTATCTTACTGAATTACCCTCAAGGTTTACTTAGATGATCAGTTTAAATAAAGTTTGGGACTGTTTCAGAATTCATGTTCATAGAACTTACCTAGGACTTGTTTTAGCTTGTTTTTATGGTCACAACCTCATTTACAACATCAATTAAGCCATATTACATGTACTACTTATATCAAGTTACATCAAATAATTATAGAGATTATTACAATCATATTGAATGAATATGAAGATAAATAATAGCTTACAAGGATTGGAATAACACAAGTATCACAACTACAAATCAACACCTAAACCCTTCTAATCTTTCACCCTTTTCTTTAATCTTTATCCATTTTTATAACACCTTGATAATCACCAAATAATCCTCTTTATCTCAGCCCCTAACACCTTGCATAACTCCAAATCTAACCATGGAATCACTAAAACAACACTTGGACTATGTAGAGCTCACTTAGGCCTTCATCTTCTTAGTGTAACTTATTGTGTGAATCAAAGTGGGTGATGGTGATATGATTTTTGAGATGGAAAGCCATGGGAGGAAAGGATGAGAGGATTTGATCACTTTTGTATGTAAAAGAGATGATTAAGAAGACTTATGTTGAAGTGGAGGGACAAGAGGTGGATATGTGTAAGGCTAAGGCTCCAAGTGAAGGCCACATGGCCTTGTGGATTGCATGTACACGCCACCTCAAAAGTGAGGTGGTAGTGTGTGTATTTTGTACCTATGTTTTGGTTTATGAGGTGTAGTTTGGTCCCGGTAATTACTAATGTAAAGCTCTTAAGTCACGAAACTTAAAATCGGGTAATATAAAAATATAATACTTATGAAAATGTCTAAACTTATAAATATACTCTAACTAGGTATATTAAATGTGTGATAAGTCTCATAGGGTGCGTCTATGTTGTTAAAACCTAATAACGTAGGTTTGAGCACGCGTATTACGTAAAGAGTAAAATATATACTTTAAAATGATAAAGTAGTAATAGTTCATATAAATTATGATTTATTGGTGAAAATAAAGTATTTTGAACATATAGACTTATCGTAGTCTTGTGTTAGTTACAAGGAAAATTACCAGTTACTACCGGTTATCATATTTGCTTTTACGTTACGGTAAAAGTCAAATAGTCAAAAGTCAAAGTCAAAGGTCAACTTTAAAAAGTCAAAGGGTAATATAGTCATTTTACTTTATGAAAAATTACAGGTTGCTACAGTCTCTACCCGTTAAGGAAATTCCGTCCCGGAATTCAGTGTGTTATCCGATGTTGAAGTGTTCTAGGAAAATGTGGGTGTATGCGCCGAATTTTAAATCTTTGCGTTCTCAAGTTTCTGGTCATAGAATGTGTTATGTACCATTCTAAGTTTTTGGTGGTGGCTTAAGTTGATAATCTAAAGGGTGTTGTTAAAATCTTATAGAGTCCAATATACCTCAAGTTTGACTTTTCTCGATTCTCAAAACGAATCATATCTTATTGTATTTGAGGCTTTCAACAAAACCTTAATTTTTAACATGGAGTTTTTGGTAAATATTAACGCGTTATATCTATGAAATTTTTGTTTTAGGCGATAGTGTGCGGCATGCAGCCTAATTTGTATTTGTATGGTTTCATTAGTTGTTTCGTGTGTGACCTCTGAACACCTTAGTCCAGTAAATGGTTTACTGACACTTTTGTCTATATAGTGCCTTAAATGGAATAATTTTGTTGTTGTTACGGTAATTGTTGTTAATCAATGGTGTAAGATATTTTTGATGTGAAATGGTTTATAATGATGTGATAATTTTCGTTGTAGGAAGGTCTTGCTAGTGGCAAGTGTTTATCCAAACTATTTCCAAAGTTGATCATGTCTTAGGTGGTTTCGAGATGAAGGTCATATCTTATAGTGTTTATGTCAACTAGTGTTTGAAGGAAACGTGATACTGTGAATTTTATATACTGACTTATAATGGGGTTCAGATAATGATGTGATATGTTGATGATTAGGAGAGTGTAGTGTATGTTTATCATTATTCTTAGGTAGAGATGTCAAGTTTGCTTTAAAATCATAAGTGAATTTTAAAGGATTATGGCGGAATGATATCTTTGAAACCTAAACAGGCTAGTACTTCTAAGAAATGACGAGAAGATTTGATGACTATCACAAGATAGTAGTTAGGATTATTTCATAAATGAAAACTTTCAAGAATGAAATTCGGTAGTATAAATAAGTATTAAGATCTCGCTGAGTGGTAAGACACTATCATGTCTCTAGATCTTTTTAATGAATTCTAGTGGTTTATCGAGTTTAAGTAGGAAATTAACATGAATATAACCCTTGTATAACTATTCTCAGTGTTTGAAAAATTTAAGTCGAATATAGTTAATCAAACTATGTTCCACTGTCCCTAGGTTAAATATAGGTGATTAGGCTATATTTAACCGAGGTTCGATAAAATTTTCAAATACCTAAATTAGGCATACTTGTGATATGTCCATAGCTTTTGAGAAATTGTCCACTAAGCAAAGGCTATATCAAACCATTCAGTTGCAAGTCCCGGCCATAAAAGACTTGTAACCTATGTTTTCACATTCCATTGCATAGAAGATAGTATGGGTAGATACGTGTGGAAAGAAAATCTTAATTAATTCTAAAATAGTCAATACTTGGCCAGGAGTACGAACTTTTAACAATGAAGGTTTCAAAAGAGAATTTTGATGAATGTAGAGAAAGTTGCTGAACTTCAGCTTTTGTAGATGATGAATTAGTTTTTCCTTTAGAAATTTCATTTCTTGTATTTCCATTAGGGAAATTGATAGATTGTGACGGGTTTCATGTAAAACAATATCACATAAGGTTTTATAAGATAATTTCTACAGACTTTGAATAACTTATAATGTTTGCGAATTAAATTAGACCATTGTGTAACTCACAATGTCTGAGAAGTAGTTGAGACCATTGTGCAACTCACAATGTCTGAGAAATAGTTGAGACCATTGTGTAATTCACAATGTCTAGGAAATAATAGAGACCATTGTGCAACTCACAATGTCTGGGAAGTAGGAAAGACCATTGTAATCAGTTATAATGTCTGGAAAGTGAATGAGACCACTGTTTCACTCACAGTGTCTGAGGATGAAACATAGACCAGTATAGGATTTACAGTGTCTGAGAATGTAATAGAGACCATTGTATAAATTACAATGTCTGGGAAGTAGGAAAGACCATTGTAATCAGTTACAATGTCATGGAGGAAGTTTCGTAATCCTAAAATGCACGAGTAAATAAATGATTTGGAAAAATATGATTGTGTCGTAATGCCTTAGAATAGGCATACGCAGATATGTTTAGTACATCGTTTATGATTGAAATTATGTCGAGTGTATATATCAATATACTAGTATGTTTGTATAGCTTAAAATGCCTAAAAGTCACATAATCGTCTGGAGGATGGAAGGCACGGAGAACGGAAGGCTATAAAATGTTTTTGTTTGTAAAAGTAGTTATAGTTTAAGTCTCAATTTAGACTCGTTTCTCTATAGTTAAGGCTCTGATACCAATCTGTAACACCCCCAATTTCGTGATACGCAGCGGAATTCAAACTGAGTGTTACTTCATGGCACAACAGTCATAGCAATAGAAAACAAACTCTAATGGAGTCGTTTTAAAAGATTTATCATTCGATTTATATAAATATCAGAGTTTACAAAAATGAGGTCCCGATGGTTTCACGGTTTACAAAATACATTAAATTGGTTTCGAATGATAATAAAATTTATAGCCTTCTTGAGTATCCATGCTTCTCCGTGCCAGCCTCGTACAATATGGACCTGAAATACATGCTTAAAACTGTCAACACAAAGGTTGAGTGAAATTCATAGAGTTTAGGAAATAAGTTAAACACCATATTCGTAACGTGAGGTAGTTAGTCTCACATTCATATTTTAGAAAACAAAACAAATATTATTGCACTAAGCTCATGACACCTAAACGTTAACAGCTTATCAATCGCAATTGATATAATAGTAACAGTTGCCCTAATAGGTAATTTTCCAATTAACCTATGGATCTTCAAATATAGTGCGTTTGTTTACCGGACTTGGTCAAACAAACGGGATTTGTCAATCCCAATAGCTATCCACATTATTCGCGTTCACCCGCAAGTGATTAATGGTTCATGATAATAGGGACTTAAGATTGGCAATAGTGGTACTTAGTGCAAATAATACATTCAAGTATAATTTCAAAGCAATGTGTTCGATTTAAAATAAAGCATGTATTTCCCCCAAGGGTTTATAAAACATTTAAGTAATAACAAGTGGGGCTATGAACTCACAGTAGTGATCAGTAGCGGAGTGTAACGATATAATGTTATCAACGTAGAGTATGACAAGATCACGATCTTTAACGATTACCTAAGAAAGCATAGTATTCGTGTTTTAGTATATTGTACGATATAAGTGTACAAGTATATGTAGTTTGTTGGCTTATGATGTTGTACATGAATCCTTAAGTTAAATTATTCCTTAAATGTTGTTTGGCTATCAAAATCAAGAGGTCGTGAAGTAGTTTAATATGTCATATGGTCATTTACTTAGTTTGTCAAAGTCTAGTGAACAAGTTTTAAAAACAAGTTTCGGTCATTAGACTTATACTAGCCGTGCGGCTAAGTTATGGTTAAGCAATAATAATCAAGACCATTTTAAGGATGTGTCCAAGTTTGACAATCTCAAGACAACAATCTTGACTCAATCTTGGCTTTATATTAGCCTCAAATGATCAATATATCACTTAAAGTTCTTACTAAGGTTGTTTTCTAGTCAACAGCAGGTCAACTTAGTTTTTGCCTTTTTTGGGTTTTTTCGTTCATTTTCCGCTTATGCGCTCCCGAATTTTTATTGAAAAAGTCATTCTGAGAAACTTTCGTGTTTTACACTTTTGCTGATTCGGACCAGAAAAGGGTCAAAATTGTGATTTAAAATCGTATCAGCAAGCTTTTGTTCCAACACTATATTTTCATCTAGTAAAACTTAACTAGGCATAAATTTTTAACCACAAGTCCTTTTTAAGTGATTCAAAAGCTCAAGTTTATATTTTTATATTCTCTAACAGCTTCTTAAGCTTAATCAAGTCTAAGGTCCAAAGTTTACCTATATCAATGGTCTAATTACAAGTATATACTTATATTTCATTGCAGAAAGTTTGGCTGCACATTCAGTCCTACCAAAACGACCATAAGTTGAGTTCTACAACTTGTTTTGACACGAGGCTTTCACCAAACTTTAAGTTTAGCTCTTGGATACATTTCATAAAACTGAGTCGACTTCCAGAAATGGTCATAACCATGGGCTTTTCCCAAATGAAATCTAGTATGCAGAGTTTGACATGTTTTGCCATTTTGGCTCTCATTTACTCATCGGGATGAGTTATGAGGTGCGCCACCCGACGAAATGACCATAAGACATAGTTCTAAAAGCCTATCTTACTGAATTAATCTCAAGGTTTACTGAGATAATCAATTTAAATAAAGTTTGGGACTGTTTCAGAATTCATGTTCATAGAACTTACCTAGGACTTGTTTTAGCTTGTTTTTATGGTCACAACCTCATTTACAACATCAATTAAGCCATCTTACATATGCTACTTATATCAAGTTACATCAAATAATTATAGAGATTATTACAATCATATTGAATGAATATGAAGATAAATAATAGCTTACAAGGATTGGAATAACACAAGTATCACAACTACAAATCAACACCTAAACCCTTCTAATCTTTCACCCTTCTCTTTAATCTTTATCCATTTTTATAACACCTTGATAATCACCAAATAATCCCCTTTATCTCAGCCCCTAACACCTTGCATAACTCCAAATCTAACCATGGAATCACTAAAACGACACTTGGACTATGTAGAGCTCACTTAGGCCTTCATCTTCTTAGTGTAACTTATTGTGTTAATCAAAGTGGGTGATGGTGATATGATTTTTTAGATGGAAAGCCATGGGAGGAAAGGATGAGAGGATTTGATCACTTTTGCATGTAAAAGAGATGATTAAGAAGACTTATGTTGAAGTGGGGGACAAGAGGTGGATATGTGTAAGGCTAAGGCTCCAAGTGAAGGCCACATGGCCTTGTGGATTGCATGTACATGCCACCTCAAAAGTGCGGTGGTAGTGTGTGTATTTTGTACATAGTTTTTGGTTTATGAGGTGTAGTTTGCTCCCGGTAATTACTAATGTAAAGCCCTTAAGTCACGAAACTTAAAATTGGGTAACATAAAAATATAATACTTATGAAAATGTCTAAACTTATAAATATACTCTAACTAGGTATATTAAATGTGTGGTAAGTCTCATAGGGTGCGTCTATGTTGTTAAAACCTAATAACGTAGGTTTGAGCAAGCGTATTACGTAAAGAGTAAAATATATACTTTAAAATGATAAAGTAGTAATAGTTCATATAAATTATGATTTATTGGTGAAAATAAAGTATTTTGAACATATAGACTTATCGTAGTTTTGTGTTGGTTACAAGGAAAATTACCAGTTACTACCGGTTATCGTATTTGCTTTTACGTTACGGTAAAAGTCAAATAGTCAAAAGTCAAAGTCAAAGGTCAACTTTAAAAAGTCAAAGGGTAAAATAGTCATTTTACTTTATGAAAAATTACAGGTTGCTACAACTCAGCTCACCACACACACTCTTACCATTGCGCCCTTGGGTCTTGTCTCATTGGATTATACACAAACAATTCTTTTAACACACTTTGGCAGATTAAGGAATAAGGTCTTTTGAGCTTATTTCCTTCTTATTTTACAAAGCAGCCCCTACATTTTATTTTTTTCCTAGGATTAGCTTAACTTTAGGTAATTTTTGTAATTTTCTCAAAATTTTCTAAGTTAGTTTAGCATTTTTAATTAATTAATTAGTTTAATTTAGTTTTTAAATCGTAGAAATTAATTTAAAAGTCGAAAAAATACCCGACTTTTTCTAAAATAATTTTTTGTCAGTTAGAAGGTAGGAAAATTAATTTTGCACCCGTAGGCCTTAAATTACAAAATTTTCACTTTCAAGGCTCGGGATTAGCTCGGGTTTTCGCGTTTTTGTATTTTAGCACCCTAGGACTTAATTTAACTTCGTTTAGGTATTGTTATGTTAATTAGTTGTTAAATTAGTTTTTGCCTTGTTTTACATGCTTAATTTTCATTCCCGTGCTTTAAATTGTAGAATACGTAATCAAATCCAAAATTCTTATAAACCAATTCAAGTTCAAAATCACGAAACTCAACGAATCCTTCAATTCACACCTCGTTGGGACACGACCGGGGAAATCACTTGCCCGATATCACTTTTATCACATTCGTGAGCTTTGGCACTTTAACCCTTTTCCTAAAAGGTTCATTTGTCGAATTTCACGTTTAATGTGATATTTTGATATTTGTGTTTATATACTTCACTCACAAACAACGAATCAAATTTTGGCGCCGCCGCCGGGGAGGTGTGTTGCGACAATATCGTGAAGTTTTTACGATTAGTGACTTGAAGATCCTTCCTCGTGAAGTTATTGCTTTTTGAAAAATACAAAAATACAAAAATATCTTTCTTTTCTTTGTATATATATGTAAAATATTAAAAATACAAAAAGATTTTGCTTGTTGTTTTAAATAAAATAGAACACACGATAAATATAACACTTCTCAACTTGAGTGTTATCATTATAAGTTCCCAAACTAAAGATTCAAAACTTGCCCTTGTGTCGCTCGTGAGTTCGGTTTACTTCTATCGGTTTAACAAACTATAAGAGGGGTATAAGGACGGCTTCGCATTAAATTGCGGCTGAAAAGAGAAGGGTTTTTAATAAGCTTCGCGCTGACCTCTGTTTCTCCGCTCCTTTGTGCGTTTTACTTGTAGAAAGTGATTAATTCACTTGGGATTATTGGTTTAAGTTCCTTGTGTTTTTACTTCGGTCTTGTTTTAATTGAAAGTGTTGTTATTGAAAGTGCATGCGCACTCGTTCCCAAGCTCGTAGACGTAATCATAACCAAGCAAACGTACCCGAGATATGTACCATTGAACAACCCACCATGGCACAAAACCAAGGTACCGGAACTCAAGTCCAAGTACCCGGTCCACAAAACCCAGCTCCCGATCTCTGAACGATGGAGGAGCTTTTCCAACCCACAATGGATGGACGGGGCGGTCCAATCGCCCCAGTTAACATCGAAGCCACGGACTTTGGACTCAAATATCACATGATACAACAAGTCCAAAATTCTTGCCAATTTCACGGATTACCGGGTGACGATGCCAACAAGCATCTTGATAAATTTCTCACCGTCACCCAAAGTATGAAGCAAAATGGGATCACCGATGACGCCTTTGCTTATACCTTTTTCCATATTCCTTGACGCTTCATGCCACCGCATGGTTTGATCGTCTTCCCAAGAACTCAATCGACAGTTTCGATGAAATGATCTCCAACTTCTTGGCGAAATACTTTCCACCATCGATGGTGACGAAACTGAGAAATGAAATTAGCAACTTTAGGCAGCATCCCGATGAGTCCTTATTCGAGGCATGTGAACGCTATAAGCTTTCGATTGATCGATGGCAGAACCACAACATGTTGCTTGTAACCCGAATATATACATTCTATAACGGGTTAACATTGAGACATCGTGACATGATCAATGCTGCTGCCGGTGGTACATTTATGAAAAGGCGACCTGAAGAGTGCTACGATCTCATTGAAAATATGACTGCCCACCATAATTATTAGGATTCCTCAGCCGAGAGGGGCGAGTCATCGAAATCTACCACTTCTTCATCTTTCGAATTAACCACTTTCACCAATAAGATTGAAGAAATATCCACCGCTGTGTTAAAAATGAGTCAAATGAATAATAATCAACAAGTGAATGTCGTGAACAAGAGTTGTGAGACTTGTGGAGGTCCACACCCTTATTTCGAGTGTCCAGCCGTCGGTGGCTACACTCAAGAGAACGTATATGCTGCCTAGGGTTCCTACAGTACGGGAGGTAATGCTTACCAACCGCAAGGAGACCGTAATCTTCTAAGCTATCGTTCTAACAATTACATTGGACCATCAGGGTTCAATAAAAATCAAAACAATCAGAATGTGCAGAATAGAATTAATCAATTTAATCAGAATCAGAATCAGGGATTTCAAAATCAAGGAAATCATCATCAAAACCGATTCCAACCTCAACAACAACATGTTCAAGCTCCACCACCTCAAACCTCCAATGAACTTGCTAATTACATCAAGAACAATGAAGCTAAGATGGTGGCTATGCAAAATCAGATAACTACTTTGAAAAATAATTTTACATCTGAGCTTAGAACCACTAGTAGCAAGATTGAGAACATGTTTGCTACTCTCATGAGTCAAATGAATCGAGCTTCAACTTCGGGAACTCTTCCGAGTAATACCATTCCCAACCCTAACGGTGAGTTGAAAGCTATGACCACTCGTAGTGGTAAATCATATGATGGACCCTCGATCCCTACTCCTTCTCTGGTGAAGGATGCGGAACGAGAAGCCAAGGTGACAAAGGACAAGGTACATATCTCAAGCCCACAAAGTACCGCATAAGTCCAACCTTCAGTTGTCCTACCTCCAATTCCGGAACCCGTTGTTCCGATGACCATTCCTAAGCCTTCACTTCCTTATCCTTCAAGGCTTAATGACCAAAAGCTCCATGATAAAACTAATCAAAAAATGGAGAAGCTTATCCAAATCTTTGAAGATTTGCACTTCGAGATTAATTTCGCGGATGCTCTTCTTCTAATGCCCAAGTTCGGTCCAACAATCAAAAGTTTGTTGAGCAATAAAGAAAAAATTTCTGAATTGGCTAAAACTTCCTTGAACGAGAATTGTTAGGCGGTTATCCTTAAAAAACTTCCCGAAAAGTTAGGAGACCCCGACAAGTTCCTCATCCCGTGTGATTTTCAAGGATTAGTTCAATGCTACGCTTTGGCTGATCTTGGCGCAAGCATTAACTTGATGCCACACTTCATGTGGAAAAAGCTTTCGTTACCCCCACTTACACCTACATGTATGATCCTCGAGCTTGACAACCGTACAAGCTCTCGTCCGTTAGGTATAGCCGAGGATGTCTTTGTGAAAGTAGGAAAGTTTCATTCCCCCACCGACTTTGTTGTCGCCGACTTTGATGCCGATCCCCGAGTACCCCTCATCCTTGGGAGGTGCTTCTTAAAAACGGGTGGTGCATTGATCGATGTTGATGAAAGGGAAATCAGTTTGAGGGTAAACAAGGAAGCCGTAACTTTCAATCTTGATCAGATGACGAGATACTCCCTCAATTATGAAGATACTTCCGTCAACAAAATTGATGTCATTGACATTGTATCAGAGGAGTATGCTCAAGAAATTCTTGGATTCTCAACAAGTGGCAATCCCACTTCGGTTGATCCCCTCATTGCTCTCTCTTTCCCTTCTCTCACTCCATTTGAGGGAAGCGATTTTATCTTGGAAGAGATTGAAGCTTGTTTGTCGAGTGAATTAATTTCACGGGAAATTGATCACGCTAACATTGACATTGAGGGAGACATTCTTCTCCTCAAGAAGTTGGTCAATGACGATCCATCATCACTCCCTCCTCAAGAACTTCATAATGAGGAAATTAAAACCATTGAAAAATCTAATGATCCTCCCGAGGTCGAACTTAAGGACTTACCACCTCATCTCGAGTATGTATTTTTTGAGGGTGACAATAAATTACCCGTCATAATTGCTAAAGATTTGAGTGAGGAGGAAAAAGCCGCTCTCATAAAGGTTTTGAAGTCACACAAGCGAGCCATTGCTTGGAAACTTTCCGACATCAAGGGTATCAACCCGGAATTTTGTACGGACAAGATTCTTATGGAAGATGACTTCAAACCGGTGGTTCAACACCAAATAAAAGTGAATCCTAAAATTCATGAGGTTATCAAAGTGGAAGTCCTAAAACTTCTTGATGCTGGATTGATTTACCCTATCTCGGATAGTCCTTGGGTGAGCCCCGTTCATTGTGTGCCCAAAAAGGGTGGCATTACCGTTGTTGAAAATGATGAAAATGAGTTGATTCTGACTCGATTGGTTACGGGATGACGTGTATGCATTGACTACCAAAAGTTAAATGAGGCCACCTGTAAACCATTTCCCTTTACCCTTCATGGACCGAATGCTTGAGAGATTAGCGGGAAACAAATACTACTGTTTTCTCGATGGTTTCTCGGGTTACTTTCAAATTCCCGTAGACCCGCAAAATCAAGAAAAGACCACATTCACGTGTCTTTATGGAACATTTGCTTACCGGTGCATGCCCTTTGGCTTATGTAATGCTCCCGGTACGTTCCAAAGGTGTATGATGGCCATTTTCCATGATATGATCGAAAAGACTATGCAAGTCTTTATGGATGATTTCTCGGTCTTTGGGAATTCTTTTCAAACATGTCTCTCCCATTTGGACAAGATGCTTGAACGTTGTGAAAACACTAATCTTTATCTAAATTGGGAAAATGTCATTTCATGGTCAAAGAGGGCATTGTCCTCAGCCATAAGATCTCTAAGAGCGGGATTGAGGTTGAAAAAGCTAAAGTTGATGTTATTGCCAAGCTACCTCCTCCCACTACCGTCAAAGGAGTTAGAAGTTTTCTTGGTCATGCCGGGTTCTATCGTCGTTTCATTCAAGATTTTTTGAAAATATCCCGGCCAATGACCCGACTTCTTGAAAAAGATACTCCTTTCATCTTATCTAGTGAGTGCATTGAAGCTTTTAAACTCTTAAGAAGAAACTCACGGAAGCACCAATTCTAGTTGCCCCCGATTGGGAATTACCATTTGAGCTTATGTGCGATGCAAGTGATTTCGCCATAGGTGTATTGGGGAACGAAAAGCAAAACATTTCCAAGCTAGAAAAACTTTGACCGAGGCTCATTACACTTGACGGAGAAAGAATTACTATCCGTGGTGTATGCTTTTAAGAAATTTCGGCCATACTTGATCTTGTGAAAAAGCATAGTGTATACGGATCACTCACCTCTAAAATATCTTTTTGCTAAGCAAGATGCAAAGCTGAGATTGCTCCGGTGGGTTTTCCTCCTACAAGAATTTTATATCATTATCCGTGATAAAAAAGGAGCTGAGAACCTAGCGGCTGATCACTTATCCCGTCTTGAAAATCCTCATCAAGGTGTGCTCGAGAAAAAGGAAATAAATGAAACATTTCCTCTCGAGACACTTAATGTGGTATCTCACCGTGGAGATTCGAGTACCCCATGGTTTGCCAACTTTGCAAACTATCATGTGGGGAACTTTGTTGTGAAAGGGATGTCGTCCCAACAAAAGAACAATTTTTTCAAAGATGTTAAGCATTATTTCTGGGACGACCCCTACTTGTTTAAGGTTTGTGCGGATCAAGTCATCCGACGGTGTGTTCACGGCCAAGAAGCCGATGAAATTCTTAAGGCTTGTCATAATGGACCCACGGGGGGACATCATGGCCCGAACTATACCGCTAAAAAGGTGTTTGACTCCGGTTTCTATTGGCGATGCCCATGACCTAGTCAAATCTTGCGACGCTTGTCAACGTCATAGCAACATCTCGAAAAGAGATGAAATGCCTCAAAATTCCATTCAAGTGTGCAAGATCTTTGATGTATGGGGCATCGACCTTATGGGGTGATGCAGGTTTTACTGACTGATAAGGTTTTAAAAGGTACCTTTTTAAGGGGTCATTTAAGCCCTTATTCGATCACTTCTGTATCCGTTATTGCTTAATATCGTTCCTTTTCACTTTTAGGTCTCTTGAAGGCAAAATGCTGGAATGATGCTTATTTGGACGAAAAGGCGCGAATATCTGAAGAAAATGGCCAAAGTCGAATCGAGACACTCAAAGTCATTGAAACATAAAGGCGACGGCATCAAGATATCTGCGACGCCGTCGGGAAGGAATTTTGCGACGGGTCGGGCGAAATTGCATGTTTTCAAGGACGACGTCGGGTTCTAAAGGAGTAGGCCGTCGTTACTCGGGCGGCCTAGATGCGCCCAAGGCGCGTCGAAGTGAAGGGACGGCACACAATATAAGGTGACGCCGTCGCAAGGTTTACGTGGCCAAGACGAAACCCTAATGGCGGCGACACGACGGCGTCACGAAACATAAGGTGACGCCGTCGCAGATGTAATCTTATATAGAATCCGAATTTTTCGCTTTTGTGTGTAGTCTTTTGGAGTAAAACCTAAAACCGAACCAAGGCTTTCTTGTGCGATATTTTAGGTTCTAAACCCTATTATACATCAAGATAAGTATTTACTTCATTAATTTAATTATGTCTTTGATTATTTGTGTGAATGCTTGCATGTTCTCCATGTCCGGCTAATTTATTTGTGTGTTTGCTTAGGGAATATGAAACTTAATTATTGAATATTGATTGGTTGATACTTATCTTAGTTGACTAATGATATAGAGTGCGCTAGATTATTCGTTGTGTACTTAATGCTTGACTTTTCTTTGTGAACTTTAGAATATAATTATCTAGGTAATTGTAGGATAAAGTATTCAAGGACAACCGTAGAGTAGGCGTCTATAAATCACTAGAGGATTTGTAAACAAGACCCTTCGGTAATTTCAAAGAGTTAGGGAAACAAGCACGCCCTATAGCCTTAGAATCACAACGCAACTAGGAATAAGGACGTGACAAATCAACCATCAATAGGAGATAATTAAGGAGTAGTAAAACCTAAGTAAACACATCTTTAAACTATCATACGAGTACACATCAATTAGACATAGACTATCACAACCTTAGCTTAGATAATTAGATAATAGTAGAGTAATCGGTAGCAATACCAACCCCCAAATCCAATACCCGAGATTCGTACCTTTTCCATTTCTACAAAAATATAAAAATACAAAAATAATCCTCCTCAACCTCAACCTTAGCGTAGTAACTTCTCACTAGCATTCCTATTCCCCAGAGAACGATATCAATACCCGTGGCTTACCCTAATTACTACACTACAACGATTAGGTTCACTTGCCTGGGTGTTATAAAACTTGCTCAAGAAAAGGAAGTTTCCTTGACCCGAACGACGCGTGTAGCGTTATCAAGTTTTTGGCGCGGCTGGGAATAGAATAGCTAGTTAGTAGTCCACCTCGTTTAGGTTTCTTTGCTTGATTCCTATCAAGTAAATTTTCTCATTTTTAGCTTTCTTTAGTCTATCCCCTTCTTCGTGACCTTTGTTCGTAACACCCATCACTTTTCACCATGGAAGGTGACAACCAACCACCACTCATCAACCCACCACCAAACGACCCGCCAAGAGCCCGTACTCTTGGTGAGTACTCGAGACCAAACCACCTAGGTTATAGGAACATCATTGAGCTTCCCGACCAAGCCCAAACTACGGCCCTGCGATCCGACACCATCCGGTTGGTGCAAAGCGGATGTGCATTCCATGGACTTCGTTCAAGATCCAAATCAACATCCGAGGGATTTCTCAAAATTGTCGATTCCATCGACCTTGATGCTACTACTCGGGAGACCACGCGCTTGCGTCTCTTCCAATTCTCTCTACGGGACCAAGCTAGTAATTGGCTTGAGCGACTTCCACCGGCTCCATCTCAAGTTGGGATGATCTTACTTCGCTTCCTTGCTTAATTTTTCCCACCGGGAGAACCACTAAGCTTAGGAATGACATCTTGATGTTCCAACAACGTCAAGGTGAATCTCTCTGAAGCATGGACCCGATTCAAGGACTTACTTCATAAAGTCCTCATCACGGCATTGATCTTTGGCTCCAAGTCCAAATCTTTTATGATCATGTCAACTTTCCCACTAAGCGATCCATTGACCAAGCGGCCGGTGGAAAACTTAGTGATCTCACCGCTGAAGAATCATGGGAAATAATAGAGGACCTTGCCCTCTATGACAACGAAAGTTGGGATGACCCCCGTGAACTTCCTTAAACCGTCAAGGCAATCTCCTTGCCTCCTCCCAACCGTAGGATGATCGAACTTGAAGATCAAGTCAAATTCCTCATGAGTTCCTACGAGAGTCCTAAGTCCTCGCGCCATATAAACAAAGTTTCCTCTTCGTGCGAGCCGTTTGTGATCCTCATAACACGCAAGACTAGCACCCTATCCCCGAACATGCTTCCGTTGAATACGCATCCTCGCGTAATAATGGAACGGGAGGAAGATTCCTACAACGCCTTGACCTAGGAATTTCAATGAAACCCGGAGGCATGGAAAAACAAGCCCGACTTTTACTGGGGACAAACCAAATAATTCACCTCCAATGATTTCTCGTGGCCCCCACCTAACGGTCCTAACCAACAGAGTATTGAAGGGATGTTGCAAAACATAGTTGCGTCCCAAGAAACCCAAATGGCTAAGCTCTCGGACCACTTTAACCATCAACAAGCCGAGATGGATAGGAAGATAGACAACCTGTTGAAAGCCATAAATAGTGATAGGAAGGTTAGTGCTATCTCGACTCCCGAGCCTCCAGGTGTAGAAATTAAGGATCCAAGCAAGCTTATTAAGCACGTCCAATTCACAATGCCATCGCCTTAGTGGAACCGGATGAAACAGATGACGAAGAAGACCAAACATTTGTTGAAGATGAAACACCCGAGGAAGAAGATGAAGTAGACAATGACTATTTCAACAAATTTCCTACGGAAGAGGAATTATCCGCCACCTCACTTAGTGCGTGACCTCCGTCACATGTATGTTAGAAAAGCCCTAGAATCAAGTTTGGGAACCCTTGGAATCTTAACATACCATGTTGCATAGGACACCTTTTGTGGCAAAGGCTTACATTGATCGTAAATCCCCAATTAACATAATGACTAGCACCGTTACAATTGGATAATGAAGAAGCCTATCCCAACTAGGCAAGACCTCGATAATCCTAGTGATAAGTGTAATTTTCTTGGTAGAGTTAAGGGATTGCCCGTCTATGTAGGTAGTTTCACATTCCCTACGGACTTCATAATTGTGGAAGATATTAGCACGGCCATGACCCTAGCTTGTCCCACGTTATTCTAGGAAAACCTTTCGTGAAAGCACCGGATGACCTATGACCCATCATTAGGAGTAGTGCGATTCAAGGATGAGACCGACGACGTAGCCTACCAAATGCCGTTTAAGATTGAGAAGTTTCATCACTCTCCAATGATGAAAAGGAACTTAAACCGTCGGTCTATTACAGGAATGATGAGGATAGGGAAAAGGAGTAGATTATGTTATGGCTAAGCTTTTCGGGTTCTATAAAGATTGTTTGAATTTAGGACCAAATATAGGACCGAGTGGGAGAGGGTGAACTCTTAGAAAGGAGTATCATGGGACACTTCTACAACATGGAACCCCGATAGAGACCGTCAAGAGGGCGGTGATGCAAAACGTAGAGTGGGACTACGAGTCTAGCTACAAGACTCTTAAATAAAGAAAAGCGCTTCGTGGGAGGCAACCCATGCTTAATTGTTTGCTTGTTAGTGTCATATATCTTTTATTAATTGTTTGTCCTCATGTTTGAATTTGTAAAAATGCTTTATTTTGTTTTTAACCTCGTCTTAATTACATATAAGGTATTTTACATAAAGGATAAGTGTAGGGAGGATTACACACGTTTTCATAAGAAACGTGAACATGAGAATAACAATTAACTAAAAGATATATATGTTTGTTTGTTCGAGTCAAATGCTTGTATCGAGTCATAATGGATGTTTTTGCGAAGTTTTCCGATTCTAAAGATGCAAATTTTCCATAATTTTTCCGAAAATCGCAGACCGCTTTTTGTCGGGATAACTTTGACGGCGTCGAGATTGCAACTGACGCGCGTCGAGAAGGAATAAAACATCACCACTTTTTCTCGTTTTACGAGCTACTTGTAAAATTTTGGAATTTTCCGTTTTAACTTTCAAAACAAATTCGTAAACATCCATTCCACAAGCATTATATCCTAGTTTAAATCGAGTCTTATGTATATTATTACCGCCGATTTTACGCGAAGGTTTCGTTTGTTTTCTTCTAGTGTGCGAGTTTAGTTTGTCAAGAAGAAGTTACACAAGTTTGGAAGGAGCCTTTCACGCAAAAACTCTTCTTGGAAAAGATTTAACCACCACTTTTACGGATCCTACCGAGCTAATCGGGAGTATTAGTTTCTTTCGTTTTAATTACCTTCTATTATCATAACTTTGATACTTTCAGGAACATTGGGACAATGTTCGGTTTAAGTTTAGGGAGGAAAATAAAGCGGAACTTTGAAACTATGCTTATCCTTGACTATTTTCTTTGTCCAAGTGTATTTGTGTAATAAACCATGAGAAAATGTAGGTTAGGGTAATTTTAGCCAAATTTAAAATTTTTCATGACGTATAAGAGTGGGCCATTAGTCTTAACAAAAGCGTCTCATGGATAGGAAGTTGCATGACTAGCACAAAAACCTTACCACCTAAATTCCACCCAAAATGTGAGGATCGCCTTAGATTAGTAGGAATTAAAGCATTCATCTTTAATGCTTAGAGTGTGAACCGGTAGTATATTAGATTCTAGAACTTGTTTTGTGATGCATTCGAGATCGCTAGTGAGACTACACTTGTGTAGTTAGGAATAACTAAATGATAAGAGGCATTAGGATAAACCCTTGTTTGATACCGTAATATAATTACTTCTTCCATATCGGTTGAGTAATTCCCCACACCCTTTGCTTGTTGTACTCATCTTTAGTACACGATACCCTAGTTAACCCCTCGAGCCTATCCTTTTCGCGGTTCTCGTGATGTTTCGGTTTCGGGATATCAATGAAGAGCATTGTTTACACCCCACCCCAAATATACACCCAAATCGCCTTAGCCTACCTTTATTGCACTCACTTTTAGTGCAATTTATGTTATCACCCAAAACCCTTAGTTCAATTATCCGGTTGCTTGCATGAGTTGCTAAGTCGAGTCATATCCTTTGTATCGCTTTTGGGATGATTGGGATTCATGGGAAAAGTTAAAGTTTATGAAATATAGGAAGAGAACGTTAAACTCAAATTCCCTTTGTTTGCATAATAATGTACTCCAAGTGTTTTGATCTTTTCAATTCGGGTCAAATTAGTGTTAGAGTAATAAAAACTCAAGTGTAGGGATGTGTCTATAAATCCCTATCATTTTGATGTACCGTAGAGGATGGTAGAGTAAAAGTGTATGCACAAAAAAAAAAAAAAAAAAAAAATCGAAAAAAATAAAAAAAAAAAAAAAAAAAAAATACGGGCTACCATCCTACATCTATCTTTTAAATTATGTTTGTTTATTTTCGTTGCCTAGAGTTTTAGAGTGTCGAGTCTTGGCTTAGCAACGCCATTCTTCGTATACTTGCAACATAGAGATTTTGACTATCCACCACTAAATAGCCTATCCCACCAAACCCTTCATTTCCTACCGTAAGCCTAACATTACAACCCTTTAAAAGACCTCTTTGATAGTCTTTCCTAGGTGCTTCGCCAAAGCGACGGAGGTTTGATCTATTCTCAAGCCTATGGTAATCTATGTACTAGGACCGGTTAATGAGTGTTTATCTTCCATTTCGATTTGTTATATTTCATATATACACCGAGAGAGATGTGAGTATCCAAACACCCCATGTGAGGTGCTAGTATGTAATTTCCGTGCTTGTTATGACTTTTATGGGGCTTATATGTGTTGTGGACCGTTTTGAATGAATGCTTCATGACCCTAACTTATAAATTAATTGGCTAAAAGCACATTTGCTTGAGGACAAGCAAATACCAAGTGTAGGGATATTTGATAAGGTTTTAAAGGTACCTTTTAAGGGTCATTTAAGCCCTTATTCGATCATACAGATCCGTTATTGCTTAATATCGTTCCTTTTCACTTTTTAGGTCTCTTGAAGGCAAAATGCTGGAATGATGCTTATTTGGACGAAAAGGCGAATATCTGAAGAAAATGGCCAAAGTCGAATCGAGACACTCAAAGTCTGCTTGAAACATAAGGCGACGGCGTCAAGCATATCTGCGACGCCGTCGGAAGGAATTTTGCGACGGGTCGGAAAATTGCATGTTTTCAAGGGACGACGTCGGTTCTAAAGGAGTAGGCCGTCGTTACTCGGGACGGCCTAGATGCGACCAAGGCGGCGTCGGAGTGAAGGGACGTCACACACATCATAAGGTGACGCCGTCGCAAGGTTTACGTGGCCAAGACGAAACCCTAATGGCGGCGACGACGGCGTCACGAAACATAAGGTGGCGCCGTCGCGGATGTAATCTTATATATAGAATCCGAATTTTTCGGTTTTGTGTGTAGTCTTTGGGTAAAACCTAAAACCGAACCAAGGCTTTCTTGTGCGAGATTTTAGGTTCTAAACCCTATTATACATCAAGATAAGTATTTACTTCATTAATTTAATTATGTCTTTGATTATTTGTGTGAATGCTTGCATGTTCTCCATGTCCGCTAATTTATTTGTGTGTTTGCTTAGGGAATATGAAACTTAATTATTGAATATTGATTGGTTGATACTTATCTTAGTTGACTAATGATCTAGAGTGCGCTAGATTATTCGTTGTGTATTAATGCTTGACTTTTCTTTGTGAACTTTAGAATATAATTATCTAGGTAATTGTAGGATAAAGTATTCAAGGACAACCGTAGAGTAGGCGTCTATAAATCACTAGAGGATTTGTAAACAAGACCCTTTGGTAATTTCAAAGAGTTAGGAAACAAGCACGCCTATAGCCTTAGAATCACAACGCAACTAGGAATAAGGACGTGACAAATCAACCATCAATAGGAGATAATTAAGGAGTAGTAAAACCTAAGTAAACACATCTTTAAACTATCATACAGTACACATCAATTAGACATAGACTATCACAACCTTAGCTTAGATAATTAGATAATAGTAGAGTAATCGGTAGCAATACCAACCCCAAATCCAATACCCGAGATTCGTACCTTTTCCATTTCTACAAAAATATAAAAATACAAAATAATCCTCCTCAACCTCAACCTTAGCGTAGTAACTTCTCACTAGCATTCCTATTCCCCAGAGAACGATATCAATACCGTGGCTTACCCTAATTACTACACTACAACGATTAGGTTCACCGCCTAGGTGTTATAAAACTTGCTCGAAGAAAAGGAAGTTTCCTTGACCCCGAACGACGCGTGTAGCGTTATCATTGACCAGGTTTTAATACTTATAAAGTGTCGTTATACCTATGGTCTACCCTAGTGCACTAACGGGCAGTGTAACCGGTCGTGTGTAGTGTAGTAATCGGTAAAGCCGAGGTCGTCCCAAGAGCTATGTGTGTTGGATTATTACTAAGTCTAGGTGTCACAGATTAATAATGGTTTCGATAAGGAATTAGTTAATTAAACTACTAAAGCAGAATAAAGCAAATAATAGCAGATAAAAGGTAAAGGATAAATCAATAGAGGAGAGTAGTGCTAACCTAGTTAATCCTCCTAGCTAGTTATGTCTCCGTTTACTTACTTCCAATTACTTCAGATGGGGTCAAAGTCTAGAGGACTTCATTTGGTCAATTCGCCCTAACCTATCAGCAAAGATGCCACCACAAGAGAAGTCAGGTGTCCCCTCATAAGTCCTATTGTTCCTGGTCCCCTAAGCCAAGTCATTAAGTACCGCTACATGCTAGATTTATAATAGTGAGTGCCCGGGTATTAGCAACTTAAACACTCACCCCCTAATTCTTAAGTTCATCCAAACGGTAGGTGATCAGTTGGACAAATCGCACAAGTAGAAAGGGTCGTCAGTTGGTCATATCTTACCCTTCCTGTCTCAGTCCGCTCACCTAGGGTCAGTTGGTTATATCTCCTAGGCAATTACCCTCTACCGTCATTCAAAACTACCGAACCAAAGGTAGCTACCAATAAACTATGCATGCATACACTTAGAAATAATTGTATGGAAGTAAGGTAAACGCAAACAAAACAATTAAGGAATCATAACTAGGCTAGCACCAAGAGGTGCTTAGCCGCTCATATTAATCATACAAACCGATTCAATATTAAAAGGTACGAAATACATGAATTAAAAGTAAAGAAAATATAAAATTGAAAGTAAGGGAGTGATTTCTCCCTTGGAGACAGCTCCGTATGCTCCTCTAGACCTGCCTTGAACTTTTTCCCACGTTCTCTGGTTGTTGTGTGTGGAATGGGATGATTAGAAATGCTGGAATTCGTGGGGTATTTATAGGCCAGATCTGGGTTACGGCGTAACTATAACAAGAGTTACGCCATAACCTTTAATTTCTTCGTATTTTGCACTAGATCTGCTAGTTACGGCGTAACCTTATTAGTGGTTACGCCGTAGTCTTCAGTAAACTAGGTTACGCCGTAGTTGATGAAATAGTTATGGCGTAAGTATCAACGGCGTGGAACCTCATTTGACCTAATATAGTTACGTCGTAGCCTTTGGGAAACCTTCTGATAAGTTGGTTTTCTGAGTCACCCAATAGTTACGGCGTAATGTGTGAGATGAGTTACGCCATAACTTCTTCAAAATCAGCATACTATGATAATTCTTTAGATAATTCTCCAATTCCGCGTGTCTTTAGCTCCAATGCTCGTAATTTACCTGAAAGTGGGAAACAATGGAAAACAAGCGTAAATCCATATAAATGATATAAATTACAAGCATTATCAGGGGAAATTGACACTTAATAATCAGGACTATTTGATGTTATCAAATATCCCCCTACTTGAATTCTACTTGCCCTCAAGTAGACCTTATTAGAAAGATTCCTAAAAAGATATCTCCCATAACCTGGAAAATATAAGTTTACAAATCCCTTATGCTAGAATAAAACAAAGCCGAACACCTCACGAAAGGGGAACAAAACACTCAAATCTCTCAACTATTCTACGTGTCAATTTCGGGTGATCACTCAATCGCATACCATATAGCATGTATTCTATCATAAGCTTGGCGGTTACACAAATCTCCACCACTAGAGTTAAGGGCTAAGCAATTCTCGAAGGCAATATGGGTAGACACGACAAAGGTTAAGGGGTGACTCATCATTACTAACATGTCACGGCGAAGTGGACAAAATCAATGATACATGACCAAATCCATGGCGAAGACACCAAAGATTGCTCGCTGCATCACCTAGACATGATTCATGACTAAAATGGTAGGATAAGACATGGGGTATATAAATGGTGTAAAATAAAAAACAAGTAGGTAGTCTAAATCTATAACCAAGTCATCACCACTTACCGTCCGCCCAAAGTTCAAGCTTTGAAGTCAAGAAACCGGATCATGAAATATAAGGTAGATGTGTCATTAGAGGACGTCGTGATGGGCACACTACCTCTTCTCCAACTGTTGGCATAATTACTAACTCCAATCTTCAAATGTGACCGAGGTGGCCTCCTCGATACTAAATCTATAAAGCTCATAACATAGTGCTTATAACATTGCACTTTACAATAACATAACAACTATTTTTTTTTCGAATCACATTTTTTTTCCGAACATAACAATAATAACTAAACATAATGTCCCCCCACTTGAGATGAACAATGGGAATTTGGGGGGTCTTCAATGATCTTCAGGAATGTTGTCGATGAAATGTGATTTTCGAACCTTTCCACTTGAACCTTGAACTTAAGCAAATGATGACTTCCCAATCACAAATAAAGACTACAGGGTAGGCTAAGGTGTATAGGTGAAATGAAACAATGTATTGGGTTAAGAAAATGAAAGGAATGGCTCAGATGGGTGTATCTAGAGGTATCTTGCACTAAAGGTGAGTGCAACAAAAGGGTTTCACATGGGGTTCGATAAGTCGAGGTGACTAATCGATAGACACACAATGGTAGGCTATTTGGGTGATAATCCTATAATATTGCCTTCTAAAACTGAAAAGTCCAAATACATCGAGCTAACTTAACATACCTCGTCTATGGTCTCGAAATGATGCAAATGCCAAGTTCTAAAGTTTACAAGCTACCGGCACACACATAATTTGGTGGATTTGGGGTAAAATATTGGAAACGGATAAGGCTAATCTCACCATAATATATCAAGGGTTGTATGTGCTCGGCTAAGGTCTAATCTAGTTAGGTTAAGAAAAAACATGTCAAAATTTTAAAAATGGCATAATTTTTCAAAATAAACTAGAAGAACGAGGGCAAAGTAATGTTCAAGAGATAATTCTACTCCCGTCCCCCCATTTGAATTGTACAAAGTCCCTTTTGTACTAAGCGTTAAATAAAGGTGAAGAGAAAAGTAGAATTAGAAAGAGAACTTCCCTGAAATTTGCTCCACAAAGAAAGAAGGCTCACGAAAAAGAGACGTGCCTTCGTGTAAGCATCCATGAGCAAACTTCATTCCCTGAAATCACACTACTGAAAAGAATAATTCTAAAAAGAAGAATGAAAAATGAAAAAAAACAAAAACAAACCTAACTCACTTTCGTAGGAATCACGGTTGCATTTAGCATATGCAACAAGCCTTTTAAACCACTTGGTGTCCCAAGTGGACGAGTGAAGTCTCGTGAGGGTTTACAGGGAACACACCCACAAAGTTCATTTAAATTACTAATACAAGATCATTGTGTTTTAAAATGAAAGAATTAAAGCAGAGGGAGGTTACGTCGTAACTCTTATGAGGGAGTTACACTGTAACTAGCAAAACCTGGCATAAGCTACAAAGCGAGTGGTTACTGCCTAACCACAAAGATGGTATTACGCCGTAATGATTAATGCGTCAAGAATTTTGCTGCAAAAAGGTTGGTTACGGCGTAATCACTTAGATGAGTTACGCCGTAACTCTGGTCAGATAAGCAAACTGCACCAGCAATTACTTCCTCGTTTCCTGCAAAAATTGTTAAAAAACACAAACCCTACAGAAACAAAACAAAAGAAAGGGATAATCCGGGTTGTCTCCCGAAAGAGCACTTTTCTTTATTTACGAGTCTTTAAGTTAGACTCAGAGCCGCGGGGCTTCTATGGGGGCCTTTGGACTTCCCGACCTCTTCAATGTCTTTCATCAAGTTATGCCTCATCCAGGCGACATTCGTGGCAGTTCAGAGGTATTCATTAGTTTCGATTTTTCGGATTTTGCAAAATTTTTCCTCCGGTCCCAAGTGGTAGCGAGTGAACTCGTATTTTTCGACAATAATTGGTGGTGGTCTCTTGTAGGGAATCCTAAGGAGTTTGCACCTCCTTTTCTCATAAGCTTCGTTGTCGGGATCAGTAAACTCCTCATTCCCTTGCAACTCAAGGTAATCTAGGATCCCTTCAATGTCATCGTCATCAGAAGCGGTACCTTTAAACCATTCTTCATCGAGCAGATTCTCCACTAGTACACGCTTGCATTCTTCTTTTTCATCTCCAACCAACTCCTTGTCATCCTCAATTGTAATTTCACTCGTGTTGTTAAGACTTTCATTGTTTGAATTTTCTCTACCCATGTACTCCTTCCAAATCTTCTCTTTGGTTAATGTATCAACATGTCCATACTTAATTTTCACCCAACTATCAAATCCCAGGTTGTCCAGCCAAGGCAAACTCGTTCTCTCCTCATCGTTGGTTGAGGACCAAAAGAATTTGTCTTTTTCCTATTCTCCTTGAGCTGCTTCCCCCATTACATATATCGTCATAAGGTTGCATGATGCCCATAAAGTCTCCCCAAGAGATTTTATCCTTTCGCACCAGTGACTGCGTATTTCTTTGTTGTCAGTTTCACTTAAATGCTCATCCATGCAGTAGATGTCTTTATTAGCCACTTTCTTTTTCTGATTGTGCTCCTCGTAATCAACTTTTAGCTTCTTAAGAAGATTCGGGTTAATCTTGGCATCCCCGAATTGTATTGCGTACCAGTCATCAAATGCCAAGTCACCGAACTTTATACAATGTCTTTCATGCTCGTGAGGGCACGTCCACTCTTCATCTCTTTCACTATCCCCGCCGTTGCAATACTCGCGGAAGGGGTTGCATGTAGGCCATGCTCGTGTGGATTCCTCGTCAGTTATGATGATCGGAGTACACCAGTGAGTGATAAGTGACTCTTCTTCATCTTCTAGGGAGAGTTTCTCGAGTCTTTCATCATCAGTATATGCAGGCCACATAAATTTGTTATGGTTGATCCTATCCTTAAATATTATATTCCGCATAATATTTAATAATTAATTGTTAAGTTAGTTTCTATAAGGATCGTTTGCTCTACTGGATTAACAAGTGGTATCAGAGCTTGTGATCTAGAAACTGTAATCAAGAAGAAGTCAAGTTAAATTCTATTCAAGAGAAGATAAGATGTTAGACGAAACTCATATGGTTACTGCATCAAAGGTACCCATGCTGAAGCAGGGTGAGTATCAAGTTTGGAGAATGCGAATGAGGCAATACATTCGCATGATTGATTACAACATCCGGGATGTTGTTGAAGCGGTGATAAGCTACCAACCATGGGTCACGATGGAAAACTTGTTGCAATTAAGAGTGAAACCGACAAGGCCCGAGAAAGTTGGAGATTAAAGCATCGATATTCTCGGTATGGGAATACCTAATGAGTATGCTTTGGATTTTGAACAATATGAGGCTGCTAAGGAGTTAATGGATGCCATTGAAACAAGGTTTCTTTGGTAATGAAGCTACCGGAAAATCCGGGAAGAACATGCTCAAGCATCGACTTGAAAACTTCACTGCACTAAGTGGAGAAAGTCTTGATGGCACCTATAACAGACTACAGAAGCTAATCAGTCATCTAAAATTGGTGGACTACAAAGTTGCTCAAGAAGACATAAATCTTAAGTTCATCAGAAGTTTGTCACCTGAATGGGCTATGCATACTGTTGTGTGGAGAAACAAAGATGATTTTGAGAATATGACTCTGGATAATCTTTACAACAACTTGAAGGTTTATGAGTCTGAAAAGAACATTGCTGGATCAACCTCTTCTTCTCAGAACATTGATTTTGTGTCTACAAATCATAAAAGTTCTTCGGAAGCATCCACTGCTGCTTATGGAGTTTCCACTGCTATTGCTAATAATACCACTGTTAGTGATAATATTAGTGATGGAGCCATTTGTGCTTTTCTGGCTGATTTAACAACTAGTGTCACTGTGTTAAATCAAGATCTGGATCAAATAGATCCTGATGATCTTGATGAAATCAATCTTCAGTGGCAACTGACAATTTTGACATTGCAAGCTAGGAGATTTCTAAGGAGAACAGGCATGCAAGTCAAGTATGATGGTCAAAGGAGAGCTAGGTTTGACAAAAGCAAGATGGAGTGCTACAACTGCAAGAAGAAGGGTCATTTTGCTAGGGAATGTCAAGCTCCTAAGAGGATTGAAGGCATCAAGAAGGCTACTGAAGAGCCTGTTTCTTCTTCAGCATTGGTTGCTCAAGATGGTATTGGTGATTATGGTGGGTGATCAGTTGAAGAAGGCCCTAATGCAACTTTTCTTGCTAGTAAAGCTTCAAAGAGCATAACTTTGCTCTCATGGCCTATGCTTCATCTTACGGTTCATATTCGAGGCATCTAATGATTCTAAAATTCTACTTGTTCTTTTAAATCATGTCAAGATAACTTAGAATCTCTTAAAGCTATTAATGAGAGTCCGAGAAAAGAGGTAGAAAGACTTTCACTAGATAACTTAGGATATAAAGTCGGTCTTGAGAGTGTTGAAGAGAAACTTAAATTCTGTATTAAATGTGAGTTTGAGTATGTAGATAAGATTAACATAATAGGTGGTGAAATTGATCTTAAGGACAGAGAAATTAAAGTACTTAAATAGAAACTAGAAGAAGCAGAGAATGTAAAGCAAGAAGCTCTAGTAGAAAAAGAAAAACATATTGCTAGGGTTGCAACAACACAATATGCTTCTAATTTAGTAAATAAGCCAATTGGACAAAAAATGTTCAAAGAAGGAACTGGCCTAGGTTACAACAATATGCCACCACCCTCACTAATGAAACATGCACCACCAACAAAAGAACTGTCATTTAGTAGTGAATTCAGTTTCAACAAACCTGTAGGAGAGATTAGTAAGACTGAATCACCTAAGATAGGTTCTGATATGTCATCTGATGGTCCAATTATTAAGGATTGGGAATCAGATTCTGAGGAAGATAAGTCTGAATCAATACAGTCTGAGAGGCTAGAAAATGTTAAGCCTATTGATTCTAAACAAGCCAACCTTATGCCTAGATTTGGAGCACCAATTTCTAGGAAAGTTGTAGACTACAATGAGATAACTAGGGAACAGATGAAAAGATACATACCTAGGGGTAATCAGAGAAACTTGAATGGTCTAATTTCAAATAGATTAGGAGATGAGTTTCAATGTGTCAAGAAGGCTTGTTTTAAGTGTGGTAGTTTTGAGCATCTACAGAGAAATTGTTATAAAAATCAACCATAAGTTTGGAACCATTAGAAGAGGGTAAATCATCAAAACGTTTCAAAGAAAACAATCCCTCATCCTAACAAAAATATGGTTCCCAGAGCAGTGCTAATGAGGAATGGTAAAACGAATCTATAATCACTGCTGCACCCAAATGGGTTCCAACCACTGCTAAGCAAAATGAATCCACTGCTAAGCAAACTATTTCCATCTAAGCGAATATCACCACCGAAACAAAAGAAGTTTTAACTATTCCAAAGGTGATAATCGACACGGTGGTTGGAAACCATTTTATCTTTGTTAAGGCCTCATTAGGCGGCAATGGAAGCCTAAGACCAAGGTTTTACACAATGCCAGTAGTGCATCAATGGACCTAAAGAAATTCGTTTATGTTGATGCACAGGGCATACCTAAGTCAGTATTGGCTTGGGTCCACAAAAGGAACTAATTTTTTTATCTCATGTACAGGGCAATCTACAAGATGGACTAAATGACAAAGGAATTTTTGATAGTGGTTGCTCGGGGCACATGACATGGGATGGGAGCAACCTTGAAGATTTTGAGGCTTATGATGGAGGTCATGTGGCATTTGGTAATGATCCAAAGGGAGGAAAAATAGTTGGAAGAGGAACTATCAGAACATGAAAGCTGGATTTTGAGAAGGTTTATTTGGTACAAGGACTAAAGTACAATCTATTCAGTGTTTTTCAAATGTGTGATAAGAAAAACTAGGTACTTTTTGGGGAAACTGAGTGTGTGGTGTTGTCACCTGATTTTAAAATGCCCGATGAGAAATATGTGCAGTTAAGAGTACCTAGGAAAGAAAACATATATTGCTTTAACATGAAAGATGTAATTCCTAATAGGTCCTTAACTTGTTTGTTTGCTAAGGCATCAGTTGATGAGTCAAAGTTATGGCATAGAAGGCTAGGTCACCTTAATTTCAAAACAATCAATAAACTGGTAAAGGGCAACTTAGTAAGAGGGTTACCTTCTAAGGTTTTTGAGAGTAAAGAACTTTGTGTGGCTTGTCAAAAAGGGAAACAACATAGAGCCTCTTGTAAGACCAAGACTGTAAACACCATTACACAACCACTGTTTATGCTTCATATGGACTTATTTGGCCCTACCTTTGTTAAAAGTTTGAATCATAAGCAGTACCTCCTAGTTATTACTAATGATTATAGTAGATTTTCATGGGTATACTTTTTAGGTGCTAAGAGTGAAACTAGTGAGATCCTCAAGAGTTTCCTTACTAAGATAGAAAATCAAGTAAACCATAAGGTCAAAGTAATCAGATGTGATAATGGAAATGAGTTTAAGAATGATGTGATGAATCGCCTTACGTGGGCTAAGGGTATAGAAAGACAGTTTAGTGTTGCTAGGACACCACAATGAATGGTGTCATTGAAAGGAAAAATAGAACACTAATTGAGGTTGCTAGAACAATGTTGTCTCGAATCTAAGTTACCAACTACCTTTTGGGCTGAATGTCACACCCCAAATTACATTTTGCGGAATGGAATTCACGGGGATTGACCGTCATAGCATCATAATCACGAGTTATATTGAGCGACCTAAAGTGTCGTTTGGAAAATACATCGTTTGATTTAATAAAATAATCGAGTTACAACATAGGTCCCAAAAGTTTACAAAGTTTGCGGAAATATAAATATATTACAAGTCCAAACGATGTTTTTGAAAGAAAGTGCCATAATGTACAATGTTATAAGTCGGCCGCGACTCAAAAGGTGGTTCCTAAACCATGTCATGATGATAATGCCTCGATTACACGAAAATACATTGCTAAAGCGGTCAACAATAATGTTGGTGAGAAATCATAGGTTTATGTAAATGTTTTATACGACTACATAAGTATAGATCGAGCATGACAATCATGTCACGTAAAATATTCTTGGTATGACAAACATGTCACATAAAATGTTACAATTGCTTTAAGCCCATGACACCGAAACGAGGCTGTTCATAATGTAGGCCCCAAAGAGTGTTTGCCGACAACTCAATAATGTTATTAAATGAGATGCATCCGTATGACTAGTTGGGATTCACCAACCCGGATGGGCGTCACCTCGATAGATCTATCCACTCACCCTCGCTTCTAAGATTAACGGTTCATGTTCGGAAAAAGGGACTTTCAATTGGCAATGCGGTAACTTAAGCAATGTAAATGAATTTAACATACTTGGTATCGTAATAAAATGTTGTGCAATGTATTCTCCCGTAGGTTTGAAATAAAGTGAAAACTTGTAAAGCGGGCTATGAAAACTCACCTGGTATGCAGAAATGTAAGACATCACAACAAACATCAAGTAATAAATGTGCACGGCTCCGACACGCAACCTAGATAAGTATGGTATGGTTTAGTCTTTATTCATGTTTAAGACTCGATAAAGTTTAACGAAACTTTATAAGTTTTTAATATTTGTGTTGCTGTTGTTGTTGCTTGTGTGGCAGCACTTATGTTTAACACAGTTTTCTAAATGGTTGAAGGTATTGGCCCTTGGAAAGTGCATAAGTATATACATAAGTATAAAAGTATACAAGAAGAATGAGTCTTCGTTAAAGAAAAGCATGGTACGAAAAATAATCACAAGTATAGTATTATGAATAAGACGTGGTCAAAAGATAAACATGTCGTTAGTTCATAATAAATGTACATCCATGTAAGTTTATATATATTTATATATATATACGTGTGTATACATTTACATATATAGGTTGAAGAAATAGTCAGTGAGAAATTTAGTATTTCGCTTGTCGGCTTTTAGTCGGTTTTATAAAATAGGACTAATTATAGATTTTTAACGAAAATTGGGCATGATCAATTTATGTATATTCGTCTCCCGAAAATACCAATTGCTACCATTTACTTACTTAAACCATTTTGATAAGTCCAAAAATAAGATAAACCAAATAATAATTCAATAAGTAAATCAATGAACACTCAAAAGTCCAATAAGCACATATAAGCCGAAAACAAGCAATAAAGCCAAACTAAGTCAAAACTCATAAAATTTAAAGAAGTCAAATCAATAAGTTCCGAAATAAGCCAAAGAGGTCGTAGATTATACTTTTTACATAATTTATATCAAAATAGGCCAAAAATGCCTCGAATTAGACTTTTTATATAATTTATATTAAAATAGACTAAAGAGGCCTCGGATTAGACTTTTTATATAATTTACACAATATTAAGCCGAAATCTATAAAATCAAAATAAACTAATCAAATAAGCTTTAAAATAAGTCAATAAGTTTATAATTAAGCACTTTGACCATTTTGGTTGACTCGAAATAAAGTAAACCAAACACTACTAACTGTTTTATAACCAAATGATGGAGTGATGGACATGGTTTTATGTTTTAATGACCATAATTGAATATACATTAGATCACATGTTGCCTTAGTAAATGATCACCTCATAAAAATTAATACTCATAGCGTACAACATAAATTTTGAATAATTCATGTCTAAGTTAGTGACTGAATGCATTATACTAAAAAAAATATGGCTCGGTACCTTATTGTCCAACAAACCGAGGTCAAAACCAAATAAGTACTTTAATGTCGAAATAAGTAATCAAGTCAAATAAACACTTTCAAGGTTTGAGCCAATCTTTGGTTTTTAGATCTATGATTCCTTAAGTTTTATTTGAGTCCAAAACATCTAGCAAACTTACAAAATCATTTTTGAGCTAAAAGTTTAAGAAATAAGCTATAGATTATTTCTTAGTGCTTATTAGTGATTAAAATCTTCAAACATACCACACAAGCTCCTTATCACCAACTTTACACTTATAATTTTGTATATGTCGATTCATATGAAACCAAGAGTAATTTGTAACATGCAACATCTTACTTAATTATAACCGAACTTAACAACACATTATCTCAAGGAAACACAAGAGTTCAAAGATTAAAAGAAAACCTTACAAAGCTCATGGTGTGGATCGATTAGGAAAGAAAACAAGAACGCCCAAAATAATTCCAAGAATACCAATTTATTCCAATGAACCAAATAACAACCAAGCTTTGAATGAAAATCAAATGTAGCTTTGTTCATGTGAAAGTAAAATGAAAAATGGGTGTCCTGCTCCTTGTGGTTTCTAACAGAATAAAGGAAAAGAAATGAAACATATATATTAAATGAATGAGTAAGTTGGTGCATTTATTGGATTTTGGTCAAATTAAGAAAAGAGAAATGGGGGTGGCGTGAGTTGAGAGAAAAAGGAGCAAGAAAAGACTTTAGGTACTACTAGCTAGTAGGTAATTTAAAAGTATAATGTGTAGTTTGATCCCGATAATTGAAAACGTGAAGTTTTTAAAATTACAAGAACGTAACACCGGGTAATGTAAAAATTTAAAACTTATAAAATTGTTAAAACTTATCAACATAACCTATTTTAATATTTAAGAATAGACATAAGTCTATCGGAGTATTGGGTATATTGTTCATGCATAATATTTGTGTAAAGTGTTTATTAATTTAATTGAATAATAACAAATGGAAATGCAAAACACATGTATGACCCTAAATAAATATGTTGATACTTGCGATACGTAGACTAATGCCATACTTTCTATTGGTCGGTTCGTGCGCGAGCTCGGGTTTCAAATAAAATGAGGTATCTTTTCGTACAAAAATCAAAACTCATAGGTGGCCAAAAAAATATAAAATAATCATTTTTCGCTATTCATAAATAGTTTAAATTGTTCCAGTGTGCGGGATAACTTCCCATAATTATATCAAATGAGCTAATGATATGTAGACTAAACCTAGTCTATATGAAATGTCCGTGATGATATGATCATGAATTCGCCGCTAAACCCTTAAGGTTACGCGAATTTGGAACACGCAAACCTAGTTTACGATAAATGTTGAAATTGTGAAGCATGAATTGTTTCGAGAAATGACCTGAAAGTACGGGTTGTCACATTCGCCCATCCAAAATGGAATTCAGTCCCTGAATTCAATCGTTGTTAGGTCCTACGGTGTTGTCGGTGAAAAGATGAGGATATTTGGGTCGTATTGGTTCGTCCAGTGTTTTTCGAATCGCACGACGCCTTTCCAAGGCAAGATTTGAACATAAATTCATTGCCAACTTGAAATTCTAATGGTTTGCGGCTTATGGGACATATTTCCAAAATTTGCATCGATAACGATGTAGCTTATCTAGCTATATGTTGTTACTTGTAACTGATTCTTGATTTGTATGTCTTCTTTGTTTGTTTCATGAATGAGTTATGGACTAATGAATTGGACTTCCCTGATTTTAACCTGTGAATAAGTGATTGATACCTCAACCTTACAGTGTCTCAAATGGTGTAGTCAATATGTTCATGAGCTAACTATTGTTGTAAAGAAACTTGTCGATGGAGAATGATTTGCCTAACCATTTCTAGAAAGTCACACTGGCTTGAGCATATTATCTAATGTGGAATTGCTCTCTCGCTCTAACCATTGAAATGAGGATAGTAGGCGGTAATCATGTCCTAGTAGGTTCCATGGAAATCCACGAAATGATCGGTGCTAGTCTAAGGTGAATCGAATAGCTTATAATAGGTACAATGGAATTGATACCACGTGTCTCGTGTTAGATTTCAAAATGTTAAATCATCGGAAAGGACCTTATTGAAAAGAATCGATTATAGGTAACAGTTGTGATTCCTCGCGTTTCTAGTCCTAGCGAATGTCATGACCGAGTCTTACTTGCCTAGGGTGCTTAGTCTCTATGACTAAAATGTTTATTGTTTGATTATCAAGTGTTTCCATGCTCCATGTTGTAAAGTCACAAACCTTAAATATTTAAGTGAGGTGGTGTAGTGGTTGATTTTCAAGATTTGTTCCGATATTGTGTGCCTCCAAAATAGTTCATCACTAATATTGTTATCATGCTAGCAAGAAAATAGATATCGACTCATACTATGTCGAAGAATGTTTGTTCTAGTTTCACTTGTAGATGGGGAGTCATTGATTTTCCGACATGTTCAAACACGTGGCATCTCTTGATATGGAAGTGAGGTTACTTGGAATTTCTAGAGAACACAATGCCTTAGGGGAAGTTTATATCGATAACCTTAATTTAACTAAATTTTCCTTTAAGGGAAACTCATTGTAGGGAAGTTCACATATTGTTGAAGCCTTGTTTAATGAAATGTTCTGTAGTCTCAATTAGGAGGATTGGTTTATTTCTATAGTGTCGCTTAGTGTGTATTTGATTCGTACTAAATCTTGTGACTCGGTATAGATGGCACTTTTGA
This sequence comes from Chrysanthemum lavandulifolium, assembly GCA_022545495.1. Classification (NCBI taxonomy): domain Eukaryota; kingdom Viridiplantae; phylum Streptophyta; class Magnoliopsida; order Asterales; family Asteraceae; genus Chrysanthemum; species Chrysanthemum lavandulifolium. Next base: position 112,729,818 of record CM040244.1, read on the forward strand.
AATGATAGGATTTGGCTTCTAGTCCAAAGGTAGTGGTTCAGATTATCTCATGATGTCTTAAGCTTTATGTTGAGTTTGAATCATCCTAATACCTAGTTCTAGTCCTTGTGGGAAATTCTGAAACCCTTTCATTGTTTTCCTGCATCGAGGAATCCTCCTCGTAAATGGTATAAAAAGTCGTTCCTAAAGAGGTCATTCGTCAAATCCTAACTTATCGGTTGAGTGAGAGATAAATGGCGTAAGCATCTATAGAGTGTTAACAAAAAGGAATGTTTATGCACAATTTATCTGATTATAAAACTTTGCTTTTGAATGAGGATTGTTTTAGGAGATTTGAAATGATGCTTGTTACTTTCATGACATAATTCTTCCTGAATTATACATAGGTGATCGTGCCATGTATAATCAAGGACAAATGATGTGATGCTTGGTTTTGTTGAAATGGTATTATGTTTCTTGAAGTTTTAGATGATATTCAACGTTTTGTTTTGTAAGACAATGGCTCAAAATTTTTTTTTTTTTTTTTTTTTTGTAACATGAAAATCGTTTCGTATGATGGTATTAAATAGTTGATAAAATGACTGAAACCAATTGATAAGTTGGTAATAAAATAACTTGCTTCAAAACTTATGAAACAACGTTTCTAAGATGGTGATAAAATAGTTCGAAATAAAATCAAGTGAAATAATTTCATGAAATAGTAGCAGAATAACTTGGAATAAAATTTGTTGAATGGTTTGTAGGATACATGGGAGAACCTCATCGAGTAGTAATAGTCTACTAATTGGTCAAGAATAAAGTTGGCCTAACCCTAGTAAGATAGTGATGTATCGTCGTGAAATGATGGAAAATTGGGCAATTGGAGTAAGGAATGAAATAAACAAGGTGGTGATTGTCGTAGAGATAATAAATGATAAAGATTACATTAGCTAGAAAGGTACTTATTATCATTCTGGGTGGTCTAATCGTGTTTCAAGTGTAGGAGTAGTAGGCGGTCTAGCATCAATAGCCCTAGAACTCTCACGGTCCTCAAACCAATGAGATAGTGCAATATCTATAATCTTAGTGATAGATGGTAATGATGTGTCAAATCATGCACGCTTCCCAAGCTGCAAGTCAGATGTATGAGTATCGTGTATGAGATGTGATGGTACGGATGGTGCTCAAAATGATAATGATGATGAAAATAATAACAATGATGATAATGGAAATCCTTGTGGTGAATTAAGAAAATAGGTTCATTAGGACTAAGCCTATAAGTTCTACCAAATGGTATAATCTGTCCCAACAAAATGATAAAATTGTCATAATCCTACGGTGAATCAAGAGTGATTGTGATGGTGTAGGTGCAACTTTGCCCTCCTCAAGGGTTCGGTCTCATCAAGCGATGTTATCGGTGTTGAGTCAACGATGTTAAAATTGTGATAGGGAATGATAGGGCATTCTCCATGTCAAAGTATGATGTGAGTATTATGGGATGGGTATTTGAAGGCATTTATGTGACAATCGATTTGAAATGAAAGTAAATAACTCGTAAAATGTGCGTATAAAACCGCATGTATAGTGATATGTATTTATGATGAAATGATGAGATGCTATGATGATGTAGTTATAGTCTAGGGTCAATGATGCAACCTAGTTCTCTATAATCAAGCTCGATGCCAATCATCACACCCCAATTTACATGTTTTGCGTGAATGGAATTCACAGGGATTGATCGTCATAGCATCATAATCACAGTTATATTGAACGACCTAAAGTGTCGTTTGGAAAATACATCGTTTGATTTAATAAAATAATCGAGTTACAACATAGGTCCCAAAAGTTTACAAAGTTTGCGGAAATATAAATATATTACAAGTCAAACGATGTTTTTGAAAGAAAGTGCCATAATGTACAATGTTATAAGTCGGCGCATCGCGACTCAAAAGGTGGTTCCTAAACCATGTCATGATGATAATGCCTCGATTACACGAAAATACATTGCTAAAGCGGTCAACAATAATGTTGGTGAGAAATCATAGGTTTATGTAAATGTTTTATACGATCACGCAAGTATAGATCGGGCATGACAATCATGTCACGTAAAATGTTCTTGGTATGACAAACATGTCACATAAAAATGTTACAATTGCTTTAAGCCCATGACACCGAAACGAGGCTGTTCATAATGTAGGCCCCAAAAGAGTGTTTGCCGACAACTCAATAATGTTATTAAATGAGATGCATCCATATGACTAGTTGGGATTCACCAACCGGATGGGCGTCACCCTCGATAGATCTATCCACTCACCTCGCCTAAGATTAACGGTTCATGTTCGGAAAGGGACTTTCAATTGGCAATGCGGTAACTTAAGCAATGTAAATGAATTTAACATACTTGGTATCGTAATAAAATGTTGTGCAATGTATTCTCCCCCGTAGGTTTGAAATAAAGTGAAAACTTGTAAAACGGGGCTATGAAAACTCACCTGGTATGCAGAAATGTAAGACATCACAACAAACATCAAGTAATAAATGTGCACGGCTCCGACACGCAACCTAGATAAGTATGGTATGGTTTAGTCTTTATTCATGTTTAAGACTCGATAAAGTTTAACGAAACTTTATAAGTTTTTAATATTTGTGTTGCTGTTGTTGTTGCTTGTGTGGCAGCACTTATGTTTAACACAGTTTTCTAAATGGTTGAAGGTATTGGCCCTTGGAAAGTGCATAAGTATATACATAAGTATAAAAGTATACAAGAAGAATGAGTCTTCGTTAAAGAAAAGCATGGTACGAAAAATAATCACAAGTATAGTATTATGAATAAGATGTGGTCAAAAGATAAACATGTCGTTAGTTCATAATAAATGTACATCCATGTAAGTTTATATATATTTATATATATATACGTGTGTATACATTTACATATATAGGTTGAAGATAAAATAGTCAGTGAGAAATTTAGTATTTCGTTTGTCGGCTTTTAGTCGGTTTTATAAAATAGGACTAATTATAGATTTTTAACGAAAATTGGGCATGATCAATTTATGTATATTCGTCTCCCGAAAATACCAATTGCTACCATTTACTTACTTAAACCATTTTGATAAGTCCAAAAATAAGATAAACCAAATAATAATTCAATAAGTAAATCAATGAACACTCAAAAGTCCAATAAGCACATATAAGCCGAAAACAAGCAATAAAGCCAAACTAAGTCAAAACTCATAAAATTTAAAGAAGTCAAATCAATAAGTTCCGAAATAAGCCAAAGAGGTCGTAGATTATACTTTTTACATAATTTATATCAAAATAGGCCAAAAATGCCGCGAATTAGACTTTTTATATAATTTATATTAAAATAGACTAAAGAGGCCGCGGATTAGACTTTTTATATAATTTACACAATATTAAGCCGAAATCTATAAAATCAAAATAAACTAATCAAATAAGCTTTAAAATAAGTCAATAAGTTTATAATTAAGCACTTTGACCATTTTGGTTGACTCGAAATAAAGTAAACCAAACACTACTAACTGTTTTATAACCAAATGATGGAGTGATGGACATGGTTTTATGTTTTAATGACCATAATTGAATATACATTAGATCACATGTTGCCTTAGTAAATGATCACCTCATAAAAATTAATACTCATAGCGTACAACATAAATTTTGAATAATTCATGTCTAAGTTAGTGACTGAATGCATTATACTAAAAAAAATATGGCTCGGTACCTTATTGTCCAACAAACCGAGGTCAAAACCAAATAAGTACTTTAATGTCGAAATAAGTAATCAAGTCAAATAAACACTTTCAAGGTTTGAGCCAATCTTTGGTTTTTAGATCTATGATTCCTTAAGTTTTATTTGAGTCCAAAACATCTAGCAAACTTACAAAAATCATTTTTGAGCTAAAAAGTTTAAGAAATAAGCTATAGATTATTTCTTAGTGCTTATTAGTGATTAAAATCTTCAAACATACCACACAAGCTCCTTATCACCAACTTTACACTTATAATTTTGTATATGTCGATTCATATGAAACTAAGAGTAATTTGTAACTTGCAACATCTTACTTAATTATAACCGAACTTAACAACACATTATCTCAAGGAAACACAAGAGTTCAAAGATTAAAAGAAAACCTTACAAAGCTCATGGTGTGGATCGATTAGGAAAGAAAACAAGAACGCCCAAAATAATTCCAAGAATACCAATTTATTCCAATGAACCAAATAACAACCAAGCTTTGAATGAAAATCAAATGTAGCTTTGTTCATGTGAAAGTAAAATGAAAAATGGGTGTCCTGCTCCTTGTGGTTTCGAACAGAATAAAGGAAAAGAAATGAAACATATATATTAAATAAATGAGTAAGTTTGTGCATTTATTGGATTTTGGTCAAATTAAGAAAAGAGAAATGGGGGTGGCGTGAGTTGAGAGAAAAAGGAGCAAGAAAAGACTTTAGGTACTACTAGCTAGTAGGTAATTTAAAAGTATAATGTGTAGTTTGATCCCGATAATTGAAAACGTGAAGTTTTAAAATTACAAGAACGTAACACGGGTAATGTAAAAATTTAAAACTTATAAAATTGTTAAAACTTATCAACATAACCTATTTTAATATTTAAGAATAGACATAAGTCTATCTGAGTATTGGGTATATTGTTCATGCATAATATTTGTGTAAAGTGTTTATTAATTTAATTGAATAATAACAAATGGAAATGCAAAACACATGTATGACCCTAAATAAATATGTTGATACTTGCGATCGTAGACTAATGCCATACTTTCTATTGGTCGGTTCGATGCGAAGCTCGGTTTCAAATAAAATGAGGTATCTTTTCGTACAAAATCAAAACTCATAGGTGGCCAAAAATATAAAATAATCATTTTTCGCTATTCATAAATAGTTTAAATTGTTCCAAAAGGGATAACTTCCCATAATTATATCAAATGAGCTAATGATATGTAGACTAAACCTAGTCTATATGAAATGTCCGTGATGATATGATCATAAATTCGCCGCTAAACCCTTAAGGTTACGCGAATTTGGAACACGCAAACCTAGTTTACGATAAATGTTGAAATTGTGAAGCATGAATTGTTTCGAGAAATGACCTGAAAGTACGGGTTGTCACACTGAAGCTGTAGGCACTGCATGTTATGTGCAGAATAAAAGCAAGGTAGTAAAGCCTCACAACAAGACCCCCTATGAGCTGTTACATGATAGGAAGCCTATGGTAGCATTCCTAAAACCTTTTGGGTGTCCTGTTACTATCTTAAATACCATAGACTACCTAGGCAAGTTTCAAGAAAAAGCAGATGATGGATACTTTCTTGGATATTCTTCCAATAGCAAAGCCTTTAGAGTATACAATAGGAGGACTATGATTGTAGAAGAAAACTTACATGTCAAGTTTAGTGAAGAGACTCCTAGTGTTGAGACAAAAGGACCTGAGTGGCTGTTTAATATTGATATGCTAACCAAATCCATAAAATATGAGCCTATCATTGCAGGTGCTTCCACTAATGTTGATACAGGTACACAAAAGAATTCTGATGCAGAAACAATTTCTAAAGAAGCTGATTCTCCAAAAGAGTTCTATTTGATTGAAAAGTGGAGAGCTGTTCTTGTCTCACCCATCATTGAAAAGCAATGTCCCACAAAGGATGATGATTTGGATTCTGGAAGCAAAGGTGATCATCATCAAGATAAAGAAGAGTTGTTGCAAGATAACTCAGTGTCGGTAGAAGAAATTGAAAGAAAGAAGAAAAATTCTGAAAGCACTGCTAAGCCAAGTTCTACCACTGCTAGTACAATTGCAACCACTGCTGCAAATTCTGATAGTAGTACTTTCTTTAGACCCACCGCTAAGCCACTATTTGGTGAAGTTGAGTATCCAATTGATCCTGACATGCCTGATTTAGAAGAAAGGGATAATCCAACTGATGATGAGAATCTGGATGACTATTTCAATGATGCAGATTTTACAAACATGGAAACAGTCATCACAGAGAGTCCAATTCCTACTACCAGAGTTCATAAGAATCATCCAAAAGAGCAAATACTTGGAGATCTGAATACTCCAGTTCAAACAAGAAGCAGAGCTTTGAGCAATAAAACCTTTCCTGAACAAGGTTTCTTTGCCAGATCACTTCACAAAAGGAATAGTCATAAAGATCTGCAAAATTGTTTATTTGCTTGCTTTTTGTCTCAAAAGGATCCCAAGATAGTTGAAGAATCTTTATCATAAGAAGGTGGGTTGAATCAATGCAAGAGGAGCTACTACAGTTTAAGCTTCAAGAGGTGTGGACATTGGTTGACCTTCCAAATGGAAAAAGGGCTATTGGAACTAAATGGGTGTTCAGAAATAAAAGAGATGAAAGAGGTATAGTGGTAAGGAATAAATCAAGATTGGTTGCTCAAGGATACAAAAAAACTGAAGGTTTGGATTATGATGAAGTGTTTGCCCCAGTTGCCAGAATTGAAGCTATAAGATTGTTTTTGGCATATGCTTCTTTCAAAAACTTTGTTGTGTATCAAATGGATGTTAAAAGTGCCTTTATGTATGGTACTATTGATGAGGAGGTTTATGTTTGTCAACTTCCTGGTTTTGAGGATCCTGATCATCCTGATAAGGTCTACATGGTGAAAAAGTCTATGTATGGTTTGCATCAAGCTCCCAGGGCATGGTATGAGTGCCTAATGACTTATTTGATGGAAAATGGTTTCAAGTGGGGACTAATTGACAAGACTTTGTTCATAAGGAAGCTCAAAGGTGAAATATTACTGGTTCAGGTTTATGTTGATGACATTATCTTTGGCTCAACCAACAAGGAGCTATGCAAAGATTTTGAGAAACTTATACATGATAAGTTTCAGATGAGTTCTATGGGTGAACTCACTTTCTTTTTGGGGCTACAGGTTCAATAAAGAACTGATGGTATTTTCATTAGTCAATACAAGTATGTAGCAGATGTTTTGAAGAAGTTTGGGTTTCAGGATGTAAAGAGTGCTAGTACACCAATGGAGACTTAGAAACCACTGCTACCAGATGATGGAAGTCCCAAAGTTGATTTAAAGTTGTATAGGTCCATGATTGGATCTTTGATGTATCTCACTACATCTAGGCCAGATATTATGTTCTCAGTATGTGTGTGTGCAAGGTTTCAAGTTACACCCAACACAACACATTTGAATGCTGTGAAGAGAATTTTTAGATACCTTAAGGGTCATCCAAAATTGGGCCTTTGGTATTCTTAAGATTGACATTTGATTTGGTGGCCTATCTGAGATAGTGATTATCTTGGAGCTAGTTTGGATAGGAAGTCTACTCTTGGAGGATGTCGGTTTTGGGAAGCATGTTAATCTCATGACAAAGTAAAAGCAAACTATTGTGGCCAATTCTACAACCGGAAGCCGAGTATGTGGTCTTGCTAGTTCTTTGTGGTCAAGTGCTTTGGATTCGAGAATCAATTGTTGGACTTTGGGTACAATTTTATGCATATTAAGATTTACATTGATAATAACGATTACAATATGCATAATTAAAAATCTGTTTTGCATTCTAGAACTAAACATATTGAGATAAGGAATCATTTTATTAGAGATTGTAATGAGAAAGGTTGATTCGAATGGTAAAATCCATCTTGATTTCAATGTTCTTGATCTTCTCACTAAAGCTTTTGATGTAGGGAGGTTTCAGTATCTTGTAGTCAGTATTGGAATGATAAATCTCTAAGTCTCAAATTTGTTTTGTAAAAGTTTGTAAAAGTCATGTACTGTTATTAGTTGATCTTAGTATTGCTTGTTTTGGTCTATCCACTATTAGTATTGTTCTATCCACTGCTTGTTTCTTTGTATTCCCACTAACTATTTTGCAGAGAAAAAGGAATTAAAATAACAACCAGTATGCTGGAATGAACTTAAAAGACAAACATGGTATTATTATTTTTCATAAAACTGCATACTGAGATGCAGTTATTACAACCATGGTGAACATACAACCAGCAGACTACTTCAAAAGACAACTTCCTAACCAAACCCTCTAAGGACACAAGCTTCACAACTTCCCCCACACCACCTAAGGCTTCTTAGCAAAGCCCCACCTTGGCATCACTTTCTGCACTCTTGGACCTCCAATCTCCTCCCACACCTTGGGACATGCCAGCCAAATCACCCTTCCTCTGACATGTGGTGATGATGATGATGGACCCTCTGGTGAAGGTGCTGTCAACAATGCTTGAGGAGGTGGTGCTTGAAGTTCTTCTGGTGGGATTATTGCAGCAAGGGGAGGCACCACAAGGACTCTTGAAGAAGTTTCATCATCTGTGCCTTCATATGGAGACACATAACTTGGCATGGAACTTAGATCTGAACTGGATTCCTTAATCATAGCATCTTGTGGCCTTGGTTGGATTGTAGAAGTTCAAGTAGCTGAAGGGTTTGTCTTCTCACATGAGAGGGAGGTGTTCCTTGGTGGAAAGTAGTTGTTCCAACCACCTTTGGAAGAACCTGAGTGAGTTCTTTTCTTTGATGAAACTTCCTCATCCACCCTGCCTGTCTTTAGAAACTCATCCCAAACACTGTCCGGTAAGGAGCTGTCTGTTGAAAGGTTGATAGGGTTTGAGTGACTCATGATTTTTGGAGAGATGGGGTTTGCAAGTGTTTTTAGAGAGAGAATTTTGGGACGTGAGTGATATTAGTGATATGTGAGTAAGATGGTCTTAAATAGAGTAAATATGAAATCAGGGAGTTAAATGTGGGGAAGGTGTGAGTAGTTGAGGAATAAATAAAGTCTTTTGACTTTGTTAGATGATACAGTGACTTGGAGTTGACCTATTGACTGGGTGATTAGTATTGTTCTAACCACTGCCAGTGTTCATTTTAAAACCACTCCTAGTTTTACTAACCACTGCTAACCTTAACCATATTTCTTGTTTTTGGTTTGTGTTGAGATGTGCAGGTATGAAGGACTTATGTAAAATTTGGAGCTTTTAGGAGCTGTTGCTGTGTTTTGTTAAAAAAAAAGTCCTTCATACTAATGCTCTCCATCACTATTTTTGGCTTGGCTTTGGTTGCTGTAGTATTTGTCACAGATTGGAGAGTGATTGTTGTATCCACTGCTAGAGCATTTAAAACCACTGCTAGTGGTTTTCAATCCATTGTCATAGTTTTGCTGCTAATGGATACTTGAGGGGCTGTTTTGTAACTTTGGTGATTTCGTATTTATTACCCCAAATCACTGCCAGATCATTTAATTGATCCTCAAATCCCTTCCAAATTGGCACCTAAGACAAACCCTACCCTCTCCCAACTGCTTTATTCACAATCCCATATCATATCACTTCACTAATCACAATGTCGTTACTATATTCCAAAACCCATAACCTAGTTGCTTATTTGATAAAAAACAATCAATCAGAGGGCTTTCATGAGATGATTGATTTCCTTATCCACAGTCCCATCCACTTTGCATTAACTGTAGCACCAAAAATCCTAAAGACATATGTTCATCAATTTTGGTGGAATGCTGAGATACATGAGAGAGATGGATTAGAGGTTCTTAGGACAGTTGTGGATGAGAATGAGATTTTGGTCAATGAGGGTGTAATTAGGTCTGTTCTGAAGTTAAAGGATGATGATGGGGTGATAAATCTTTCTGATGCTGCTATTGTTGAAGGGTTAGATAGATTAGGTTATGAAAGGAGAGAAGGTAGAACTAAACTTCATAAAGGTATGTTTTCACCTCAGTGGAAGTTTTTGATCCATACTTTGTTGATGTGTGTGAGTAATAAGACCACAAGGTTTGATGAGTTTCCTACCAAAATTGTATCTGCCATTATTTGTCTTTCTTAAGGGAGGAAATTTAATTGGGCTAGGATGATTTTTGAGGGCTTTTTGAAGAACATTAGGGAGAAGGGTAAGTATTACTTGTACCCAAGGTTTGTTCAACTGATTGTGGATAGTCAGATTGTAGAACCTCTTGATCATCATAGGGAGTATGAGGTTCATTTTATGCTTCCTAAAGTTTTTGCACACATGAGGCATAAGAATCCCAATTTTACTGGTAGAGTCACACCATTGTTTCCTAATATGCTAGCTTTACCAGATGTTCCTGACTTTGATGATGTGCCTGAACCACAACCTTCCCAACTCACTGGTGTTGAAATCCATGCCATTACAACTGAATCCCCTACTATCACACTTGAACCCACTGCTGAACCTATACCTTTAATTTCTTCACCCAATAGAATCCTGTTTACTAGGAGGAGGAGGAAGGGCATTCAGCTACCACAGACTGGTGTAGCTAATGAGGCCGTCACAAAAAGTGGAGGTGACATGATTGGAAGGGCTTCCACTACTGACTCATGCTTAGATGCTAGTCAGGACAGTGGGATCATACATAAGACCCAATGACGAGTGCTTATTCATTCATCGTTTTTACCCACTTAAGACCACAAAAACGATCAAAAACACCCAAATATGCTCAATATATGTTAAAAATATCCTCGGAGTGTGTTTTGGGTCTTGCAGGTACAAAATGATTGAAAACAGAGCGAAAACGAGCAAAAATCGAGCCGAAATCGGAAAAAGTGCTTATGGAAAGAGCCGGAGTGGATTTTCTACATTTTGAGCTTGGGACATGTTTTGGAGTGAGAAGGGAAACACACCTAAAACCTTTACCCTTGACCTTTCCCCAATCTTTGAACCCTTCTTGGACCTTGCCTTGTGACCCTCCCATAAATTAACCCTTTCCTTTCTTCTTTCTCTTATCCCAAAACACGAAACACCACAAAATACCCATAATCCCAATTGCCCGCCAAAACCTTCTCAGCACACAGTCAGCACCCACTCACTCCCTTCCCCAAGGCAGAGTCACGAGATACCCATTGCCATGGTGGCAATCCTTGGCTCATAAAACCCCATGGATGGATCAGATGAGTTGCAACCCACACCTAATTGATGGATGGTCTGGATGAACTCAAAGAAGCACAAGATTATTTTTTGCTTGTTTTGCCTCACCAAACAAACACAGAGAAAGAAGACAAGAAAAGAGAGAAGACTCCTCCAATTTTTTGTATAAAAAGGGCATTATAGGATTAGTATAATTTTTGTCTAGAAATTCTTCTCTAGTACCATTTAATTTTATTGTCATTTAATTTTAATGTAATGTTTAATTTCAAGTCAATTCAATTTTATGTTTTCAATTCAGTTTGTTTATGCAGTGTTTAATTTTTTTTATTATCTGTCTCATTTCAATCCTGATAAAAAGTTGTTTCAAGTTTATTTAAGCTCACATTAGCCTACGTTAAAGTTTTCTAAGTGTCAAACAAATTTTCTTTTGAAAACAGTTTCATGTTCTGCCCCTAATAGGAGTGTTTGGGTCAGTGGGATTTTTGGGTCAAAACTCAGTTTTTGACCCACTTTAGAAGTTGAAGTGGTTAAATGCAAGTGTTAATCAATGAATTTGAAGTTGATGTTAGTTTTCGATGGGTTAGAATCGGTTTGTAGTTTTTTATCTATCTCACTTGTCTCGATCTTCTTGTTTCATTGCCATAGGTCCCTTTTGTGCTTAAGATTAAAGTAGCTTTAAGATAGATTTAGGATTAATATTTGATGCAATTAGTTAGTCAGGTGTAGGAAGAGTATAAGTTATTGCTTATTTTGTGATTTTGTAGCCCTTAGTTGCTTAATTTTAAGTTTGAAAAGCCCATTGTGGACTGTTTTGCTGCAGTCATCACAGCAGGTTAGGAAGGCTTTTGTGCTTATTTTGTTTATGCTTTTTAGGTCCCATAGTACTTATTTAGTTTAAGCATATTAGCTTTTATAGTTTGTAGCCTTTAAAAGCCTTTTGTAGCTTATTTTAGATCCCTTGATAAGCCAAATAGCACCTTATATTCTTCAACTTTGTACATAAGCTTTTCTTAGTTTTTTTTTTTTTTTTTTTTTTTTTTTTGTTATAAGCTTTCTTTAGTCCCTTATTTAGTTTCCAAAGGAAAAAAAAATGCAAAAAGTATTGCCATGGCGAAGAATCGAACATGGGTCTACGTAGACCCAAAGCAAACGACCACAACACACGCCTGCTACCAACATGCCATGGGGTCTTTATGCGTTATCTTTTGCATCTTTATTCCTTCTATGCCATTTTTTAGTACTTATAGCTTATTGTCCATTTAGCTTTTTAACGACTTATCCTATAATTTTATCCCCATTACTTTTCTTAGGCTTATCATAGTATCTAGTATTTTTATAAAAATTTTGAATTTCCCAAAAGTTTTAATATTTTAAATTAATTAATTATTTTAATATAGTTTTTAATTCGTAATAAATAAAATAAAAGTCGAAAAAATACCCGGCTTTTTCTAAAAATTATTTTTTGTCATTTAGAATGTAGGAAAATTGGTTTTGCACTCGTAGGACTTAAATTGCATCTTTTTCACTTTCGGGGCTCGGTGTGTTCCCGGTTTTTAGCGTTTTTACATTTTAGCACCCTAGGATGTAGTTTAGCGTCGTTTTATTGTTACTTAGGCTTAGTAGTAGTTTATTTAGAGTTTACATTGTTTTACTTGCTTTATTTTCATTCCCGTTCTTTAATTTGTAGATTAGCATAATCAAAATCCAAATTCGTTTAACCAATTCAAGTCCTAATCACGAAACTCAACGAAACCGTCAATTTCACACCTCGTTGGGACACGACCCGGGGAAATCACTTTCCCGGTATCACTTTATTCACATTCGTGAGCTTTGGCACGTTAACCCTTTTCCTAAAAGGTTGATTTGTCGAATTTCACGATTAATTTGATAAATTGATATTGTGTTTATTTTCACCACTCACAAACAACGAATCAAATTTTGGCGCCGCTGCCGGGGAAGTGTGTTGCGACAATATCGTGAAGTTTTGACGATTAGTGACTTGAAGAACCTTCTTCGTGAAGTTATTGTTTTTGAAAAATACAAAAATATTTTTCTTTTCTTTGTATATATATGTAAAAGATTAAAATTACAAAAAGATTTTGCTTGTTGTTTTACAAAAAATAGAACACACAATCAATATAACACTTCTCAACTTGACTGTTATCATAATAAGTTCCCGAACCAAAGATTCAAAACTTGCATTTGTGTCACTTGCGTGAATACGCTTGTGATTATTGGTTGAAGTTCCTTGTTTTTGCCTCGGTCTTGTTTCAATTGAAAGTGTTGTTTTTGAAAGTGCATGTGCACTCGTTTTCAAAACCGCAAAAATAATCATCTTTATCCTCTGAACCGATGATTCTTTCCTTTTATCCCTCTTATCCGTATAATTCTTCGTGATGTCTTTGTCTTACTAATTTGGTTGTCAATGGTGCGGGGGACCTCAAAATGGTGGAAATTGCCCCGGTTGTAGCCTTGTGAATTCGGGAAACGGGTTTGTCTATGACCAAAATCCCTACAATGAAACAACCAATTTCCTTGACCAACCCTCACACCATGAGATGGATACATGTTCTTGTGAGTATTGTGGAGGTCCTCACCCGAGTTTTGAGTGTCAAACGGTTAACACGCTTGTCTATGAGCAAGTTCCGTGTAACAATCAAAACTTTGGTTTTGAACAATATCCACATAATTTACCGAATCACTCACAACAATCATAAGGTTGTGAGTACTGTGGAGGTCCGCACTATAACGCTGATTGTCAAACAAGGAATCCGCTTGTCTATGAGCATGATCCTTGTAACAATTATGACTTTTCTTATCATGACCAACCTCCACAGTACCAAACGATTCAAACACAACCTCTGCAAATTCCTCAAGAACTTCTCCAAAATTGTCTAGATGTACTCAAAGATTTAAAAGAATTGGTCAATAAACGTGCCCAAGAAGAGTCTCATCAGAAAACGTATGGAGAATTTCTTGCTGAAGAACAAGCAGCTCGCAACGAAAGATTACTAGCCGATGAACGAGCTGCTCAACAGCGTCTCATATTTAACGAGGCTTGTCGTCTCGATGACGAGGATGAGGAGGATTGGGAGACGATAAAGGACAAGGTGCATATCTCAAGCCCACAAAGTACCGCACATGTCCACTCTCCATCCCCATATTGCCTATCTACCATGGAACTTTCGGATGACCTTTTAATGGGGGACGAGCATCTTAGCACTATTCCGGAAACGGAACCGTCTAGTGTTGAGATCCTTGTCCCAATCCCAAGTGAGTCCGAGGTTGTCTCAGGTGATATGTGTGATGAGCCTCTCGATGATGATTCTTCTCCCACCCCAAAAGTTTCTGTTGAGATGATCTTCGAGTCTGAAAATGACTATACGTCGTTTGATGATTCTTTATCGTGTGGAGACATCGAGTATGTGGAGGAAATTCCTTCTGAGCTCTTCAGCTTAGAAGAAGTGAGAGATGTTGATCCAGATGATCTTGATATGGACACTGATTTTGAAACGGATGATGAAGATATTCTTGTTGTGTCAGAGAAACCTCTCACTACGGCATTCACTAATCCTCTGTTTGACTTTGATTCTGAATTCACTCTAGTTTCGGACAATCCAATCTTTGACATTCAGAATGAGGATAGTGACCTTTACATGGAGAACCTCGTTACATCTCCATCTTTACCCGAAGATAAGAATAGTGGCAATCCCACTTCGATGTTGGACCTTCTCGAGGAGTTCGCCGATGAACTCGCTATCGTTGATCAGTCTCCATCGGAAGATGATGATGCTCACTTCGACTTTGAAGCCGACCTTACCGAATTGGAAAATCTTCTTTACAATTGGTCTTCTGATAACTCGTCAAGTGACACTCGTATGGAAGAGGTCGACTTTCTTTCTCCGGATGACTCGATACCTTCAGGTTTTCAGAGTGATGATTATGGCTTAGGTCCATCATCCACTCGTCCTCTTGCTAAACCGCCGGATGATGGAACCTCTTCTAAGCCCGGTACGGATGTTTTCATTGCTTCAGTGGTGGATAAGATTTTTGAACATTCGCTCAATGTTCCTCAATCTAATCTTTTGCCCACCCAACCCACCCGTTGTCATGAGATTGACACTTTGCCTTCTCCTCCCATTTCTTCTCCATGTCTTAACTCCTACGGGAGTGAAGATACCATCTTTGACCTCGGCATTTCTCCTTCTTTTGAGCCGGTTGCATCTCATCGGAGTGGAACTTTCAACACATTCAATGTTTATCCAAACCATTTGAATGAAAGTCCGATGGAGATTTTCTCTTCCACCTGCTTCCCCATGGACCAATGAATTCGGGGTCGAGTCAAGCTAGCAACTCGGTTAACAAAAAAGTAGCATTTCATGGGTGATCACCCATGTTTCTGACTTCTTTCTATTTTCTAACGACTAAGTGTGGGAGGAAACCTCCACAGTGTTTGCTTCTTGTGTGTTTGCTCATGTTTCGGTATCCCTTTGATCGTGATGATTGATGCGCTTGTTTTAAATCCACCGCCAATATCCGATCAATTTTACTAACGTTTATCACGGGATATGTTTTCAAATATCCTTTTGTGTAAAATAACGATTTTGTCCACACACTTTGTTAGTGGTATTACCTTTTCCGTTCGATAGTATCGGCTTTGGCGGGACTTTGAATATTGAGGCAATATTCAATTCTAAGTGTGGGGAATTTCAGCGAATTTTGTCACATTTGTACCCTTTAGTCCCTAGTACCCCCCGTTTTGACCCAAATTAAAAAAAAAAAAAATTGCACGAAAATAAAGTGTTAATGCTTCGGTGTTAATAATAGTTTAGTCTTGATTAGGTTAGAACAAAGGGAATCCCGACTCTGCTAGAGTGTTGATCTAGCTGCTCTCTTAACGATTAGGCTAAGTTTTTACGAGTTGTGCAAATGAAAATGCTAAGCGTTGAGTAGTTGGTTCTCTTTAGAGCTTATATAAGTAATCTATGGCCTTTTCTCCCAGTAGCTCTTAATTGAACCTAATATAGTGTTGTTTTCAAGCCTTTGAACATAAAAATCGTTTTGTCATGCAATAAAATTTTTAAGCGATTTTGATAAAGAGTTAGAGTTCAACTTTTTATTTAATTTTTTTGAGAAAGCATACTTTTCTAAAATCAGAAATAAAGTCAAGTTGCAAGTGGAAAAAAGAAAAAAAAAAGAAAAAAAAAAAAAAGAAGAAAAAAGAAAAAAAAAAAAAAAGAAAGAAAAAAAGTGAAAAATTAGTGATGGTAAAATGAAAAACAAAAAAAATAGTGGTGAAATAAAAACGTTACGAATAAATGTACAAAACTTGCTTTTTCTCAAATTTAAATCGGGAGTTGAACTCGGATTCGTCAATCTTATCTTAAAAAGCAGCGGGAATTTAGAGATTATTAATTTCAAAGGTCTAGAAAGCTTCGGTAGTATTCTCTGTGGGGTGTCAAAAGCCTGGTCACCTAAAACCAACTGGTTTGGGATGTGCCGAGAAGAAAGCCATTACATGGAGTAATTTGGCCTTTGAGTTTTAAAATCTCTAGATAATCGTTGGTTGTTGTCCACTCAAGTCTTAATATTAAGCTAGCGGAAATCTCTAAACCTTTGGAATCGAAATCCAGCTGATTCCGGTACTATTCTCTGTGGGGTGTCAAAAGCCTGGTCACCTAAAGCCAACTGGCTTGGGATGTGCCGAGAAGAAAGCCGCTACATGGAAAAGGCCCACTTCGATCCTTAAGTTTTTAGATTTCCGGTGATTAATATCAACTTGAATAGATAACAACCGTGATGAGTGTCGATTTTTATGATCAAAGTTTTGAAAATAACACACACACCTAACTATTAGTAATTGCGGGAGTAAAAAGTTAAGTCTTGACTTACATAGATTATTTGTATAAGTAGTGTTAGCATTTTATAAAAAAATTTGCACAATAAGTTTAGACTTAGTTTGAGAGTATAAAAAAGAGGATGACGATTCTAATTCCCTGGAGACACCCATTTTGTGTGAATCCCGTTCCATGATACCACCTTTTGTTAATAAAGCATGTTGTTTACTTTTAGTATAGTTTAAATTTCTCGCATCAAATAAAAAAGTCGAAACGGGGAGTTCTTGATTCTTTCATTACTTTACATGATTGATTGCTAGGGACTAGCAATTGCCTAGTGTGGGGGGATTTGACGAGTGCTTATTCATTCATCGTTTTTACCCACTTAAGACCACAAAAACGACCAAAAACACCCAAATATGCTCAATATATGTTAAAAATATCCTCGGAGTGTGTTTTGTGTCTTGCAGGTACAAAATGATTGAAAACAGAGCGAAAACGAGCAAAAATCGAGCCGAAATCAGAAAAAGTGCTTTGCGGAAAGAGCCGGGAGTGGATTTTCTACATTTTCAGAGCTCGGGACATGTTTTTGGAGTGAGAAGGGGGAAACACACCTAAAACCTTTACCCTTGACCTTTCCCCAATCTTTGAACCCTTCTTGGACCTTGCCTTGTGACCCCTCCCCATAAATTAACCCTTTCCTTTCTTCTTTCTCTTATCCCAAAACCTGAAACACCACAAAAATACCCATAATCCCAATTGCCCGCCAAAACCTTCTAAGCACACAGTCAGCACCCACTCACTCCCTTCCCCAAGGCAGAGTCACGAGATACCCATTGCCATGGTGGCAATCCTTGGCTCATAAAACCCCATGGATGGATCAGATGAGTTGCAACCCACACCTAATTGATGGATGGTCTGGATGAACTCAAAGAAGCACAAGATTATTTTTTGCTTGTTTTGCCTCACCAAACAAACCAGAGAAAGAAGACAAGAAAAGAGAGAAGACCTCCAATTTTTGTATAAAAGGGCATTATAGGATTAGTATAATTTTGTCTAGAAACTCCTCTCTAGTACCATTTAGTTTCATTGTCATTTAAGTTTAATGTAATGTTTAATTTCAAGTCAATTCAATTTTATGTTGTCAGTGTTTAATTTTTTTTTATTTACCTGTCTCATTTCAATCCTGATACAAAGTTGTTTCAAGTTTATTTAAGCTCACATTAGCCTACGTTAAAGTTTTCTAAGTGTCAAACAAATTTTCTTTTGAAAACAGTTTCATGTTCTGCCCCTAATAGGAGTGTTTGGGTCAGTGGGATTTTTGGGTCAAAACTCAGTTTTTGACCCACTTTAGAAGTTGAAGTGGTTAAATGCAAGTGTTAATCAATGAATTTGAAGTTGATGTTAGTTTTCAGTAGGTTAGAATCAGTTTGCGTAGTTTTTTTTTATCTATCTCACTGTCTCAGTCTTCTTGTTTCAGCTGCCATAGGTCCCTTTTGTGCTTAAGATTAAAGTAGCTTTAAGATAGATTTAGGATTAATATTTGATGCAATTAGTTAGTCAGGTGTAGGAAGAGTATAAGTTATTGCTTATTTTGTGATTTTGTAGCCCTTAGTTGCTTAATTTTAAGTTTGAAAAGCCCATTGTGGATCGTTTTTTCTCATATCATCACAAAGAAAGTTAGGAAGGCTTTTGTGCTTATTTTGTTTCTGCTTTTTAGGTCCCATAGTACTTATTTAGTTTAAGCATATTAGCTTTTATAGTTTGTAGCCTTTAAAAGCCTTTTGTAGCTTATTTTAGATCCCTTGATAAGCCAAATAGCACCTTATATTGCTGCTGCTGTACATAAGCTTTTCTTAGTTTTTTTTTTTTTGTTATAAGCTTTCTTTAGTCCCTTATTTAGTTTCCAAAAGAAAAAAAAAGTGCAAAAAGTATTGCCATGGCGAAGAATCGAACATGGGTCTACGTAGACCCAAAGCAAACGACCACAACACACGCCTGCTACCAACATGCCATGGGGTCTTTATGCATTATCTTTTGCATCTTTATTCCTTCTATGCCATTTTTTAGTACTTATAGCTTATTGTCCATTTAGCTTTTTAACAGCTTATTCCTATAAGCTGTTATCCCCATTTTACTTTTCTTAGGCTTATCATAGTATCTAGTATTTTTATAAAAATTTTCAGAATTTCCCAAAAAGTTTTAGTATTTTAAATTAATTAATTATTTTAATATAGTTTTTAATTCGTAATAAATGAAATAAAAGTCGAAAAAATACCCGGCTTTTTCTAAAAATTATTTTTTGTCATTTAGAATGTAGGAAAATTAGTTTTGCACTCGCAGGACTTAAATTGCATCTTTTTCACTTTCGGGGCTCGGTGTGTTCCCGGTTTTTAGCGTTTTTACATTTTAGCACCCTAGGATGTAGTTTAGCGTCGTTTTATTGTTACTTAGGCTTAGTAGTAGTTTATTTAGAGTTTACATTGTTTTACTTGCTTTATTTTCATTCCCGTTCTTTAATTTGTAGATTAGCATAATCAAAATCCAAATTCGTTTAACCAATTCAAGTCCTAATCACGAAACTCAACGAAACCGTCAATTTCACACCTCGTTGGGACACGACCCGGGGAAATCACTTTCCCGGTATCACTTTATTCACATTCGTGAGCTTTGGCACGTTAACCCTTTTCCTAAAAGGTTGATTTGTCGAATTTCACGATTAATTTGATAAATTGATATTGTGTTTATTTTCACCACTCACAAACAACGAATCACCCAACCTTTGGCAACTCCTAATGTGGAGAGTTCCTTTGAACTCAACACAAGCGGAGGAATCCCTAGCCAACTGGCTACTCTAGGGTGAATAGATGATCAGACTAGGTATGATGCTATGTTTTCTTTACCCAAGGATTCACCTCTCGGAGCAGGTTACACAGCTTGAAGTGATGAGGGTAGTTTGGAACATAGTATTGAATTGACGGATCCTACTCAGGTACATGATGACTTTTCCAATGAACCACCTCTCGGACCAGTTAACACAGGTCGAAGTGGGGAGGATATTCTTGAACATTTAAAGGAATTGATGGTTAAGTGTACCAAATTGGAAGGAACCATCTCTGGTCTTCAAGAACTTGCTGTGTTTTAGGGCAAACAGATTAGGAATTTGAAGCACATGGTGTTTGTTTTGGAAAAGGTTAAGAGACCAGGGATTGCAGTTGTGAAGAAGGTTAGAAAGCATAGAAAGAAGGTGCACTCCTCTCTGGATGTGATTTTGGAGGATGTAACCAAACAGGGGAGGAGTGAGTGCATAGATTCAGGGGAGGCTGTTGTGAACATGGATGATGATTTAGATAGTGGAGATCAAGGAGGTGCTTATGTGGTGTCTGATAAAGATGGAAATGAAGCAATACATGAAACTGTGAAGAGTGTAGCAGAAGACAAAGAGAAGGAGGTGGTGCAGGACACAATCACTTGTTGCAACCACGTCTAGTTTAATTGAAATCACTGCTGCAACTTCATCTGAGGTAACCACTGCTACTTTAAACACACCCATAGCTGTAATTACTACATCCACAATAGTCACAACCACTGCTAAATCTCCACCCATAACTAAAGAAGTAGAGAAGGAGGTTGCTGGTACCTTGGTAAACTTAAGTAAAGTTTCTACACCTATCAAAACACCTAAATCCTTAAGTAAAAGTTTGACTATTGGTGAGCCTTTAAAGACTAAGGAGGTTTTACCAGACATTGGAAAGGGAAAAGGTATTGCTGAGCCAGTTTTGAAATTTAAGAATAGACAAGAACAAATTGCTTATGATGAAGAGTTTACAAGAAGATTGCAAGCTGAAGAAGAAGCAGCTGCAGAGAAAGAAAAGCAAGAAGAGGAAGAAGCTACTCAGAGATTGTTAGCAGAATGGAATGATAAACAATCTTATCTTCAAGCTTGTGATGGGATAAAGGATGAGTATACTACACAAGAATGGGCACATTTATCTTCAAGCTTGTGATGGGATAAAGTGTTAGGTGAATGGGCAAGAAAGATAAGACATGAGAAAAATCAAGCTAAAAGAAGAAAACCTCCTACCAAGAGTGAAATGAGAAATGTTATGATGAAGATTATCAAGAACATAGATATGCATATTAGTGAAAATTTAAGGAAGTGTTTATATGAAAGAATTGAAGAGATTTATTTGAGATGTATAAGGAGAAATGATTATTTCTATCCAATGAATTCTGAAAAAGAAGAAGAGTGGATTAAAAGCAGACAAAAGAGAAAATCTGAGATTCAGGAGACATCTAGATCTAAGAAATTGAAAGAGAATACTGAGAAAGACTCAGGAGGAGATGATACAGTACCTAGTGCAGCTGATCAACAAATTATCTTATATACATTTGAGCTTAATGGAAGTGAAGGATGTTGGAAAGTTCAAAGAGCCAATAATGAAGTCTCTGAGTTTGAATTTTTTTCTCAAATGCTTCAATATCTGGATAGAGATGATTTGATGAATCTTTGGAAGCTTTACAAGGATAAATTTGGTGCTGTATGTCTAGATGATCTTCATGAGAGAATGGTGTATCATAATCTGAAGATCTTATTTGAACCAACTCATGATGAACCTGAATGGAAAGGACTTTACAATGGCAATGTTACAAGATGGTTTTTATATCAGTCTTGTGGAGTTCATGTGTTAACTGTTTCTGGAGAAATTATTCATATGCTTGTAGAAGGTGATTATCCTCAGTTGAATAAATATCCAGGAGTTATTACTCAGATGGTCAAGCCTGGTGGTTTAAAGATGCTGAAGCCCTATGATGATCAAGCTTACAGTTTGTTGTTAAAGTATGAGCAAATTCTTAAAACTGATAAGTGTTTGGATACATCCTCCAAGACAGATGATTTGAGCTTAAAGGAAACTTGACAATTCTATTTGAATGTATCAAGTTTAGGGGAGGATTGTTGGGTTTTAGGTTCCACTGATCAAGAATTATTCTAAGTATGGAACCACGGCTAGTAATATGTGTGTAACCACGGCTAATGTTTTGTAACCAATGCTAGTTGATAAGTCGGTTTAATATTTTGTATTAGATAAATATGGAAAAGATATTTATCTTGTAGGTTACGTATTGTATTATGTAAAGGACTCCTTAGTCTATAAAAGGAGGTCCTAGCTTAGATTAGATATACGTGAGTTTTGATATATCTAAGGTTGATACACTTCAAGGTTGTAAAACCCTAATACTGTTTAGAGTATTCGTTATTAATATAATTGAGGTGTTTAAGTGTTATTATTGTTCTTCTTCTTAAGATTAAATATTATATTCCGCGTAATATTTAATAAGTAATTGTTAAGTCAGTTTCTATAAGGATCGTTTGCTCTACTGGGATCAACATGTTTTACAATTAATCCACAAGCTTAAAATCTTCCACTCCAACTCTTATGATATTTATACAAGTATGGTTTTTAACTTTATCCTAGAGGACAAACTGACAGGTTACAGAAGAGAAAATACTGATGTATTTTGTCTCTGTTTACATTGGCTATATTGGGTAAGTGACAAGGTTGCTTTCTTCTTGTCAGTGATGACACTGAGCCTGATAGTTAACGATTCAGGGAAAGTTTGACTTTGGTTGATAAGGACTTCGTCTTATATGTTTAAACTTATCCCACCTTGTCTCGCTCATTCTTCAGTCTTCATAGCCTTCAGTCTTCAATCTTTAGTTTGTCTTCAGTGTTAGTCGTTGGTGAGGAGTTTCGGGATTCAGTGAGTTATTGTCATCACTCACTGAATCCGCCATCTTCTTCTTGGCTCAGTCTTCACCCCTTAAGTTCCGCCTTACTGAGTGGATAGACTTATTCTTTGTCTTTTAGTGAGTATCATGAAGATAGCTCACTGAGAGACTATGCGCTCAGTGACTTGTTAACGTTTAAGGGATTAAACACTTGGGGTATTTTCTATTCAAATCCTAGACTTAAGGGGTTTGGGTATTTACTGAATCCAACAGTCTCCCCCTATTTGGATATACAAATAGCCTAAGTGTTTGATCAATGTAAGTGAGAAAATGGCTTCTTCTTACACTGAATGTACTAATGACCATAATAAGGAACACTGAATATTTTAACAAAAAATACATCATTTATTGATCAGCTTACATGGTTCCTATCACTAGTACAAAAGTTAAAACATATGATGTCACTCAAGATGGATTCCCAGCGCTTCTAGATTTGGTTTCTTTTTTAGGAGTGTTTCTTTGTCAGGGTGCTCTCTTATCTTTGCATTCAGGTCAGTACAGAACCTGATGTTTTCTGAAGTTTGGATTTGAGAGGCCACTGGTAGGTAGCTTGCCATTGTACCCACCCCTGCAAGATCAATATCACTCCACCTTTGGAATGCTGGGTTCCCATAGACATGAATAAAGAAGAGTCCTCTTTCAGGCTCTTCGATACAAAGACAGTTCACAAACTTCACACCTTCAGGTAGCTCCCTGTTGTAGTCCAGGCCAGGTACCTTGATCTCAGGTCCAGATTCAACCTTTTCCTCTTTCCATGGGTTGGCAGAGACTGAGATCCTTAAGATGCGGTTAAAGCTGGCTGAATCCTAAGTTGTGTTGGTGCTTCCCCTAGTCTTTCATACCGTTTGCTTAGGGATTTCATCAGCTCCTTGACCACTGCATTCTGCTTCTTTGCTATGATAGGGCCAAGCTCATCAAGTTCAGTGATCCTAAAGTTAGTGAACTTCATGGGATCATGAACCTCAAAATGCCTTTTATCATCCCCCTTGTAGACATTCATTGCCAGTGGTTTGGACTTGGGGATGATCTTTACATCAGTGATCTTCTCAGGTAGCCTTCTGCTTGTCATTGACCAATTGTAGTGGTAAATCCTTTCATGCCTGATGGCTGCAGCCTTCATGTTCTTTTCATCCAGAAAGAATGGCAACCAATTGAGCAGTCTGAGCCTCTTTGAACTTTTGGCCTGCCTGTCATTTTTCAAGCTTTTTAGGATCAATTCCAATCTTTTCAGCTTCTTCAGATACGACCTGGACCAGGGCTTCTTTGCTTTTCTTTTCCTCCTCAGTCTGCTTCTTGAGTCTTTCTTCATTATCAAGATATGCAGTTATCTGTTCAGGACTGAGCAGGTACTATTTACCTTGTATTTCATAGAGGATTTTGACAGGCTCTAATATGGTCATGATAGCTTTGCCTTTATCCTGAGCAGATGAAGAGGATACAACCAGTGGAGGTGTTGTTGTGATGATTGGTGGTGTTGTTGCTACTGTCATTGTGGTTGTTGCTATTGTTGATGATGGTGGGACTGATGAGAGTGGTGTTGCTGATATTGGTTGAGCTGGCTCCCCCTCAGTGTGAGAGGGAGTCTCTTCAGTGGCTCTCTCCCCCTAAACTATTGCTGCAACGTCAATGAGAGCAAGAGTTGCTTGAGATACTGATGGATTAGGAGCTGCTTGACCTTTAAAGGCTTGATATATCTCCGAGACCATGGCCTTGATGTCAGTTGTATCTTGTTGAAGACTTGTGACCTTTTCAGCAAGATTGGCCTGAGATAATTCCAGTGCAGTCATTCTAGGCCTCAGATTCTAGGCCATAGAAGACGATGCCTTAGCCAGATCAGTAACTTGAGCATCCAAAGAATCCAGTGTTGATTGAAGAGACTGAATGGAGGACTGAAGACCCTGAACATTTGCAGATTGAAGCATGTTGATCAGTTCAGTGAGGCTGGATGAATTCTTCATGTAAGCCTCAGTAGCCTCCAGCACATTGGAGTTAAGTGCTAGGTCTTCTTTCACAGAATCCTTGATTTCATCCAGCTTGGTGTGAGACTCCTGAAAGTACTTGAGAAATTTGATCAGGTTGTCATCCAGTCTGTGCAGATGTTGATACATTAGATCCGTGTGCTCATCAGTGTTGGTATTGAAATTACGCACTTTAGATTTTAGATCAGCATAACTGGAAGCTGCTTCAACGTGATAATCCCAGAGAACATCAGAACACCAGAGTATAACTTCCTGGAAGCCTTTGTGATCCACATAACCAGCTAGCTTTCAATCAGTGGAAGAATGTTATCATACTTTTTGAATTCCTCAGGACAGGATGAAGAAGAGGAGTCAGAGTCATTTTCATCGGTGACGGTGACTCTTCGCCTCTTATGGATCGGTGATGCTCTTGTTCTTGTGTTTGAACATCGGCGTCCATTTCTTCTCCTGCTGAAAGTATTTCTTCTTCACTGTCAGCAAGCTCTTCATCAGGGAACAAAATATCAGTGATCTCAGCAATAGTCAGCAATCCAGTAGTAGTTATGGGTTCCATTTCAGCGGGTGGTATTTTTCCCTCTGAGTCTTTGTCCCCCTGTGCTCCTTCAACCACTGGTGGGTGATTCCCAGTGCTATCCCTATAAGCGGTGGCAGTGAGATCCCTATTAGTGGGTTGTGCGTTTCCCCCTGAGTCTTTGGGATCATTCGTTTTTCCCTCAGACAAAAGCTGTGATTAGCGAATGTCCTCCTTGGGATGTGTGAAGGCGCTCCCCTACCAACGGGTTGTTTGTTTCCCTCTGGATCTTGGGGTGTAGTAGTTGGGACCAAGGGCACTGACTGTGATGTATCAGTGTCCTTCGTTGTCACCGGGGTGGATGATGTTTGGTCTCCTTTGGGTGGCAGATCAGTCTTGGGGCTTTCTTTGCCTTTTAGGCTGTGTTCCTGAAGCCTCATGGCCCTGATAATTGGGTTTGGTTTTAGTCCCAGTCTGAGACTTCCCCTTTCTCTTTTTAGGAGCAGGGTTTGGAGACACTAAGTCCCTCTGGTTGTTTACATCAACCATACGGGCCGACAATTCGATTTCAGTGACCAGGGATGGGTCTTTTTGAAAATTTGATTGACTCAGGATGCCAGGTAAAGCACAATATTTGTATTCCTGAGGATAATTACAACCCAGTAACACTAGTAAAGCGCATGAGATAAACCTAGGTGCGAAACATATTTCGTCCTAGTTTTGCTCAATAGCTTGGTTACTGAATCACTATAAATGATCTCCCTATGTCGACAAAGATCCACGCTCATCAAGCAATATGCCATCATCAACTGAATAGAGTTAACTTGTTAAGTGGATGAGTGGTTCCAGCCGAGAACCTGAATTACAAATGTGAACACGATCTTCCAAGCCGCGGGAAAAGAGTTCTTGGTGACTGGGGTTCTGTCCAAAAACTTTGGATCTAAAACAATTTTTTTAACCCATCCTTAACTGTGGAAGGTTCAGGATGAGCAACATAGCTTCCAGTATTATAGTCGAGCCATGTTGATGTACAAAATGTTTTATAGTCCAGGGTGACTGACTTTTCCCCATTAAAAAGACTGAACTTGATGAGATACTCCCTGAGTGGTCTAAGGTCTGTCTCATCAGTTGAGAGTGTCAGGTCATAGGCCACAGCTGTTGCCCAAAGCTCCTTGAGTAAAGTATAGAAGGGGACTGAGTAAAGGCCTGTTTTAGTGGGTAGTTGAATAAGAATTTCATAATTCCCTTATAGGCTGGGACATCAGGGGGGTATTCAAAATTGCCTATAACATTGTTAGTTTTGAATTCAACATTTTCAAGATCGCCCACCCACTGAGGTGCAA
The DNA here is from genome assembly GCA_022545495.1 of Chrysanthemum lavandulifolium. NCBI lineage: Eukaryota > Viridiplantae > Streptophyta > Magnoliopsida > Asterales > Asteraceae > Chrysanthemum > Chrysanthemum lavandulifolium. Next base: position 112,756,190 of record CM040244.1, read on the forward strand.
AATGAAGGCTTTATGTTCTTGCCATTTCCATTGAAAGATTTTTAGGGTTTTGAAAATATTTGACAAGAACAATAAAAAAGTTGAAAAACTTTTAAGTTTGATGAGGAAAAATCTTTTGTAAATGATTTACAGAGAAGATTTTGTGATAAAAACTGGTTGAAGATTTGAAGAACATACAAGTTTTTCTGGGTTTGAGAAAGTATTCTGACAGCGTTTTGTTGCAGAAGTAATTTGTGTGTGTTTTTGATGTTTTGAGGGGTTTTTTTATAGAGTGGTAAGAAGGGTAGGTTTTGCACTAATGAGGATTTGTAAAGTTGGTTTTTGAAAACGTTTCATTTACCTCATTTAATGCCACCACTCCACTACCCGCAGTAATTTCCCGGTTTTCCAGGGGACAGTTGTAGTGCACAGTAAAAGTGCATTTTGCAGTATTAAAATATCAGTATTAAAATATCCTTAGGATATTTGTTGTGAGAAAAGGCAATAAATGCCAAGTGGGATGAGGTAAGGTTGAAAGGGGCCCATGACTTGGATGACAAAAGGATAAAGAGACATATATTCCTATATTAAATTGGTGTGTTTACCAACCTAGGACATTTAAGTAACTGATACTTGGTGCATTTAGTTACTCATTCAATGCTCAATATCTAAAGTCAGGGACCCTAAATGAGTCTTACTCATTCAGTGAGATTAATTTGGGTTTTGTTCAGGGTGCAAGAACCATTTCAGAGAACTTACTGACATTGGGATTGATTTTCATTTTGCTGACTTTCAATGTCTAGCATTCCCAATTCAGCTTTCAGTCTCCTGAAGGTAGGTTCATCCAAAGGTTTGGTGAAGATATCAGCAAGTTGATATTCAGTAGGGATAAAGTGGAGTTCTATGTCTCCTTTCATGATGTGGTCCCTGATGAAATGATATCTGATATCAATGTGTTTGATTCCTTGGTGGAGGACAGGGTTGTTGGAGATTGCAATGGCACTGGTGTTGTCATAGAAAATGGGTACCATTTTGTAATGGATGTCATAGTCACTGAGTTGACTTTTCATCCATAATACATTGGCACAACATCCTGCAACGGCCACATATTCATCTTCAGCTGAAGACATAGCCATTGATTGTTGCTTTTTAGCACTCCAACAAACCAGCTTTCCTCCAAGAAATTGACAGGACCCTGAGGTACTTTTTCTATCCATGTTGCAGCCGGCATAATCAGAGTCAGAATACCCTTTGAGGTCAAACCGTGAGCACTTTGGATAGTAAAGTCTAAGGGTTGGAGTTCCCTTCAGGTATCTAAGGATTCTTTTGGCTGCAGTGAGATGGGATTCTTTGGGATTGGACTGATATCTTGCTATTAGACAGACTGAGAGTTGTATGTCTAGTTTGGAAGCAGTAAGATACATCACTGAGCCTACAATCCCCCTAAAATGAGTTTGGTTGACTCATTTGCCAGTCAGATCAGGTCCAAGGTTGTTAGGAGGGACCATTGGTGTTTTCACTGAATCACAATCAGAGATCTCATATTTCTTCAAGAGATTTATGGTATACTTCTCTTGACTAATGGAGATTCCTTTATCAGTTTTCCTGATTTGTAGTCCAAGAAAGTAAGTGGGTTCACCCATCATGCTCATTTCAAACTTCTTTGTCATCAATTTTTCAAACTGTTTGCAAAGAGTATAATTTGTTGAGCCAAAGATGATGTCATCAACATATACTTAGACCAGTATTACATCTTGCTTTGTCCTGTAGATAAACAAAGTGTTGTCTATCTTTCCTCTGACAAACTTGTTTTGAATCAGGAAGGCTGAGAGAGTTTCATACCATGCTTTGGGAGCTTGTTTAAGTCCATAAAGGGCTTTGTCAAGCTTGCGACATAGTCGTGAAATTCACTACTCTCAAAGCCGGAGGTTCTCGAACATACACATCTTCCATGAGTTCACCATTCAGAATGCACTTTTACATCCATTTGGTAAACTTTGAAGTTCATGTAGGTAGCAAATGCAAGGAAGATCTGATGGCTTCCATTCTTGCAACAGAGCAAATGTCTCATCATAGTCAATGCCTTCTTGTTGATGTAACCTTTGGCTACAAGTCCGGCTTTGTTTTTAATGACGATGCCGTTTTCATCGCTTTTTTTCTAAAACCCACTTCATTCCTATGACAATGACATCCCGAGGACATTTAATCAAGGTCATGACTTTGTTTTTATCAAACTGTTGAAGTTCTTCTTGTATAGCTGAACCCGGCTTGGATGTTTTAGAGCCTCGGTAACACTTTTAGGTTCTATTTCGATAGAAAATCGAGATATAGACATTCATTGGTTGAAGTCGCGCTTAACTTAGCATCCATGCTTCTAGTGAGCATGCCTCGCTGGGTTCACCAATGATGTTTACAAGCTCAATGTCCCGAGATTTTGTCCACTTACTTTGTGATCTAGGATCCGAGCTTGAAGAGGTCATTGGAAACCGAGGAGTGAGTTCGGTGCAGGGAGCCACATAATCATTAAGATCATCTGTTGAGATGCTTTGTTCAGGTTGGGGTTCTTGAATCACGGGTTCTGAACATTTGGTTCGATAGTACCTATCCCAGTGGGGACTGATTGATTATCAATGACTTCACTGATAGTGGGTTGAGGAAGGTTGTGGGGTAAGACATAGTATGAGATGTCGACATCGACTGATATGAGGAATTGATTTCGATGTTGAACTCATCGGAGGATATCTTGATGAGTCATCAATTCCTATTTCCTCCACTGAGGTATTGGTAAATCTGATGGTTTCTGAACTTTCATCAAAGGTGACATGAAAGGTTTCCTCAACTTGTTGTCTTCTGGTGTTAAACACCCTGAAGGCTTTAGAGATCAGTGAGTAACCCCGGAAATACCCATCATCTACTTTTGAATCAAATTTGCCTAAGTGATCTCTGTGATTGTGAATGAACACAAGACACCCAAACACATGAAAGTAGCTGATATCAGGAAGTCTTCCTTTGAAGATCTCATATGGTGTTTTGTTATATCTTTTGACAATGACTGACCTGTTTTGAGTGTAACATCTTTGTTTTGACCGCTTGATCCGTAAGTGCTTTGAGAGTCTTGAGCCATTTAACATAGTTCGGCAACCTCAATGAGAGTTCTATTTTTCCTTCGGCTACCCCATTTTGTTCGGGGTGTAAGGAGATGAAAAGTTTTGGGAGATTCCCTTTTCGTCACGAAATTTTCAAGCTCTTGATTTACGAACTCGATACCATTGTCGATTCGATTTCTTTAACAATAATATCATTCTGGTTTTCAATTTTCCTGATGAATGACATTATTGTATTAGCTGCCTGACTCTTTTTAGAAAGAAAGTATACCCAAGTGTATCTTGGGAATTCATAAAAAATGACAAGTGTATACTTCTCATGCTGGATTGATCTTGGACTGACGGGCCCAAACAGATCCATGTGTAGGAGGTGAAGGCATCTTTTGATGGAGAAGTTTTGTTTTGTTTTGAATGATGCTCTATGGTGTTTACCTTTTTCACAGGCTGAGCATGGTTTGTCTTTTGCAAAAACCAGTGATGGTAAGCCAAGGACTTTATTTTGTTTTGCCAAGTTGTTGATGTTTTTGAAGTTTAAGTGAGAGAGTCTCTTGTGCCATAGCCGCTGATGCTTTGATGGCTTTGGCAAAGAGACAAGTTCCATCTTGAGAGAGTGTTGACATGTCTAAGACATAAACATCATCTCTCCTAGGAGCTATCAAAACAACTTCTTTGTTGGAATTGAAAATGGTGCCTTGTTTGTCATTGAATTGCACAATGTACTTTGCATCACATAATTGACTGACAGTGATGATATTGTATTTTAGAACATTGACATAAGCTATTATAGAGAAAACTATTTCATTGCAGTTTACTGAACCATAACCTTCAGTGGGACATGATGAGTTATCACCAAATACTACCTTGAGTCCTGGTTCCTTTACATACTTGTGCAGATACTCCTTAACACTAGTCATGCTTCTTGAGCATTCACTATCTAGATGCCAAATTGGCTCCCTGGCGTGTCTCTCACAAATAGTAAACTGAATTAGTTTCTCTTGCTGACCCACATGCTAGTGGGCTTGGGTCTAAAGGTCTGCTTGAATTTGGTAATTGACTCATGGTCAGTGGTTGAGTGCATTGTGCTACCACATGTTTTGCATTTGGTGACTGAGGATGACTCAGTGATTCGGGGTTGCTTTGAACTTCTCCTTGCTTGGATGACACTGTCATGCTGGGATGTCTCATGAGCTGGATTTCCGCAAATATCACAACATGTGTTCATGAGACAATCATTAGGATGATGATCATTGAATCCATAGTGTGGATAAGGAGGAAAAGGTTTTACTCTATTCCTGTGAGCTGGTTTGGAGGTTGAAGCATGTTGATGACCAACTTTGGTATGTTTTGCTTCACTGAATGAACTTACATACTGTAAGTGATCAGATGTTCTGTGATCATCCTTTTTGTAGATCATACAAAAAAGGATTCTATAGCAATTATTAGTGGTATGACTAGTATAATGGCACAGATCACACTTCTGCCTAGGTTTGTTGTTGTATTTTGACCTTGATGAACTAGAGGAGGCTGACTTAGTTTCCTTGATTGAATCAGGAGCTTTTTTGATGGATTCTATCTTGTCAGTCAACTTCCTCACAAGTTCGATCGATTCTTTGAATTTGGTGCCTTGATGAGGGATGAAGATGTGGAAGTCTCGATGGGAGTTGAGTCTTGTTGGATTGGTTTTGTTGGTCTTTTCGAGATTGCTCTACCAAGTCCAAACCTTTCTTTTGGTGAATGAGGATTAAATTGCAATGGAGTAAGCTCGAGCTTGATACGGCACCACAAGAGGTTTCGGGGTGGGCGGTGCTTGAGATTCTTGAGACTCAAAGATGTATTCGGTACTCTCGGGCACATCAGGGAGTCCAAGCATGCTCTTTAGAGCTTGGCTTTCAGGCTCTAGTATTCTTCCAGAATCGAAATTTAGAAGCTTACTCTCAGGATTAACCCGTTCAATCCAATCACTAGACTTGGGAATTGACAACATATTGGTGATCATGCCACCAGACACAAATGGTTTTGGAGTCTGGTCTTTGTTGTGAGAGTTAGGGAGATGATCTTCACCTATGACTCTCTTTTTGCTACTGGGGGCTCCTACAACATCAAAGACCCTAGGATTCTTAGCAGTCCAACTTTCAATGATATCTTTTTCCTTTTTAAATTCTTCCTGAAGAGATTGATTTCTTTTAACTAGTTCAGTGTTTTGAATTTTGCAGTGTGACAGCCTCAAGCTTAGCTTGTTTTAAAAGAAGTAGTTCATCCCTACACTTGTTTAATTCAAAACTTAACTTGTTGTATTTTGAAAAAAGATTTAATCGTTGCTCTTCGACAAACTTAAGGTCAACATTGATATAGTTCATAAAAGACTGCCAATCAGAGTCATCATCTATAGAAAGTAAAATATTTAACTTCTTCATTGTGATGTTGACCCATTCTCCATTCCTGGCATGATTCTTCCCAATAGCTAGCTTGTCCTCTTTTGAGAGAGCCATCAGTGCACTGACTTGCACCATTTCATTGTCTGAGGAGACTGGCTCTTCATCCCAGTCAAAGACTTTAGCAGCTAGGCCCTTGTTTTTACCCTGCACATATTTAACAGTGTTTGTTGTTCTAAGGGAGTGGCCTCAAGCAGTACTAGCTTGGCTTTGACTTTCCTGTACTTAGCTTCAAAATCAACAGTTTTATTTTAATCAGATTTGTTTTGAAAATTTTGATGAGACTGATAGATTTTTGGTTGAAATTTGCTAAAGCCTGAGGACTGATTTGAACTTGATGGTTTGTAAGAGCGTTCTGAAATTGTTTTAGAAAAACAGTCTTTGGCAAAATGACCTCTTTTGTGACACTTAAAGCACTCAGTGTCCTCATTAGCTTTAGCATTGGAAAAAACTTTGTTTCTTTTTATAAACCTTCGAGAGTTAGCAAGGAGTGCCCTTTCCTGAAATTCAATGTTCATGTCATTTAGGTACTCCTCGCTTGATCTCTCATCAGGCTCATCATATGAATTTTCCTGAAAATCTTGAACCACACTGTTAGAGTAAAAAGTAGTAGAAATTGGTGTTGACGTGGTGGTGGGGACTTCTTGACTTCCCGAGACTTCTTTAAGTCGGGGTATCGTCTGCTTGATGAGGTTATCCTCATAGAAAAATTTCCATATATTTCGTGAAGTTCAAGATTACGGATATGATTAGCATTCCTAAGTCCCCGAGAGAAATTCAACCACTTCTCGTGGAGACTATTGACAAAACAAACATTGATTTAATGTTTGGACAACTTAACACCATCATTTGACAGTTCATTTAGCAAAGTTTTGTACCGGTGTAAGTTTGAGACGAGTTTCGAGTCGTTAGCCACGAAGGTGTTATACTCAAGTTTCGTGTCCATAATCCTGTTCTCCTTGGTATCGAGGGACCTTCATGATGTGGACCAGGTCATCCTGTGTTTGTTTAGGCGTACTACGACCAATAACAGACTTCATGACATCATCGGAAGACAAGATATGATGATGCTTTTGAGCCTTTGGTCTGGTTGACCACTCTCCTCTCGTCTAAGTCCATCGAGCTTGAGTTTAGGTAAACCTTCGCGAGTCTTTGGGATAAATGGACCTTCATTAATACACTTTATGTAGTAAGGTTCCATCCCAACAAATAGCAAAGCATTCGCCTTTCCCATTTGTTAAATTTACCAACTTCGAGTCGAGGGGCAACAGCTGAATAAGCTCCACCCTTTTTGTCGACTAGTTGGGGTACATCAATTTCAGCCATTAGGATCCTGATTTAAAAACGTTTTGAGCAGCTTAAAAAAGGGCTTTATAATCATCCTGCTCTGATACCACTTGTTGTTCCCGTTTTACAGTCGTATTAAAACAATAAAGACAATTAAAACAACAGATTGTGAATTAATGACTGAAACTATGTAAGTAAAAACACACTGAATAATTTTTAACTTAATATTCTTTATTAGAAACAAATAAAAAAAGAATACATTACCCAAGTACTTGCGGAATAGTACTTGAAATTGAAATGACAATGTATGGTATCTCCTCACTAAGCTCAGGCTAAGTCTGAGCACACTACAAAGGAACCACTAAGCTATCGCAGGGACATAATTGTATTTGGAGGAGTAGAAGATGGCTTGTGTGTGTGTTTTACAATTAATCCACAAGCTTAAAATCTTCCACTCCAACTCTTATGCTATTTATACAAGTATGGTTTTTAACTCTATCCTAGAGGACAAACTGACAGGTTACAGAAGACAAAATACTGATGTATTTTGTCTCTGTTTGCATTGGCTATATTGGGTAAGTGACAAGGCTGCTTTCTTCTTGTCAATGATGACACTGAGCCTGATAGTTAACGATTCAAGGAAAGTTTGACTTTGGTTGATAAGGACTTCGTCTTATCTGTTCAAACTTATCCCGCCTTGTCTCGCTCATTCTTCAGTCTTCATAGCCTTCAGTCTTCAATCTTTAGTTTGTCTTCAGTGTTAGTCGTTGGTGAGGAGTTTCGGGATTCAGTGAGTTATTGTCATCACTCATTGAATCCACCATCTTTTTCTTGACTCAGTCTTCACCCCTTAAGTTCCACCTTACTGAGTGGAGATACTTCTTTTTGTCTTTTACTGAGTATCCTGAAGATAGCTCACTAAGAGACTATGCGCTCAGTGACTTGTTAACGTTTAAGGGATTAAACACTTAGGGTATTTTCTATTCAAATCCTAGACTTAAGGGGTTTGGGTATTTACTGAACCCAACAATCAAGAACCACGTTTTCAACGTTGGTGACTGAGTCCTTCTTTTCAATTCTATATTGAAAATCTTCTTGGGGAAACTTAAGACCCGTTGGACTGGTCCATTCACCATTGCCAAAGTTTTTCCATATGGCATCATCGAGCTATCTCAAACCGACGGGCCAAACTTCAAGGTGAATGGACATATGTTGAAGCATTATTTTGGAAGGGACATACCGCCCATGGTTGTCCTGGATCTCCAAACTTTCCCCATGGACCAATGAATTCGGGGTCGAGTCAAGCTAGCGACTCGGTTAACAAAAACAGTAGCACTCCATGGGTGACAACCCATGTTTCTGACTTCTTTCTACTTTCTAACGACTAAGTGTGGGGGGAAACCTTCACAGTGTTTGCTTCTTGTGTATTTGCTCATGTTTTCAGGAATCCCTTTGATCATGATGATTGATGCACCTGTTTTCAATCCAGCCGCCCAATATTCGATCAATTTTGCTAACGTTTATATGGGGATATGTTTTCAAAAATCCTTTTTTTGTAAAATGATAGAATTCGTCCACACACTTTGTTAGTGGTATTACCCTTTTCTGTTCTATAGTACCGGCTTTAGCCGGGACTTTGAATATTGAGGGAAATATTCAGTTCTAAGTGTGGGGGGGGGGGAATTCTGTCGATTTTTGTCACATTTGTACCCTTTAGTCCCTAGTACCCCCCTTTTGACCAAAATTAAAAAAAAAATTGCATGAAAAAGAAGTGCTTTGCATAAAAATAAAGCGTTAATACTTCGGTGTTGATCTAGCTGCTCTCTTAACAATTAGGCTAAGTTTTTATGAGTTGTGCAAATGAAAATGCTAAACATGGAGTAGTTGGTTCTCTTTAGAGCTTATATAAGTAATCTATGGCTTTCTCTCCTAGAATATAACTAACTCATCTAAAATACGTGCTCGTTGTCAAACTTTTGAACATTCAAATTGTCTTGTTACAACAAAAAGTTTTTAAGCAAAATTGATATAGAGTCCGAGTTCAACTTTTTATTTAAATTTTTGGAAAAGCATACTTTCTTAAAATCAGAATAATATTACAAAATGAAAGTGAGTAATATTGCTTGAATGATGCAAAAGTAAATCGCAAGTTGAAGTAAAAAAAAAAAGTGAAAAAGTGATAAAAATGAAAAAAATTGAAAAATGAAAAATGAAAAATGAAAAAAAATATGAGTTACTTGAATAAAAGTATTAAGTTGCTTATGAATAAATGTGCGAAACTTGCTTTTTCTTATATTTAAATCGGAAGCTGAACTAGGATTCGTCAAAGTTGTCTAAAAGTTTGATGGTAATTTGGAAATTCTTGAAATCAAAGACCCCAAAAGCTCCGATACTATTTTCGATGGTGAAAACCTAGCCTCCTTAAAATGACAAGCTGAGAAGAAAGTCGCTACATGGAGTGATCTCACCTTTGAATCTCGAATTTCTAAATTATCGTCGGTTGATATCCATTAGGTTTAGTCTTAACTTAACGGTAGCCTCGTAAATCTTTGGAATCAAAATCCCGCTAATTCTGGTACTATTCTTCGTGAGGTGTCAAAAGCCTGGTCACCTAAAGCCAACTGGTTTGGGATGTGCCGAGAAGAAAGCTGCTACATGGAAAAGGCCATTTCGATCCTTAGACTTTCGTAGTTTCCGGTGCGTTAATATTTTAGTTAAGTGGATAACAACCATAACAAGGTCGATTTCAATGGTCAAACTTTTGAAAATGAGCACACGAACTTAAACTGTATAAACTGTGGGATTAAAAAGTTAAGTCTAGACTTACAGAGATTATTGATATAAGTAGTGTTAGCATTTTGCCAAAACGTTTGCACAATAAGTTTGAACTTAGTTGGGAGTATAAAAAAGAGGATGACGATTAAATTCCCTGGAGTCACCCAGTTTTTGTAAGTCCCGTTCCATGATACCATTTTTGTTAATCAAGCATGTTGTTTATTTTCAGTCTAGTTTAAATTTATCGCATTGAATAAAAGTCAAAATGGGGTATGCTCGTGAATTTCATTCATTACTTTACATGATTGATTGCTAGGAACTAGCAATTGCCTAGTGTGGGGGGATTTGATGAGTGCTTATTCACTCACAATTTTTACCCACCTAAGACCACAAAAACAACCAAAAACACCCAAATACGATCAAAATATGTTACAAATATCCTCAGAGTGTGTTTTATGTCTTGCAGGTACAAAAGGATTGAAAGCAGAGCGAAAACGGGCAAAATCGAGCCAAAACAAAAAAAAAGTGCTGAGAAAGCCGGTGCCGGGAAGTGATTTTCTACGATCGTTGATCAATTGAAGACCCGGACACGTTTTTGGAGTGAGTTTGGGAAAACCGTCTTAAAACCTAACCCTAAACCCAAAATTACCATTTTACCCTTCTCCGAAACCCAAAATGACCATTTTGCCCTTTTAAACCAAAAATCCATAACAATTCCATTTTTTCAAAAACCCAATTTTTTATAAAACTAATTTTCTTTTAAAACCAATTTTTAGTTTCAAAAAAAAAAAAAAAAAATACAAAACTTAAAAAATACAAAACTTAAAAAATACAAAAAAACTTTTTATACTTGAAAACCTTTTTAATAAATTCCTTTAAACCCCTAAACCCCCATTAGAACCCTTTCATTCCCCCATTGAACCTCCTCACCACTTGACCGCTTGACCACCCCAACTGACCCTTCTCCCACAGAAATAAAAAACGCCCCCTTTTCCCTCTTTCCCTCCTTTTTCTCTCTTCTTTCCCTGATACCCATGTCTATTCCTCTTTAACCAGCAATCCATAACCCCTAAACCTTCTCTTTACCCAGCTAATCACAATTCCCAAACCCACTCAACCTAATCCCTCCTTTCCAGGATGCGACTGTGGCAATCCTTGGCTCAAAAAGACCCCAGTGGATGGCTCAGATTATCTCCATTTGGTACCTACTAATTGGATGGAGGAGATTGAAACAAAAGAAGCACAATTGAACTCTGGACTGTTTGACCTCACAGAAGAAACACAAAAGCTTATTGAAGACTTTTTGAGCTTTTAGTATAAATAGCCATTGTAGCCATTCTTATGAGGCAGTAGAGTTTTGGTTTTTTTTTTAAAAATATTTAGCTTTTATTCCAATGTAATGTTTTAAAATTAATGAAAAAGTTATTTGGTTGCATGATTTCCTGTTTTTAGTCTTTTATGCAAATAAGCACTAAACTGCTTATTTACTTATTGATAGTAATAATCTGCTAATTGCTTTTTCTTATTTGTTAGTTCAATTTTCAAAAGACAAAGCCAAATTCACTGGTTCCTGTCTGTCTTAAAATTAAGTTTTAAAGAAAACACTCCATTTAAGGAGTGTTTGGTTCAAGCCTTTTAAATGGGTCAAAGAGGTTTTTACCTACTTTGACCAGTGAAGTCAAAAAGATTTTAAGTGTCCAAGTCAAGTTCTTTGAGTTAGAAAAGACTTTTACAAGATTTTAAAAGTTTAAAGTCTTTTCTAACTCAAAGAACTTGACTTGGACACTTAAAATCTTTTTGACTTCACTGGTCAAAGTAGGTAAAAACCTCTTTGACCCATTTAAAAGGCTTGAACCAAACACTCCTTAAAATCTTTTTGACTTCACTGGTCAAAGTAGGTAAAAACCTCTTTAAAATCTTGACTTGTGGAAAATCTTGACTTGGACACTTAAAATCTTTGACTCCTTAAAATCTTGTGGAAAAGTTTAAAGTCTTTTCTAACTCAAAGAACTTGACTTGGACACTTAAAATCTTTTTGACTTCACTGGTCAAAGTAGGTAAAAACCTCTTTGACAAAAAAAAAAAAATGTTTTAAAAAAAGTCACTGCTGGGATTTGAACCCTGGCCACCCAGCTCACCACACACACTCTTACCATTGCGCCCTTGGGTCTTGTCTCGTTGGATTATACACAAACAATTCTTTTAACACACTTTGGCAGATTAAGGAATAAGCTCTTTTGAGCTTATTTCCTTCTTATTTTACAAAGCAGCCCCCACATTTTATATTTTTCCTAGGATTAGCTTAACTTTAGGTAATTTTTTTAATTTTCTCAAAAATTTTAAATTAGTTTAGCATTTTTAATTAATTAATTAGTTTAATTTAGTTTTTAAATCGTAGAAATTAATTTAAAAGTCAAAAAAATACCCGGATTTTTTCTAAAATCATTTTTTGTCATTTAGAACGTAGGAAAACTAATTTTGCACCCGTAGGCTTTAAATTGCAAAATTTTCACTTTCGAGGCTTGGGATTAGCTCGGATTTTTGCGTTTTTTTATTTTAGCACCTAGGACTTAATTTAACTTCGTTTTAGTGTTTGTTATGTTAATTAGTTATTAAATTAGTGTTTGCCTTGTTTTACATGCTTAATTTTCATTCCCTTTCTTTAAATTGTAGAATACGCAATCAAATCCAAAATTCTTATAAACCAATTCAAGTTCAAAATCACGAAACACAACGAATCCTTCAATTCACACCTCGTTGGGACACGACCCGGGAAATCACTTGCCCGGTATCACTTTTATCACATTCGTGAGCTTTGGCACGTTAACCATTTTCCTAAAAGGTTGATTTGTCGAATTTTACGTTTAATTTGATATTTTGATATTTGTGTTTATATACCTCACTCAGAGACAACGAATCACCCGTCCCATTAGAAAGAAGAAATAAGCTAAAACTCTAAAAATAAGCTAGGAATAAGCTTGTAAAGGTTTTGGAAAGTTTTCGTATGTTTAAAAGGCGTTTCGGACTTAAATTTCAAAACTATAGTTTTGGGGTAGAAAATGAAACGTTTACTAAAGTAAAAGGTTAGTGTTTACGTAAAATATTTGCATGGAAACTCTAAGGGCTAGTTGTGAACATATTCGAAAGATAAAGGTTATATATGTACGCGTGCATGAATGCATGAAAACTACAAGGGTTGTTTTGTAAATTATCTAAACTAGTTATAAATGTGAAAATGAAACTTTTGGGTTAATGTGTAAAGTTGGAAACTTTGGGGGCAGTTTCGTAAAACAGTTTTGTTAAAGGGTTAAAACTGTCAATTCTGAAAAGTTTGATATAAAATAAGTTCAGGGTAAAAAGTGTCAATTTCTCAAAGTTGAGGGACTAAACTCGTATATTTTGAAACTTAAGGGTAAAAAGTGTAAATTCGGGAAAAAGTTTAGAAAACTTATAAACTTATCTTGACCTCGTAAAAATGAGTATTTTGATCATTTTAAGTGTTTGAAAAGTATTTTAGTTCAGTTCAAATATATATATATAGCTATATATATATATATATATATATATATATATATATAACTATAATCCGGTAAAACGCACGTGGGATGTAAACGAACTAAAACACTTAAAAACATCATCATTTCCACAAAATCACAACGTGTAACATTTCACTTATGCCTAAGTGAGGATCTTTGATAAATATCAAACTAAGACAATGTAGCACGTAAATTAACTTAAAACGTTAAGCACACACACACCCTATTGAATTGGATAATTCAATGATCTATTGAATAAGAATATTCAATGCTCTATTATTTTGGTCGCGAACCAAAATATTTATCATATTCTGAGAGTCACCATCTCATCATTTTTAGGTTTTGGTTTGGAACCTCCGCTACATTGTGCTTGACCTATTTGTGCTTTGTAACATATTAGTTTTCACAAACACATAATCATGCACACATAGAATTCGAATGAGATGAGTTTTAGAGAGAGAAAGTGAAGAGAGTTGGGAAATTCTAGTGAGACAAAGAAAAATGTATATTGAAGCTCAAACCCTTTGCCTTTCAAGGCAAAGGGTATTTATAGTGTGTTACATGAAATGCCTCCTACGGGCTGTGGATCAGGCATACAGTGGGTAAAGATCCGTCCGTTCTGCACGGTATTACTTACTAACTACTAACTATCACTAAATGACTACGACTACGACTACGAGCTTTCTAACGAATACATATACTTGAGGTGACTGAGTCTTTAACTACCGGATTTTCTAAATCCTAACAATCTCCCCCTAAGGGAGGTCACCTCAATTATAAACAGATATTACATTTTGATGTTCTTGAATTATTGATTAAGTTCTTTCGCTCTGTAGCTCGTAGCCTTTGATTCTTCATATTCTGCATGTGTTGTATTTCAAGTGGAGGTCTTTAACTGATCCACATATTGTTTGTTCTTTGAGCCTTCTTAGAGATCATCAGCCACATTAAATCTCTTGACTCATCCTTTGTGGTGCCTTCATGTGATATTTGTGACATTAGACCGAAATGCTCACAGTTTTGGATCATGATATCTTCTCATCAGAGTAGCGGAGACTTTGTTGATTCATGATATTTGCAGCAGCGTAGCAGAAGCATGGTTTGAAAATATCATAGCCAAGTTATGAGGATATGCACTTAGCATGATTTCTTTAGATGTGAGTGTGATGTGTGAGCATGCGGTTATGGATTGACTCCTCAATTCTGATTAGCTGCAACCGTTGGGTGTCCCTGCAAACAACAGTTAGTAATAAAGCGCACGAAAGTGTCTTTGATCACTTTCGTTGAATGGGGTTGCAGGAACCACGGTTCCTAGTTGATCAGTACAAGTATTGCCTGTGATCAGGCAGAATTCCGAAGAATCTCCTTGACAGGGTTTCGCTGCTAATCAAGCCGCTCTCAAACCGGAACATCTCAAAGAAGATAGCACGGAGTGAGTGAACCAGCGAATTGAGATTCACTGATTGATGAAAAATGATTTGAAAAACAATCTTGTATTGCTTAATAGAAAGAGTTTTACAATACAACGAAGGTTTTACAAAGAACATCAATTTTCAATCATAAATACCCTTTTATTTTGAAAAGTTAATACATAGTCGATGTGCTAGAGAAAAGAGTTGTTGAGCACAATGGCCTTTTTTTCAAAGGTATCCGTCAATCCATTTCCTGGACCAAGGTTGATTCAAGAGTGAATCGCCCCATCATTTCTATCCAGTTGTCACAGGCTTGATTCTTGAAGAATCTCACGTGTCACCCACCAAGAGCTTGTTTGATGTTGGATCTAGAAGGATTTCCATCTTCATCGTGAATACTTTACATATCACTCGGATGTTCTGGCAGTACCACAAGGATAATGCGTAGGACTCTCAATATATTCTCAATTTCCACATTGTGTGAAACATCAAGTCTTAATTTATTGTGTGTCCTAATGAGATTTATTGATGATCTCTTGGCTCTAGACTCAAAAGTGCACTTTGGTTTCCCATTTCGGAGACTAGGGAGAGGGTCTCCTTCTTCAATATCAAAAATCTCTAAGAGAAAGTCGATAGATAATGTAGGTTCCCCGTGAGAGTGAAACATGTCCTTTTAAGAGGAACTTGAGTAGCTTGGGAAGTTTAGTACAGTGCGTCACTGGGTCCATGATGTCTTGTCTTCAATACCGGCGTTACCTTAGTAACCACCAGTATCATATGAATTGAACCCGGTTTCTGCCCTAAGGTTGAATTAATGGAGTGCTATTTATTTTCACCCTTTTCTCATTCAATTTTTTTCATTCTTCAACCCCTTCAGTGCTTACCGAGACCTCATCACTAGAACCTTGTTGGCTTTATTCCAGTTCTAGCTCTGTCTGAGTCGGCACTCTTCCCATATTCTCATTTTTCTCCTTTTTCCATCATACCTAAGGACTTCTACACTATCTAGTGGATTGTCCCTGGGTAAATCCTTCCGGTTCTGGCGGGATCGTGGGAACGAATACCTAACCTAACCATCCTTATAACTCCAATGCATAAAGTAATTGGTCGGTCTTTTGGTATTGTTCTTCCGCCTTTGAAACCAAATGAAAAACCATTTGAAAAATCAACCAAGGTACTTGTGATAGAAAATCAAAGCATTTTGTACCTTAATTGTTTTTTATCCTTTTAGAAATGCTCCCCCTCAACATTTGCTTCAAGTATTAAAATCATTTGGCACATGGAGGCAAGAGGACTTTGAAATATTAGATTGAGAATGAAAGAACCAATTCTTGATTAACATTTTCAAAAGTGATCATCATCCCTTCCCCGATCAAATCTAGTATTTCAAATACTTTGGATAAAACATTTTGGGAAGGATGTGGTTTTCTTTTGATTGCTCCCCCTTAATATGTGCATCGAGATTCGAAAGAGTTTTGCACATATTAGAGGGAACCTGCACTTTGAGACAAATCAATCACGTTTTAATCCCTTTTCGTTTAAGATAAATGCTCCCCCATAACATGTGCATTGAAAATTTGAAATCGTTTGGCACATGTTGGGAGGAGAGCCTGTTGATATTTCTAAAACCACTTGTCAAATTATCAGTTTATTTCCACATTAAATCACAAATTCTCCCCCGATCACAAGTTCCAAACCCTTTGAGATTTGTGATCCCAATTGATTTAAATTATTTTCAAAAGCTTTTTGAGGAGAAATGTGACTTGCGTTTAAAACATTTAACTGATAAGGATCAGAATTTGAAACTTTAATCTCCAATTATCAAACATGCTTAGGTATCATATGAAAACACAACATTAGCCTTGATCTTGATCTAATTGAAAAAAATTGTTCTTTTTGATTAACCAAATGTAGACCTTGCTCATTTTCGTGCCAATTGTTTTAGAAATAACCTTTTTGATTTGTTTGAAATCATTCTCCCCCTCAATCAATGACTTATGTTGTTGATTGAGTGATAGAGATATTGACAAATGATAAGTCCTGATGATTATCAAAATAAGTTCCGAGTTATTTTCAAGGCAATTTTGTTTTCATTAGATGAAAACATTTTTCCGAAGAATCTTTTAGAAGGAAAAATATTTGTGAGGAGACATTTGTCCTTTTGGCGACAAACGTTCCATATGAGCATTTGTTTTAGGAACAAAGCATTGGATTTTAAAATTGATATAGCATGGCTCTGTACTTTCTTTTAAAAATGGGTTACTGCCTGGAATGACAATAAACCAATATTTTTCTCCATCTCATTTTTTTAAAGTCATATTACAAAAAATATTTATTACTTCTGTTCGAAATTCATCTAAAGACCCGTGCCATTATTGAATGACAATTCTATGTTTGTAGATGTTATCGAAACCAGAAAACATGATAAGTAAAACAATCTTTTTGGAACTTTTCAAGATTTTCTGATTTTTTATGGGTTTTGAAAATTTTATATTTTTCTATTTTCTTTTTATTAGTTTTATAATTTTGCATTTTGCTTTTTGATAAAATATATACAAATAATAGATGAAGAAACACCTTTAATCCTCTTCTTCCTTCTGAAGACGTTTGAGTGTCTCAGGTTGTAGGCTCTTCAAGCCAAGTCGAGGTAGGATAAACTCAAAACGTTCTCTAGGGAGAGCTTTAGTGAAGATGTCTGCCAGCTGATATTCAGTCCTTACGAAATAAAGTTCAACCACACCTTTCTCCACTTGTTCCCTGATGAAATGATGTCGAATGTCAATGTGCTTTGCTCTTGAGTGTTGAACATTGTTGCAGCTGAGAGCAATGGCACTTTTGTTATCACAATACAGAGGAACTTTGTTGAATACAAAGCCATAGTCAGATAATTAGGATCTCATCCATAAGATTTGAGCACAACAAGATGACATGGCTATGTATTCAGCCTCTGTAGAGGATATAGACGTACTCATTTGTTTCTTTGAAGACCGACTTACTAACTTATTTCCCAAAAGCGAGCACCTCTAACGTGCTTCGACGTGTATCTTGACACCACCGCATGGTCCGCATCTTCATAGGTTTGTTAGTGACATATCGGTGTCCTTGGATACCAAAGTCCCATGTTAATGGTTCCTTGGAATCTTGAAAGACCCGTTTAACCGCTTCAAGGTGCTTTTGGTAGGCTTAGCACGATATCTAGCACACATACATACAATGACAGAATATCGTGTCTCTTGGTGTGAGGTACATCGGGATCCAATCATACTACGATATTTCGTTTGATCAACCATGATCCTGAGTGGTCCTCATCCAGTTTTGTACGCTCCACCATGGGAGTATCAACAGGGTCACAAGAATCAAATCCAAACTTCTTTAAAATTTCATTTGCATATTCAGATTGATTAATACAAAAGCCTCAGGGACTTTGTGAAATTTGTAATCCCAAGAAAAATGACATTTGTCCCATCATAGACATTTGAAATTTGGAGCCCATCTCCTTTGAAAATCGGTCACATTCATTAGGGTCGGTCAAGGCAAAAATAATATCATCAACATAAATTTGAACGTGAATTAAGTGTTTGCCTGAATTTTTGGTGAACAATGTGGGATCAAATGCTCCTTTGTTGAATCCATTTGACAAAATAAACTTTGACAGCGTATCGTACCATGCCCTAGGAGCTTGCTTCAAACCATAAAGGGCCTTCTTCAAGCGGTAGACATGGGTCGGATGTTCTGGATCCACAAAACCTTCGAGACATAGACCACCTCTTTGAGATATCCATTGAGAAAGGCAGTCTTTACATCCATCTGATAGACCACCATATTCTTACTGGCAGCATTAGCCAGAAAAATTCTGATGGTCTCAATTCGTGCAACCGGAGCAAATGATTCCTCACAGTCAATCCCTTCCTCTTGACGATATCCTTTAGCCACTAGCCTTGCCTTGCTCTTCATAACATCACCATGCTAATCAAGCTTTACTTTGAAGATCCACTTAAGAGCAATAATCATAGCATAATCTGGAGCAGGTACTAATTCCCATATATTAAGACGATCGAACTCATGGATTTCTTCTTGCATAGCACTAAACCAGCTGTCCTTAGACATTACTGTTTTGACATCTTTAGTTTCGATCTTTGATAGTACAGAGTTGAAGAAGCACCATAAGGCATCAGTAGCAAGTTGTTTACGAGTGGATACCAGACGAGAAGGATTCCCAGTGATGTTGTCCAATGGATGATCATGTGTCCATTTTCTGAGATGTTCATGTGGTTGTTGGTAAGGAACTGATGTAGCAGAGTTAGGATCCCCAGGTTAAGATGTTACTGGTGTAGGTTCAGGGGCAAATATGTTTTCAAACGGAGCATCTTCGGGAGTTGCAAATAGATTGTCTTTAAAAGAATTCCCAGTTGCATTTCCATGATGTACAACCAAAGATTGAGGATTTGAGGATGATGATGATTGGTCAGCAACTAGCGCTTCTTGAGATAAAGATATTGAAATGGATGGACCATATGTATTGGTTGGAATAGAAGCAGCTATAGTTGGTGGTGCGGAATTGTCATTAGCATGAGGTTCATAGTATTCATCAAACATCGGATCAAACAATTTCTTCAAGTCTTCTTCTGATGGAGGTACATAAGGAACTGCAGGGGAGTGATTATGTACAAGAGAAAAACTGATGGGACTACTTGACAAAAATTGAGGTGCGGGTCCAGAACTGGATTGTCCAGGAGCCGTTTGCTCAGTCAGCTCATCGAACGTAACGTGAATATTTTCCATGATGTCTCGGGTTCTTTTATTGTAGATTCGGTAACCCTTCCGATTCAGTGCATAACCAACGAAAAATCCAATATCCGCCTTAGCTTTCAACTTTCCCAAATCTTGACCCTCATTTGTTGGATAGCACAATGCTCAAAATACATGAAGAAAAGAAAGATCCGATTTTCTGTTATGAACTAGTTTGAATGGAGTTTTTCCATGAGTTGTGTGAATTAGGGAACGGTTTTGGGTGTAACATGCAGTGGCAATCGCTTCCGCCCAGAGGAACATTTGAGCCTTTGAATAGATTAGCATAGTCCCTGCGGCTTCAACAAGAGTTTGATTTCGTCTTTCAACTACACCGTTCTGTTGAGGAGTACGTGGAACACTTCTTTGATGGCTGATTCCAATGCTTTCATCAACTGTTTAATAAGTTTGATGATGATGTCGGGAGTTTCATCCTTTGATCTCAAAAACTTAACCCAAGTAAACCGAGAGTAGTCATCAACAACAACTAGCACATATTTCTTCCCATTTATAGTCTGCACTCTCATGGGTCCGCACAAATCCATGTGAAGAGTATGAAGAACTTCCATGTTGGAGTTTGTAGGTTTGGGTTTGTGGGCATACTTTGTGCTTTTGCCCAATTGGCATGCTGTCGGGAATATGCTTTTTGGGAGTTAATACTTATTTCAGTAGAGTTAGTACTGATAGTGTTAAATGATAAGTATTAACTAGTTAGTACTGATAGTGAGAAAGTTATTACTGATAGCTTTAAGTTTGTACTGATGTAAGTATGGAATGTCGTGTAAGAGTTGTAAGAGCATATCTTTTATTCCAATAGAAGATATGATATACTTAGTCCATAGTTATCTTTGTAAGGGATCTCCTTAGTGTATAAAAGGAGATCCTAGCTAGGTTAAACATACATCTCATATTCTAGCCGTCTAAAGTAGAGCTTCAAGGTTGTAAACCCTAGTACTAGGAGAGTACTCATATTATTGCTTAATAATATTAAAGCTGTTGGTGTTATACTTTGTTTACATTATCTTTGCATTAATCTTCTAAGTGCATACAAGTAGATTCCGCATACTTGTGTGTATTCAAACAAAGTTTCTAATTGTTGTTTTGGATCCATCCAAGGCAACTAACACGTTTGCAAGCTAAGTGTTCTAGATCTAAGGTTTGGGACTCCACAAGTGGTTTCAGAGCTTGTGTCCTGAAGCTTTGTTTTTAGAAGATCCTGTGTGACAGATCTGAAGAAATGGATTTGACAAATCCAATCTCATTATGAGTTCCTAAGTTGCGACCACATGAATATGAACTACGGAGAATGCGCATAGAGCATTACTTTTTGGTACTTGATTTTGCTCTAGAACATTGTGCTCTATGGAGACTCCTACAAATGCAACATCATTGAAGAAGTTCTTTGGTAAGATCATTACTACGGTGAAAGGTGATCCTATAACTAATGAAGAAATGGCTCTAAGAGGCAATGATCTCAAAGCCGAAGTCTTTTACTTATGGCAATTCACGATGATCATCAACTCACCTTCAAAAACACAAAGATGCACAGTAGTCTCAAAGGCCATTGAAACCAGATTTGGTGGAGATTCTCTCACCAAGAAAACTCAAAGACTCTGTTGAAGCAAGAATTTGAAAACTTCAATCTTTGGTGCAACCGAGTCCATTGACTTCGATTTATAATAAACTTCAAAACTTGTTAGTCAATGGTCAGATTGGATGTGGAGCTCTCCATAGAAGATGTCAACCTCGGGTTTGTTAGAAGTCTTCCATCACCAAAATGGGACACTCATGTCATTGTATGGAAGAACAAGCCAGATTTTGAAACCATGAAGTTGGACAATCTATTCAATAGCTTTAAGGTGATTGAACAAGACATGAAAAGAAAATCAGCTGCATCTTCCAGTTCTGGAACACAAAACATAGCTTTTGTGGCTCACCCTGTCACTAGTAATGATATGGACAGTTTTGATGTTAGTACTCCTAGTACTAATGTTAATATTGATGGTCCTGTAACCACTGCAACATGCATTAATGAAGGCACAATCTATGCTTTCATAGCTGAACAGAGTCATGGATCCCATATCACTCATGATGATCTGAGACAAATCCATGAAGATGACATGGAGGAGATGGACATCAAATGGAACATTGCCCTGATCAGCATGAGGGAAAAAAGGTTCATGAAGAAAACTGGAAGGCATATTAAGATAAATGATGCAGATGTTGCTGGGTTTGACAAGGGAAAGGTTGAATGCTACAACTGTGGCAAGCTTGGGCATTTGCCGGGGAATGCGAAGCCTTAGGAGCTAGGGAGACACACTGATGCTGACAACTCCTCTTCTAAAGCAATGGTGGCTGTTGATGGTGCTGGATATGATTGGAGCTTCATGGTTGATGAAGAAGAAAGTCCAATCAACATGGCTTTGGTATCTGAGGTACTTAATTGTTCAGATACATGCATTCCATTAGACAAATATTTAGAGCTAAAAACCAGGTTTGATAATGTGTCTGAAGAACTTTCTAAAACTGAGTATAACTTAGCAAATCATAAGAGAGGTTTAGCAGTCTTAGAAAAACAAGTTAAGCATTATAAAGAAAATGAGTCTCACATCTTGAAACAAGCTACTTTGCTTAATAGGAAATCTCTTTTAAAGAAATCACCATAAATGTGTTAAAGAAGAACTAGAAATTCACACTAGCTAAAGATAACATAAATTTAAGTATTGAGGCTCTTCAAGGCATAAAACATTACAACACTGAGAGAGTTGATAAATTCCTTGAAAAAGCTCTAATTGGAAAAGTCAAATCAGGTATGGGTTATAATGCTGTACCACACCCATTCAGAGGAGTTCATTCACCTGCTGGTATAGACCTTGCCCACACTGGATTAAAAGAATTTCAGGAACCCACATTCGTTCAAGGCCCTACAATTAAAAGTTCTTTTCCTGGAAAGTCTGATGAAGTGTTTGAAAGTGCTAGTGACACCTCCTTACCTGAGGTGTCTGAATCTGAAAATAAGAAGGCTAGTGTAGAGTCTAGTGAACCAAAGCAAGAACATGCCTCTAAACCTGAAAAACCAGATGTCAAACCTATTAGAAAGCCAGTAAAATATGCTGAGATGTATAGAAACAGGTCATCTAGTCCTCGAGGTAACAAGAGAAACTGGAATCAGTTAAAATCTGAACAACTAGGAGATGAATTTGTTCTGTATAACAAATCTTGCTTTGTGTGTGGTAGTTTCTCTCATCTGCAGGCTTATTGCAGACACCCTATGAGACCCCAACCCATCATGACCCCCAGAGCAGTTCTTCTTAAAACTGGCATAAAACCTCTAAATTATGCAAGGCCAGTTAATATTGCTAGACCACAACCCAGAGTATTTGATGAAAGACCTAAAAAAACTTTTCAAAATCATCATCTACTTCACCAAGGTCCTTTAAATCAGGAAAAACCTTTAACTCATATGGTGAACAAATCAAGTTTTACAAGAAAAAGGTTAATATTTATGAGCCAAGACTTAATACTGATAGGCCAAAAGTTAATACTTTTAAGCCTAAAATGAAATATACTGGCTCTAAAGTGAATGCTGCAAAAAGATACAAGGGCAATGCTGTTAAGCCCTCAGCTTGTTGGGTAAGAAAGGCCACTTAACCCAACAGTGCATCAGTTACTCTCAAGAAATATGATTACATTGATGCACGAGGCAGATCAAAGTCAGTGATGGCTTGGGTCCCCAAAAGGAACTAACTTCCTTTGATTTATGTGCAGGCACACTCCAATAATAATGATGATCATGGCTATTCAGACAGTGGGTATTCCATGCACATGACTAGAAATCTATCCTATCTTTCAGACTTCACTAATTTGAATGGAGGATATGTTTCTTTTGGAGGTGGAATAGGTGGAAGGATTACTGGTAAAGGCACAATCAAGACTGGTAATTTGGACTTTGAAGATGTGTACTATGTGAAGGAACTCAAATACAATCATTCGATTATGTCACAAATGTGTGACAAGAGGAATTTTGTTCTATTCACAGATACTGATTGCTTGGTTTTATCTCATAACTTTAAGTTACCTAGTGATGATCAGGTTCTACTTAAGTTTCCTAGGAAAAGCAATCTTTATAGTGTCAATATGAAGAACATAGTGCCCAAATACAATCTTACATGTTTAGTCGCTACAGCTTCTTTGGATGAATCTATGTTATGGCATAGAAAGCTAGGTCATGTGAACTTTAAGGTAATCAATCTTTTAGCTAAAAATAACCTTGTAAGAGGTTTACCTTCAAAAAGATTTGAAAATAAACAGACCTGTAGTGCTTGTCTCAAAGCAAAGCAGCATAGAGCCTCTTGTAAGCCCAAAGTTTTTAAATCTATCACCCAACCACTTCATATGCTGCACATGGACTTATTTGGCCCCACTAATGTTAGCGACTGAATTTTAAGTATTGTTTGGTTGTGATGATGATTTTAGCAGATTTACTTGGGTTTTCTTTTGAACACTAAAGATGAGACCGGTGAAATCCTTAAGTCTTACATAGGCTGCGATGAAAACCTAGGCGATAAGAAGGTTAAAATCATTAGGTGTGATAATGGGACGAGTTTAAAACCAAGTGATGAATGATTTACATCAACTTAAGGGTATTAAAGAGAATACGGTGTAGCTAGAACTCCTCGACAAAATGGGGTTCTTTGAAAGGAGAAATATGACATTGATTGAAATTGCTAGGACTATGTTAGCGATTCAAAGTTACCCACAACATTTTATCTTGAGGCGATTAATCTGCTTGTTAATTTGAGCAGTCTTGATTGTGAAGCCTCATGGCAAGACTCCCTATGAGTTGTTTTTAGGTAGAAAGCCCACACTAGACTTTCTTAAACCTTTTGGGTGTCATGTCTCTATTCTCAATACCATTGACCATTTAGGTAAGTTTGATGGAAAATCTGATAGTGGATATCTGGTTGGCTACTCATTGAATAGTAAAGCCTTTAGGGTTTATAATTCTAGAACCAGAAAGATAGAGGAGAATCTGCACATAGAGTTTCTTGAGGACAAACCTAGTGTAGAGGGGCAAGGACCAACATGGCTTTTTGATATTGATATGCTAACATAATCTATGAACTATGTGCCTGTTTCTGTGGATTCTAACATAATTGCAGGAGAAAAGCAAGGTCCATATGCAGATTCTGATGAGGATGATGATTGCATTCTATTGCTCATTTGGAATGAAAACTCAGGTGGAAGCACTTCTTCAGGGGAAGCAAACAATGTTGATAATCAGCCTCCAAAGACCCATAAATCTAATGCTGAAGAAGATGCACACAATACGGATGAAATTGTGATTGAACCTCAAGTGTTCAGTACAACTGTTGTTAATACTGACAAGCCACAAGTTAGTACTGATGAGCCAGATTTTAGTACTGATGGTCCTCAGACTACTCCATCAGTCAATACAGAGGTTCCTAATCCTTTTGGTGAAATTGATGAGATTGATATGACTAATATAGCTTCATCATATGTTGTTCCAGCTACACCACACAGAAGAATCAATCAGGATCATCCTTTGAGAATGTTATTGGGGATGTTAATGCTGAAAGAACTTCAAGATCTAAATTTCAGCATAGTGAAACAGGATTCTTCAGTGCCATCTATGAGGAAAGAAATCATGGTGCCTCACAAACATGTCTCTTTGCCTGTTTTGTTTCCCAAGAAGAATCAAGGAAAGTCTACAAAGCTCTTGAAGATGAATACTGGGTAGAAGCAATGCAGGAAGAGCTTCTCTAATTTAAACTTCAAGATGTATGGGTTCTGGTGGATCTTCCTGATGGCAAGAGAGCTATTGGCACTAAATGGGTTTTCAAAAACAAGAAGGATGAAAGAGGGGTTGTAATAAGGAACAAGGCTAGACTGGTAGCTCAGGGGTATATACAGCATGAAGGAATTGATTATGAAGAAGTCTTTGCTCTAGTGGCAAGGATTGAGGGTATCAGACTTTTCCTGGCCTATGTATCATATAAAGACTTCACAGTATACCAGATGGATGTGAAGAGTGCTTTCCTTTATGGGAAGATTGAGGAGGAGGTGTATGTCTGTCAACCTCCTGGCTTTGAAGATCCAACCTTTCCAGACAAAGTGTACAAAGTTTAGAAGGCACTCTATGGTCTGCATCAGGCCCCAAGAGCTTGGTATGAAACTTTGGCCAAGTATCTTTTGGGCAATGGCTTTAAAATAGGGAAGATTGATTAGACTCTATTCATCAAGAATGTGAAGATTGATATCCTGTTGGTACAGATATATGTGGATGACATTATTTTTGGATCAACCAAGCAGGATCTATCACGAGAGAGTTTGAGAAGTTGATGCATGATGATTTCGAGATGATTTCTATGGGAGAAATCACCTTCTTTCTTGGGCTCTGGTCAAGCGGAAGGCGATGGCATATTTATTAGTCGGGATAAATATGTCAAGGAGATTTAGTGAAGTTTGGCTATGAAAATACAAAGATTGCAAGCACTCCTATGAAGCACAATAAGCCACTACTTCCAGATGCTGATGGTGAGGATGTTGATCAACATCTCTGAGATCCATGATTGGATCATTGATGTATTTGACCGCCTCCGGACCGGATATTATGTTTCTTTGTGTGTGCATGTGCAAGATTTCAAGTCTCTAAAGCTTTCTCACTTGCATGCGATTAAAAGAATCTTTAGATATCCGAAGGTCATGCTCAACTCGCCTTTGGTATCCTAAGGACTCTCCTTTGATCGGTAGCTTACTCGGCGGTGATTATCTTTGGGGCAAGTCTTGGTAGGAAATCAACCACGGGAGGATGTCGGTTTCTTGGTGATAGGTTGATTTCATGGCGGTCAAAAGCGAGCATTGTGGCAAACTCTGGCCGAGGTGAGTATGTAGGCTGCGCAAGTTCTTTGTGGTCAAGTCCTCTGGATTGAAATCGGATGCTTGATTATGGGTATAATTTCATGGGCACCGTCATTTATGTTGATAACTACGATACTATATGCATTATCAAAATCCGTTTTTCATTCTAAAACTAAACATATAGAGATAAGACATCATTTTATAAGAGACTGTAATGAAAAGAAACTCATTCAGGTTGAAAGGATTGATACTGAGTTTAATGTTGCAGATCTTTTAACTAAAGCTTTTGATTTGGGAAGGTTTCAGTACTTGGTCACAAGTATTGGGATGCTTGATCCATAATATGTCTTATCTCTCTCTATTTTGTAAAGTTTTATAAACTGGTACTTAAGCCAATGCTAATGGGTTCTGTTGCCACCCAACCGAACGACCTCTTGACCGCGTCGCCCTCACTAGCTCAACCGATCAAGACCGTATCTCACCCCAACCTTTTCATTCTTTCGGTTTGCCTGCCAACCGATTAAATGGATACAACTCTCCATACTTTTTTGACCGTTGCATCATTTAAAAAAAAATGAAATCAAAAGTGCAACAGCTCTATTCCATCTCACAAGCAAAATCAAACCGTTGAGAAAAAAAAAGGGGTGTGACTCTAATTTGAGCTTCGGTTTTGAAAATAAAAATAAAATAAATACTCCAAGAACGTATTTGAGGTTTAGTTTGGAATTAGGTACAGGGGTGGATGAAGAGTGAAAAGATGAGAGAATGATGCATAGATTGGATAGGAATAAAATGAGATAAGGATCCATATATCCACCAGTCCACCACATAATTATGGATTTCTTATTTTTGTTATATTCTTCTTTTTATTTTGGAAAATGTACCTTTAAAAACTTTTTAAGTGTATATTCGTTTTTTTATGTAGTGTGCCATTTAAAAATTATTTGATTAAGTACAATGTTTGTAAACTTATCAAAATAAGCCCAAAGATCAAAGAGTTTAATAAGACTATAACTGTTTTTGTTAGAACTGATTAAGTACATCATGAAGATGATCTTGAACGATCACAAAAAAGTATTAGAATTGATAAAAGAAATGCACATCGGACAAACTCATTTTCATCTCAAAACCGATTTAGTGAAACACGTTTGAAAACGAACAAATCAAGCAGCGCTTTAATTTTTATCGTATTTTTTTTAGTTTATTTGAATTATTATTGTAATATTTATTTAATTATGAATGAAAATTTTATTTTTTTTAGAAAAAAAAAGTTACGGTCGCCATTATGGTCACTACTAGCAAGTTATGGTTGGGTGTAGTCTTGGAGAGAGAAAACTGATGTGGCGTTGATGTGGCAGGGGGTGACCACAATATTTGTGGTTGCCATTAGCATTGGCCTTAGTACTGATTGTTATCAGGTTAATACTGATTGTGTTAAGTTAATATGGATTGGCAAGAAAATGCCTTGGATTGTGTTTTCTTGGTTTTGGACTAACTTTTCAGGTATAACACAAGCAGTATGGATATGGTTTGGTGACTAGGTGTTGCAGCACATGTGGTTCTCTTGCTAATGCTCATTTGAAGGCACCACATGATAGGACTTACTGTAACAATGAAATATGTGATGCCCAAGCAATATGTGGCATCCTGTGCTTTAAATGAACATGAATTGATGGTTTTAGTTGGTCAGATCACTCTGCACTAACCCACTCTTTGCCATTCTATCTGTTTACAGATAGTGTGACTAACCTAAGGGCATCGGCGTGAAACGTGAGCAATCATGAATCCAACACTTGTGTTGGAGGAAACACCGCCACGAGTGGAAACCTGTCGGAAGGCCCTTTTAATGGGACTATCCATCACGAGGCGGTCTATGCATGAAACCATTGGTTTTCATCAAACCGGAGGCCATATGAGGCGAACTTGATTAAGTGTCTGTCACCACACTTAATTCCTTCAATAATGGGGTTTCGATATTATAATTTCCAAATTACAAGATAATCTTGATGGGTAAAGTTAATCTTGATGGTTATAAGTTAGTCTTGATAATCATAGTTAGTCTTGATGAACTAGCCGTTAGTACTTATTCCAAAAGTCATTATGCAATGATTACTTTTGCAAGTAGAGTTGTTAACCTTTGTTTTCCTATAAAGAGTTTCCTAATTGGTGTTTCTTCACTTATTACCATAAATATTTATAAGGCGGTTCAACCAATATTCTCGAAATCTCTATAAATTGCATAACTCTCCAATTTCTTTCACCACAGACCAATAAAGGCTTTTGCGACTTAATCCCACTTTTCTAACCCTAACATTGTTCATCCATGGCTCCTCTTGACTTTGTCGACAAACATAATATGGTGGCATGCTTGGTATTTGATAACGCTACACGCGTCGTTCGGGGTCAAAGGAACTTCCTTTTCGTCGAGCAAGTTTTTCAACACCCTAGGCAGTGAACCTAATCGTTGTAGTGTAGTATTAGGGTAAGCCACGGGAATTGATATCCTTCTATAGGGGAATAGGAATGCTAGTGAGAAGTTACTACGCTAAGGTTGGGGTTGAGGAAGATTATTTTTTTATCTTTTTATGTTTTTAGGAAATGGAAAGGTACGAATCTCGGGGTATTGGATTTGGGGGTTGGTATTTCTACCGATTACTCTACTAGTCTAATTATCTAATCTAAGGTGTATGTAGTCTATGTCTAATTATTGTGTGCTCGTATGATGATTTAAAGATGTGTTTACTTAGGTTTTATTACTCCTTAATTATCTCCTATTGATGGTTGAATTGTCACGTCCTTATTCTTAATCGCGTTGTGTGTCTAAGGTCGTAGGGTATTATGCGTTTATCCCTAACTCTTTGAAACTACCAAAGGGTATTGCCTACAAAATCTCTAGGATTTATAAACTTAACACTAAGGTACTCTTCGGATGGTTTAGCCTACAATGACTCTAGGTAATATAAGCTAAGGTTCACCAAGATTAATCAAGCATTAACTACACAACGGATGATCTATCACAATACTAGATCATTAACAATTAAGATAAGAAACAACCAATCAATATTCAATAATTAAGTTTCATATTCCCTAAGCAAACACACAAGTAAATTACCCGGACATGGGAAACATGCAAGCATACACACAATTAATTGAAGACATAATTGAATTAGTGAAGTAAAACACTTATCTTGATGTAAGATAGGGTATGGAACCTAAAATCTTGTACAAGACGACCTTGGTTCGGTTTAGGTTTTACTCCAAAGACTACACCAAAGCGAAAAATTTGGATTCTATATATAAGATTACAAATGCGACGGCGTCACCCTTTAATTTGTGGCGCGTCGGTCGCCGTATTAGGGTTTCGTCTTGGCGCGTTAGTCTTCTGACGGTGTCACTTTATTCTTGTGGCGCCGTCCCTTCGATCTCTAACGTCGTCTGGATCAAATCTAGGGCGTCGAGTTGCGGCCGCCTACTCTTTTAAAACACAAAGCCGTCACTTGTAAATGAGCAATTTGGCTCTTGAGCCGTCACAAAAGTTATCCGGCGGCGTCGCGAGATAACACTGCGCCGTCGCCTTCGTTCAATGACTGAGTGTCTCGAATCTTGACTTTGGCCATTTTCTTCATATATTCGCGCCTTTTCGTCCGAATAAGTGTCATTCCAGCATTTTGCCTTCAAGATACCTAATAAGTGAAAAGGAACGATATTAAGTAATAACGGATACAAAAGTGATGAAATAAGGGCTTAAACGACCCTCAAAAGGTACATTTAAAACCTTATCAAATATCCCTACACTTGGTATTTGCTTGTCCTCAAGCAAATGTGCTTTAACTAATCAATTTATAAGTTAGAGGTCATGAAGCATCAATTTAGAACAATTCACAACACATATAAGCCCCAAAAATCATAACAAGCACGAATACATACTAGCACCTCACATGGGGTGTTTGGATACTCACATCTCTCGGTGTATATGAAATATAACAAGTTGAAAATGGAAGATAAACACTCATTAATCGGTCCTAGTACATAGATTACCATAGGCTTGAGACTAGATCAAACCTCCATCGCTTTGGCGTAAGCACCTAGGAAAGACTATCCAAGAGGTCTTTTAAAGGGTTGTAATGATAGGCTTACGGTAGGGAAACAAAGGGTTTGGTGGGATAGGTTATTTAGTGGTGGCAAGTCAAAAATCTTTATGTTACAAGCATGCGAAGAGTGGCGTTGCTAAGCCAAGACTCGACACTCTAAACTCTAGATAACTGGAATAAACAAACATAAATTGAAAGATAGATGTAGGATGGTAGCCCGTATATTTTTTTTTGTTTTTTGTTTTTTGTTTTTTTTTCAACACTCTATTTTTTTTTCTTTTTCTCTTTTTCTATTTTTTTTCGATTTTTTTTCATACACTTTTACTCTACCATCCTCTATGATAACATCAAAATGATAGAGATTTATAGGCACATCCCTACACTTGAGTTTTTATTACTCTATTTTTTTTTCTTTTTCTTTTTTCTATTTTTTTTCGATTTTTTTTCATACACTTTTACTCTACCATCCTCTATGATAACATCAAAATGATAGAGATTTATAGGCACATCCCTACACTTGAGTTTTTATTACTCTAACACTAATATGACCCGAATTGAAAAGATCAAAATACTTGGAGTACATTATTATGCAAATAAATGGAATTTGAATTTAACGTTCCCTTCCCGTCATCTCATAAAGTTTAACTTTTCCCATGAGTCCCAATTGTCCCAAAACTGTGTACAAAGGATATGACTTGACTTAGCAACTTATGCGAGCAACAAGATAATTGAACTAAGGGTTTAGTGTGATAACAATAATGCACTAAAAGTGAGTGCATACAAGGTAGGGTAAGGCGATTTGGGTGTACATTTGGGGGTGGGGTGTAAACAATGCTCTTCATTGATATTCCGGAAAACCGAAACATCACGAGAACCGCGAAAAGGATAGGCTCTGAGGGGTTAACTAGGGGTATCGTGTACTAAAGATGAGTACAACACAAAGGTGTGGGGGAATTACTCAAGAGATGTGGAAGAAGTAATTATATTACGGGTATCAAACAAGGGTTATCCTAATGCCTCTTATCATTTAGTTATTCCTAACTACACAAGTGTAGTCTTACTAGCGATCTCGGAATGAATCACAAAACAAGTTCTAGAATCTATTATACACTCTAAGCATTAAAGATGAATGCTTTAATTCCTACAAATCTAAGGGCGATCCTCAAATTTTGGGTGGAATTTAAGTGGTAAAGGGTTTTTGTGCTAGTCATATAATTTCATATCCATGAGACGCTTTATTAAGACTAATGGCCCACACCTACATGTCATGAAAAATTTTAAATTTGGTGCCAAAATTACTCTAACCGATATTTCTCATGGTTTATTACACAATTGAAATTGGACAAGGCAAATAGTCAAGGATAAGCATAGTTTCAAAGTTCTGTTTTATTTTCCTCCTACACTTAAACCGAACATTGTCCCCAATGTTCCCGAAAGTATCAAAGTAATGATAATGGAAGGTAATTAAAAGCGAAAGAAACTAGTAGTCCCGATTAGCTCGGTAGGATCCGTGTAAAGTGGTGGTTACATCTTTCTTCAAGAAGAACGTTTCCGTTAAAAGCTCCTTCTCATCTTATGTATCTTCTTCTTGGTAAATTAAACCTGCACACTTGAAGAAAACCAACGAAACCTTCGCGTAAAATCGGTGGCAACAATATATATAAGACTATACTAAACTAGGATATAATGCTTGTGGAATGGATGTTTACAGATTTTCTAGAAAATTAAGACCTGAAAAATTCCAAAATTTTATAAGTAGCTCGAAAACGAGAAAAAATCATAAGTCATTTACGCTCCTCCCGGCGTCGTCGAGTTGCGATCTGACGCCGTCGGTTATCATAACGAAACTGGTGCGATTTTCTGGAAAAATTCGGAAAATTTATATCTTTAGAATTTAGAAAAATTCATGCAAAACATCCATTATGACTCGATACAAGCATTTGACTCACACATATATATCTTTTCAATAATTGTAACTCTCATGTTCACGTTCTTTTAAAAATGTGTGTAATGTTCCCTACACTTTTGTAAAATACCTTTATATGTAATTAAGACGAGGTTAAAGATAAAATAAAGCATTTTTACAAAGTCAAACATGAGAACATACAATAACGAATAGATATATGACACACAAATAAAAATGAAAAACAAATACACATGGGTTGCCTTCCAAGAAGCGCTTGTTTTTGTTCGAGTCATGAGCTTGACTCTACCCTTATTTAACGGATAAAGGGGAAGTTTTTTCTATACTTAAGATTAAGTGTGGGTGATAGTAGCGATACACACCCTTAGGGTGGAAATTTGCTACGTGAGGAGAGGGTGATGGGTGATTTATATGCTCAAAGGGGTGTGCTCCATTCATTATAACCTTACCTAATTTTATGGGTGTAACGGGTGAATGCAATCTCTCTCCTAAAAATGGATCATCTTCTATCAACTTCAAAAGATTCTTAGTTAAGGATCCATCTTAACCTAATAAACCCGGTTTAAACCCATAATGTTTCTTGTTATCAACCATGAATGGGTGATATAAGTGTGTAAGGTCATTGGTTACTCCTATATTAGCTTACACTCTACATGGCCTAGATTCTACCACCTTTATCAAGCAACTACCCGGACTATCTATTTTGATTGGTGGATTGGGGCCTAATTCAATTCCAAGATTCACATCTAAAGACAGAAAATTGGGTAAGGTTTTTGGTTGAGGCTCCGGTTCATCAAAATTAGGAACTTCCCTAGGACTAAGAGAGAGGTCATGACAACAAGCATCTAAACCTACATTCTCTAGTGGCGTCTGGTCCAAAGGTTCTATATCAATCGGGGTTCCTATAGTCTCTTCTACTTCTTCCGGGTAAGTTATAGGCGATGTGTGTTCCTCAAGTAATGGTAGGGCTTGTGGGCTTGGAGTTTCCACCTCATTCTCCATTATATCTAGATCTCCTAAATGTTCATCATGTGTTTTAGTATGATCTAACCCAAATACACTCCTAAGTATCTCAAATCCGTCTTTAGCCATTTCAAATTCTTGGTCCGATTCATAAGAATCATTCTCAAAAATTTGATCACTATGTTCTATTTTCCTAAAGGATTCCCCACGCGTGTCATATGTTTTGGTGAAATCTATCCCACGCATGCAACTAGGTAGTTCAACTATAATCATCTCACAATCTTGTTCGAGTTTAGGTTCCATGTTCTTAAAAACTAGGTCTTTTTGATCATGATGCCTAAGGTTGGATAAATCCTCCTTATCCATTTCCTCAAGTTGTGACAACTGATGGTTTATGCTTAGGAGGCTTTTCTCAAAAGATTTCCAGATGGTCTCACTAAAAGGAGTTGATTCTAACAATGATCGTTGAATAGAAGCCACACAAGCAAAAAATTTATCAAATCCATCCAACCTTACACCCGTCTCCTTTTGGATATCTCTAAGATCACTCACAAATTCATTAGAACAATAAAAAGCAATCCAATCTGCAAAATTCAATTGTTCCTCATTTGTTAATGATTCAAATGCAACTTCAATTGCCATAGCGACAAATGAAAAGGGTTTTATGAACACAAACATAAAGAAGGGGGATAGACTACAAGGAAGCTAAAAATGAGAAAAAAAGCTTACTTGATAGGTATCAAGTAAGGAAACCTAAATGAGATAGAAATCTAAATAGCTATTCTATTCCCCAGCAGCAGCGCCAAAAACTTGATAACGCTGCACGCGTCGTTCGGGGTCAAAGGAACTTCCTTTTCGTCGAGCAAGTTTTTCAACACCCTAGGCAGTGAACCTAATCGTTGTAGTGTAGTATTAGGGTAAGCCACGGAATTGATATCGTTCTCTAGGGAATAGGAATGCTAGTGAGAAGTTACTACGCTAAGGTTGGGGTTGAGGAAGATTATTTTTATCTTTTATGTTTTAGGAAATGGAAAGGTATGAATCTCGGGGTATTGGATTTAGGGGTTGGTATTTCTACCAATTACTATCTAATCTAAGGTGTATGTAGTCTATGTCTAATTATTTTGTGCTCGTATGATGATTTAAAGATGTGTTTACTTAGGTTTTATTACTCCTTAATTATCTCCTATTGATGGTTGAATTGGCACGTCCTTATTCTTAATCGTGTTATGTGTCTAAGGTGGTAGGGTATGCGTTTATCCCTAACTCTTTGAAACTACCAAAGGTTATTGCCTAAAAAATCTCTAGGATTTATAAACTTAACACTAAGGTACTCTTCGGATGGTTTAGCCTATAATGACTCTAGGTACTATAAGCTAAGGTTCACAAAGATTAATCAAGCATTAACTACACAACGGATGATCTATCGCAATACTAGATTATTAACAATTAAGATAAGAAACAACCAATCAATATTCAATAATTAAGTTTCATATTCCCTAAGCAAACACACAAGTAAATTAGCCGGACATGGGAAACATGCAAGCATACACACAATTAATTGAAGACATAATTGAATTAATGAAGTAAAACACTTATCTTGATGTAAGATAGGGTATGGAACCTAAAATCTTGTACAAAACAGCCTTGGTTCGGTTTAGGTTCTTACTCCAAAAGACTACACCACAAAACGAAAAAATCGGATTCTATATTACAAATGCGACGGCGTCACCTTTGATTTGTGGCGCGTTGGGTCGCCGTTATTAGGGTTTCGTCTTGGCCACGTTAGTCTTGCGACGGCGTCACCTTATGCTTGTGGCGCCGTCCCTTCGATCTCGGCGTCGTGCGGATCAAATCTAGGCCGTCTGAGTTACGATGCCCTACTCTTTTAAAACCTGAAGCCGTCACTTATAAATGAGCAATTTGGCTACTGAGCCGTCACAAAAGTTGTCCGACGGCGTCGCAGAGAACACCTGACGCCGTCACCCTAGGTTCCAGCAGCCTGAGTGTCTCGAATCTTGACTTTGGCCATTTTCTTCGTATATTACCGCCTTTTCGTCCGAATAAGTGTCATTCCAGCATTTTGCCTTCAAGATACCTAATAAGTGAAAAGGAATGATATTAAGTAATAACGGATACAAAAGTGATCAAATAAGGGCTTAAACGACCCCTCAAAAAGGTACATTTTAAAACCTTATCAGTATTGCCAGATGGACATGATGAATTTGTAGAGATTGTAGCTTTTCTAAACCGTAGCACTATCAGGTTTGCTCTTCTTTTAAACCCTACAATCTTCTGTACCCCTGTCAGAAAGTTTTGGCAAACTACAATTGCCTCAACAACTGAGGAAGGGGTACAACATTTAATTGGTACAGTGGATGGCACTCAAATTGTTATTAATGAGGCATCTCTAAGACAACATCTTCTTCTTAGAGATGCTGAAGGTATTACCACTTTGCCAGTCACTGACATTATTTAACAACTTACATTGATGGGGTACATACATGACAATACTATAAACTTTCACAAAATTCAGTTTTCCCTACAATGGAGATTTCTCATTCATACCCTCTTACACTGCTTGAGTCACAAAAGGACTGGCTGGGATGCTTTTCCCACAAGCATAACCACAGCCTTGATCTGCCTTGAAACAGGCAAGGTATTCAATTTTTCAAATTACATATTTGAGGGTATGCTTAAAAATGCTGTTAGTAAAACCAAGTTTCTGATGTATCCCAGGTTTATTCAAATGTTTTTGGATCTTCAGAAACAAAACCTACAACCTCATAAAAACATTTATCCATCAAAAGTACTCACAGCCAAAGTATTTTCCAATATGTTAAGGGCTGTGGTAAGGTACAGTGAGGTTGTAGTGCCATTATTTCCTAACATGCTTACTGCAGAGGGTGAAGGACCATCAAGCACATGTGGCTCCCAACACACACCCACCAGTTTTGATCATTCACCACATCCACAAACTTCATCAACCAGTAGACATATCAGTCAGGAGAGTGGGATAGCTCAACCCCATTCTTCTCCTAACCTTGTACCAGATGAGCCTATCCCAAGTGTTGAAGGGGATAGAGTGGTGAGGGCTGCCACTACTCAACCAGGCTTAGAAGCTGGTGAGGAAAGTGGTAACATAAATAAGACCCAATCCATGCCAACACCTAGTGAGCAATCACAACGTGGACCCAAGCACATGCTAAAAAGGGGGGGGGGTGTATCTGCTCAGGCTAGGCCTGGGAGTGCATCTCAAATGCCCAGTGACCCACCTCTCTCAGCAGGTCACACAGCTGGAAGTGGTGAGGACAGTCTGACACTTTTGGAAATGACTGAATTGTACAGGTTTCTTTGTAGAAAAGTCAATACACTGGAGCTTGCACTGGATGAACATAAGAAAGCTACTACAAAGGTTCATACCAGGATGCTTTTAAAGATGAAAATATTAGCACATCAGGTTCAGCTTCTCTCCAAGCCACCTGCAACAGCATCTCCGGTCACCACTTCAATCAAAAGGAAGGCCAAGTTCATTATATCCAGTACATCTACAGAGAATTCTTCCAAACAGGGGAGGAGTTCTGACATTCAGAGTAGAAGGGAATTTGGTCAATGGCAGGGTGGTCAAGACTTTCAAAGCCCTTTCCTTGATGATGAAGAAGATGTTCAGACAACCACACATGCAGAAGAAGTGCTCAGTACTCCTACATGCACTATCAGTACTATTCCTGTTAGTACTCATAGTGTTGTAGTTAGTACTGATTGTACTATAGTTAGTACTCATGGTGCAATTCAATCAGTACTATCTCCAATCCTTCAAGTGGCTGCTAAAATACAACAAGCTACAACAACAGAGGCCACCATCACCACTACTACACCACATGGAGACATAGATGAAGAGAATAGAGTAACACATGCTGTTCTGGGACTTCAAAGCCTGAAGAAATCAGTCCCTATCTCTCCAACCTACAAGAAGCCACCTGTTTTGTATTTAAGAAAGAAGACCAAACCAGCAGCAACAAAATCTAAAGTAAAAGGAGTCTCCATCAGAGAAGGAAGTGCTCCACCATCCCCAACTCATTCAGTTCCCAAGATTGATCCCAAGGATAAAGGCAAAGGAATACTTGAAGAGGAACCTAAGAAAAAGAAGTTATCCAGGGTTGAGATTGAGAGGTTGAATGAAGAAGCGGCATGGAAGTTAGAAGCAGAGTGGGATGAGCAAGAATTGCAGAAAGAGGCTGCTGAGAAAGAGAAGAAAAAGATGGCTAAAATTGAAGAAGATTGGCACACTTGGGATGACATGAGAGCCAGAGTTGAAGCTACTCGGGAGGTACAACAAAAGCTGCAACAGGATCAAGGAAAAAGTGATTATGAAGAAGCTCAGATGTTAAGTGAAATATTGGCTAGAAGACAGAGCCAATTCAGACAACAAAGAGAAGTTGAAAAGGCTTCAAAAACTTGTGCAAATACATCAATTATCAAGGTGAAGATAAGAGGACCTTGAAGCAGCTCAACCAATTGGCATAGGAAACTCTTCAAAAGCTGGCTGACAGAACTCAAAGGAACATACTCAACTTCAGAGCTATGTCAGATGCTGATTTCATCAGAATCTCACAACCCATTGATCCCATTACAAGTTTTAAAAGACCATCTGAAGAAGGAGGTTCCTCATCTGCACCCAAAGATTGAAAGCATCTGAAGATGAAGGTGGACTTACTGAAGAGGAACTGAATCAGATGATGTTGATTGAATCTCCAGAACATGCCTTATATTCAGAGCCCATCAACACTAGGTATCCAATACTTGGCTGGGATATCTACACTGAAGATGGAAAAGACATTGGCGATTCACGGAGCGGTGGAGCGACAAGTGCTTACTTATACTTGGTGGATCTGTTTGCATCTATTGATGGGATGATTCTTTGAAGCTATGGGAATTGGTCAAGAACGGTTCAAGAATAGAGATCCAGATAATGACAAGGATGCGGAATTACTTTTGAATTGCGAATATATTTGAACTGACCCACTGGAGAACAATGGAAGTATCAAGCGGTGAGGAAGAACTGCCTTGGACATTCTTTGGATTCATGTGGACTACACTTGGTTACTACGTAATGGGAAAGACATCTACAGCTGGTTGAAAGAACTTAGCCACTTGCCCTAGGAACACTTCGGAAATGCTTACAACAGGGTTAAAATGGGCAATGCGGTTGAAATGGCTAAGGAGTTCTTGATAAAGATTTTGATCGGTGGAAGACCTAGCGTAAAGTGATGTTTGGAAGAATCCTCAAGGCGAAGAAAACTTGTGATTAAAAACCCAATCACAAGTTTAGGGACGTTTGTTGGGAATATGCTTTTGGGAGTTAATACTTATTTCGATGAGAGTTAGTCTTGATAGTGTTAAATGATAAGTATTAACTAGTTAGTCTTGATAGTGAGAAAGTTAGTCTTGATAGCTTTAAGTTTGTCTTGATGTAAGTATGGAATGTCGTGTAAGAGTTGTAAGAGCATATCTTCTATTCCAATAGAAGATATGATATACTTAGTCCGTAGTTATCTTTGTAAGGGATCTCCTTAGTGTATAAAAGGAGATCCTAGCTACGTTAAACATACATCTCATATTCTAGCCGTCTAAAGTAGAGCTTCAAGGTTGTAAACCCTAGTACTAGGAGAGTACTCGTATTATTGCTTAATAATATTGAAGCTATTGGTGTTATACTTTGTTTACATTATCTTTGCATTAATCTTCTAAGTGCATACAAGTAGATTCCGCATACTTGTTTGTATTCAAACAAAGTTTCTCATTGTTGTTTTGGATCCATCCAAGGCAACTAACACGTTTGCAAGCTAAGTGTTCTAGATCTAAGGTTTGGGACTCCACACATGCTGAACAAAGATGATCTTTTTCATAATTTAACCTGGGCAAGCCCTTATGAGGTCCTTTCTGGAAAGATCATTGATGGTACCGAAGTTCAAGTGATTGAGATGACGATGCCATAACCATGACTTTGTTTTGGATGCTTTTCACAACAGACAAATTGGAGAAGACTTCATCATGTCTTCGATAGAGATGGTGTACAAATTAGTGCCACGAGTTCCCTTTAAAAGCTCAACACTGTCCAATTCTCTAACGAAGCAAATGTGTTTTCTGAAAGCCACTTCAAGATCAGAGTCGCAGAATTGACCAACAGAGAACAAATTATGACCAAGACCTTCTACATAATATACCCGAGAGATTACACTGTCACCAAATACATAATCGTTCCCAAATCTAACAGTCCCAATGAATTTATTCACAAAGTTCTTGAGCCGTGAGCAATCTCCAGTCATATTCTTTGAATAGCCTGAGTCCAAATACCACAGAACGATTTGTACGACCTGCAGTTGAACACAGACAAGTATGGATGACTGGATAATTTGGATCCCCATGAGAGAATGGGTTCCAATTGGTTAGTAAATGAGATTGGAACACCCACATCAGTATTAGAAGCTATGACATCATTAGTGGTGGATGCAAGACTAGTAGTAGCACTGGGCCCATGTGAAGTATAACTACTTCTTAAGGGGATGATCCTACCAGTAGGTTTCATTCCTTAGTGGGCATAGATCTATACCTTTTAGGGCAAAATTCATTGATTTTGAATATACGGCCAGTAGTTATCCATTTATAACCCACATTATTGAATTTTCTCCTTATAGGTTTCCAATAATTACTAAATTTTTCCAAATTGGCTTCCTGACTTCCTTAACCTGTTTAGCCCTTTTGACTAGAGATTTAACAACATTTTTTTAACTCATTCACAACACATTTATGATAAATACCAGAAATCAAACATTCTTTACATGTTTTGCAAATAGTAGCAGAATTCGAATTAATTACAATACGCTTATAGCTAATACTAGAATCAACACGATTCATCTTATTCAACTCAAACTTATTATTCCTAGGGTGGTCTTCTACTTTCTTCCCTTGATCACTCTTGGCTCGCGTGATCCTATCTTGCTTTGTATTGCCTGGAGGCTTTGACCCGCTTAACTTAGTGTCATTGGTATGTGCCAAAACACATACCATTTCTTTGTCAAAATAAACCCAAAATAACAAGAAAAGAGCTGTTTATTGCTAATATCTATTGGTTTCTTGAGTTTATGCTTGTGCAGGTACAGATTTGACAAAACAAACAAAAAGAAGCCAAAACCGAAGAAAACCGAGCACGAGAGAAAGAAGAGTGCAAAAGCCGATGCTAGGGATGCTATTTATTGGATTTGGAAGCTCAAAGTTATATTTTGCGAAGTTCGGGATCATCATTGAGAGTTTTCACAAATCACCATTCATCTTCCCATATTTACACTTTACACCCCTCATTTTCCCATAATTACACAATTCACCTTCCATTTACCTAAATTACCAATATCACCCTTTCCATTTCATAATTTACACAATAGGTCCTTGGTTTTCATTAATAAACATAATTGATCCTTGTGTAAATTTGGATACTACACTTGATTATTGTCCAAGTCCAAAATAAATAAAGTCCAACATTTATATCCATTTTCAACTTTGGCCCATAACCAAACCAAGCCCATTCCTAAAAACCCTTTACCCACTCTCGTTTATATCAAATCCAAGACCCGGTCAAATAAACAAAATTACCCATGGTCCTCCTTTTAATCCGGTCAACCAAACCCACCCCTGAAACCAATACACGCCAAAAGAAAAGATACCAGCTTTTACTGTTACCATCCCAATTCCCCAATTACCCTGATTAACCCGTACCTTAAGTGATGTTCTAGAAGGGTCTGACACGTTGTCAGAGTGTGACGCTTGGGATTGCCAGCTTGGCGTTTTGGAGGTTTCTTATTGGTCTTAACACATCACACCTTCAATCCAACGATTGTAAGATGGAATGGTGGCACAATGAATAGATCAAGGGCAGAGATTAAGCATCTAGGAGCTTCTGAAGATCACCTCATCAGCTATTTATAGCCCCATTCAGTCACAAGAGTCCTTTGTCCAATTTCTTATGTATTAGAGAAATTTAGGCCGTTTATTTACTTCTCATTTTATTGTTTTCATAGCTTAATCAAGTACTTTTCATTGTAATTTCACTTCAATCTTGTAAGTCACTTTATTAATCAAGTTTTCATTAATCCATTGTCAATTTGAGTTTTTATGCAATCTAGTTTCAAATCCATTTTAAAGCTGTCCAAGTAGTTTTAATTAGCTTACATAAGCTTTAGCAAGCTTATTGTGAGCTTATTTTGCTTTAATTCTGTCTTAATTCTCAAAGTCTCATTTTTCAATAAAAGTCAAACATCATAGTCAAATTGGTTTTCAATTAATTTTTGTTCTAAATTCATTTTATAGCTGAGTTTTAAGTGGTTTTTGAGTTGCTGAATTCATCTGTGGTCAAAGCTAGTTGATGTCATTATGTTTAATTGCATTTTTGAACTTTAGGGAGTGTTTGGATTAGTTTAATTTCATAATCTAAAAGGTTTTGTCAATCCACTTAACTTTGTTTAGTGTTAGTGACGGTTTTTTGAGTTTTACAGTTAAAATTTATAAGTTTTTCAAGTAGTATTTATGTTCTAAGAAGTTTTCTAACATGTCTCAAATCTATGTTTTCTGTCCAAACAGTCTCTCCTACTTGTCCATTTTGAGGTAATAATCAAGTTCCATGCTAGTCTAAATTAATTTCTCTTAATCTTAGGATATCCTAGTTTAGTTGTCTTGATCTTATCTGCCATGTAGAAGTTTAGATTGCTTATCTTCTTTAGTGTTAAGTAGCTTAGTTAGCATCTGTTTGCCCCATATCACTTTTATTTAGGCTTGTTATTTGCTTAATCCTCTAGAGTTTATGCCTAATTTCTGTTCCCCTCAATAGCCTAGATGTAGGATTAGCTATTTTAGATTAGATTTCAGCTTATCCAAGTGCTTAAACAGATATGCAATTAAGCTTTTTCCCCTTTATCTGTTACTGTAGCATCAGCACTAATGTCCCAAATTACCTTTAGTTTTGATTTTTAATTTCTTCACCTTAAGTCCTTTTGAGCAAAAATTTTGGATTCTAGCACTTTGGTTGGTTGTTGTTAAATGGGCATTTTTAGTTCATTTTTATGATTTTTCTAAGCTAGTGTAATTAGTGCTTGAAGTAGCCACTTTAGGGCGTTTGGCATTTAGTTATTAGAATATGATATTGTGCCTTTTACCTTATAGGTTGTACTTATTAGATCCAAATCAGTTGCATTAGGTTCCAGTTGGTCAGATTTAGCTTATATTAGCCTGTGGTAGCATATGGTAGCTTGTAGTAGCTTATAGCTTATATCATGTAGCTTTTCAAAATCAGTTTCTAGCCCAAATCATATCTCCTGTACTCATAAGTTGTCTCTGCTATTTTTCCTGGCTTCTCAGTAAAATTTTAGAATTTTATGGAATTTTTCATATTTTTCCTTGCTCTTTTGCTATTTTTCTGCATTTAAATTCATTTTAAGCATTTTTAATTAGCTTTTAATCCAAATAAATCAGAAATGTTCAGAAAAAATGCAATTTCAATTTTCTTAGGTTTAGAATATTCAAAAAGTCAGAAAAAGTATTTTTCCAGAATTTTCTTAGCTTAAATAGTATTTTCTAGTATTTTAATTAGTTTTAAATTGTTTTTAATTCATAATAAATAGAGAAAAATTCAGAAAAATGTAATTACAGTTTTGAAAATTCTTTTTAGTTAATTTTGATTTTTGAAAAATAGTTTTGTAATTTTCTTGCATGTTTTAATAATTTTTAGTATTTTAAGTATATTTTAAATGTTTAAAATTAGTTTTAATTCAAAATAAATCAAGAAAAACCCAAAAAAATTAATTTTAAATATCATTTTTAGCTATAGAAAAATAGTAGTTCATTTTTATGGGTTAAATTAGAATAGTTTACATTTTATTCACGTTTTATTAATTACGGTTTTAGTTATAATTTGCATATTTAGTCGTAATTCCTTGTTTGGATCATAGATTTAGTCGTTTTTATTGCTTCCCTTTACTATTGCTTATCCCATAGTTTAGAAATCCTCAAAAATCATTTTTACCTATTCGAATCCTGAATCACGCGACGTGAGTTGTTAAACTCCATTCATCCCTCGCTGGGAAAACGACCCGGGAAAATACATACCTTTGTATTTCTTTGGAAAATATCTGTGTACTGAATTCGACAAATCAGTCACTGATTACTCCTATAAAAGGAAGGATGGGAATATTAGTTGGTTTCACTACTTTCTGCATTCCTGGAGGTCTAGAAGTCCTGGGATCTGAGATTCTAGGAGGCACATCAAAGGTCACATGCTTGACTTTAGGCATACAACATGGCATAACTACACTATCTTTCCTAGTACCAGATTTAGGACATGTTGCGATTATACATTCTAAGAAGTTCTTGAGATCGTTTGGCATATAAGCATGCATGCCCAATCGCATTATCGAGTGGATTCTCTATCTTATCCTCTTCTACAATCTCACGGAGACACTCTAGACTATCCTTAAGGTACGAAAGATATGTTTGAAATGCAAGTTCATTATTCCTAAGATGAGGGGGAATATACTTGACAGTCATAGCATATTTAGTACAAACAGGCACCTTTGGTGCGACATTTTCACCACTGGTGATTGGCATTTTCCCTTTTACCTGACTCTTCAGATTCTCAATTTCTTTTTGCAAAGACGTTATCTTTTCATTGTTCTTGTCACGAGTGACCTTAATTGATTCATATAACTCCTTGAAATGCAGTTTAACCTTTTAATTTTCCTCTAGAAAACATTCATTTTCATATTGTAAGACATTAATGAGGTTTTGAAGATGGAAATTTTGAGAATTCTGAGAATCTAAAGGAGGAGGCA
Source organism: Chrysanthemum lavandulifolium (assembly GCA_022545495.1). Classification (NCBI taxonomy): domain Eukaryota; kingdom Viridiplantae; phylum Streptophyta; class Magnoliopsida; order Asterales; family Asteraceae; genus Chrysanthemum; species Chrysanthemum lavandulifolium. The sequence goes on from CM040244.1 coordinate 112,800,240, forward strand.
TATGGGAGCTAGACACTTCACTCTTTTCACCCTTCAATTGGGAAATTTAGGTTTTCAACCTTTTGATCGTGTTACAATGAGCTCGAATCTGTTCATCACGTTTGTTTATTTCAAAAGCTGCGTCAAACTCATGAGCATCCGAGCATGACTTGGCATTTGAGGTTTTAACATTTTCTTTAAGATGTTGATATTTTAATTGTAGATCAAGATATTCAACTTCCAATTTAGAAAAATGTCTGACCATGTTATCATGATCATCCCTTTCGATTTTATCATGCAATTTTGAATTTTTGGTCTCAAGCTCAATGACACGATCTTGGGAGACTTTCAAAGCAATAGACAATTCATGAAATTGATAAGCAGTAATGGAGTAATTCGTAACAGTGTAGAACACATCTTAAGTAATACATCTAGAAATCAAATTATCATTTACGATGTGAAGATTCTTCCTCTCAATCTCATTACTTTTAAGCTCACATTCATAGTCTTTAACCTCGTTTTCCATTTCATTAAACATCCTTTTCATTTATTTAATCTCTATATCTATGGCCTTTTGAAGACTCTCAAATTGTTCTTTTAGTTGTTTAAAGAAAGGGATAACCTCAGTTAAATAACATTCTTTTGTTTGCTCAAAGCCCCTTTCCCCTTCAGTGATTCCCGTTGGAGTGATTCTCTTTTTACATGTTTTCTCAAAGTCAACGAATAGTTGGTAAACTACATATAGGCTGACTAAGGTTTTGCTTTGAGTGGGAAGAGTTCTAAGCACTAAATGCATCGGTGTATTTGGTGGATACATAGTAGTTGGAGACAATTTCCTAAGGGGAGGATTCTTTTCAACAAGTTTATCCGTTTTTTTCTTATCCACATCTTTCTTCCAAAACACTTGTTCAGGGGTCAATTGAGTCTGGGGTCTAAACTTATTGAAGGCTATCCACCTTAGCATAATTAGGAGTTTTAAATGATATATTCCGATTTTTACACTCATGATCTTCTTTTAGTTTCTTTTCCATTTTCTTTCTAGAAGCATCTTCTAACTCTCTATCCTCTTCAGTGCTTTCTACACAAGTAGGCTTTTGTCTAGGCTTAAGGATTTCATTACCATCATAGATCACCTTTTGAGCAGCTTTTGGTTTCTTACCATAGTCAGGATTGGGTTCCTTTATAAGGCCAACACTATGCTCATCGCTTAATACTTTATGCTTAGTGATCATGTGAGCAGTCTGAATGGTATTCCCTTATACGTACAACTTGTTTTCAAGTTTGTTCTTCAAATTGTTTAGGTTGGAAAAATCATTTAAAAGTTTTGATTCCTTAGCATTGAATTCCTGCTTAAGCACTTTTACATTTTTTTAAAGTTCTTGCTTTTGCTTAACAGTTTTATTAAGTGTTTCTTTTAAGGAATTTAACTCTTGTTTTAATGTTTCTTCCCTAAAGTTACCTTTTCTGATAAGTGTACACATTTGGTTATCCATCTCCTGCTCACGGGTAGTCAATTCAAACTTAGCACGTTGTTCATATATGGCAACTTGTTCCTTATAGGCATTTAGTTCGGTGGTCATGGAATCATCGGTGCATATTCGATGTATTCATCAAATATACATTCATCATTGATAGCGAAGATGCATCACTTGGTACAATTATACTTTCATCTTGCTTCACATATTGATCATATGGGACAACATTGATATTACCCATATTTTCAATATCGATTCAATGATTTCGTTGATTGTACTTTGTTGTGAATCTTTGCACATCAACCACATCGTATAGTTTTAATACCTCGATATGATGGATTCCTTGGAGGGGCGGCTTGTTGAGGTGGAGAGACCATTGGAGTGATGTTAGCCATAAAGATGGTTTGTGCTGGTTGGTTCATCATCAACATTAGAGTCAAATGCATCACAATCGCAACTTGAAAGACATTGGGATTGTTACGAGCCACACCATGCAATCGTTGTTCATCCACATCTGCATCATAAGTTTTGGCATTTCCTCGACAAGAAACAACAACTCTTCCTCATCCAACACTGCTCCATTGTCTTGAGCTTGCACCAGTATCATCTTATCCCTGAACTACTCTACATTCTGTGGATGTTTTGGTTGAGTGCAGTTCCTAGCAATGTGTCCTTCCCCTCTACAATTGTAGCACTTGATTGGCTTCCCTTGACCCTGAGCCATGATCCTTCCTCGATTCTGATTGCCCACATAACCAGCTCCAGCTCCTACATTCCCATAAGCAGTTCCAACACCTACATTCCCATAACCAGTTCCAACACCTACATTCCCTTGTTCATTATGTGGAATATAAGCATTCTGCCTTCCTTGTACATTTTGCACTACAACCCTTCCATCTTTAATAGTAGCATGATTGTGTAGATTAGATGCAGTTCTGAGATGATTGTTGGTGTGGGGAGTGAGGTTTAGGTTTTGCTTTACCATAAGGGCCAGTTGATTTGCAAAGTGTTCCATGAACATGTCTGATGGCTTATAACCTGGATCAGGAATAAGTTTGTGGTTATGATCCCTAGTAGGTATAACTTGTGATGCTTTGGTACTTATCCCCACATTTGTGAAGAATGCAGTTTAATCATTTGAAGAGCTTGCAACAACATTGGTATTGAACTTTTCCATGATCATACGTTCAAAAGCAGCATGCTTCTCATGTTGGAGTAAGTAAGCATAAAGTTTCTCATAATTGGTGTTCCTGAGTCCTTTGTTTAGTCTGACAGCAGTGACAAATTTGTACCATTCGAGATTCATGTTGTTCACGAACTTGGAATTGAGCTGGATATTTGGCATTGTCATTTTGATGTTCCTCATATCCTTCACAATCTTGTGGAATCTCACATGATATTAAGTGACACTTTCCCCTGGATTCATTTTAAAGTTCTCAAAGTCATCATACAACTGAGATTCTCTATCTTTCTTGGTCAGTTCTGAACCAGAGAGAAGCATCTTGACATTATCCCAGACTGCCTTGGCTTTAGTGTTGTGATCGATCAACTTGTAAATGTCTTTTGGCAAACCTTGAAGTATGATGTTTGAGGCTCTAATGTCAGCATCATATCTCTTCTTCTCCTTATCATTAAGCTCATCATACATTTTTGGTCTTTCCAACCCTAACACAACATTTCCATCAACTATAGTTTCGAGAATATCCCTGGTAGTTCCAATTTGAAATGGTCCTTCATCAATTGACTTAAGGATGTTAACCCCACTCTCTTTTCCTAAGCAATACTATCTGATTCTTTGAGCCCAAGAGTCATAATAGGTTCTATCAAGCATGGGAGGACGAGTATCGGATCCTGTAGCTTGAACGTCATCAGCAACGGAAGAGGTGATTGTAGACATGATTCCTAAGTACACGGGATTTTACTACTCTTTGATTAAACCGGGAAATAGATTCTTTCACGGGTTTTAATAAATCAAGAGAAAACGTAAAACTTATCAAGAGGAAATGACAAGTCTCAAGAGACAAATCGCACAACTGACAAATCGCAGTGAATCAAACCGCTTAGTATCCAAATCGCTTAACACAAACCACAGTGTAATCAAATCGCTTTAACCAAACCGCTGTATCAAATCGCTTAGTGACAAACCGCTTAACACAAGTCGCTTGATGTCAAATCGCTTGAATCAAACCGCTGTATCAAACCGCTTAGTTACAAATCGCTTAACACAAATCGCTTGAAGTACAAACCGCTTAACTCAAAATGCACAATTTACAAACCACTTAGGACAAACCGCATAAGACAAATCGCTTAAGGACAAATCGCTTAACATAGAAAAACTTCAAGGGAACATAAGTACATCCACTACTTTGTCCTTTTTGTCTCTTTGTCTTAACACTCAAACCGCACAGGGATCAAACCGCTTAAGGATTTGATCAAATCGCATATACAAACTAAGTCAAATCGCATAAAACACGTATCAAACCGCATATAAAATTTGATCAAATCGCATGCAAGAAACGAATTCGAGAGACAAACCGCTTAGATGAAACTCTTCAAAAACTAAACTTTTCCAATCCAAAACACTACAACCAAGATGATTGAATCCTTCCAAATCAAAACCTAAACACTTATGATGATTCTAAACACAAAAGTACTATCAAAATTCAAACTTTAACACTAAATATGATCCAAATGATGAAAACTACTCAAAGCTCATTCAAACCCAAAAACCTATGAAAATCACTAAGAATTCAAGAACATGTAAGGTAGATGATCAAACCATGGCTCTTGATACCAAATATACATATTGGTTTTCACAAACACATAATCATGCACACATAGAATTCGAATGAGATGAGTTTTAGAGAGAGAAAGTGAAGAGAGTTGGGAACTTATAATGAGATAAAGAAAAATATATATTGAAGCTCTAACCCTTTGCCTTGCAAGGCAAAGGGTATTTATAGTGTGTTACATGAAATGCCTCCTATGGGCTGTGTATCAGGCATACAGTGGGTAAAGACCCGCCCGTCCTCCACGATATTACTTAACTAACTACTAACTATCACTAAATGACTACGACTATGAGATTTATAACGAATACATATACTTGAGGTGACCGAGTCTTTAACTACCGGATTTTCTAAATCCTAACATGCTTGTTCATTATCATCAAGGTGAGTTCATAGCCTTGATTTTACTTTTATTTGCAAACCATGCAAGGGAGATACATGCTCTAAACTATAACACAAGGTTTTTCATAACTGTTCGCTTCTTGATTATTGGAATTGCCTAAGTATTTAGCCATAAGTCCGCTGTATCATGAACCATTAGTCATCGCGAGTGAACGCATATATCGTGAATAGTACTATGGGGAGTAACGACCCCGTCTTGGTTATCGACAATAACCGGGGTGCACCATATTTGAATTGCATTAGGTAATTGGCTATTACCTCTTTTGGGGCAAAACTTACATACATCAGTAATTTGGTGTATGCAGTTGAGTCTTGGTTGCATGAGCTTAGCGCATAATAATCTGTGATTTTCTTTATGATATTGTTAGTTTACAATCATCATGTTCATATTCTTGTGTTCAACTATTATTTAAACCTATGGATTTCACTCAACATTATTGTTGACCTTTTAAGCATGTTATCTCAGGTAATCAGTGAAGATTATGTCTGAGGAACGGAGTGGGGCATACCAAGACCTTCCTTGTGGTGTAAACATAAAGTTGTCATTTCTTTCAAACTCATGCTCTATATTTTGGGAAAATACTTGAACAATTTGGAATATTTTGTAACAACTATGAGTTTTCGATGAATGATAACTACTTTTAATAGAACGTCTCTTTCGAGTCGTTTTCTATGATTATTGACTATGATCTCCATTCGAGTAACACCCCAATTAGTCTTCTGCTCTCATTATGATCTCGGGGGGTGTTACACTCCCGACCGATCAGTCATGAACACAACCGATTCGGTTTGCATTTTTGCAGAAAATTTAACTTTTTAACTTCACTTGGTCATTTCACCTTCCAAGTAAAAATTATTTTTACTCAAAAACTCAATTAGAGATTCACACAACAATTTTCCAACCAATTGTAAATTCCAAACTAACAATATCTAACTACTAACTCAAACTAAATCATAAAACCTCATCATCATTAAACTTAAAACCAAAAGTTATTGTCTTGTGATAAACCTCAAACCATAATCAAAGAAATATAAAAAATCCTAAATGCATAAAAGTAAATTCAAAATAAAAGATTAAGCACAAGAAAGTGCTTTTTATTTTTGTGGTGATGTTCCATTCTTCTTCATCCCTCGAAGTACTCATGTTTCAAAATGTCTTCACTTTGAAACACTCCCGATAGTTCACAGTTAGTTGCATGCGTCTTGAATTTCCTAGAAAAGTTTCTCCCACTCGGGCACAAAATATCAAACTTCACATGCCACTCTCCGTCTCCTTCCTCTTTCTTGTACACACTTGCTCCATCGAGTCCCCATTCTAAGTTCTTTCGTTGCACGTGCAAGGATCCGAGAAAATATGTAAGCTTTTTAAACACAAGAATATTTTTAAAAGGATTATAAAAAGCTTCCATTGCTAGAGCTCTCTCCATTTCGTATTCCAAATCAAAATAAGGTGGAACAATTGGACCATACATTTCCCTTCCTTGGTCATCACGGCCAACTTCAAAAATGTAAACACATCATTATCCATAAACTCCAAATCTTCCATGAACTCCAAAAACTTTTCCTCTTGGTTTGGTATGATATGTTTGCTTAGCAATTCTATCATCTATGGTCATGGTTCCTCTTCCAATATCAATTATTGCCCCGCATGTTCTAAGAAAAGGTCTACCTAGCAAAAGAGGTAAACTCTTATCCACCAGAATGTCCAAAACAAGAAAATCGGCTAGGTAAGCTTGATAACCGATTTGCACTCTTACATTCTTAACCTCTTCCATGGCCTTGGCTTGAGAATTGTCGGTCATTGTTAACTTTGCTTGGTTTGGTTGATGGTTATTAAGCCCTAATTTTTTATAGAGTGGGTATGGCATGACGTTAATACTAGATCCCGTGTCCGCTAGTGCATAAATTGGAGTGGTACCGTTCACTTTGATTGGTAGTAAAAAATTCCCCGGATCACTCTCCTTTCTTGGAAACCCCTTCTCTAAAATCCGATCCCTTTCTTCCTCCGTTAAGTTCTTGACCTCCAAACGAACTCTTGCTAACATTACCGCGTCAAGTTTCTTGCGGTACATGCCGTACATCACTTAATCTTGCAAAACTTCAATGACGGTTTCTTTTGATTTAATTCATTGAATTTTTGCTCTAAGTTCTCCAAGATAGCTTTTTTTTGTTCTTGGGTCAATGGTTTAAAGGTTGGTGGTGAATGTGGCGGTGATGGTGAGAAATCTTGGGTTTTGGTGGTGGTAGTAGTTGGGGTGAGTTTGTTTGATAAAGTTTTCTTCCTATTAGCTTTGCCCATCTTAACAACCTCCACGTTTACATTCTTTCCATGCTCCATATTCCCACATAGCTCCGTTAACATTTCATTCACACCATTTTCCTCTTCCAAATCCGTGATATTGATTCTCTTCTCCCCAAGCGCGAAATATAATTGGCACTTGGTAGTAACTAGAAATCTCGCCCAAAGCAAACATCGGGCTCATCCGCATTTCCTCCATCTAGTACAACAAAATCAGCTTCAAAGATATTGCCATGATATATTTCTCCCATAACCTTCATAATCTAGCCTCACATGGCCAAGCTTATCAAGCACCGTATCAACAATGTAATTATCACCATAAGCCATATTAAGTTGAGCATCCCAAGCACTCATGCCCTCGATACTACAAGGCATAGCAAACCGCATGAAAGGAGAATCATACCCCGTGAGAGGGGCTTGAGTTAAAACCACTACTTTATTCTTCTTAGGGACATGAACCTTGTTCTCCCCCATTCCTTCTAAAAACTCCATTCCTCCTGTCAATTCCTTCTTACTCTTTTCCAAAATATTTCCTATCTTCTCCAAAGAACTCCCCGTATCTTTGAACATTTCATCAAAATTCCTAAGGTACTCCGAAATTCCGCTCAAACTATCTATAAAATAACTTATCTATCAAAGCAAAACAAACAAAAACATAAACAACCAAATCATTAGTGTTAAGGTTTAGTTACAATCAAAACAAACTACAAAATACAATCTAAACAACTAAAGACACTTACTAAAACTAAACACACAAGCTAAAACCCGAGAATAAGAAAAAACAAAAATATTTAACGAGAGCTCCAACCGAATCGGTTGGTGAAATGTCTCAGTCCACTTTTACCCAGCCGAATGGGTTGCGGGACGCAGCCGATCGGCTCGGTGAAAATTTATAATTTTTTTAATAATAATTAATTATTAATTAATAAAAGACAATTAATTTAAAACATTAATTTTAATAAATGCAACTATTCATTTACCCTTATTTAAAAACTTTAACTACACTTAACTAAACCATTATTAAAAACATTAACTAAACATAAATTTATTAATTACTAATCATTACAACTAAACCTTAACTACCAAGAACTGAAAATTAAACTAAAGCATTAACACAAATTAAAACACAATTTAATAAAAACTTAATTAACTAAAAATAAAGAAAATAAGCAAAATCATAAAATAATCCAAAAAAGCACTTATAATTATCTAGAAAATTGAAAACACAGGAAAATAAACTAAACACATAAACACATAAACCTAGATTAACAAAAAGATTGAAAATGAAAAACACAATATTTTTTACGAGAGGTCCAACCGAATCGGTTGCTCGCGCAGCCGATTGGTAGGCCCTAAACCAACTTTTAGATTATTTTTTTTAGAAAACACTTATACTAGACTCAAACAATACCAGAAATACATAAATTAACAAATCAAATCAAATCAAATCTCTGGCAGCGGCGCCAAAAACTTGATGTGCTAACCGTGTGCAAGTTTTAAAAATTTATAAACACGATTTTACCGGACAATTACATTAACACATATGAGCAAGTATACTCAATCGTGATAGCAAAGGTGGGTAAGTCGAGATGGTCCCAAGGGATTTGTGGTAATTTGTCAAATTGTTTGAAACAAAAAAGTTTGTCAAGCCTTCCACGAAATTGATGTTATTCTAAAAACCAATTTAAAGAAACATATACTTGTGTGTAGGTCATAGTCAATTATCTAGAGTGTTCATGAAAGCTTGGTGTAAACTTGATGCAATGCACAAATCATAGGCAAATGATTCACAATCCATGGTTTATGTTTTGTAAAAAACATTTTAAGAATACAATCACATAGGTAATCCTTTCGGTCCTTAACCAATTGATTATTCTTTTGAAAATCCATTTGTTTGCAAATGATTCTTATTTAACTTCTTCTTACGAACACTTTTGGCCCTTACCTGATGAAATCGTTTCTTGTCTCGTTTAACAAGCAAATATGACGAGTGTCAATCATCATATCCCCATACTAGTTTGACACTAACGTTTTGGAATAAAACATAAAAAGAAATCCTTTCGGCCATTTATCTTACACATGTTATACCATCAAATTAAACAAGACTAGTCATTATTCCAACAAACTCATTAAACAAGAACAATTTACATGCATCACATATATAAGAACACTCCCAACAATTTCCTACATCTTACACACAAGTATATTCAAGAATTACTCCATTATAACCATAACAAAACACAACTAGTAAACATGTAATTGATATAATTCATAAGAACAAAAATTCATGACAAAGTTCATAAGAATACCTATCGGATTACAAGAACTAGAATTTGTGGAACTATAGCAACCACGCGCCTCCAATCGCCTTATACTACCCATAACAACTCCAAATTACTACCAAAACAGTTGAGAATTGTGCTCAACCAGTTCCTGGACGTTTTACAGACTTAATAGGATTTTAGGTTGAATAAAAGTGGTTGAGTTAATTACATAAATCGTCCTTGTGGTTTGGTCAAAATTACGGATCTTGTCCCTAAACTTTTTTTTCTGTGCGTTTCGTCCCTGTGGTTTACAAATCTTACGGATCTTGTCCACGATCAGGCCGGTCCCAAAAGGACCTCCGCAAAATACTCTCTAACGTGAGGACTAACATCATATTTTGGTTTTAACGATTGGAGTTAAATACATAAATCGTCCTTGTGGTTTGGTAAAATTCGCATCTTGTCCCTATGGTTTATTATAATATTTTTTTAAAAAGCTGTTTTTCTTTTAAAAATTAATTTTATTAAAAATTAAAATAAAATTAAAAAAAAAAAAAAACTTTTTTTAATTTTATTATAAAACGGATGAAGGCGTATAAAATAACGTTTTTATACGGTTTTCTCTATTTTTACGTTTCATTTGTTTTTATACGGTTTCGTTCGTTTTTGTATGAAAATGTATGAAAACATTTTTGTACAAAAATGTACGTTTTTGTATGAAAACGTATGAAAACATTTTTTCATACAAAAAGGAACTAAACCTTACATTTTTGTACATTTCGTTTGTTTTTGTATGAAAATGTATGAAACATTTTTGTACAGTACGTTTTTGTATGAAAATGTATGAAAACATTTTTTCATACAAAAAGGAACGAAACCGTACATTTTTGTACATTTCGTTCGTTTTTGTATGAGAATGTATGAAACATTTTTGTACAAAAATGTACGTTTTTGTACAAAAAATGTACGTTTTTGTATGAAAATGTATGAAAACATTTTTTCATACAAAAAGGAACGAAACCGTACATTTTTTACATTTTGTTCGTTTTTGTATGAAAAAATGTTTTCATATATTTTCATACAAAAACGTACATTTTTGTACAAAAATGTTTTCATACATTTTCATACAAAAACGAACGAAACCGTATAAAAACAAATGAAGCGTAAAATAGAAAACCGTATAAAAGCGTTTTTATACGCTTCATCCGTTTTATAATAAAATTAAAAAAAGTTTTTTTTTTTTTTTTTTTTTTTTAATTTTTAATTAAATTAATTTTTTAATAAAATTAATTTTTTTAAAAGAAAAAACAGTTTTTTTTTTTTTTAAAATATTATAATAAACCACAGGGACAAGATGCGTAACTTTTACCAAACCACAAGGACGATTTATGTAATTAACTCCGATCGTTAAAACCAAAATATGATGTTAGTCCCTCACGTTAGAGAGTATTTGCAAGGGAGGTCCTTTTTTTGGGACCGGGTCGGATCAGGGACAAGATCCGTAAGATTTGTAAACCACAGGGACGAAACGCACTGAAAAAAAAGTATAGGGACAAGATCCGTAATTTTGACCAAACCACAAGGACGATTTATGTAATTAACTCAAAGTGGTTAGTAATATTCTTAGTGTAAGCCTATTACTTCTTGGGGTGTGTCACCCTAAGCACATAGGTCTAGGTTCAATATATAACTAAGAACCCTTAACCAACAAGCCAAAAACGTTCTCCAAGAGTTAATATCAAGAAATGACCGGACTCCAATGATTAATGGAAGTAATGGCATCAATAAATGAGAATTTTGTAACTGCAACACTTCCCAACCGAATCGGTTGCGATGGCAGCCGATCGGTTCCTCTTATCAACTCCATCCAGCCGAATCAATTGCGGGCTCCAACCGATCGGCCAGATACCGTCCGTACAGCTTTTGTTGACTTTTCTCGATGCATGCCTTTTTTCTTGCTTTCGACACTGATTTTTAAGATAGAACTTGATAATTATTTGATGTAGATACTTAGAAATCATCATGCTTCCAATCATCGAGTCCTTGAGCCTTTTCTTCTTTCTTTTCTTTCTTGGGAATTATCCAAATGTGCATGAATTCATCATTTCTTCGTCTTTTACGATACCTGGCTACATTTACATACAAATACGCTTCCTTTGCAATTTCGCAACAATTATATGTAAATATAGCCGATTATCATACACAAAACTAACAATAACGCTACTAAAAACATGCTCATTCTGAGCGTTATCACGCCTCTACTCAACAGGTTATAATAACCTCTCCTATCATGTAACTGATAACAATAAAAAGCTTTCATAGACATTCTTCGGCCCCTACGTGTTAAAGTGGTTTCAATGTTAACATAGTGCAGGTCCATATGATAACCATGTTCTCCAAACACGAACAACAATGGAATTGGTGGCATATATATATATATATATATATATATATATATATATATATATATATATATATATATATATATATGCATGTAGTTTGTTAATCCGCTGCGGCTCAACAGAATGAGCTTCTAGTATTACATCAAAGTCACTTTCTATTTCCTATGTATCATCAAAACTATAGCACCAATTGCATCAGCAGTAGGTAATTCATATTGTGACGCTTTCCCAACGTTGAAGAGCCTAAATTTAAATTACGGCACTTCATGCTTGTGTAGTTTATCCCTTGCTGTCCTAAAAAGCTGTACCAATGCATTGTTGTGATCAAGGAATGTAATCAACGTTTGCACAATCTCTGGTCTTAAAAGGTTTCTTGCACCCTCTGAAAAATGATCCAACCTATTCTGAACCTCATGTTCCGTATCATAAATGTATAGCTGCAAAAACCTTGGGCTTGTGCCTGGTACTGAACATAATCTACCTATCCGATGATATATTTGACCTGATACTTTGAAAACATATGGCCCTCTACCAACATTTACGGATTCATCAATATTCACGCCTAGTGAAGTCATAGCAAACATTTGATTGTAAGCTCGCATGTTTTCTAAAAAATGGTTGTTAGAAAACAGGTCACGTATAATTGCATGATATTCTCTAATTGTCAAAAGCTTGACCCTTCCTTCCAAACAACAACGATTATATATAGGGCCCCCAGATACAGTTGAGTAACTCAATTTTTCTTCGTCCCAGAACACAGCCCTGCAATGACGACATACACGGTTGCAAGGGCCAAACTTGATGTATTCTGTCGGCGGCCCTGATGAAAAACAGTGTTGTTGTAAATACCCACTGCATTAACATATATTTAAAACATATGGAATAAAAAACAGACGTTGAGCCGTTGCATACCTGTTATAACCGAAGGACGGCTGCCGGTTTGCATACGTGGCATCTATGCATTAGGTGCAGCTTTTGTTGTGCGACGATGTTTTGTGGAACGATGTGTTCCACCTATATCAGCTTGCGAGCCACCATGTTGTGAAGTCCCTGGTTTAGCACAAGAATTAGTACCCGACCGTAAATCCAGATTAAAACATACTTGAGCATTCAATGGTTGAGCATAAGATATGCCCCCCGATTCGAAATCCAGATTCCGAGGAAATCGAGTTTGACCTGCAACACCCAACATGAAAATCACATATCCATTAAGATCTTAAAGCATGAACCCAAATAATTACAATAAATGATTTTAAACGGTTGCCACCAAACCTGTTGAATAATCAAAAGAAGGTCCAACATTAGGGACCTAAAATGTCTGTTGCAACAAAGAACTACCGTAACCATTAAAAGCTACCATACCTTGACATGGAAATGGCAAGCTGGTAGAATCAGCAACAACATTTTCACCCACAAGTCCTACATGATGAAGGCACCGAGATCGTTCAATCAAGCGCTAATAATATCTCGTAGCAATGTGCACACACTGTATGGTGCATTATGACTTCGCTTTTTTAACATTTCACTTGACGTTTCTAATCCACAACTATACGACGCGCTAGCCGTCCTTTTACGGCTCTGCTGACCATAATCCTGCCGCCTATAAATCGAAGAGCAACTGCAGTTATTCAAATTGGTCAAGACAAAACCTTCGTTGCAAGGTTCTCGTACAGCTAAAACACCGTCATCATATTCTGAAGTACAAACATCCAAACGTTCTGCACAGGACATAGCCCGAGCTTTCAAATCCAAGTTGACTGATAAGTAACCCAAACCTACAATACCAAAATAGTAAAATATCTGTCACAGTGTCAGTTTAACAATGAAAACCTATAAGTCCAAAAAATAAGAAAGTAAGCTCACAACCTGTTGAGTGTTTAGAAACATGTTCAGCGTCGTTCGAAACATACGCACCAACAGTTAAAGGGCAAGCTCTTTTGCTGGAAACCTCCTGCTCCTCTAGCACAACAACCTTCATTTTCAAGCTACATTGTCCTGCAGACATCTCAAGTAAAGTATCTGTTTCACCCACTTGACATTGGGAATGAGGCAGCGAATCTAACCTGCGATAACTATCTAACAACGAATGACCCTCGATACTAACATTGCGCCGAAAAGTCTTATGATCATCAACACCACATACTCCAACACTGTAAAACCCCCAAAATGGCTCAGCGGAAGCACACAAGTATTGGGGTTCTACTAAATTGATATCACAACATAAGCATAGAACAACTGATTTTCATAAAGAAACTTATATTCATTCTTGGAAACAATGTTTACATTATTGATTTAGTGCGGAAAACGGCCCATTATAAAAAGGTGGTCCCAATACATAAATCAGAGTCGTCTATGACCATGCCATGCCTTTGCCTTGCGCCTCCAAATATAAGTTATCACCTCAAAACCTGAAGATACATGCTAAAAGGGGTCAGCATACGCTGGTAAGTTCATAGGTTTATTTAAAAGGCACTTCAGTATACCATTTCACATTTGGTTTTTGATAATCATTACCTCTTGCATAATTTCATAAAACTTATGATTACATTTCATAAAAGAATTTCATTAGGGGGCCATAAAAAGGGCATATGCACATTACAATGAATATAATGTCATATATTGAATCTATTACGCTAGCACTAAGCTCATGCAACTAAAGCAATGACAGCTTCTGTATGCACAAAGAAGTCATACAAATAAGGAGCCCATGGCGAGTGTTTATCCCAATACACTCGGTCCCGACATGCTATATGTTTCGCCTTGAACCAAGCGGGTCAACCGAACAGGAGTCACCCCAATAGATCTATTTCTAACATTCGCTTCCAGCAGGAATTGACGGTTCATGAAGAGGGCAATTTGGGATCTAAGGACTTAGGCTAAGCTGCGTAATATTCTAATTCAAACATTTTAGTATGGTCCATAAAACATCTATGTATGATGTATCTTAAAACATATCAATCAAACGGCATAGTATGCATGGAAATGCACCATTAAAATCATTTAAGTAAAATGAGCATCTATCTTCCCCCAAAACAAGTATAAAACAGATTAAAAGTAGGGGCTATGAAACTCACCTTGGCAATTAGAAGTCTAAAGGGAATTAAATCAAGGAGTGATAGTGCACGGCTCTGACACGCAACCTAATTAATACGGAAATTTAGTCTTTATGCTTAAGACTCGATAGAGTTTAACTAACTTTATAAATTTTAATTGTTTTGTTGTTGTTGTTGTTGTTGCTCATGTGGCATCGTTTATCTTAAAACAATTTACAAATTTGGGTGGATTTCGGCTTAGGAAGGATGACATGGAAGGAATCTCGAAGAAGGAATTACGACTTTGGTTTAAGGATGACCAAAAGATAATACTTGGAAGGGTACACGCAGAAAAGATATGAAAGATGAACAAGACTTCGGTTTGATAATAACCGAATGACGATGTACGAAAAGAATTCATATGTCATAAGGAGCACCTGGTTAGAGCAAAAGTTACATATTAAATCTTATTGACATAAGTGAATGTCATGGACGATGAAGATATATACATATATTAAGGGAAGATATGTTTTATATCCTCATGTTGCTACTAAGTATTGAAACAAATGTATTTAGAAAAGGTTTAAGTGTAATTTAACTTGTATTCACTAAAAATATAATGTAAGTTTCAATATACACTTCATGTCTTAATAATAATTGTTTAAAAGAAATGTATTTACCTTAAGTCTTAATTTAATTTATATGCAATTTGTATTTAGAAAATATGATGTAAGTTTTGATGTGATCTTTTTTGTTGTTTTTGTTCAATATAATAGGTCAAAAGGACATATTTGTCGAAAATTTGCATGTCTCGCAACTTTAGTTAATTATAGTGATAAGTTATCAAAAAATTTACATGAGATCTTATCAATTAATTGAAACTACACTTTTACAGGTTTGTATTTTTGAATAGTTAGAAGTGTAAGATTTTCTAGTTAAAATAAACTCATTTTAGTCACTTTGTCAAACTTTGCTTATGTTTAAAAATTTATTTCACATCTCATATTAACGATGCCTGGGTATCGCTTTGAAAATGGACGAGTCGAGTGCCACGAGATGCCATGGGTGGCAAGTCTAGACGAAATAAAAACAAATCGAATGAAACAGACATTTAATCTAGAAGACTTGAGATGATATGAATTCCACACCCGAGTGGGCTGCGACAAAACAAGACGGACCCTCAAAGAAACTGGGCCTCGGCCCAATTCATACTCACACATACTACAGGAAATCTGGTGGCTGCTTGGTATAAGTAAATGGATCCTCAAAACAGATGGGCTTCGGCCCATCATTACACACCATACATCATACTTGTAAGCCCAGACGCACACTCGGTTTAGCTGTAAGTTTACAGCCTAAAGAAACACAGATTTACTCCAAAATACTCGACCACAATTATACTCATATGAACACAACTTCGTATGATAACACAATCACAAACTAAATGAGTTGTGGTGACCGACCCGAAACCAAACAAACAACACTCTTTGAAAGTTTCTTGTAAAATTAAAGTATCATAATAGCAAATGACTACAACTCCTAATATTCGACCAGTAAACTATTATACATCAACGCCTACTTAGAGAGGACTACTCGAAAATGGTGATAGAGCTAGGTTCATGTCGATCAAGTAAAACTCGATCCGTATTAGTCTCGTTACCAACATTACCCTTACGGGTTTCTGGTGACTGTCGAGTCAAATACAACAAGCACAACAAGGACTTCTCGTGAATATTTCTCATCCCAGTTGGGTAAGACACAATGAATTAGGAAGACAACTTAGAAAAGACATATGCCAAACTTAAGAAATGATTCTGGAAGTTAAGTTGGAAAGACATTCAACCCGAATAAGCTAAGAAAGAATTTAAGCTTAAGAAGATAGGAACTACTCATAAGCCGAAAACAGTGTAGGCTGTTAAGTTTTATAAAAAACCGAAAAATAAGCATCTTAGCTCAAAAGCCAATTATATAAGCTAATAGTTACGAGTATAAGACAAAAATTAAAGATAATCAAAACAAGAAAATGTTTATGATTCTTATTGATTCACGACAGCAACAACAACAACTAGTAACAAGAAAGAACCATTTTTCTTTATTAATCCTACAACACTATTATCAATTCGACTTAAATAAATTCGAATATATGACTAATTTACAAGGTTCAATGAATTGAAAAACAACAAAGAATATGTTCTTACAATCAAACTTGTGGGTCGAATAGTATGAACACCGAAAAGCAAAAGGCTCAATTGAAGGGGACACGAGATGAATTGGAACAATTAATCGCTTGAGGAACCTTCCTTATGCATCCAAGAACAAAACCCCTCAATCAATTTTGAAAACCCCTTGATTTGAGAAACCCTAATTTCGCAGGAACACTAATTGAAATGGTGTTTGTGTGTGATAAGTGAGGAACCTGTGAAAGATTACATCTTATTTATGGATGAGAAATTGGAAGGAGAGACTCTAGTCTTCTTGACCTCGAATGGAGGGTGTATCCTTTCTTGGCACTTGTCGTTTTCCACTGCTGTCTTTAGCACCATCACATGGCCACCTAGAGAGGAGTAGAAGCTAAGTCATGGAGATGAAAGGAGTGTTCTATGAAAGAGGAAGTGTCACACCCCCAAATTACCTGTTTTTGTAGAAAAATGGAATACCTGGGGGATGACTCTCATAGCATCAAAGTTACAGTTATATTGAACGACCTAAAGTGTCGTTTTGAAAATATCGTTTGATTAAGTAAAATAATCAGAGTTTACAAAACATAGGTCCCAAAAGATTTCCAAAGTACCAAAATGAGTTTGTTACAATCAAACGATAGTTAAGTGCATAAAATGAATGTGAGACGCGTCGACACCGCGACTCTATGATAAGTCCACATGCATGCCATGAAATGAATGCCTTAGATACCTGAGATAAAACATGCTTAAAGTGTCAACACAATGGTTGAGTGAGTTCATAGAGTTTTTGTTATCATGAAAAACCCTTAAAGAACGTTCTTGCAGCAAAGGCATTGCAAATCCACTCAGTTCCAAGTTCCGCCCATACAAAACTTGCAACCTGTGTGTTTACAACCCACTGCCAAAATATGTATAGTTTATGTTCAAGCACACATCGTCAAATGAATTCACATAATAGTACATAACTTAATGTATCAATAGTCAATTGATATAGCACATAATATAATATAGATTCAAATAGTTCCACGTCCATTAGTTCATGATTGTACCAAGTCCGTTAGTTCAACATTATACTAAGATCGTTAGCCCAACGTTATACCAAGTCCGTTAGCTCAACATTATACCAAGTCCGTTAGCTCAACATTATCCAAGTCCGTTAGATCGTGATCATACCAAGTCAGTTAGCTCAATGGTCTATGATATAGAAACTCTAGGTATGGCAATACTGTTACTTCGTATGACTAAACATTCAGTTCAGATAAACATATAGTTTGCAAATCGTCATGATTGTCATAAAAGTTGTTAAAAGCATGTATCTCCCCCAAAGATAGTTCAAAACGATTAAAAGAGGGGCCATGAACTCACGGTAATCCTTAAAAGTTTAGAGTACTTATGAAAGTAAATGAAAATAGTTGAGCATGTATCTCCCCCAAAAGTAGTATAAAAACAATTGAAAATGGGGCTATGGAACTCAGCTGATGCAATGATTATGATGACAAAAGTGGATACACTGAAATGAGGTGCAATCTCTATCTGCAACCTAATATGAATGATATAATCTAATATAACTCATGAAACAATGTTGTGCATGCAAACTCATATGATATCCATACCACTTGTGCATTTTTGAAAATAGAGTTTATCGCCGAAATATATGTTTATGACATTTCGTCATGTTATAAAATACTTTACAAGTACTTACGTTGAAACGACATCCTACGATAGTCGTTTAGTGATTTATCAAGAAATTATAGTTTTTTGTCGCAAAATAATGTACTTTGATAATTCGTAAAAGTGGCTAAGTGGCCTCGAAAAGCTAGTCGCAAAATAATGAATATCGAGTGTTAGGAAACAAACTCAGCGGTTTTGGAATGCTTGCAACATTATCTAAAAGTCGTAACACTTAACTTTTGTCCATACGAGTCTCGATTCTAGATAAACATGATGGTGAAGTGAGGTAGTCGGGCTAAAATGCGCTTTAAGCGCTTTTGTGAATGTTTGAGAGGTCATAAGTTACCGTTATAAATCCGTTTGACGAACGATCGGACATTTTGGAAAATAGGCCGTGAACTAACTTTACTCGAGATACTATTTTACCAAAACCAACTCGATCATTGAGAAAACGGCTCCAAGCATGGGTACCGAAAAGACAGTTTCAACACTTAGAAATATTTTAATAAAAGCTGATGGAAATAAGTTGTGAACGTCGGTTTTCAAATGCTTGTATCTCGGTCATTATAAGCTCGTTTTCTACGATCTATATATCCTTGGTTTCGTGTTAATGTATACTAATATATTTTTTATAACTCGACTCTTCTAGTTTAGGTTTACAACTCGTTTTTGACCATTGAAAAACCCTTGACAGCAAGTATATTTTCAGAAAAATAGTTTTCGTCGTTAAACTTGAAAATAGCGTAACTTCTTCGTTATAAACCCGTTTTAACCCGTTAAAGCGACCACGATTTCGTTTTTAAATATATTTTCTGAAAATGTAAACCAAAATAATCCCCAGCCTACTGAAATTTCCAGATTTTACAAAACGTGACAGCAGCTAAATATATATTGTCGAAAATAATTTCTCTAGTTTGTAACTCGTTCTAATCCCTTCCAATCAACACCAAAGCTAGTCTAAACCTACCATACACCTTCTTAGGGTGTAATGGGTTCCTAAACTTCACCAAAAATGATAAGGTTCATAGGAATATTATTGGCATAATTAAAACTCATTATATGTAGTAAAAATCAAATAAAAGTGGTATGATTCATAGTATATTTGCATACTTTTCTTACTAGATCATAAAAATATAACAAGTAAGAGTTTATAAGAGTAGTAAAAATCATTAGAAGCTTACTTGAGTGATGATGAATTTTTGAGCAAAGTATACTTAATAATATTGAGGTTTTTATTTCAAAACCCTAACTAGATCACTAATAGAACTTGATTAACACATGAAGCTTGAAAAATCAATGGTTTCTTCTTGTTTTCCTTGCTTGGCCGAATATAGAAGATGAAATGAGAGAGTTTGATTTGTTTTTCACCTTTGCAAAGTGTTGTGTATGTGTTTTGGAAAGATAATATCTAGTATTATACAAATATCTAGCAAGTAATGTGTATGTGTACAATTAGGTGTAGTTTTTAATTAATGATATGGTGACTAAGGGGGGGAGGTCGGCCAAGGGTAGAATGGGGTAAGGGTTTTGATTTTTGATGAGTTAAATGTACTTTAGTTTAAGTATAATGTATAGTTTGTGTTGGAGTAAGTTTCCCAGTAGTAGGGTAAAGACAATCAATGACAGTAGCAATACCACTAGGTGGTTACCGGATATCACTTGGAATCGTGTGATCACTTTCCAAAGTAAACTATTCGACCCTAATGCCTGGGTATCACGAATATCTACTTGGGATAAGACCAAATGCAGTTAGAGAATTAGGCACAATTCTATAACCCTTCGCTATTAAGTGTTTAGTGTTTTCATCTGTCCTTCATGCATGATCGATCTCCTATTTATAGGAGGTTACTCTTGAGCTATTCCAATGGAATTATGAGTATTAATCGCCCATTAATAGCCTCATAATTATCCCTATTATAGCCGTTAGTGGTTACATGACCAATTAAACGTGGTCATAAAGAAGTTGTAATCGCCATTTAGCAAGACTTTCCATAAGCAAGATTTTCACTAGCAAGATTTCACTTGCGGTGTAAGTCTGACCTATCGATGGAAACACCGCTTATCAAGACTTTCATAGCACTATCGGTGGAAACACGCCTATTAGTGGAAACATCGCTTCGGTGGAAACCACAAGCAAGACTTTCCACAAGCGGTACTTTCACCAAGCAAGACTTTCACCAAGCAAGACTTTCACCAAGACTACCAATACAAACCACTATAAGAGTCGGTGTTCATGGACCTTATGGGTGTACACTCCACCTCCTAACCCATTACAAGGTGTAAACTAATCCCACAAGTGCACTAAATTTTCCAACAATCCTCCCAAATTTAGTTCACTTCCTTTGCATGAAAAATAAACATCAATCAAAACATGTGCATAAACGAAAATGTCCCGAGGATTGAATTTCCATCTTAGTAAATTACACGCTCAAATATTCGAGAATCGGGGTGTTCTAAGAATTGAACCCTTCAAACCATTTGAATACCAAGATAAAATACACACAAGTTTTCAAACACTTGAAAGCTCCCGACACTATACAAGCCATGTGTCCATATCCGAATTCATAAATGTTGTAAAAGCTAAAAGTCCAAAGCTTCTGAGCGGCAAAACTTCAACATTTACATAGGTGGTTCCTATTTAGTCATGCTCCCGCCAAGCACTTTTTCAAAGAAAATTAACCATTAAGAAGTAAAGACTTCATCCTCCTTTCGAAGGTTCCGAGCACAACCTTGGGATGTAAATAAAACATGTGCTCCAGTCCATCGAATGTTCGACTTTCCACATTGAACTCGGCTCCCAAGTTTCCTTAGGAGGAGTTGGGTGTCCTAGCATTCAATGACTAAGTTGGACTTAAACCCATCCCTTTAGCAGACTTTATAACCAAGTCTCTAGCGGACCCTTCGTCAAGTGATCGCCTAAGTTTTGTTGAGATCTCACAAACTCTATAGATACCACCCCATTCATGATAAGCTCACGAATCATGCTATGCCCGACACCTAAGTGTCTAGACTTACCATTGTACATCCGGCTATAAGCCTTAGCCAATGTAGTCGCACTATCACACCGGATAGAAATAGGTGCTATAGGTTTAGGCCATAATGGAATCTCAAGAAGCAAGTTTTCAACCATTCAACTTCTTTACCAAAGAAATGCTAGAGCCACAAATTGATTCCATTGTTGAACCGGTGATGCAAGTTTGCTTCTTGGAAGCCCAAGAAATTGCACCTCCACCAAGTAGGAATACCCGACCATTTGGTAGACTAATTGTCTTCGATGTTCGATCCAACTTGCATCGGTGTAACCTTCCAACACCGATGGGTAACCAGATATGAGAGACTATAATCCATAGTTCTCTTCAAATACTTGATACCCTTTCGAACGCTTGCGATGATGAGCACTAGGATTACTAGTATACCGCTCAAGTTTCCCACCGCAAAACCAATATCGGGTCTTGTACAAGTCATGGCATACATCAGCACCAATTACCCTAGAATACTCAAGTTGAGATACTGACCTTGCCATGATTAGGCATCGACTTCTCACAGTATCCATAGGTGTACTCATCGAGTACAATCAAAGTAATTGAATTTCCTCGGTACCTTCTCAATATAATGAGACCGAGAGATAGAAATTCTATTACTTTCATGTTTAATCCTTATACCAAGGATAACATCGCCTCCCCATGTCTTTCATGGAGAACCTTGATGACAAAAATTTCTTTGTCAGTCAACTGATTTTGGTCGGTGCAAAGATCAACATGTCATCAACATATAGACAAATGATGACTCCTTTACCGATTCATCAAATTTTCTATATACACATTTGTCGACTTGGTTAAGAACATAACCACTAGACAAAACCACTTCATCAAACTTTTGATGCCATTGCTTAGGTGCTGTTTAAGTCCATAAATGACTTAATCGCTTTACACCTTGTTTTCATTGCTGGCATGATGAAGCCCCGAGGTTGGTTCATATAAACCTCCTCTTCCAATTCACCATTCAAGAAAGTCAAGTTTTCACATCCATCGATGAATAACCGATTGTGAATAGATGCCATAGCAATCTGCCATCTTATGGTAATCGATACGAGCCACGGGGCATAAGTATCAAAATAGTTTATTCACGAATTTTGTTTAAAGCCACGAATGACTAGTCTAGCCTTGAACTTTTCAATAGTTCCATCTACCTTCATTTTCTTTTGAAAATCCATTTGCAACCCGAGGTTTGCAACTGTGAGGTAGATCAACCAACACCCAAGTGTTGTTGCCCATGATGGAATCCATCTCATCATTGATTGCTTCTTTCCGAAAGCAATATCCGGGACTTCATTGCTTCTTCAAATGTTTTGGGGTCATCCTCAACAATAAAGCAATAGGAGTATTGGTCCGAGACCTCATCCTAGTACCTTCAACTAAGTATAGTTGAAACTCGAGTCCAAATGACTTTGGAGTCCCGACCTTTGCTCTTCCCGAGCACGAGTTCGAGTTCTTGAACCACAACCTCATCGAGGACCACCGATGGTTCATCATCGAGGACCTCGATACACCAAAGTCATGAGTTCCATTAGGAATCCTCATATTTGGTCTAGGGACCGATGAGAATCTATTCTCATCAAAATCGCATCCCTTGATTCAATTATTGAGTTAATCGAAACATGTTCATTAGGTTCAATAACATAGAACCTAAAAGCCTTGGAATGCTCAAGATATCCAACAAAGATGCGATCAATGCCTCTTTCACCCAAAGTCTTTTGCTTTGGATCGTGGAGTCTTACAACGACCCTATAACCCCAAACCTTGAGATAATTCAGGTTGGGTTTCCTTTTAGTCCGAGTTCATAAGGGGTAACCTTGTTCCTTTTGTTTGGCACCCTATTTAATAAATAGCAAGTCGTTAACATAGCTTCACCCCGTAACCCTTGACTCGATCCGAATAGGACAACATGGAATTAACCATCTCTTTCAAGACCTGTTTTCCTTTCGAAATACCATTTTTTGAGGAGTATAGGAGCAGAGTTTCATGGATAATACCAACAGACCGAAAGTCTTGAGTATCCATGTACTCACCTCCCTATCGCCCTTAATCTTTTGATTAAAGACCCAAGTTGTAATTCAACTTGCTTTAAACACTTTGAATTTATCTAATGCTTCATCATTGGTATGTAACAGATAAACATAACAAAATCTAGAAGCATCATCAATAAATGTCACAAAGTACTTCTTATTCCCCAAAGAAGGAGTGGCATGCAAATCACACTGTGTCATCGTGAATAAGCTCCAAGATCTTAGTCTCACGACTAACACCGAAAGGGTTTCTTGGTTATCTTGGTCAACATGCAACTTTTACACTTTTCGGTGTCCATGTCAAAAGCGAGGATTAAACCATCCCTAGACATATCTTGCATCCTTTTATAGTGAACATGACCAAGTCTAGCATGCCAAAGGGTAGAATCACTCTAATTATATGTGGTCACAAAAGTCGAAATAACATTGTCATGGTAATATTAAGCTGAACATTTGATTACATAAATAACCAATACCAATAAAACACCACATTTAGAAAGAACAAATTTATCGATTCAATAACTTGTTTATATCCATGATTATTCAAAACACTACTTGAAACCAAGTTCTTCCCGATATCGGGGACATGAATAACATTAAACAAAGTTACAATCTTTCCGAACTAAACCTAAGATCTACACAACCACGACCATGCACCAAGGTCGTTGACTCATTTCCCATGTGAAGAATAGAACCATCATTCACCGACTCATAAGTCTTGAACCGACTTCTATCTTTACACACATGAACTCTTGCACTGAGTCAACCCACCACGCAACATCATCATCCTCGCACATAAAAGATTCGATACATATGTAACATAATAAATCGAAAAGACTTATTAAACATATTCGACCTTTCAAAGAGTTGGTGAACCACCACCCCCGAACCATTAGTGCTCGATCCATTGGCTTTACCACCAATTTTAACACCCTTGCAATCCCTTTTAATGTGACCGGTCTTGCCACATTTCCAACAAGTAGGTGTTGCCTTCTTGTTAGGATCTGCTCTTGTGTTGTCATGATATTTGCGTTTGCCTTTGTTGTCATTGTACCGGTAGAGTTGTTATGCTCTACCATATTAACAACAGATGGTCCAAAGAAGATTGCTACTCTTTGGCTTGTCATTATCACGCACTTTGAGAGATTCCTCAATGTGCGGATGATCGCCTAACTCAACAAGAGTTAACTCCTCCTTCATATGTTTCAAGGTATGCTTGAAATCTTTCCATGAAGAAGGAAGTTTATCAATAACACAAGAGACTTGAATAGCCTCATCCATGTGCATATTGTGTTGTGTAAACCTTCCAAGTATTCCAAGAAGTTCATTGTATTGTTCCATAACCGGTCTTGAATCGGTCATTTTGTAATTTGTGAAATTACTTACAAGGAACTTCTTACTTGATGCATCCTCACCATATATTTGGCATCCAAGGAATCCAGTTCTTTGGAAGATTCAAAGTTCGATAAATATCAAACAGAGAATCGGACATACCATTGAGAATAAGACCTCGCATATGTAGTCATCATTCTCCCACTTGCTCCTCCTCCCGATTTGATCCACGTAGCATCATCACCATCATCGTGAATTGGAGTAGTAAGCACATACACCACACTCATGCTTGACACAGAAGAAGTGCATCTTCTTCGCCACCTCTAAAGTCCACCCTTCAAACTTGTCCGACTTAGCAAAGTTTGAAGCCATGTGTTTCATTGCGTGCTTGCCATTGATTATCACAAAATAGTTTACTTTGATTGTTGGAGTAAGTTTCCCGGCGGGGGTAAAGACAATCAATGACAGTAGTAATACCACTAGGTGGTTACCGGATATCACTTGAATCGTGTGATCACTTTCCAAAGTAAACTATTCGACCCTAATGCCCGGGTATCACGAATATCTACTTGGGATAAGACCAAATGCGCTAGAGAATTAGGCACAATTCTATAACCCTTTCGCTATTAAGTGTTTAGTGTTTTCATGTCTCCTTCATGCATGATCGATCTCCTATTTATAGGAGGTTACTCTTGAGCTATTCCAATGGAATTATGAGTATTAATCGCCCATTAATAGCCTCATAATTATCCCCATTATAGCCGTTAGTGGTTACATGACCAATTAAACGTGGTCATAAAGAAGTTGTAATCGCCATTTAGCAAGACTTTCCATAAGCGATTTTCCACTAGCGGTACTTTCACTTGCGGTGTAAGTACAACCTATCGATGGAAACACCGCTATCGATACTTTCATAGCACTATCGGTGGAAACATCGCTTATCGATGGAAACCACAAGCAAGATTTTCCACAAGCAAGATTTTCACCAAGCAAGACTTTCACCAAGCAAGACTTTCACCAAGACTACCAATACAAACCACTATAAGAGTCGTGGTGTTCATGGACATTATGGGTGTACACTCCGTACCTCCTAACCCATTACAAGGTGTAAACTAATCCCACAAGTGCACTAAATTTTCCAACAGTTTGTACATAAAATTAATTATTTAGTGTAGCGTTAGCTAGAAATCGATTTTAACGGAACAAAATAAAATATATCGAAGTCATAAAAATTATAAAAATACATTTCTCGCAAGTATTGAGTGAATAAATAATTATCAAGTTGAATTTACGAAAACCGTCGTAAATATATATATATGACAATTTATATACAAAATAAATTTAAAACATCGGGTAAACTAATAATATAATTTTTATAGTCTTAAAATGAGTATAAAAATATATTAGGACAATTGTTGGAAGTGTCGGATCAAATATTCAAAATAAATGATTATGCGATACCGTTTATTTAGTAGGAAAATATACGTTAATGAAATATGCAAACCCATGCATGAACTAATATGATGATTATGTTACTGATGATATGTAGACTAACTCTAGTCTATATGTAATGTTCTCAATGATTTTTCATAAATACGCAGCTAAACCCTTACGGTTACGCGAATTTTATACTCGTAAATCTAGTTTACGAAAAATGATTAATAGTGAATCATGAATAGTGATTTTTCTCCAGGAATGAATAGTGTTTTGTGAATAGTAAAATTTTGAAATAACCTTTCAAAATATCAAATCGACTTCAAAAACGATGAATAGTAAAATGATGAATAGTAACCAGTGAATAGTAAATTCCCGAGATGAATAGTAAAATTTTCAAAGTTTGTAAAATGACCTGAAATTACGAATTGTGACATTCTTCCCCTGTTAGAGGAATCACGTCCTCGTGATTCAATTATTGATAACTACAGTTTTATCCTTGACAAGGGTTATAAAAGTTTATGCTCGTGCGTATGATCTAAATGATTATGTCAATGCTCATGTATATAGGTTTCTCATCTAACTATGTACGTTCTTGTGCTATCGTGACTATTTCCCATTCTAAAGACATGCTCTCTTATGGTTAGGTTTGATGAGGCAAACTTTCCCATTCTCGAGCAAAACCCTCAAAAGACTTTTAGGTAACCGATTTTTACTTAATCTCACAACTCATCAAACAAGAACCGTCATGAGATTAGGCTAAATCGGTTTGAAGGAGGTCTTTTGAAAATTTGGCTCGATTACGGAATTGCTTACACATATGAGACTACTACTCCCTTCATTGCAGGATTCTTCCTGAATTAGAAATAGGTGATCAGGCTATGTACAATTTAGGAGTAACTATGCAATGCTTGGACTAATCGACTCATATGATGTTCGGTGTTGAGTCAACTGATGTTAAAATTGTGATAGGGAGTGACAAGGCATTCTCCACATTGGGGTATGGAGAAAGGATAATGGAATGGGTATCTGAAGACATCTATGTGACAATTGATGTGAAATAAAAGTAAATAATCCGCATGCATAGTGAATATGCACTTATGATGAAATGATGAGATGCTATGATGATGTAGTTATAGTCTAGGGTCAATGATGCAACCTAGTTCTCTATAACTCTTGCTCTGATACCAATCTGTCACACCCCCAAATTACCTGTTTTTGCAGAAAAATGGAATACTTGGGGGATGACTGTCATATCATCAAAGTTACAGTTATATTGAACGACCTAAAGTGTCGTTTTGAAAATATCATTTGATTAAGTAAAATAATCAGAGTTTACAAAACATAGGTCCCAAAAGATTTCCAAAGTACAAAAATGAGTTTCTTACAATCAAACGATAGTTAAGTGCATAAAATATATGTGAGACGCGTCGACACCGCGACTCTATGATAAGTCCACATGCATGCCATGAAGTGAATGCCTTAGATACCTGAGATAAAACATGCTAAAAGTGTCAACACAATGGTTGAGTGAGTTCATAGAGTTTGTGTTATCATGCAAAACCCTTAAAGAACGTTCATGCAGCAATGGCATTGCAAATCCACTCAGTTCCAAGTTCCGCCCATACAAAACTTGCAACCTGTGTGTTTACAACCCACTGCCAAAATATGTATAGTTTATGTTCAAGCACACATCGTCAAATGAATTCACATAATAGTACATAACTTAATGTATCAATAGTCAATTGATATAGCACATAATATAATATAGTTTCAAATAGTTCCACGTCCGTTAGTTCATGATTGTACCAAGTCCGTTAGTTCAACATTATACCAAGACCGTTAGCCCAACGTTATACCAAGTCCGTTAGTTTGACATTATACCAAGTCCGTTAGCTCAACATTATACCAAGTCCGTTAGCTCAACATTATCCAAGTCCGTTAGATCGTGATCATACCAAGTCAGTTAGCTCAATGGTCTATGATATAGAAACTCTAGGTATGGCAATACTGTTACTTCGTATGACTAAACATTCAGTTCAGATAAACATATAGTTTGCAAATAGTCATGATTGTCATAAAAGTTGTTAAAAGCATGTATCTCCCCCAAAGATAGTTCAAAACAATTAAACGAGGGGCCATGAACTCACGGTAATCCTTAAAAGTTTAGAGTACTTATGAAAGTAAATGAAAATAGTTGAGCATGTTTCTCCCCCAAAAGTAGTATAAAAACAATTGAAAATGGGGCTATGGAACTCACCTGATGCAATGATTATGATGACAAAAATGTATCACTGAAATGAGGTGCAATCTCTATCTACAACCTAATATGAATGATATGATCTAATATAAGTCATGAAACAATGTTGTGCATGCAAACTCATATGATATCCATACCACTTGTGCATTTTTGAAAATAGAGTTTATCGCCGAAATATATGTTTATGACATCTCGTCATGTTATAAAATACTTTACAAGTACTTACGTTGAAACGACATCCTACGATAGTCGTTTAGTGACTTATCAAGAAATTATAGTTTTTCGTCGCAAAATAATGTACTTTGATAATTCGTGAAAGTGGCTAAGTGGCCTCGAAAAGCTAGTCGTAAAATAGTGAATATCGAGTGTTAGGAAACAAACTCAGCGGTGTTGAAATGCTTGCAACATTATCTAAAAGTCGTAACACTGAACTTTTGTCCATACGAGTCTCGATCCTAGATAAAAATGATGGTGAAGTGAGGTAGTCAGGCTAAAAATGCAGTTTCTGGGCAGTTTTTGTGAATGTTTGAGAGGTCATAAGTTACTCGTTATAAATCCGTTTGACGAACGGCTGGACACTTTGGAAAATAGGCCAGGTGAACTAACTTTTACTAAGAGATACTATTTTACCAAAACCAACTCGATCATTGAGAAAAAAGGCTCCAAACATGGGTACCCGAAAATACAGTTTCAACAATTGGAAATATTTTAATAAAAGCTGATGGAAATAAGTTGTGAACGTCGGTTTTCAAATGCTTGTATCTCGGTCATTATAAGCTCGTTTTCTACGATCTATATATCCTTGGTTTCGTGTTAATGTATACTAATATATTTTTGAGAAGTCGACTATTCTAGTTTAGGTTTACAACTTGTTTTTGACCCTTGAAAAACCCTTGAAAGCAAGTATATTTTCAGAAAAATAGTTTTCGTCGTTAAACTTGAAAATAGCGTAACTTTTCGTTATAAACCCGTTTTAACCCGTTCAAGCGACCACGGTTTTGTTTTAAATCTATTTTATGAAAATGTAAACCAAAATAATCCCCAGCATACTGAAATTTCCAGATTTTACAAAACGTGACAGCAGCTAAATATATATTGTCGAAAATGATTTCTCTAGTTTGTAACTCGTTCTAATCCCTTCCAATCAACACCAAAGCTAGTCTAAACCTACCATACACCTTCTTAGGGTGTCATGGGTTCCTAAACTTCACAAAAAATGATAAGGTTCATAGGAATATTATTGGGATAATTAAAACTCATTATATGTAGTAAAAATCAAATAAAAGTGGTATGATTCATAGTATATTTGCATACTTTTGTTACTAGATCATAAAAATATAACAAGTAAGAGTTTATAAGAGTAGTAAAAATCATTAGAAGCTTACTTGAGTGATGATGAATTTTTGAGCAAAGTATACTTAATAATCTTGAGGTTTTTATTTCAAAACCCTAACTAGATCACTAATAGAACTTGATTAACACATGAAGCTTGAAAAATCAATGGTTTCTTCTTGTTATCCTTGCTTGGCCGAATATAGAAGATGAAATGGGAGAGTTTGATTTGTTTTTCACCTTTGCAAAGTGTTGTGTATGTGTTTTGGAAAGATAATATCTAGTATTATACAAATATCTAGCAAGTAATGTGTATGTGTACACTTAGGTGTAGTTTTTAATTAATGATATGGTGACTAAGGGGGAGGTCGGCCAAGGGTAGAATGGGGTAAGGGTTTTGAGTTTTGATGAGTTAAATGTACTTTAGTTTAAGTATAATGTGTAGTTTGTACATAAAATTAATTATTTAGTGTAGCGTTAGCTAGAAATCGATTTTAACGGAACAAAATAAAATATATCGAAGTCATAAAAATTATAAAAATACATTTCTCGCAAGTAATGAGTGAATAAATAATTATCGAGTTGAATTTACGAAACCATCGTAAATATATATATATATGACAATTTATATACAAAATAAATTTAAAACATCGGGTAAACTAATAATATAATTTTTATAGTTTTAAAATGAGTATAAAAATATATTAGGACAATTATTGGAAGTGTCAGATCAAATATTCAAAATAAATGATTATGCGATAGCGTTTATTTAATAGGAAAATATACGTTAATGAAATATGCAAACCCATGCATGAACTAATATGATGATGATGTTACTGATGATATGTAGACTAACTCTAGTCTATATGTAATTTTCTCAATGATTTTTCATGAATACGCAGCTAAACCCTTACGGTTACGCGAATTTTATACTCGTAAATCTAGTTTATGAAAATAATGAATAGTGAATCATGAACAGTGATTTTTCTCCGGAATGAATAGTGTTTCGTGAATAGTAAAATTTTGAAATTACCTTTCAAAATATCAAATCGACTTCAAAAATGATGAATAGTAACCAGTGAATAGTAAATTCCGAAGATGAATAGTAAAATTTTCAAAGTTTGTAAAATGACCTGAAATTATGAATTGTGACAGGAAGGGAGACATGATACTTTTGGTTCTGGTTTTGGATAGAAGCGAGAATAGAGAAAGACGAAGAAGAAAAGAAAAATAAGTGGGCTGCTAAGGATAAGTGTAGGGTAGTATTATGTATTTTTGTTTTTATTGTTAATACTGTATAAACTGTACCCCGTGTTTTTTCGAATCCTCAAGTAAACGTACTTTCCCGGTACCCGAAAAACATAGAAATTATATTTTTGGAAACGATTTCTTAAACGTAATAATATGACATTTTTATCAGTGTTGGAAAAAAAGGTCTACAAGGCCGATTAATCACCGATTAGGTGCTACTGGGCCACCGACCTTTCCGATTTGTGTAAATCGTTCAAACAAATCGGTCAACCATAGCCAACGGCGGTTAACAATGGTCAAACTTGCCAAAAACAAGGAAATCTTACCGGAAATACCTTAAACTTGCCGTAAATTA
This sequence comes from Chrysanthemum lavandulifolium, assembly GCA_022545495.1. Taxonomy (NCBI): domain Eukaryota; kingdom Viridiplantae; phylum Streptophyta; class Magnoliopsida; order Asterales; family Asteraceae; genus Chrysanthemum; species Chrysanthemum lavandulifolium. The sequence continues at coordinate 112,831,762 of CM040244.1, forward strand.
GTTATAATCACTAATAATCATTGTTTATATCTATTACAAGATATTTTTCAAGGAAAATCTTGCCAAAATACCAACACTTGTCAGAATACCTAAAACTTGCCAAAAATGCCAATACAATTAATCAACGATTCGCTATTTTTGCAACCCTGAACAAATATAATCACTTATAGTCGCTGTTTATATCTATTACAAGATTTTTTTTAGGAAAATCTTTTCGGTAATACCCAAAACTACCCAGAAATACCCAAAACTTGCCAAAAATGTCAATCCGATTAATCACCGATTAATCTCGCCTACACCGATTACAAGCTACAGGGGGATCGACCGCCTCACTACCGATTCGCGATTTTTGCAACCTTGATTTTTATTATGTTGAAATTTGATTATAAAGTTTTGCCGTTATTAATTTAGTGTCGTTATGCGTGCGGTTCCGTGACTTCCTAAATTCATGAGACAACCTCTCGTTTTCTTTCGTAAATTATCCTTGAATGATATAATATGTATATTTCACTTATCTCATTATTTATTTTTAGTCTTGTATGCTACTGCGCTGCAGTATGCGGAATAACTTCTCGGAACAATGGATTGAGCTTATGTATGCTTAAATTTTAACTTGGACAATAATAAATTTCACATTTTTTATACAGATACTTAGTGGACAAGTATCGTGGGTGCGGTGTCTTATTTTTAGAGAAACGAGATGTCCTCTCGTCTTTTTTAATCTAAATATTGACATTTGTCAGAAAATAACTGATTTGAATTTTCTGACATAATAAATATTATTATAATAATTCGAAATTTTACGGGTTTTTATAGTCTACCCTCCTTACAGGAGATCCGTCCCGGATCTCAGTTTACGTTACCCAATAGGATATCGGGAACGAGGTGATGGTATTTGGGACAAGTTTTGAATTTTCCCTAGGTTGTTCTAGGGTTTCCTCTTTGGGTATGGGCACTTAGGTGTCATGTCAGCAGTACATCCTCTATCTGAGGAGCCATGATTTTCTGGGGCAGGTTCATTGGGTGAAAGTTCTAATTCTTGATGTTATGAGGTTTCATTATTTTGTTAATGTGAGAATCTCTATCTTCCCATGGTAAAACGTACCTATTTCTGGTATTTAATGATTCTAAAGTATAGTGGCCAATTCTTAAGGTTTGCTACGGGTTTGTGTGTATTCTTCTTTAAACGATGGGGAAACATTTGTTTTCGAATTTCCTTCCGAATAATTGTTTACACAAGTTTGGCTAAAACCAGATTTCAAAATCAATAATGTGTAAAAATGACACATTTTCACAAGATTGTAAAACTGGTTCTTAATTTGGTATGTATAAGGGAAATTTTGCGAAACTTTTAATGTTTCGGCATTTCGTCTCATTTTAACGAGGGATTTGGAAAGTATTGTTGTTAGATTTTTAAAGGGGAATTCTCAAAGTTTTAGAATTATATTGTAGCAATGATGTGTAGCAGGATATAACATTTACCTATAGCTACGAGTAGAGTTTAGTTGTCTAAGTTGGGTAAGGTTAAGGATTTAATAGTTGATGAACCTCATGGTTATCTATGGTTTTAGGTAGAGGTGTAGGATACATTCTAAGGTTAGGCTTAGCTCTCAAGGAGAACATTGGTGATTTCTGTTTATGAGATATTAACTTAAAACACTTTTCGAGGAAGTAAGTAACTAATAGAGTGATTCTATAATACTTTTCAAAGTATTTAGAAACACTTTATTTTTGTGAGGTAGTAGTGAAATTGTAGTTTACTTTATGGTGAAATGGTAGGGTGGTAATTTGGTTTGTAGAATAATTCATGAAGTGATTCATGAAGTACTTTGATTATAATGGTTTGAGGGATAATCGGAAATAGTTTGTATGGTAACTCTTTTATTTCGTTTGTAGGAGGGTAACAAGGTAGGCACGGTTATTCTTAAGAGGTGGGTGGGCTTCTAGGTTTTTAATTCTGAAGGTAGGGCGTAAAGTTTTCAAGTTTTATGTGGGATTATAGGTCCTTTATCATGCCTTTCTAGATCTTGCCAAAGGTTTATTGTATCTTTCTCATAGGTGCTATTGGAAAGTTGCTCCTAAAATGGTTTGATTCGTCCACGGAATGTAATGTTTGGGGTGGGAGTGACTATAACAAAACCCGATTGTGATATGAAAATATTCTATATAGGGAAATAGTAGGGTGACGCCAGTGAGTGGCTTATGATTAAGGAATGCCAATAAGTGGCTTATGATTTATGAATGCCAAGGAGTGGCTTATTACATGTTTATTAAAATATTAACATTAATCAAATTTCACTGGACATAACGCTATTATAACTATCCTAAGTATTGCAAAATTCACCTCTGAGTCGGACATAGGTGATCAGGCTATGTCCCACTGTCCCTGGTTGAATATAGGTGATCAGTCTATATTCAACTGAGGTTCTATGAATTTTGAAATACTCAGCTCAGTTATACTAATAATATGTCGCTTACTTTTAAAAGTTATCTTAAGGACTAGAACAATTATTCTATTTATGTGAGGGAAAAGGTGCAGTGATGTGATACGTAAATATACGTATAGGAGAAATAATTATAACCTATAATGAAATTAGGTGAGCAGTGATAAAACATGTATCTTATCAAGTATGATCTCAACAGGATCATAAGTGAGGCATCGACTTAGCGAGCGTGCACGTGTCGGTCATAGGGTTAAGTTTTTGTAAAAGTGGTTATAGTCTAGGTTTTAAAATTACCCAGTTCTCTATAACCTAGGCTCGATGCCAATCAGTAACACCCCAAAATGGCTCGTGAAGCACACAAGTATTGGGGTGCTACTAAATTGATATCACAACATAAGCATAGAACAACTGATTTTCATAAAGAAACTTTTATTCATTCTTGGAAACAATGTTTACATTATTGATTTAGTACAGAAAATGGCCCATTATAAAAAGGTGGTCCCAATACATAAATCAGAGTCGTCTATGACCAAGCCATGCCTTTGCCTTGCGCCTCCAAAGATAAGCTATCACCTCAAAACACGAAGATACATGCTAAAGGGGTCACCTTCTGTGGTGAGTTCATAGGTTTATTTAAAAGGCACTTCAGTATACCATTTCACATTTGGTTTTTGATAATCATTACCTCTTGCATAATTTCATAAAACTTATGATTACATTTCATAAAAGAATTTCATTAGGGGGCCATAAAAAGGGTATATGCACATTACAATGAATATAATGTCATATATTGAATCTATTACGCTAGCACTAAGCTCATGCAACCTGGCTACGACGGTTCAGATGCACAAAGAAGTCATACAAATAAGGAGCCCATGGCGAGTGTTTATCCCAATACACTCGGTCCCGACATGCTATATGTTTCGCCTTGACCCAAGCGGGGTCAACCGAACAGGGGAGTCACCCCCAATAGATCTATTTATAAAATTCGCCCTTCCCAGCAGGAATTGACGGTTCATGAAGAGGGGAATTTGGGATCTAAGGACTTAGGCTAAGCTGCGTAATATTCTAAGTCAAACATTTTAGTATGGTCCATAAAACATCTATGTATGATGTATCTTAAAACATATCAATCAAAAGGCATATTATGCATGGAAATGCCCATTAAAATCATTTAAGTAAAATGAGCATGTATCTTCCCCCAAAACAAGTATAAAACAGATTAAAAGTAGGGGCTATGAAACTCACCTTGGCAATTAGAAGTCTAAAGAGAATTAAATCAAGGAGTGATAGTGCACGGCTCCGACACGCAACCTAATTAATACGGAAATTTAATCTTTATGCTTAAGACTCGATAAAGTTTAAGTAACTTTATAAGTTTTAATTGTTTTTGTTGTTGTTGTTGTTGTTGCTTATGTGACATCGTTTATCTTAAAACAATTTACAAATTTGGGTGGATTTCGGCTTAGGAAGGATGACATGGAAGGAATCTCGAAGAAGGAATTACGACTTTGGTTTAAGGATGACCAAAAGATAATACTTGGAAGGGTACACTTGAAAAGATATGAAAGATGAACAAGACTTGGTTTGATAATAACCGAATGAAGATGTCTGAAAAGAATTCATATGTCATAAGGAGCACCTGGTTAGAGCAAAAGTTACATATTAAATCTTATTGACATAAGTGAATGTCATGGACGATGAAGATATATACATATATTAAGGGTACATATGTTTTATATCCTCATGTTGCTACTAAGTATTGAAACAAATGTATTTAGAAAAGGTTTAAGTGTAATATAACTTGTATTCACTAAAAATATAATGTAAGTTTCAATATACACTTCATGTGTTAATAATAATGGTTTAAAAGAAAGGTATTTACCTTAAGTCTTAATTTAATTTATACGCAATTTGTATTTAGAAAATATGATGTAAGTTTTGATGTGATCTTTTTAGTTGTTTTTGTACAATATAATAGGTCAAAAGGACATATTTGTCGAAAATTTGCATGTCTCGCAACTTTAGTTGATTATAGTGATAAGTTATCAAAAAATTTACATGAGATCTTATCAATTAATTGAAACTACACTTTTACAAGTTTGTATTTTTGAATAGTTAGAAGTGTAAGATTTTCTAGTTAAAATAAACTCATTTTTGTCACTTTGTCAAACTTTGCTTATGTTTAAAAATTTATTTCACGTCTCATATTAACGATGCCTGGGTATCGCTTTGAAATTGGACGAGTCGAGTGCCACGAGATGCCATGGGTGGCAAGTCTAGACGAAATAAAAACAAATCGAATGAAACGGAAATTTAATCTAGAAGAGTTGAGATGATATGAATTCCACGCCCGAGTGGGCTGCGACAAAACAAGATGGACCCTCAAAGAAACTGGGCCTCGACCCAATTCATACTCACACATACTACAGGAAATCTGGTGGCTGCTTGGTATAAGTAAATGGATCCTCAAAATAGATGGGCTTCGGCCCATCATTACACACCATACTTGTAAGCCCAGACGCACACTTGGTTTAGCTGTAAGTTTACAGCCTAAAGAAACACACCTTACTCGACTGGTTTGAAAACAACATCAACTCCAAAATACTCGACCATAATTATACTCATATGAACACAACTTCGTATGATAACACAAGCACACACTAAATGAGTTGTGGTGACCGACCCGAAACCAAACAAACAACATTCTTTGAAAGTTTCTTGTAAAATGAAAGTATCATAACAGCAAATGACTACAACTCCTAATATTTGACTAGTAAACTATTATACATCAACGCCTACTTAGAGAGGCAAATCGAAAATGGTGATAGAGCTAGGTTCGTGTTGATCAAGTACAACTCGATCCGTATTAGTCTCGTTACCAACATTACCCTTACGGGTTTGTGGTGACTGTCGAGTCAAATACAACAAGCACAACAAGGACTTCTCGTGAATATTTCTCATCCCAGTTGGGTAAGACACAATGAATTAGGAAGACAACTTAGAAAACACATATGCCGAACTTAAGAAATGATTCTGGAAGTTAAGTCGGAAAGACATTCAACCCGAATAAGCTAAGAAAGAATTTAAGCTTAAGAAGATAGGAACTACTCATAAGCCAAAAATAGTGTAGGCTGTTAAGTTTTATAAAAAACCGAAAAATAAGCATCTTAGCCCAAAATCCGATTATAAGCTAATAGTTACGAGTATAAGACAAAAATTAAAGATAATCAAAACAAGAAAATGTTTATGATTCTTATTGATTCACGACAACAACAACAACAACTAGTAACAAGAAAGAACCATTTTTCTTTATTAATCCTACAACACTATTATCAATTCGACTTAAATAAATTCGAATATATGACTAATTTACAAGGTTCAATGAATTGAAAAACAGCAAAGAATATGTTCTTACAATCAAACTTGTGGGTCGAATAGTATGAACACCGAAAAGCAAAAGGCTCAATTGAAGGGGACACGAGATGAATTGGAACAATTAATCGCTTGAGGAACCTTCCTTATGCATCCAAGAACAAAACCCCTCAATCAATTTTGAAAACCCCTTGATTTAAGAAACCCTAATTTCGCAGGAACCCTAATTGAAATGGTGTTTGTGTGTGATAAGTGGGGAACCTGTGAAAGATTACATCTTATTTATGGATGAGAAATTGGAAGGAGAGACTCTAGTCTTTTTGACCTCGAATGGAGGGTGTATCCTTTCTTGGCACTTGTCGTTTTCCACTGCTATCTTTAGCACCATCATATGGCCGCCTAGAGAGGAGTAGAAGCTAAGTCATGGAGATGAAAGGGAGTGTTCTTTGAAAGAGGAAGGGAGACATGATACTTTTTGGTTCCTGGTTTTGGTTAGAAGCGAGAATAGAGAAAGACAAAGAAGAAAAGAAAAATAAGTAGGCTGCTAAGGATAAGTGTAGGGTAGTATTATGTATTTTTGTTTTTATTGTTAATACTGTATAAACTGTACCTCATGGTTTGTCGAATCCTCAAGTAAACGTACCTTCCCGGTACCCGAAAAATATAGAAATTATATTTTCGGAAACGATTTCTTAAACGTAATAATATGACATTTTTATTATGTTGAAATTTGATTATAAAGGTTTGCCGTTATTAATTTGGTGTCGGTATGCGTGCGGTGCCGTGACTTCCTAAATTCATGAGACAACCTCTCGTTTTCTTTCGTAAATTATCCTTGAATGATAGAATATGTATATTTCACTTATCTCATTATTTATTTTTAGTCTTGTATGCTACTGCGCTGCACTATGCGGAATAACTTCTCGGAACAATGGATTAAGCTTATGTATGCTTAAATTTTAACTTGGACAATAATAAATTTCACATTTATTATACAGGTACTTAGTGGACAAGTATCGTGGGTGCAGTGTCTTATTTTTAAAGAAACGAGATGACCTCTCTTCTTTTTAAATCTAAATATTGACATTAGTTAGAAAATAACCGATTTGAATTTTCTAACGTAATAAATATTATTATAATAATCCGAAATTTTACGGGTTGTTATAAACACCCTCCTCATCTCTAACCAAACGACACGAATCCAACGGGGTACTACCTAAGCTTCTAACCTGATCAATGGGTTCTAAATTTTGTGAACAACTATCAACAACATTTACCCTCTTTCATGCGGCACTCTTACTTCTCATACTAACAGACTAAACACCTAAACAACAAAGCAACCTAAATGAAGCAATACCTAATCAAATAATTCACACACCGGAAGACAATAGGCTAACTAACGTGCATGCAAAAAAATAGCAAACCATAACAGACACTATACCTTATAAACAACACCAAACACTTTGTAGTCAAAGACACTCATAAAAAAACCTACAACAAACATGCAAAACAAAAACACAACCATAGGAACTGAACATGCAACAATGAAGTGATGATCCAAAGACAGGCGTACCTACCAAAATTTTTGAAAAAGAACGAAAACACAGGAAACTTCACACTAAAGAAAACCAAACGACACATATAATTTTTCAAAAAGGCCCAAAAGAAGTAAAGTAGTATGGGCTATTTTTACTGGGCCGAGTTGCACAAGCCTTTTTTATTCACTTCCAAGCCAAATTCCGGCACCGAATATAATAGTAATAAAAAAATAAAAAATAGTCACCGACATTTGGTTTTACTATATCCAAGGACGGAGCCAAGAACAAACATGTTCGGGTGCACAATTTTTTTTAATCGTAATATAATAAAATTTAAGATGCTAACTAAATAACACTAAAAACACATTTCAATGAACCGGGGTCATTTAAGATGTATTTGGAAAAAATTGATGTTTTTTCTTAAAATTAACACTAAATCAAAAACATCTATAGGTGTCACGGGCACCCACGGAACCCCGCGCTCCGCCTCCTAATATATATATATATATATATATATATATATATATATATATATATATATATATATATATATATATATATATAGGCATATATATATTATTCATAGTGGCATCTCATAATGCCGTGTCATAAATCCATGTCATTTATTTAGATTTGTAACTTACATGACATGACATTTTTTAAGCTACATGACGTCATTAAATGTCCACAGAAAATCCGGGTTTAATTTTCTCAAAAAATGATGAAGCAGGATTCGAACATGGATCTGTGAGTAACAATGCATATATTTTTACCACTACACCAACACAATTGTTGGGATTTAATTTGCAGATTATTATTGATAAAGCTATGTAATTAAATAACCCCTAAAATAAAACCCAGTCCATTCATACAGAGTATTTTTTTTTCCCAAAACCCTAATATCCAGTCCAATTCATACAGAGTATTTTTTTTCCCAAAAACCCTAATATCACTCATTCATCTCATTATCACACACACAATGTTTTTTTCTTCTCTTTGATGTGCAGGTTGTTATCCAGGCGCCTGATGTGGTGTTATCAAATCTTTGGTTATATAGTTCGGTTACATTATTCATCAACCAACCATGGCGGTTGAGGTATATATGATCTCTTCTTTGTTGACCGAGGGAAATTATGAATCATTGTTTTGCACACCTACGGGGAGAGACTCAAAAAGTACAGACGCTCAATCGAAAGAAAGAGAAATCCACTATATGCTTAACTCATTCCCCAGGAATCCCTAGACACAGGGGGTACGAACTCATTTTTTTACTAGAGGGAAGGCTGAGGAAAAGCATAGAGCGTGCGGGCTCAGCTCTGACTCCTCCCATCCGCGAAGTCGAGGCGGGAGAAAAGCATAACTCCCAGCCTCATATGTTACCTTTCGATCTTCCTCCCCGTGACTCTCCCAAATCGATCGCTATCCTTTTCTTGCTTTCTTGTTGTCTTGAATTGTTATAGAGCGGCTTTATATTAGGTATAGTTGGTAGGATGAAGTGGGATGAAGCCTTAGTGGATATAGCAAGTGTGACGGGAGGCGGATCGGGCGTGAGTGGGTCCGGATGCCTAGCACGAAAGAGCCTTCTCTCGTAGCGGCACTATACCTTAGTCTCTCTAGCTTCCAGCCTATATAACACATAGTTAGCAGAGGTCACCGTCATGCAGCGTTCGCTACTGCTCCTAAGGACTAGCATAATCAAACTAGCGAAATTCTTGGGTTATCTCAATGGGTTCGAAACCACACGTTTCTCGGATCATCATAGCGCATTTCCACATATCCACTCGGAGGAAGGTCTTTTCGTAATGGATGACCCTCGAAACCATAACTGCTGATATACGACGTAGATCCGGATGATTGATGGAAGAAACACCAAACATATCCCAAACTTCTCGCTCCCACCGCCGATGATGGAAATTGATGACTACGGGATATTCGTGTTACTTAAATGCCCCGACTTGGTTTGTACGAATGTGTGAGTTATACCGAGTACTCGAGAAATTATAGACCACTTCAAATCTTCGTTTCGAGAGGGATGATCAACTCCGCAAATATCGATCAAAACTTGAACCCTTGTATAAGTATGCAATTTAAGAAAGCACAACAATTGAAATGGGCAGTCCGTATTGGTATCAAAGCTATTCCCATGTTCCGATCTTTCCATTTTTTTTACCCATTTCTTGAGTAAAGTCTCCCAACTATATTTGAAAATGAATTGGTTATCCATAAAGATAAAGAAAGCTTTCTTGTAGTTCCGCTTCTTTCTCTAAAAATTAGGAAATACTTGTCAGAAATCGCCAGTTGGCTTGGTTCGACCAAGAAAGGCATGGCACTTTTTGGTCATCTGACCAAGGAGCATCACGTTGGCTTTGAAGTAGCTGCATGGTACTGGCATTTTGCAGACGTGATTCGGTTATTCCCATTTGTATCTATCTATTGGTGGGGAGGTATATGAAGGAACGAATCAGTGGATTGAAGAATAAAAGCTCGAAGACAAAGAGAAGCGGGCTTTTCCAAAGAATTACTGCAGCTTTCCCACTCCCTTTGATTATCATATACAAAAAAGTCTCTTCCACTTTCCTACCAAATCTCTCTTTATTCCGGCACATAAATGAAGGGGCCGAAGAGATTATGGCGATCTTGTTCACCAAGAAATGACCAAATTGGATCTTGGTCTATTTGAGATTGTTCCTTTTAATCGTAATCAAAGATGTTTTATTGTCTCTTGTTTCTTTTCTCAACAAATCGAAGAACCTAATGGATCGAACTCATCCTTGGTCGCTACGAAGAAATAGGCCTTGCGTATGGAAGGAACGCTCGCTCGAGTTGAAAGCAAGAGCTCCTTCCTCCCTTCCTTATCGACATTAGTCGTATCCCCTATCTCCCCATATCGTATTTAACTAGACCCCATCCTCGCTTTGATTGCTCACCATATGAGTATCGCATCAATTCCCATATCATACGTGCAAGAATTGATTCCTTCTCCCATATCACTCATTCACATGCCATCTCATTGTTCACCCGTAAAATCTTCTTGTTTAAGATGGATCGCTTCCCTCGGTCGGGGAGGCCTAGTCGATGTAGGCCCTTAAAGCAAACGGCGGGCGGACCATCGAAGGAGTAGTTCACTTACACTGCTTGTACATATACTATACTCATACCCCAGACACGATACATATGTGTTCACCCTATCTTGCTTTCACGGCTTTGACCGGGAACCAAACCAAAGAGCCAATACACCAACAACCAAGGAACGGGAGTGGGTGGCGCTTGTCATTCCTGCCAGCAGAGAAAAAAAAAGATCTAGCTAAAGTACAGAATAAGCAAATGAGAATGAGAATTACAAAGAAAAGAACTCTTCGAAACTCTCATTCGATAAATCAGGATTAAAGTGACTAAAAGGAAGAATCAAGTTATGATGGTGGAAATTCTGGGGCAGCCGGCCGTTCCTAGAAAACGTCCGACAAATACAGCCGTCTCGAACAGAGGAAAAACCCTCCGACATCAATTTCGAAGTGAATTTATCCAGTTGAGGCATCTTGATTGAGAATAAAGGATTATGTTGGGAATAATCTATTACCACTGATAGTCTTCTGGTTAACACTGCTGATGTTTACACTAGCAGTGGAAACTCATTCCCACTGCCAGTACAAATATTACCACTGCTATTAGATAATTGTTAAGTAAACGTGTATTGATAAGTATAGAAAAGATCGTGTGTATATTCTATATTGTTAACTTTATACTTATCTTGTAAAGGACTCCTTGTACTATAAAAGGAGGTCCTAGGTCATTGTCTTAGGTACGTAACAACTTACGAACATACGTATCATTCACATAAGCTTCAAGGTGTAACCCTAGTGATAAGTAAGATCACTCGTATTATTTATTAATAATATTGGAGCTTAGCTTTGTGTTTAATCTGTGTTTACTTACAATACATCACATAATTCGTCTTCTAAGTATTACTAAGTAAATTCCGCGTGCTTAGTAATATAACTCAAAATATCACTAACACAAGGTGTGTGTTTAGATCCATCAAGTGGTATTAGAGCGAAGGTTATGATATTTTGATTTAGAAGACCCAAGGAATAAGCTTAACCTACTCACTCAATTCAATGGAGATGGAAAACAACCAGTCCAACTCTTCTACACCGAGGCTACCTAAGCTCAAACTTAATGAGTTTGAGATGTGGAGGATATTGATTGAGCAATACTTTCTCATTCAAGACTATGCTCCATGGGAGATCATCTTAATTGGTGATTCTTTCAAGCCTGTAACTAGTACTCAGAAGGTTGGTGACACAAATGTGGTGACTGTTTATGTGCCTGAATCTAGTACTAAAAAAGCACTGAGGAAGAATGATATAAAGGCTAGAAGTTTGTTGCTGATGACTCTTCCTAGAGACCAGATCATAGCTTTCAGCAAGTTCAAGACTGCAAAAGAACTTTTTGAAGAGATTTGCTCAGTGTTTGGTGGTAATGATGCTACAAAGAAGACACAAAAGACATTGTTGAAGCAAAGTTATCAAAACTTCTTTGCTTCAAGCAATGACTCACTTGATAGCATCTTCACCAAACTCCAGAAGATTGTTACACAACTAACTGTGTTTGGCATTGAGGTAGAAAAGGAAGACCTCAATTTGAAGTTTCTAAGAAGTTTGCCTTGTAGTTTCAAACTAATGTTACATCCGGGAAAACAAAGCGCATAATTAAACAATGAAGCTCAATGATCTTTACAACAACTTTAAACTCATTGAACAAAGACCAAGAAGGCTGGAAACTTGGTACAAGCTCAAGCAGCTTGGCTTTGATGACAACCTCTGTTGGCGGTGATGATTCAAGATGACAGTGATGATGATATTGCCACTGCTTTGGTTCTACGCTTCCATCGGTAATGTTAGTGTTACCACCGCAGTTCAAAGAAGAAGATTGCTAGTATTGGAGATCCTACCTTTATGCTTTTATCTCCACTCAAGTTAATGGCTCTATATTAACTTATGAAGACATAGAGCAAATTGATGAAGATGACTTGGAGGAGATGGACATAAAATGGCAAATAACTCTTCTTAGCATGAGGGCTAGGAAATTCTACAAGAAGATTGGCAAGCCTATTCACATCAATGGTGGTGAAACTGCAGGCTTTGATAAGAAGAAAGTGGAGTGTTATAACTGCCACAAGTTGGGACACTTTGTAACGTGTGTTAGAAGTTAAGTTTTTATTAATGGTGGTGAAACTGTTAGCCTTAATAGTTTTTACTAGAAGTGATGGTCATTCACATTTAGGAACTTTGTAACATGTGTTAGATATCGTGATAGAATAGTCAACGGGCTCGTGGACTGGGCTAAGCTAATTGGTTAGAAGTTAATTTAAGCTAGCCTTATATCAATCCATGTCTAACCCAAGCCCAAACGAGCCCTTGCCAAGCCCATTAGGGCGTCTACTACTTGTACTATATAAACCCCTCAAAGTCTCATTTGAGGGGTGTGCTTGAAAGTGTGTGTGTGTGTGTTTTCTTTGGAATATACAACATATTGTGTTCATCTTTATCTCTTCACATACACGATTCATATATCATTCAAGTCACCATCTTTCCTTTCTTTGTTTCTTACTTATACGCATAGTGTGTTTGGTTTAACGGGTTCATCTTGTGATAAGGTGTGTACGCGTAAGGTTGGTATAATAGTAAGGTCCTACAATTGGTATCTATCGCCTAACAATGGTTTAGGAGCGTTTGGTTGAAGTTTTTTATGTAGTGGTTACGCGTAGACTCGTTCTCAAAGTTATCTTGCTTAAAGCTTTACTTTTTGCACTAAAATCTTCAAGATTCTTATGGTTTAAGGTTTTTATAGTATTAAAGAGTCTAGTTTTGGAAAAAGTTCAAGCTTTACGTGTTTTCATTAGTTTTAAACTCGTGTGTATTGGGTTGTATGCTTTCACGCATAAGCTATCTAAGCACTTTGGGTGAAAAAGGTCAAAACTTTTGTGTTATTTGAGTGTTTTTAAGGTTGTTTGTGCAAGAGAAAGTGTTTGAATCATTGGAATTTTTACGCATAAAGGTCAAAAGTCAAACCCTAGTTTTCACGCATAACTTTTGGTGAAGAATCTTCTTGAACAACGGTTACTCGATGCTTCCCTCACTTGGATAAGTTTGTGGAACACTTCGACTTGTGGATATCTTTTACACCGTGACGGTGTAAAGGATTTTTGGTTTTAACCTAGATTTACGCATAAGCTAAATCTTACGCGATAATTTCACGCATAAGCATTTTCTTACGCCTAAGCTTGTCTTACGCATAAGTAAATCCTACGCATAAGGATTCTACGTTTCAGTTTTTTTTTTAGCCTACGCATAACTCTAAAGGCTACGCGTAAGTTGGGTTTTACGCATAAGGGATCCTACGCCTAAGCTTTTTACGCATAATAATCCTACGCATAAGCAAATTTACGCATAAGCACTCATTTCTACGCTTAAGAACAGTTTTACGAGTAAGATTTTGAGCAAAACTTCAAACGGCTATAACTTTTGAACCGTAACTCCGTTTTCAGCGATCTAGCCATCAAAACGACCGTGAGAACGAGGAGAATAGATTGCCGAAGGGTCAACCTTCAAGTCCAAAAAACACTCTGAAAAGAAGTTATTGAGGTTTTTAAGTTTTTAGACCAAATTTTCACTACAACAACCGAGCTTAATCTTCATCCAACACAACTCCTTTATCGTTGAATCAAACCTACATCAACTTTATCATATCATACCTTCATCAATGGCAACTCAACAAGACATTCATGCTGCTGGTGCCGAAAACCGTCCTCCTATGTTGGAAAAAGGTGGTTATCTTCAATGGACAAGTCGAATGCTTCGTTACATCAAGACAAAACCTAATGGAAAATTGATGATCAAATCCATTCAGAATGGACCCTTCATGCCTCGACAAGTCCAAGACCCTGTAAATGCTGATGCAACACCTCCCGTCCCACCATTTCTTCATCTTCACAAAGAATCGGAATACTCAAGAGGATCGAAACAAGTCGAAGCGAGATGACATGGCAATTCATATTGTCCAACCGGGTTTACCAAGAGACATCTTTGTCAGTCAGAGGCAGTTGAAACCGCTTCGATATGTGGGAACGTGTTAGACGGCTTTGTCATGGAACCGAAATTGGTCAACAAGATACGGAGAACAAGTCGCTAACCGCTGGGAGAAGTTTACATCTACTCCGTGAGAATCCATTGAATCCTACTATGGAAGGTTATGCACTCTAATGAATGAGTCGATCGAAACAAGTTGACACCCGTAACTATCGTGAGCAACATCAAGTTCCCGAACAATCTACCGTAAGAATGGGGACGATATGTCACTATTGTCAACCAAACAAAAGACTTACATCAAGTGAACTTTGATCAACTCAACGATTTTACAAACAAAACCAACATGAAGTGAATGAAGTCGCAAGAAAGATTAGAAAAGAATCATGATCCATTGGCACTCATTGCAAAGACTCAAACTCCGGTGAATACACAACAACAAGATTCATCATCTTCCACTATCAACAACCTGCGAGAATACATCCCTCAACAACAAAACTATCCACGAACAACAACATTACTGTGAACAAGGAATCAATCTTGAAATGGAACCGAAGAAGCTTTGTCTCAAGCATTTGCATTCTTGGGTAAAGCATTGAGGTCGCTATTCCACACCAACTAACAACAACCAAAGGATTTCATCAAACACTCAAAGCAGCAAATTGCACACCGGGTGTGAACATGGGTAATCAAAGACAAATGGTTGGAGTTATTGCGAATCGCCAGGATATGCTACTGGATTTCGCATAGGTAATCAGCGGTTCGAATCGGGGTAATCGATGGGTCAAAATGTTGGGAATAGAGCGGTGGGTAATCATAATGGGAATGTTGCAGCCCATCGTTGGGAATCATGGAAATGTCAATCGTGTAATCGAGTTAAGTGTTATAACTGTCAAGGATTGGGTCACATGGCAAGGAATTGTCCTACTAAGCGAACAAGAAGATCACCGACTATCTTCGAAAGCTATGTCATTAGCATGAAAGATGTAAGGTGATTACAGTTGAGTGCCGAGGAAAGTGAGTTTTCGCTATTATGGATGATTTGGAAGACCTCGAGGAAATCAATGCAAACCGCATCTTCATGGCAAATCTTCGGAGACTAAGTACAACACCGACTGACGCACCTCATGTCTATGATGCCAACGCAGATCCGAGGTACCAATCACCGATCCATGCTATAACAATGTCATATTTGATTTGTTTACTCATGACGAACAAAGATTCCGTGACATCGCACCTACTTATGATACATACCGACAATCCGAGTTATAGCAATACTAACTCGAGACTCTAGATGTGGATCCTAGTGGAGACCGTGGCACAAAATATCGAGACCGATGAGGAAACACGTGCTTATTTTGAATCATTAATCAATAACTGTGGCATTGAAATTGAGAAAGTAAGAACGGTCAATCGCGAAGTTAAGGCCGCGAATGCACAAGGAGAATGCAAAAGCCTTTGAATTTCATAAAAACAAAGAATTAGAATTAGAAATTGGTTATCAAAATTTGGTTTCTAAAGAAAAAGAATTGCAAATCAAGTATAACACACTTGATGTGAATTTGAACTTGAAAATTAAATCTTTAAACAAGGAAATTTCTGATTTAAATGACCAACTTTCTAAACAAAAAGCAATGTTTTCTAATCTTGAAAAAGAGAAGAAGCAGTTGATTACTGATTTTTCAAAACGAGAAGATTCTCTTCTTGATAAAAATGAAAAATCCAAACTTTGGAAAATTTTCTTCTTAAACGGGTCATTCTGCTCAAACAATCAAGATGCTTTCTAATCAAGTAAATCCGCTTTCATACTAATCATACAATGGCACTTGGTAACGACCCTTCTTCGCTCCTCAAGAAAGCTCGTCTCGAATATATTAAACAATGGAAATGTTTTACCGAACCCATTATTGTTCGTGATTCTCTTGAAACGTTAGAACTATCTCGAGGAGAGTAGATCAAAATGAAACAAAAGAATTCGAAATCAAACCTATTGATTATAACAAATGGAACAAAATTAACGGAATTACTTTTGTTAATCAAAAGAAAAGTCAAAGGTTTCCATCACACCAAGTGTTTCAAACAAAAGTCAACACTGTTTCAAAATCTGTTTCAAAACCGCTTGTTGTCTCAAATTCTCTTCGAACATTGAACAAATGTCTTCAAACAATACTTTTAACACAAGTGATGCGAGAAGTATTTTAGAAAATGTGAAAACTAGAATTATGGATCTTCAAGACATCGTTAAAACTAAAACCAATATTACAACAAACATCCGGTTTAATAGTTTTGATAATGAAAATAAAAAGTACTTTGAAACTCAAATTGCCCTCACCGAATGCCATCGGTGCAAGGGTAATTCAATTCATTTTAACAAGCATTTTAAACGAAGGCGCGAATATATCAAGAAAATGGCCAAAGTCGTAATCGAGACACTCAAAGTCATTGAAATATAAGGCGACGGCACATCAGAGATATCGCGACGCCGTCGGAAGGCATTTTGCGACGGCTCGTAGTTAAATTGCATGTTTTCGGACGACGTCCAGGTTCTAAAGGAATAGGTCCGCTACTCGGACGCCTAGATTTGATCCACGCGCCGATTGAAGGGGACGGCGTCACATCGGCATAAGGTGACGCCCGTCACAAGCTAATCAAGTCACAAAGACGCGTAAGTAAACATCAAGCTTGCCATAACTTTTGCATACGAACTTGGATTCGTGTGATTCAAAGCCCACGCGACCTGAACGAGAAAATCTACAACGGTGAAAAAGATGTCGCGACGTCGTCACTCTTTAGGTGTGACGCCGTCACTCTTTGCCGGCTGTAAAATCATTATAAATATAACATTATAACTTCACTTTTTGTAAGCCCTAAACCCTAAGTCCGATTCCGTGGTTTAGGTAGGTGTTTTTCCAAGAACTTAAAGGGTTCCAAACACTCTATAAACATTGTGTGTTGGTTTGTTTGTTAATCCAATCCTATGGTATGTCTTCAATTATCATAATTGTTGCTTGCTCTTCATTAATTATGCTTGCTAATTCATCTAGTGTCTCGCTTATGATTGTGTGAAACTTGTATACAATTAATTAGATCTTATTGATTTCTTAGTGATGCTTGTGTCTATCTTCATCATTAGGGTGTGACAACTTCAATGAGTCTAATTGGTTTAGTTTATAATTTTGCATCCTACTATCTCTTGTTTGATTAGTTGTCTCTTATCTTAATTGTAATTGGCTTAGGAAGTGCGACTAGGCTATCGTTGTGTTTAACACTTGATAAATCCTTGATAGTTTATGAATGACTTGGTGGATTTCGCTACTAAATCAAAGATAACCTTAAAGTTAGTTTATGAATGAATAAGTGGATTTTGTTTACTACACTTAAAGGTGACTTCAAAGAGTTAGGGAGAAACGCATACCCTACAACCTTAGACACACAAAGCAACTAGGAATAAGGACGTGACAATTCAACCATCAATAGGACGTGACAATTCAAGAGGTAGAATTGGATAGCTAGCAAGGAGTAATACATCATAAGTAGATACGCTTCACGCATCGGTAGATCCCTTAGTTAGTTAGTATATTTTGGAATAGTTGGCTAGCAACTAATTCCACCCCCCAAATCCAAACCCCGAGATTCGTACCTTTCCATTCCATAAAATATAAAAATACAAAAATATTCATCCCTCACCTTTAGACTTAATTCGACATACAATTCAGCCTAACGACACTATTCCCCTAGAGAACGATTTCAATGCCCGTGGCTTACCCTAATTACTACACTACAACGATTAGGTTCACTGCCTAGGGTGTTATAAAACTTGCTCGAAGAAAAGGAAGTTCCTTTGACCCCAACGACGCGTAGCGTTATCAAGTTTTAGGCGCTTGCGGGGAATAGTTATTGTTTAGGCTTGATTTCTATCTCGTTTAGGTCTACTCACAAGATTCCTATCAAGTGAGATTTTTCTTTTATTAGCTTCCCGTTAAAACTAAAACCAATATTACAACAAACATCTTCTTGGAAAGATTTAACCACCACTTTTCACGGATCCTACCGAGCTAATCGTGGAGTATTAGTTTTCTCGCTTTTAATTACTTTCCATTATCATAACTTTGATGCTTCGGGAACATTGGGGACAATGTTCGGTTTAAGTGTAGGAGGAAAAATAAACGGAACTTTGAAACTATGCTTATCCTTGACTATTTGCTTTGTCCAAGTGTATTTGTAATAAACCATGAGAAAATGTAGGTTAGGTAATTTTAGCCAAATTTAAAATTTTTCATGACGATAGGAGTGGGCCATTAGTCTTAACAAAAGCGTCTCATGGATAGGAAGTTGCATGACTAGCACAAAACCCTTTACCACCTAAATTCCACCCAAAATGCGAGGATCGCCCTTAGATTAGTAGGAATTAAAGCATTCATCTTTAATGCTTAGAGTGTGAACCGGTAGTATATTAGATTCTAGAACTTGTTTTGTGATGCATTCCGAGATCGCTAGTGAGACTACACTTGTGTAGTTAGGAATAACTAAATGATAAGAGGCATTAGGATAAACCCTTGTTTGATACTGTAATATAATTACTTCTTCCACCTCGGTTGAGTAATTCCCCACACCTTTGCGTTGTACTCATCTTTAGTACACGATACCCCTAGTTAACCCTCGTGAGCCTATCCTTTTCGCGGTTCTCGTGATGTTTCGGTTTTCCGAATATCAATGAAGACATTGTTTACACCCCACCCCAAATATACACCCAAATCGCTTTAGCCTACCCTTTATTGCACTCACTTTTAGTGCAAATTTATGTTATCACCTAAAACCCTTAGTTCAATTATCCGTTGCTTGCATGAGTTGCTAAGTCGAGTCATATCCTTTGTATACGCTTTGGGATGATTGGGATTCATGGAAAAGTTAAAGTTTATGAAATATAGGGAAGAGAACGTTAAACTCAAATTCCCTTTGTTTGCATAATAATGTACTCCAAGTGTTTTGATCTTTTCAATTCGGGTCAAATTAGTGTTGAGTAATAAAACTCAAGTGTAGGATGTGTCTATAAACCCTATCATTTTGATGTACCGTAGAGGATGGTAGAGTAAAAGTGTATAAAAAAAAAAAAAAAAAAAAAAAAAAAAAATCCGAAAAAATATATTAAAAAAAAAAAAAAAAAAAAAAAAAAAAAAAAAAAAAAACCATACGGGCTACCATCCTACATCTATCTTTAAATTATGTTTGTTTATTTTCGTTTGTCTAGAGTTTTAGAGTGTCGAGTCTTGGCTTAGCAACGCCATTCTTCATATACTTGCAACATAGAGATTTTGACTATCCACCACTAAATAGCCTATTCCACCAAACCCTTCATTTCCTACCGTAAGCCTAACATTACAACCCTTTAAAGACCTCTTTGATAGTCTTTCCTAGGTGCTTACGCCAAAAGCTTATTGGAGGTTTGATCTATTCTCAAGCCTATGGTAATCTATGTACTAGACCGTTAATGAGTGTTTATCTTCCATTTCCGATTTGTTATATTTCATATATACCCCGAGAGATGTGAGTATCCAAACACCCATGTGAGGTGCTAGTATGTACTTCCGTGCTTGTTATGACTTTTATGGGCTTATATGTGTTGTGGACCGTTTTGAATGGATGCTTCATGACCCCTAACTTATAAATTAATTGGTTAAAAGCACATTTGCTTGAGGACAAGCAAATACCAAGTGTAGGGATATTTGATAAGGTTTTAAAAGGTACCTTTTGGTTTAATAGTTTTGATAATGAAAATAAAAAGTACTTTGAAACTCAAATTGCCCTCAATGAGTCTAATTGGTTTAGTTTATAATTCTTGAATGCCATCGGTGCAAGGGTAATTCATTTTAACAAGCATTTTGAAAGAAACAATGACTTTGTCAAGGACCATAAATCCACGTAAAGCAAGCTAATGACCTGTGTTGAACAAATCAAAGTTTTGGAAAATTTTTGGAAAATTTAAAGGGTTCCAAACACTCTATAAACATTAAGGTTGGTTTGTTTGTTAATCCAATCCTAAATGACTCTCTCTTGAAGATGTTCGACTCACGATATTATGTCCATCATTTTACAAACATATTCATTGAAGATCATGAAAGACTCCACCGAGACCTCCAAAATTGTTTCAAAATATGAAAAAGCACTTGAGAAACTTGAAAAGAAAATGTCTCATATTTTAAATAACTTGATCGAAAAAGCGAGGAATGCAAGTATGACAAATTGTCATATGAGCGTGCCTACAATGACATGAAAGCGAAAATGATATTTTGAGGGCTCACCGGAATGTCAAAAGGTAAGGCAAAGGATACTAAGATTACAAAACCATTGATCATGGAGAAAGCAAATGTTCCCAAACCGGTTTTAAAACCAAAATGTCTGCTTCAATGCCTCCTCCAAAAGTCAATGAGAAAATGATTTATCCAAACCAATCACTCCACCGCCTTTCCTAAACAAAATGTTGATAAAGGAAAAGCGGTTATCGAAAACCCCGCTTTAGCTCCTGGCCTTTTTAAGATGAGTACTACTAATCGTCTACCTCCACATCTAAAACATATGGAACAAACGACATAAGTTTAGAAAAGCACTCTAAAGAGACTAGGAAAGCCAAACCACTTCTCTAGATAAAATTGTGAATCCTAATGAGTGTGCCTTACCTTCTACAGACTAGGAAGCACCTCTAGGAGCAAAGAACTGAAGCCTAAGAGCAATACAAGGAACAATAGAGTCTCGCTTGCCTCTAAGAGTAGTTGCTTGAATAAAGAGAAGAAAGTAGAAGAACACCCTAGGAATTTACCGCTTTGTAATAAGAAAGACATTTCATCCGAATGTAATGAACCTATGAAATCTGCTAAGTTTAATGAATCATTGAATCTGTTTGTTTAACTTGCAAGAAATCTTTAACTAATGTTCATGATGATTGTGTTTCTAAGAATGAGATTGTTAAGCTGTTAAAAGAATGTTCCCAAAAGAACTTATGCTAAACGAATAGGAAGACTAGTTGCGAGACTTAGGCTTTACACTACCGATAGGGAGCATAATGTTTACTTTAGGGATGACATTTGAAACCAACGGTAGAACTTTCACACTCGTAATGGTAGAATGAGTGATGAACCTGTCTTACCAATAGATGACTTCTATGAGTGTGATCGATTTTACCTCTAGCCCAAAGGAACCAAAATCAAACGGTTTCCAAAATCTTCTTCTTACATTATTGGCGTGTTATCGAAATATGTCTTTGGATCGTCGACTCGGGTTGCTCCAAGCACATGACCGGAATCTGAAGTCTGCTTGATCAATTTCGTCGGCAATTCATGGGAACCGTGACGTTTTGGAAATGATCATGTAGCAGACTATCATGGGTTATGGAGATCTACCTTCGAAATTATTTGATCACTCGAGTTTACTATGTCGAAGGGTTGGGACATAATTTGTTCTCGATCAGGCGCTTCTCGATGCGATTTAGAGGTTGCTTTCGGGAAAAATGCTTGCTTCGTTAGAAACTTGAATGGCACTAATCTCTTAACGGGAATCGTGATACAAACTTGTATGCTATCGATATAAACCAAATGGCCTCTTCATCACCAATATGTCTTATGACACGAGCATCCGAACAAAGTCCTCGGTTGTGGCACGATGGTTATCTCATCTCAATTTCGACACCATCAACAAACCGGCCAAAGACAACATCGTCAATGGACTTCCAAAGTTCAAATACACCAAGGATCTCTTATGTCCATCATGCGAACAAGGAAAAGCAAAGAGCATCATATAAACCCAAACCCGCACCTAGTTCGGAAGCAAGGTTGCATATGTTGCATATGGACTTATGTGGCCCAATGAGAGTTGAAAGCATTAACGGAAAAAGTATATTCTTGTTATCGCCGATGATTATTCAAGATATACATGGGTTAGGTTTTGAGATCAAAAGACGAAGCACCGTGCATCATCATCACCTTTCAAGCGTGTTTAAGTACTTCTTCAAGCTCCAGAAGAGTCGTAAGAACATAACAACGCACGAATTCACAAATCGGAGTTAAGAACTTATTTTGAAGATGTTGGAATAACTCATCAAACATCGCTTGTTAGAACTCCACAAGAATGGGGTAGTTGAAAGAAGAAATCGTACTCTTGTAGAAGTTGCTCGCACAATGCTAATCTATTCTAGTGCACCGTTATTTCTATGGGTGATGTTGTTGCCATCGCTTGTTTCACTAAGAACCGATCCCTAATCCATCCAAGATTCAATAAAACCCATATGAAATTGTGAACAACAAAACCCGATATCTCTTACTTTCATGTGTTTGGCGCTTTTGTGCTATCCGAAAATGACGAGAGAAGATCTAGGGAACCGAAAGCTAATGGTGATATTGGAATCTTCATTGGATATTCGAGATAGCTCGAGGCATTCTGGGTGTATAACGAAGAACTAGGAGGATCATGGAGACAATGAACATGAATTTTGATGAACTTTCCCGGATGGCTTCGAGAGACTCGCTCTAGAACCCGCACCAAACCCGCAGACTTCAACACATCGGTTCAGACTCAGACATCAAAGAGCTCCATCAACTTTTGCTGAACTCCTCATGAACATGAATGGGAGCATTTCTTTGAGTTAATGTTCGATGAATATTATGGTGGAACTTGAAAAATGCATCAAACCATCATTCCCCGCACCTCTCAAAATCATCTACCACCGCCACCAATGTAAGATGCATCTACAACGGTCGAAACCAATGCACCAACTCCATCAACATCATCTACATCTACTCCAGCAACTCCAATTCTTCAAACAATTTTACCAGCAGTTGATGAGCAAATTCAAAACATATCATTTCAAGAGGAACCTACCCAAAACAAGAACGATGCAACGTTAGATGCAGACTTATTTGAAAACCCGTTTGCTACGGAATCAACTGAATCATCTTCAAGCTTACGAGAACCATCTAACTCGCACTCGTATAATCTACGGTATCCTTCTACTCGGAAGTGGACTAAAGACCATCCAATTGAACAAGTTATTGGTGAACAGTCAAGGCCAATTCAGACGAGACACCAACTTGCCACCGATTACGACTTATGCATTTACCTTTGCTCAATTAGCAATATAGAGCCAAAGAACATTCGCGAGGCAATGGCAGAACCCGCATGGATAGAAGCAATGCAGGAGGAACTTCTAATCATCTACATGACTCTTGGGATATGGTTCCAAGACCAATTGACGTTCGTGTCATTGATCTCAAGTGGTTATGGAAGAACAAAAGGGATGAAGAGATGATTGTAATTCACAACAAAGCTCGCCTTGTGGCCAAAGGATACGAGATAGGAAGAAGGGATAGACTTTGAAGAGTCATTCGCGGTAGCTAGACTAGAAGCGATCAGATATTCTTGGCCTATGCACCACAAAAACATTACGGTTTATCAGATGGACATTAAGACCGCGTTCTTGAATGGAACTCTAAAAGAAGAAGTTTACGTGAGTCAGCCAGAAGGCTTCATGGACATGGAACTAAAGTTTTTTCTTGGTTTACAAATACATCAGTCCCCACGTGGAATTTTTATTAATCAAGCGAAATATACAACTGAGATTTTGAAAAATCATGGTATGGATAATTGTGACTTTGTTGGCACACCAATGGTAACTTCACCAAAAATTGGAGCCGATTTGTTTGGGAAACCTATTGATCTTAAGAAATATCGGAGCATGATTGGTTCTCTCATGTACCTTATCGCTAGTCGACCCGATATTCATCTTGTCAGGTGCTTATTAGCACGGTTTCGTGCTAAGCCTCACGAACCGCACCTCAAAGAGGTTAAAGGATCTTCGCACCAAGACATCCATTCACAAGGGTCTTTGGTATCCAAGGAACTGGATTTGTTCTAATTGCCTTTTCGATGCGGACCACGCAGTGACCAAGTTACGAAAAAGTACATCCGAGGAGCACAATTTTGGGTGAAAAATTAGTAAGTCGGTCTTCAAAGAAACAAGATTGCATCGCACTTTCAACCGTCGCCGAGTATGTGTCTCTATCTGCGTGTTGTGCTCAAGTTCTATGGATGAGAACACAACTCACGATTATGGCTTTACTTTCGATAAAATACCTATGTTTTGTGACTCAAAAGTGCCATAGCCATATCATGCAATCTCGTTCATCACTCAAAGACTAAGCATATCGAGTACGCTATCACTTCATAAAAGAACATGTG
Source organism: Chrysanthemum lavandulifolium (assembly GCA_022545495.1). Taxonomy (NCBI): domain Eukaryota; kingdom Viridiplantae; phylum Streptophyta; class Magnoliopsida; order Asterales; family Asteraceae; genus Chrysanthemum; species Chrysanthemum lavandulifolium. The sequence goes on from CM040244.1 coordinate 112,856,428, forward strand.
GAAGAAGGTACTTGTTGAATTATTTTTCGTGAAGACAGATTACCAACTCGCGATATATTTACTAAAGCCCTTCCAAAAGAAAGGTTTGACGATTTAGTTCGACGAATTGAATGCGAAGCCTAACCCCGAGGAGTTAGAACGCCTTCTTGAATCTTCTTGAAAATAATCTTCCAAATGCTTACAGTAAATATTTTTGAAAAACAAAATACAAAATTTGAAAAACCAACAAAAGCAAAATATAAAAATATAAAACTTTTAAAAATACAAAAACAATATAAAATAAAAAATCCAAAAATATTTTTCTCACGACATATCTCTTGTATAATTGATATTCTGTACGTTTCTAGAAATGTCATTCAACAATGATACGGGCATGTACAGATGCTTGAGCGAGAGTTCGTTAATGTTTTCCAAAACATGTCGTTTCTCAAAATTTTTCAAAAATGGCGTTCAGAAACTTCAAAGCATGATGCTTGATTTTAAAATGATGATTTTGATTATTTTCAAATCAAAACTCGTGTTTTTAAAGAAAAATCAAGTGTACGCTCAAAGGTAATCGCATTTAAAATCGGTGAGAATCATCATCATCTTGAGCACCTTTTCAAGATTGTTCAAAAGATTTTCAAAATCTTTCAAAATATTTTGTGCTCAAGATAACTCCTCTAAAACCCTTTAATTGACTATGCTTTATTAAAGGGGAGTATAAAAAAAAATGTTCCAAATTCATGCTTACATCAAACCGCTTTGTCTCCCAAAAGATTCTAAAATGTTGTTTAATCATTGATATAAAAATATCACGAATATGCTATTTTTGAGGGGAGACGTGATTAAAATGTGATCAAAAGTTTAATGATCGTTGTTTGATTCTCAAAAGAGCTCGACTCGCTTGAAACCAATGAATTGACGAGGAATCAAAGTCAAGAATGTACCATCTCGAGAAACTTTCAATGGACTTGACTAGGACGGTAATAATTCCAAGCTAGTTCTCTAGTGATGTAAACGTGTCTCGAATCGGTCTAGTTCATTTAAAGTCGATCAATTCAAAAAGTGCGAACTCTACCCTCTATGTGCGATTACATCAAAACTTATAAGCACATATGAAGGGGGAGTGTTTCTGAAAAAATAAAACTCACGGAGTGTTTCAAACATGTTTTTCTATCATAAACACTCTGAGAGATTTTCAAGAAAAATGGTTTTATGGCAACAATAGGACAGCCATGGAGTTATAAGGTGACTAAGGATAGGAAATTCGTCCTATGATCCGCCAGAGCTGGAGGGATCTACCCAAGGACATCACAAATAGTTTTGAACTAGAAGTACTTAGGAATGATTGAAAAAAGGAGTAATGTGAGAAAGGAGAAAAAAAGGGTTGAAGAATTAAAAGGAAATGTAATGAAAAAGGGTGAAAAGAAATAGCCCTCCATAATCAACCTTAGGGCAGAAACCGGGTTCAATTCATCTGCTACTGGTTATCACTAGATGACACTGGTATTGAAGACAAAGACGTCATGGACCCAGTGACGCACTGCACTAAACCTTCTAGCTACTCGATTCCTCTTAAACGGATTTGTTTCATTCTCACTGGGAACCCTACATAATCTATCGACTTTCTTTTAGAGATCGTTGGTATTGAAGAAGGAGACCCTCTCCCTAGTCTCCGCTTAGGAAAACCAAAATGCACTATTGAGTCTAGAGCCACGAGATTCATCAAAAAGATCTCATAGGAACACTTGACATGACATCGCTTGCTGTTCATCATTAAGGGCACAAGTGATATATTCTAGAGTCCTAAGCAGATCTTAGCAATTGGCCAGAACATTTATGAGAAGATTCACATCCGTGATCATCAATGATTGAATGGAAACTCCCGCCGGGGTCAACATCAGCGACCGACAAGCAGTCACTGGTAACTCCCGTGGATTACGCTTAGTGTGTCTCAAACGGTCTACATCGTGGAGTGATGCTTGATGTACTTCAACGACTCATCCGAATTGTAGATGTACTTGGTATATCGCGTTATCTCACTTGTGGGACTCCGGTTCAGAACGGCCTTTGTAAGAATTAGAGATGTGTTTTCACACTATGTCATAACACCCTCGAAATTCAAACTTGTAAGTGCCGGAATCCGCTTATTACTAACCTATTTTTATGTTTTCTTCTTATGGAAGCTCTGGAGCGGATTAATCGTGCAGATTCTCCACATGCTCATACCAACAACACATGAAAGTTCTCATCAAAATCAAAGGCAACAAAAGTTTAAGATGATTCTTCGTCAATGTCAAAGAATCTACAAAGTTGAAAGACTCGAGAACTACATCATTGGTAAACAAAAGACAAATAGAAGTGTGAGTATGGTGGAGAAAGGCGTGGAGACACCTAACCAACGAAGTTGACAAATGGCTCTATACCACATTAACTGATCACAAAGCATGAAGGAACAAAGAATTAAGACTATTCTATATCTACACACAAAGTTCAAGCTCGAGAAAAGTAAAGATCTTATCAAGTGGAGCATCTTTTGAATGACCACCCCTTAGGGGGAGATTGTTAGCCTTAATAGTTTTTATTAGAAGTGATGGTCATTCACATTTAGGAACTTTGTAACGTATGTGAGATATCGTGATAGAATAGTCAACGGGCTCGTGGACTGGGCTAAGCTAATTGGTTAGAAGTTAAGTTAAGCTAGCCTTATATCAATCCATGTCCAACCCAAGCCCAAACGAGCCCATGCCAAGCCCATTAGGGCGTCTACTACTTGTACTATATAAACCCCTCAAAGTCTCATTTGAGGGGTGTGCTTGAAAGAGTGTGTGTGTGTGTTTTCTTTGGAATATACAACATATTGTGTTCATCTTTATCTCTTCACATACACGATTCATATATCATTCAAGTCACCATCTTTCCTTTCTTTGTTTCTTACTTATACGCATAGTGTGTTTGGTTTAACGTGTTCATCTTGTGATAAGGTGTGTACGCGTAAGGTTGGTATAATAGTAAGGTCCTACAGTAGAAGACCAAAGACCAAGGACAACAGGTCTACTTGGTACAAGCAAAAGAAGGAACCAACTGTGGAAGAACCAAAGGAAATGTTGGCTATTGATGGTGTGAGCTATGATTGGAGTTGCATGGCTAATGAATAAGAGGAAGAACCTTCGATGTCGCTCTTGTGTCTCACCGAATTTGCTCTCATGGCTTTCTCGACTCGAGGTACAAAACTTTGAAATTTGTTCTAAAACATGTAGGGCTTCTAGAGAAGTTGAAAGGCTTAATGATCTATATTCTAATGAAAGACAAGAGTTGTATAACGCTAATTATAATGTGTCAAATCTTAGGAGAGCTATAGCAAGATTAGAAAAACAAATAGATCACTATAGAGAAAATGAGTCAAAATATAATGATGGTATGATTTTTCTTAGAAGAGATAGATCATAAAACAATTTGTGAATGAGGCATACCAAAAGAGCTTGAAATACTTAAAAGATAAATGAAAATGTCAATTTAATCAGAGACACCGTTATTATCGGTCTAAGTCAATTGATAAAATATGGAATGCTCAAATTCATAGTAAAGTTAAGTCTGGTATGGGTTATAATATAGTGCCTCCACCACTAAGAGGTGTTCCATCACCTCCAGGTATAGATTTAGCTCATACAGGCTTAAAAGATTTTCAAGATCTTGAACGTGAATATGGTCCTTTAAAGGACACAACTGTGAAATGTGAGGAAGAGGTTAAGAAGGAAAATGATGTTTTTGAAAGTGCTAGTGACTCATCAGTTGTTGATGAGAATGTTAAAAAGAATGTAGAGGCTTCTATCCCAAAAGTTGTTAATACTATTACAGAGGAACCTAGGAAACAAGCAAATAAACCTAGATCAACTGTAAGGTATGATGGGATGTATAGGAACAAGCCTACAACTCCTAGGGGTAACCAGAGGAGTTGGAATCATGTTAAATCTCAAAAAATAGGTAGTGATTTTGTGATGTACAACAAAGCATGTTATATCTGTGGTAGCTTTTATCATTTACATGCTAACTGTGACTATCATTTTGGGAGAAGGGAAGTCCATAGGAATAAAATGGTGGAGTCTAACAAGTTTCAAAACAACAATTTGCACCCTAATCAACACAACAAAATGATCCCAAGAGCAGTTCAACTAAGAAGTGGACTTAAAACTTTTGCCACTACAAAACTGTTAACATCGCTCACCCTAAGTCACTGTTACAAGTGCAAAGTCAAAACAACTTTTGCAAAATCAAGACAAACAGGAAAAGGACTTTTCAAAATAAAAGATTCATTATAACCAACAAGGGTACCTAAAACAAACCAAATAGCTTCATCGCTCATTCAAAAGTTCCCACCGCAAGGGTTGTTAACAAGAAAAGGGGAACATGGAAATCTTGTGAAGGCCTCAAAGACGTTGGAAATGGAAACCTAAAGGAACTACCTCTACAACCAATCCCAATGGTGTATCAATGACCTTTGATAGATTTAACTATATTGATACATGAGGCAGATCCAAGTCAATGATGGCTTGGGTCCCCAAAAGAAACTAACTCTTTACTTTTAATGTGCAGGAACATCCAAGGACAAAAAGATCTAATCAAGGTTACACAGATAGCGGATGTTCAAGGCACATGACTGGCAACAAGTCCTATCTCTTAGATTTTGAACATTATGATGGACAGTATGTCAGCTTTGGAGGAGGAGTTAATGGAAAAGTTGCTGGTAAAAGAGTAATCAAAACTGGTAACTTGGACTTTGAACATGTGTACTATGTAAAAGAGCTTAAGTATAATATTTTTATTGTGTCACAAATGTGTGACAAGAAGAACAATGTTCTTTTTACCAAAGATATGTGCTTTGTTCTCTCTAAGGATTTTAAGATGCCTGATGAAAGTCAGATTCTTCTTAAAATTCCTAGGAAAGGCAACCTATATAGCTTTGATATGAACAACATTGTTGCTAAAGATGATTATGCTTGCTTTCTTGTAAAGGCCACAGTGGATGAATCCATGTTATGGCATAGAAGACTTGGTCATGTTAACTTCAAAACCATTAATAAGATTGTCAAAGATGGTTTGGTGAGAGGCTTACCTCAGAAAAGATTTGAAAATGATCAAACCTGCGTGGCTTGTCTTAAAGGCAAACAACACAGAGCTTCTTGCATGTCCAAGTTGGTTAACTCTATTGCTCACCCACTTCATATGTTACATATGGACTTGTTTGGTCCTACATCTATGAGCAGCTTAAATCTTAAAAAGTATTGTCTCGTTGTAACTGATGATTTCAGTAGGTTTACATGGGTTTTCTTTCTTAATACAAAGGATGAAACAACTGGCATCCTTAAGACCTTTATCACACAAGTAGAAAACCAATATGATTTCAAAGTGAAAATCATCAGGTGTGACAATGGGACAGAGTTTAAGAATAGAGTTATGGATGATTTTTACATAGATAAAGGTATTAAAAGAGAATTTAGTGTTGCTAGAACTCCTCAACAAAATGGTGTTGCTAAGAGGAGAAACAGGACACTTATAGAGGATGCTAGAACCATGTTGGCAGATTCAAAATTGCCAATCACTTTTTAATGAAGCGCTTAACACCGCATGTTATGTGCAAAATAGGGTTTTAGTGGTAAAAACAAAGAACAAGACACCTTATGAGTTATTTAAGGGTAGACCTCCTATCCTTGACTTCATGAGACCATTTGGATGTCATGTATCTATTCTCAATACCATAGATTATCTGGGAAAATTTAAAGAAAAAGTAGATGAAGGGTATTTTGTTGGGTATTCAATGGTCAGTAAAGATTTCAGAGTATTCAACTTAAGAACCCAAAAGATTGAAGAAAATTTGCATGTTGAGTTCCTAGAGAACAAAGCGAATGTCAAAGGAACTGGTCCAGAAAGGCTGTTTGATCTTGATCTGTTAACCAATACTATGAATTATGTGCCTATCTCTACAGGTACATCTTCTTTTGATTTGGCAGATTTAGAAGAGTTTCTTGATGATGATGAACCCAACAATGATCAAGGGGAAGATCAAGATGAATTCAGTCTACCACTTTGGGACTTTGCAGACAATAATGATATTTCAAGGACTGGAGATGCTCATCCTTCTAACGATTCTAGTAAAGATGAAGATAGCAACTTGAACACTGAAGATCCCAAAAGCAGTGGAAATGCAGATTCCATCGCTAGGCTGTAATTTTTCACCGCAACACCGTAAGTGGAAGTTACAACCCGCCATGTAAGAAGCTCAAGCCAATGATGTTGAAATCTCAAATATGCCAAATGAAATTGCGCCTCGGACTCCCACACTTCTATTCATAAATCACATCCTCTTGAGAATGTGATTGGGGATGTCCACTCACCAGTAAAGACTAGAAGACAAACAAGGTCGCTCGATATTCATGGATTCATAAGTGAAATATATGAATCTAAGTCTCATGAAGGCAAGAATGAATGTCTCTTTATGTGTTTTCTGTCACAAATGGAGCCAAAGAATGTTTACAAGGCGCTTGAAGATGAAAGTTGGGTGGAAGCAATGCAAGAAGAGTTGCTCCAATTCAAGCTTCAAAAGGTTTGGATGCTTTGTGATTTGCCTTCTGGCAAGAAGGTAATAGGTACTAAATGGGTGTTTAGAAACAAGAAGGATGAAAGAGGAATTGTTATCAGAAACAAAGCTAGGCTTGTGGCTCAAGGATACACTCAAGAGGAGGGTATTGACTATGAAGAAGTGTTTTCCCCAGTTGCACGAATTGAAGCAATCAGGTTGTTCTTAGCCTATGCATCCTTTATGGGCTTTAAGGTCTATCAAATGGATGTAAAGAGTGCTTTTCTATATGGGCAGATTGATGAGGAGGTATATGTTTCACAACCTCCAGGCTTTGAAGACCTTGCCTATCCTAATAAAGTGTACAGGGTAGTTAAAGCTTTGTATGGCTTGCATCAGGCACCAAGGAAATGGTATGAAACCTTAACTACTTATCTTCTTGATAATGGGTTTCATAGAAGCAGAGTGGATCAAACTTTGTTCATCAAGAAAGACAAGAATGATATCTTGTTAGTTCAGGTATATGCTGATGATATCATTTTTGGATCTACAAAGACTGAGATGTGCAAAGAATTTGAGAAGCTAATGAAGGAAGAATTCAAGATGAGTTCTATGGGTGAACTCACATTCTTTTGAGACTTCAAGTACAACAAAGGCCGATGGTATTTTCATCAATCAAGATAAATATGTGGTCGAGATACTTAGAAAGTTCAAGTTCTCGATGCAAAGTCATCCAAAGACCCTGCAGACAAGACTACACATCAACTCTTGAAGGAAAATAGTGGTGATGCAGTTGATGTGCACATGTACAGTGTCTATGATTGGTTCTTTAATGTATCTTACATCATCTAGACTCGATATTATGTTTGCAGTGTGTGCACAGGCAAGGTTTCAAGTCACTCCCAAGTTCTCTCACTTGACCGTTGTGAAGAAGATTTTCGATATCTTAAAGCATTTCCTACTCGGGATTGTGGTACTCTAGAGATTCTCCTCTAGATTTGGTTACTAACTCGATAGTGACTATGTTGGAGCTAGTTTGGATAGAAAATCTACAATCGGTGGATGCCAATTTCTTGGCAATGAGATTAGTGTCATGGCAAAGGCAAGAAACAAACAACGTGGCTAATTCATCAACCGAGGCGTATGTGGCTGCGAAGTTGCTATGCTCAAGTTCTATGGCTTGAGAATCAACTTTGGACTATGGGTACAATTTCATGAATACCGTCATTCATATTGACAATAGCAGTACCATTTGCATTATAAAGAATCCAGTTCAACACACAAAGACTAAACATATTGAATTAGACACCATTTCATAAGAGACTGTTATGAAAAAGGACTAATTCAAGTTGTCAAAATCCATACTGATGACAACTATGCTGATTTATTAACAAAAGGACTTGATGTGGGTAGATTTTAGTACTTGGTAACAAGTATTGGAATGCTAAATCCATAAACTTTTTGTGTCTAATGGTCTTTGGTGTTAAGTGGAAATCTCAGGGTACTAATATTGTTGTATAAGTTTATATATGTTTCTGTGCTTGTGTCTTTGTTTGTTCTATAACATATGCAGCATAGCTAGGAGTTGATCTTAAAAGGTGTATATCTGAGATACACAAATGGTTATTGATTCACCATGTTTAACCCACATAAGAATCAACTAGTCCGTAGCAAACGGCTACTAGTAAAGACTATTCAAATCCGTTTATGGTTGATAGTTTACCAAAAACTATATGGTCATCAACTCACCATATTCTCTATGATTAAGAGTTGGCTAGTCCATAGCAAACGGCTCATGGTAAATACATATCAAATTCGTTGATAGCTGGTAGTTTGCTAAAAACTATGATAAGAGCAGTCTACTTTTAAATGTTTTTCTTTACCACTGCTCTTTGAAAATCTTTGTGAAAAATTACCACTGCTAGTTCACAGTTTCCACTGACAGTGTTATTTTACCACTCTTGTTCTAGCCGTTACAACTGTTGTGTCTATAACTAAATTTTTACTAGCCGTTGAGAGTTAATTATTTCCATATATAAATAGGGTAAATTTTTTGAAGATTATCTACTTTCCTACTTATAATTTATCTTGTTAAGATAAATATTCTCCTTAGATAGTCTTTCTTGCGCAAAACACTAAAACCCTAACTCTTTATATATTTTCTCTCAATTGGCGAGTTCTTTATACAATTCATACAGACACAATCTATTTTTCAACAAAAGATTCTATGGCACCGATCACTTTTGCAGATGAGCACAAACAAGTGGCCTACTTACAAAAGTCAAACGAGAAGAGTGGCCCTGTTTTTCATCTGATTGTGGACTTTCTCAATACTACCCATTTAAGGTATGATTTACTTTTAAATCCCACAATCTATATCTCTCAAATCAAACAGTCCATAACCATTAAACATAGAGATACACATGAAACAGTGGATGCTCTTAGAGCCACTGTGGATGGGGTAACCATTGATGTTACTGAGGCATCCTTGAGGAGAATTCTCCAATTGGATGATCTCAATGGTATCATCACATTACCTATGCCAGAAATACATGAAAATTTATTATCCATGAGGTATGATGCTACTGATAAAAAGGCTAATTTCAAAAAGAGTGGTTTTTGTCCCCATTGGAGATTTTTGATACATACTCTTTTGCATTGCCTAAGTCCTAAGAAAACCTCTTATGAACAATTTAGTTCAACCATGGCTTACCCTTTGGTTTGTCTAGCCACTGATAGGACTTTTAATTGGTCAAAGTATATTTTTCAAAGTATGCAAGGCAATGTAAAGAGTTTAACAAAAATTTTAATGTATCCAAGGTTTGTGCAAGTAGTGCTAAATGAGTTTCAACTGCAACCCCATACAAATGTTTATAAAATTCGTTGCCTCAAGCCTTATTTTTTTCAAAACATGAACAAAGATGGCAATATGATTTTTACACCTCTCTTTCCTCAAATGCTTGCAAAGATTTCACAAATACAAACTACACCCATAATCACTGTTCCACACATTGATTATACTCCACCGGTTTCTCACACCTATGAGAGGAGGCAAAACAGACGACTCCTCCCATTACAACACAACATGTACTTGATCCTTTTGGTTTAGGCACAAGCAGTGGTGGTTCCAGGCTTCAATCTAGTCCAACTAGGGAGGAACCTGAACCAATTCCCTATGATTCACCTCTCCCAACATGTCACACAGTTGGAAGTGTTGAGGGCCGTGGGCAAAAACTGGAATTGATGTTTTTGTGTACAAAATTAGCCAAGCAGGTTGAATATCTACAAAAGGATCTGGCACATGTAAAGAAGCAGCATGCCAAGGACATTACACACTTGCAAGAGGAGATTCAGACCTTGAAAGAAGAGTTGCAGGGGTTAAAAAGGAAGACGAAACCGCAAAGTCGGTGATATCATCTTCATCCTCACCTAATGATGGTGATTCACCGATTTTGATCAAGATTTGGGAAATTCTCCCAAACCGGGAGGAAAACAAATGCTTGGAACTCGGGGAGGAGAATTGATTTTGAAGATGAAGGTGTTTCTAGTAAAGGTGCGAGGAAGTCGATACTCAAGAAGAGCAACTAGATCAAGACATTTTATTATCGCAATCGATGATTTTACCATCGATCCAATTTCCACCGCAAAGCCAAATATGCCCACCTTGGACATGATATTGCCACCGCAAGTGAAGAAGTTGATGAATCAAGCAAGATAAAGGTAAATCATTATGCAAAGCAAGGAGCAAACAAGAAGAAAGGTTTCAAAGAAAGTACAAATTCGGATTGCTCATGATGTCAAGTTGCAAGAAAGATTAATGAAGAAGAAGTTGTTGAGAAGAAAAGATTGAAGAACTGGAGATTGAAAGCTTTATGGAGGCTAAAAGGTCGGATAGAATGGAAGATCCACTTTCTACTGCTCAACCTACAATATTCGTAGAGAAGACTCCGAGTTCACTATGTACCCATCAAGAAGAAATTGAATTCTTGATTGCAAATGATCCAAGAATCAAGAAGAAGGCAATTGATCTTATAGCAGATAAGTCTTTAAATGAAGAACAAAGAACAACTCGCTTAAAGGACTTTATTCGGATGAAGAATAATCAATCACTTCAAGAGGTGATTGGTTCACCATAAAAGGTCAAAGAAACCAAGGCAACCAACTAAGGCACAAGTTATTGCATACATGAAGACTTATTGTTGCAATGTTGGTGGTCGGAAAAGACATCAATTCAAAGGAATGTCGATGATAAAGTAGAGTATCTACTACGTAATTCAAAGACAAGATAAGGATTTCATTCCAATGAACTCAAGAAGAAGCAAGAAGGTTTCCTAATTTGAAGAGAAAGACCAAAGACAAGATTCTCATCATTAAGAAGGCAAAGTTTGTCAAGAACAAGAAGTTCCAACTAAGAAGTTCACTGAAGAACAATTGACTGAGATGATTGTGATAGAAGAAGAAGATTTTTATCCAGAACCACTGCAAGTTAGACATCCTATCATTGCCTGGGAAGTTTTTACTGCTAGCAACTTTGCTCCAACATGGAAGATTACAAGGCTAGGTGGTGAAAATTCATCATTCATTCAATTTGAAGATCTCATCAAAGCTTGTGACAGAGATGATCTTGATACGTTATGGAAATTAGTTCAAGAAAGATTTGATGCTGAAGATCTCAAAGATATGAAGGAGATGCGCTTATGGGTTAATCTTGGAAGGCTCTATGATCCGTGATGTTAATGATGATTTCGGAAATTCTCATGTTCATGTCCCGGTACTAAATGGTTCTATTATGATTCATGTCAAGTTCATCGTGTTTCTACAAAGAAATGGAGTAGATGCATTCATGCTTGTCGAGAAAGAATATCCACTCAGAGCTGGAACTCTCACTGTAATGCTGTGTACTTCTATAAGAGTTCATGAAGATAGTGAGAAAGTCAGAGCATTGTTAATTAGGCTTCAAGATCAATGTTCAAGAGCTATTCAGAATCTAAGGAAGAAGTGAAGTGTTTGAAAGAATTCCCAAATCCTTGCGATAATTAAGATTGAAGAAACTTATTGATTTGCAGAGAAATCATAAGTTTAGGGAGGATTGTTGGGAATAATCTATACCATCGATAGTCTTGTGGTTAACATCGCCGATGTTTACACTAGCAAAGGGAAACTCATTCCCACCGCCAGTACAAATATTACCACTGCTATTAGATAATTGTTAAGTAAACGTGAATTGATAAGTATAGAAAAGATCGTGTGTATATTCTATATTGTTAGCTTTATACTTATCTTGTAAAGGACTCCTTGTACTATAAAAGGAGGTCCTAGGTCATTGTCTTAGGTACGTAACAACTTACGAACATACGTATCATTCACATAAGCTTCAAGGTGTAACCCTAGTGATAAGTAAGATCACTCGTATTATTTATTAATAATATTGGAGCTTAGCTTTGTGTTTAATCTGTGTTTACTTACAATACATCACATAATTCGTCTTCTAAGTATTAGTAAGTAAATTCCGCGTGCTTAGTAATATAACTCAAAATATCACTAACACAAGGTGTGTGTTTAGATCCATCAGATTCCCCCTAGGTTTTTATGGGTGGTAACGCGCTACTACTTAAACTACTTATGTGAATTCTACTTACGCTAAATAAAAAAAGAAATGTAGCTCCCTGTTAGGATTGACAATTGAGAGAAGGGCCCTATTGGAGCGTTTTTCAGGCCCCATTTATATTCTATTAGTAAAGCGCTAGCGCCCCTATAGAGTCAGGATATTATGCTATCAATGAAACCGAAAGAAAGAAAAAAACCAGTGCCTTTCGTATAGATTGAGACTTGTAGCTTGATTCTTTACTCATTTCATACTAGGAAGAATTGCAGGGGATAACACTTCTTCCAATTTCTTTCTCAATGATATCCGACGATCAAGACAATTCCCGTGAAAGTCTTTCATAGAAGTGAATTCTGATTCTTACGAAGCAAATTACATTTCCTATTGATTTGTCCCCTGGACCTATTCTGATTCTGAATTATCTGTCGCTACATTGTTCCCAAGGACT